>VICG01000009.1:0-1200000 GCA_008692225.1 Monilinia fructicola | reverse complement strand
TCAATATCGACGCTTGTAGCATGGATGGAGTTTTTCTACCTAAAATGGCTGGGGAGTGGATTCAAGCTGTTTGAAGTAATGCTAATTAATATTCTCAACATGAGATGAGGACAGTTGGGTATCAGCGAGAGCCTATCATCCTATATGAATCGAGCAGATGCTATACCGTTTATTGATCAATACCTATACCCAGTGACATCTTGAACATTGCAAAATGGGGCATTGTTTACCTAGGTATCGGAGGACCATCTCAAGTTCGATAGCATAGTTTGTTTGTTCGTGAGATGCATAGAGAGCCACTTGGCTAATCCATTAGAAGCAGAGAATCTGGGATTGCATTCTTAACCATAGAGGCGGCAAAATGAGACGCACAAGGTTATCTCGATAAAATCACTTGTTAGTACGCATAAGTTTTACACGTGGGTGTAATGTGCAAGAAGATGACTCGGAAATCAAAGGCTAAAAACTCGTCCAACCATCAAATGCATTAACCATGGGATATTCTAGAATACACGAGCTGCGAATAGAAGCAGGCGCTCTAGCTCATCATACACTTCCCTCATCTCACATCTATCCCTTCTACAAGTACAAGCCCTCGGGCTCACCCTCGCTCTTAGTCTTCAAGACACGTTCTCTTGCAGCCCTAAAATCAGCCATCTGGACACGCATTCTGCGTTCTCTCAATGCCATCAAACCAGCCTCGGAGCAAATAGCCTTGATATCAGCACCAGATAAATCATCCTTCTGGTTGATAAATTCCTCCAAATCGACATCTTCGTTCAAAGACATCTTAGATGTGTGAAGAGTGAAGATCTTGCGCTTTGTGTGTTGATCGGGATTCTCGAAGAGAATCTTTCTGTCGATACGTCCAGGACGGATGAGAGCAGGGTCAAGGGTGTCAATCTTGTTCGTCGCCATAATAACCTTAACATCTCCACGGTCATCAAAACCATCAAGTTGGTTGAGGAGCTCCAACATGGTTCTTTGAATTTCACGTTCTCCACCAGATGTAGATTCGTAACGTTTAGTACCAATGGCATCGATTTCATCAATGAAGACGATAGATGGAGCATTTTCGGCGGCAACCTATCAATATTAGAACCTGCATTGTACTCCAATGAACACTTAAACCATGCATACCTGGAAAAGTTGTCGAACAAGTCTAGGTCCATCACCCAAGTACTTCTGAATCAACTCACTACCAACAATTCGCAAGAACGTCGCACTTGTCTGATTTGCAACGGCCTTTGCCAACAGTGTCTTTCCAGTACCCGGCGCACCATAGAGGATAACACCCTTGGGAGGCTTGATACCCATCTCCTCATATAACTCAGGATGTAATAATGGCAGTTCGACCGATTCTCGTACTTCCTGGATCTGTGATTCCAAAACCACCAATATCTGCGTAAGATTCTGTTGGAGCCTTGTCGAGCTTCATTACTGAAACCAAAGGATCCGTATCATCAGTGAGAACACCAACAATAGAGACGGATTTGTGATGCAGCAATACACTCGCACCAGGCTCCAAGAGATCCTTGTCGACAAAAGACATGATGGAGACGTAATATTCCGGACCTGTGGTACTTGACACGATAGCATGATCATCGTCGATCATTTCCTCCAAGGTTCCAACGCCCATTGGGCTACCACGCATATCATCAACACGACCCCTTTCATCGGCATTTCTATCGGCGGCATCCGCGTCACCTCCAGCAGCAGCAGGTGCTACTATGCCTTCCTTTACCGCCTTGGCCTTTCTCAAACGTTCCTGATTCTCAACATATTCTTCTTCGAGGAGTAGATGATCGTGAATTCGCTGCATTCGAAGATATCTGAGTTTGCACCTAGAGGTTGGATAGACCGCTTGGTAACTTTGCTGAAGCATTTGGGCCGGCAGCCTTACGCTTCTTGCGTCCAATCCTCGTTGTTGGTCTTGGTGGCGGTTCATACTTTGGCTTGTCCTTCTATTGATGTGTAATTAGTCCATCATCCATTATGCATTATCTATCATGAAAGGGCAAATGGATAGATAAGTACCTTCTTGGATTTATCATCTTTCCCATCTCCACCTGGAGGGTTACCACCAAGGCCCGATGGTTGTTGACCCTTTGAGATGATGTTAATCTTTGCCGCTCATTACCATTCATTGATTGGAGCTTACCATCTTGTTCTTGGTATATCAAGAAGCTTTCTGTAAGGTAGTTCAAATATGCAAGAGGCTAAATGAAAGTATCTAGATGGAATTGTGTTGGATGGGGTTGAAGTTGAGAAAGATGGACAGTTGTCTTTGTAATAACAAGCACAGCTTCGATACTCTTTGAAGCCAGCCTTCTCCAAATGATGATACAACAAGGCGACAAGAACGACGCGAATAGATCTCTTAGTGTCAGCAGCAACCTAGAAGCTTGGACCACATCACTCAGCGGGAGGTACTAGGTAGGTACTAGTAGAGAGTGAGATTTGTTGATGCCTTGGGAAAAGGTTGAGTTGGATTAATATATCAGGCATTGAAGTTTTATTTTATTTTTATAAAGTAAGTCGCCTACCCTACTTCTCGCCACCCCCCCATTTGGCCAGCATTTCACACCAAAAACGGCCATTTTAACGTATTTTTATAACTCTACGAAAAATGAATATATATTTTTTAAATTTTAATTAGAGCTTTTTATATACAATTATTAATAGATTCTGAAAAATCTTAAATTTTTGCGATTTTTTTATAAAGAGTAATAAAAGATTATAGAAAATTAGAATTTCGGTTTTGGATTTGTATGGAAATCATATACAAAATTGAAACTTTAATAAAATATTTATAATTTCTAAACAAAAATAATTAAAAATAATCTATAAAATTTTTATAGAATATATTAATTAATATATAGTAAATAAGTTATTTAAAATATATATAATAATTTAAAATTATTGAGTAAATTGAAATTAGAAATTTTTATCTAAAATTTTATCGTTAAAATCTAAAAATCTATATTAAACATTTATTATAAATAATTATACATTATTAAAATAATATATTTAATTTAAATTAGCTTTAAAATTCTTGAAATTTTTTTAGATCATTTTTAGCTATTTTTATTAAATAAATATAACTTTTTTAAAGATTTTGATTTTGTATAGGATTTATATATAAATCGAAAATTAGAATTTTAATTTTCTATAATCTTTTATAACTTTTTATAAAAAAATCGTAAAAATTTAAGATTTTCAGAATCTATTAATAATTATATATAAAAGCTTTAATTAAAATTTAAAAAATATATATTCATTTTCGTAGAGTTATAAATACGTTAAAATGACCGTTTTTGGTGTGAAATGCTGGCCAAATGGGGGGGGGTGGCGAGAAGTAGGGTAGGCGACTTATAAGCAAGTACTTGGTATTGTTTTGGGTCTATGCCGGGATATAAATTAATTAAATATTCTAAATAATAATTTAAAAAAAAATAAATAAAAATAATAAAAATTAAAAAAAAATAAATAATAAAAAAATTAAAAAATTAAAAAAAATTAAAAAAAAATAAAAAAAATAAAAAAAATAAAAAAATAAAAAATAAAAAAATAGTAATTTAAATCTTTATAAATCGTAATTTTATAATTAAAAAAAAATAATTTAAAAGATATATTATTTTATAATTTTACTTTACTATAGATTTAAAACAATATTAAGTATTTAGTGTTGTTTTAAGTCTAACTAAAATAAAAATTAATCAAAAACGAAATATATTTTAAAAATTATAATAAATCAATGAATCTATTTGAAATTATATATAATTCTTTATAGTATTATTAAATTCAAAAAAAAAACGATTAGTATATTTATATTCTTAAAATTGAAAGTTTTATAATATGTAAAAAGGAATTTAAAAAATATCTTATTTTATAAATTTTTACTCCGGCATAGACTCAAAAACAACACCAAGTACTGGTCCACGGGTACTCGAGTATCCATGGATGGATTTTCTTGTTTTTGACATTCATCTGCAGTCTCCCGGCATAATACTGCACAGATGTACACCTGCAGGAAATAAGTAAACCTTGGAATAACAAGCTTGGAAGCTTGAGGAGGAAGGTAGTGGGTGACTTGAGGTGGTGAGTGAATGATGCCCGAGACTTGGGAAATTCTTATTTGTGTTCTTGATGTGCTACTGGAAGTTACGACTGGCACTGGCACTTGCACTGGCACTGGCACTGGCACTGGCACTGCCACGGCCACGGCCACGGCCACAACCACCACAACCACAACCACCACCAACAAACCCATCATCCATCCATTCATCCCACCACCACCACCACCATCCCATGGACATACAATCGATTTATTGGTAGCACAGTACCCATGGATCCATGGATCCATGGATATCACCGAAACACCGTACGATTATACGATTGCACGGTTGATAATATCAATGTGGACGAATTATTGCATTTTACACTATCATACATACATTATACACTAGTACATAGTTATTATCTTCATCTATGTTTTTCTTCCTTTTTTAGTCTTCTGAGATAGATATCCATGGATCTCCAAAGCTATCGACAAGTAACATAAAAATAACAAGTAATAAGAAACAAGAGAAAGCCAACTGCCCAGGTGACTGCTATATATGCGTACAGAGTATATATATATATATATATACACATATATACATATATACATATATACATATATATATATACACATATATACATTAGAACTACTCGAGTATATAATCGTACATTGGACATTCACGAATCACGATACGCAACTGATCCCTCCCTGTATCTACTCCTGCTACCGTACACAGCAAGTGGAACAAGCACAGCCATAAGCTGTACAGTGCGCTTCTTTTCAATACTGTACCGTCAGCAATTGACCCCCGCCAAAATCAGATCTTCGAGTGCCCGTGGACCTTCCTAGTACCAAATAGCGAATACCATCACATACATAGAACTATAGAACTACCACATACCACATACCGAATACCATCACATACATACCCACGTACCAAATACCACTCACCATCACATACATAGAACTACCACATACCAAATACCACTCACCATCACATACATACCACATACCATATACCATATACCATATACCACCCACCACTCACCACTCACCACTCACCACTCACAATATACAACATAATCAACTGCATCCTGCTGCATCCATCTCTCAAGTACGGACGGCATTGCTAGCTGATTTGGTTATATGCATACGATACATACAGTACTGCACATACCAATATTCGAGTCAGATCAATCATTCTTTGTATGTAAGTAATCAGTTAGTTATTCTTTTTTGATGTAAATGTTACATTTCTCGTCCAACTCTCCTTATCATTCACGACCATCCTCCACCTTCCATCTTCCCTCTTCCATTTCCTATCTTCTTCTTTTTCTTTTTCTTCTTCTTATTCTTCCTACTACCACTTTACTTCATCTTCTTAATCTGACTTGAATTAGCTCGAGGATAATAGGAAATTCACCACATCATTCTCACCCAGCCTCCATCAGTGAAAGAAATACCCAAGATCTATTTCAGAGAAGTTGCATAAGAATCCGTCTAAACCTCCAATCTCAACCAAACATTACCCAGCAAAAAATGTCCAACCGAGTCCGTCGCATTGCAAAGAGCTAAACGATATCGAAACTGATGCAGACTCTCAAATCTTTTGCCAATCAAGAGATGGGAACGATGGCGATTTGACCAACCTGCGAGCTTCTTTTGTTGGTCCACCAGATACACCTTATGAGGGCGGCACGTATATCGTCGATATCAAGATCCCGAACGAATACCCATTCCGCCCACCACACATGAACTTTGCAACCAAGCTCTGGCATCCAAATGTCAGCAGTCAGACTGTGAGTCAAGCTTGACCGTGCGAGCTAATCAAGGAAGTATTGACTTCTGAAATAGGGTGCTATCTGCCTGGACACCTTGGGCTCAGCCTGGTCTCCCGGTCTTAACCATCCGATCGGTTCTTCTCTCCCTTCAATCCCTCCTTTGCACCCCCGAACCAAAGGACCCGCAAGACGCCGAAGTCGCCAACATGTTACTCACGCAACCCGATAAATTTCGAGCAAAAGCACGCGACTGGGCAATTCATTACGCAATGCTCCTGCCGTCACCCAATGGTCCGAAAGTGCCGCTTCCGCTCCTTCGTATACAGCACCAAAACTGTCCAAGGAAGAGGAGGCACGCCAGGAGATGATTAAGTACGACGGTTTTCCTTCAACTGTTTTCCCTGGCATGTTGATGGTAAAATGGTAGGCTAACAAGAAACTACGACAGATATCAAGGATACAATAAAGCTCTCGTCGATCGTTTCGTGGTCATGGGCTTTGATGTGGAAAAGGTTGTAGAGCCTTCCTCTTCGTCCATATTGATCGCAACAATGGGGAGGACTACGAATTGGAGAGGCTTACATGGGTGATGTCACAGCGAGACTTCTCGGCGAACCATGACTCGTGAATGATCTTCGCCATACGATGAATGAAGGCTGGATGAATGAATGATAGGAGCACATGCGACGGAGGAAGACCCGTCGAACCTTTTTCTCAGCGTAAGATACACATTTTGCATTTTCAGCGTAAGACTCGAAACGGACGAATGAAGCTCAGGCACTAGCTAGCTTTCTGCAAAGGCTCGCAGCATGGATATATGGATAGTGCAGATTGCAGATCGCAGATCGCAGATCGCAATGAAGGAATGATGAATGAATGAACGGACGGACGGACGGAGGTATCTCCAGACCCAATCTGGGACAGCGTTGTTAGCATAGGAGTTGCGTGGACATGTCGCCGTGACGCTGCGTATGGCTTTTACTTAATTGCACACCTTCCCCTCTTCCAATCTGTTCTCCACTGCCTCATCTGAACTGCTTGATCTCGCTGTTCATTTCTCGTCGTGACTTGATCGTGCATGTCCCTCCCATCTAGAGACTGCGTATGCTACCATCGCTCGGGTATGGTCATGTGATGGAAATCTTCCCATATTATCGGTAGGTTGGTTGGGAACTTAGTAGGTAGGTCGGGTAGGTAGGTAGGTAGGTAGGTCGGTAGCTAGGTCGGTAGGGTAGGTAGGTAGGTAGGTAGGTAGCTAGGTAGGTAGGTAGGTAGGTAGGTCGGTAGGTAGGCCGTCATCACCAACGCACCGGGCGACTGATCAATCGACATATCCAGGGTCGATGAGAGCGAAGCTCTCCTTTTCCTCGTGTCGTGGACCAGCTCGTCCGTTTCCTGGCTGTTTGCTGGCCGTGCGTAAGTGCTGGCTTTTGTTGGATGGGCGGAGTAGAGGCGCTGGTGGGGGGTGGGTGGTGGGTTTTGTGGGTGGGTTTTGTGGGTGTGGGGGGGAGGGGAGGGGGTGAGGGTGGGTAGGGGGTGTAGAAGGGAGGATGGAATTTCCTGTTGTTTGGGGATGGGTTTCGGGGAGGTGGCGTGGTGTGGTTGCGGGCTGGACGTTGGAAGGGGTGGGAATTGCGGATGGATGGATGGATGGATGGATGGATGGATGTGTCTGTTTTGTTCTTTTCTGTTCTTTTCCTTTCCTTTCTATCGAGATGGCTTTTTTGTTCCTTCTTCGAAACGTGGGTTTGAGTGTAAGTCTGAGTGAGGCTGGATTTCGTGGGGGTGGGAGGAAGCTTGGGGATTTTCTTGAGGGGTGGGCGGGGGAGTACATGGTTGGTTGGGGAGCTGGGGGTCTGGATTTGGGGGGTCTGAATTTGGGGGGTCTGGATTTGGGGGGTCTGGATTTGGGGGTCTGGATTTTGGGGGGAGCTTGGATGAGGGAGGCTGGGGGCTTTGATGGGAGTTGGGGAGTGTTTGATTGGTGGGATGGTGGGATGGTGGAAGTGAGAGAGTTGTATTTCTATATAGTGCCCTGAACTAAGATGGTTAATGAAGCATGTGTGTTCATGATAGTCATTTGGTCTGGGTTTCTCTCTGGGTAGAGTGCTCGTTTGGATGCCAGGGAGGTAGCCGTGTAAAGTGTTTTGAAAGTTAAGGCTTGCTTGGGTCGTTGGTTGGTACTCGATAATATTAATCAAGAGGATACAAAGATTCAGAGGGTGTACCTTTTTGATTTGATTTTCTCGAAATTGGTCATCGATCTATGAGTCTTCATTCAACGCTCCCGTTCATCCCGAGATTAATTCCATGGTAAAATCCGTGCCCGTTTGATGTGATTTGGTTCTCCACATGGTCGTTATGTACAGAGCGCTTACATCAGATGTACAAACTCGCAATCAAAGACCGTTTCAAAGCTCCAGGGATATTACGTTTGACTTCCTGTCAAATATCCTCACTACTCTGTGTCCCCTCCACATCCAAGCCAGCACAAGGCCTCTCACAGGAAAAAAAGTTTTCTTCCCACCATGATATTTATCAACATAAAAGACATGCCCTCTATGCGAAAATGACAAGACACAATCTATGAAGCGCGAAAAATTCGAAAGTGTTGTGTGGAATATATTGCGAGGTGGACACACGGAGTAGATCAATTAAAGGGGCTTCGGCTAAACCCCGACTCCAGACCAACACAACAACGAGGGAAAATGCAAACCTTTGACCGTAGATGCAGCAAAATATGCACACGCCTGTATGCATTTTCATGTATATATATTCGACATTCTGATGTTGCCAAAGCGATCATCTCAATTTCAATCTCACCTGCATCCTCACATTTCACAAGTGCACAGACCAGATGAAAGATATCTTCCTATTGAGCCAGCTCACGGCATTGCGTGAAGAAAATTGACAGAGGGGAGAACGAGACGCTGAGTGAACGCACGCCCCACGCATCTGGAAGAGCCTTCCCGCAAATTGACCATCGCGTCCAGTCCATCGCTCTGCATCGGCTTGATCCCGTGCATTCCGCTCCCCATATGCCATCCAGCAATCCGTATTCCGGCACCCTGGCCGCTGTTTCCGCCGTCTGAACGATCCCTGCGCCATGAGTCTAATTCTCGATCTCTGCATTCCGCACTGGACAACACCGCGTGCGCCCATCCCGTCACCAGGTCCTTCTGCAACGCGACGGCATCTTCACATAACAGTACACGCGCGAGTGCCCTCGCGATTATAGAGTTTTGGCGAGATGGTTGGTGGCTCTGTGCTGCCGGTCACAGGCGTGGTGGTGGTGGAGGGAGTCGATGCAGGCATTTTGTTGCGAGGTGGGGGTCTAATGTTGCGTTAGAGTATTTTTCGTAGCACGGGTGCTTTCTTGGAGTGGAGTTCAAATGACCTCTTGATATTGATATGTTTTTTCTCTCGTGTTGATTTTGTTGTGGTGATTTTGTTGTGCTGTAGATCGGTGATTTGGGGTGTGGATGAATGCTCGTGGTGGGTGGTCTTGAAGTTGATATGAGCAGAGCATGAGGCTAATGAGAAATAAAGGTTGGACAATAGCTGTTAGCGAGAATTTCTATTGAGAGGTAACAATAGATAGCCCTGGAGATGGAGGATAGAATCTACAGTGAATCTTGATGACGAAGTCTCACTTTAACATACTCTGTCCGGTCCATACTAGGGTTTTAAATACCCTCGCTCTTCAGTTCTATCTTTCACTGTCACCTTTGTTGTTTTGATTGATGTGCATTTCAATGCTCCATCCAATCCCAAAAGACCGCCCTTTGTATTCTACTCTGTCTCAAACGGTAATTTACTTCCGTCCTTTCCTACCGTTTGAGGGATACTCAATTGTTTAACGGCATCTCCAACATTTACCCCTCGTTATCCATCCAACCCTCAACGTTGGCACATGATTGTCCCGATCAATCTTAAATCGAATAATCCAATCTTTCCAGAGCTGATAAGAACCGTATGCAGTCATTAGAGATGAGAATATCCCGGGTCACTTGTAACCCAGCTAAATCGCGGTTTCTTTAGTGTCCCTTTAATGGATAAGTTTTCAATAACAAGTTGAATTTGGAGAGGTGCGGAGAGAGAAAGGTCTCGATTCAGCTCTATATTAGTAGCCGTGCTCGCGCGTTGCATGTATTGAGATATGCAGAAGAGGAAGGTGACGATGGTTTCTTCAAATTCTAGAGTCCTTGCTATCCAGGTGAATGGAAATGAATCGAAAGACTTGGTAAGTGAGATTAATCCAATTGCAGACAATGTAATACTATACATGAAGCAAATAGATAGGCTACAATTGGTGATATTATGCACAGAATCACAACCGAAGTTTGTTTGAGCCTCAGTGGTAGTTCCAATGAAAAAGAGAGACGCTATTAAGAGTGGTAGCCCTTCTCCAGGGCTACCCCTTGATGGTCGTCTCTTGGACCGAAAGCAGAGCAGGAGTAGTGGTATTTGTAAGTGCGAGTATATTATACTGCTAATTAATAAGAAGCAAATATCAGATATACGAAGGATAACGAGACTTGAAGGATATAGGCTCTAGAACTGCAACAGAAGACTACGAAGATTCCGATCATTATCAGCTTGAAAGACTCAATCTTCTCAATGTAAGCCATCACCAATCAAGACAATAACTTTCATGTGCTTAGTTTCAAGAGCTTGTGAAGAGTGGTTAAGGAAGTAAGCATGATTATACAGAATAATCGGACGTTCCATCAATCCCACTGCCACTGCAGCATGCAGTCAAAATACGAAACTTGATACTATGCAAAGATTGAGTTTTGTTTCCAATAACCATGAGGCGATATCTATATTGGGCTCGTAACTTTCATGCAATCAGCACATCGGGTTCTGTTACAAACAGACGCTTGAGTGGTAAACTTCCGATGGAAATAGCTTGCAATTAGTCGAACAGTGCTGGGAACAACAGATATGCCCAGGTGGCCGCATGTGTGATCCTTCAGATGAATCTGGACAGTATTAAGCCGAGAGAGCATAGCTGATCATGACTCGATATTTGCACCCACTCGATCGATATCTTGCAATTGATACGTGAAGGTTTCCTTAACGAAGACATTTTCTTTTCCTCCGAGGTATTACAATTTGAATTGCATAATAGTTCTACTGACATGGCAAGTGCTGAAGTGAACCTTGAACGTTTTAAGGTGAACTGATATCAATATATGTACGTGAGTATATACCTACCTAGGTAGGTATATATCTGGGTATATAGAGTTCTATATCTCACAGCCCTGGAGTGTACTTTTCCTCCTAACTTGGAATCGTTTGCAGTTCCACGTGAGTGCTAAATATAGATAGAACTACGGTAGAACTATCGGTGTCCCCATTTTTGATTACATAAGGTTAAGTTGGTTAACCTTAAGCTTAGTGAGACTTCCCTTCCCTCCCCTTCCCTTCTCCTCGTCATCCAGCTGGTGCAGTCTAGTCTACCCTCAATCCCATACAAGAAAATTACATGAGACGATGTTTCCAAAATTCGAGTTCTTGAGCACCCGACTCATTCGTACATTTCATACATTGGATTGAGCACGCCTGGTGAAGTTCTCGCTTTTGATTGGCGCTCCGTATAAACCACACATGGATTAAACGGATCTTTCTGTATTGACCATGACTTCATTGTCGCCAACATTTATGTCTTCCAGTTGCCGGTGCTAAAATACGCACCGATGTAGAGGTTGATACTCTTCCCTGCCCTGAAACTAGAATTTAATACTGGATGGATCCATACACATCAAATGAGTAGGATTTATCCCGAAATAGATTCTACCATTTATTTAACCGAAACTTTGCTAAATACTACCTACCTAGGTAACCAAAGGAAAACTTCTAACCATTTAGATTCTTTCATGATCAATCTGTGGATCAGCTCCATCAATAGACCTATAGTTATGGGCAAGAGAGAGTATATGTTGAAGGAGCATTCGCGACGTGGTGTGGATGGAGAAATGAACATGTTCTTCGGCGCAATGTTGTACGAAACAGTATCAATTCTATCAAATGGAACGGGTAAATCTCTGCATGCAAAGACACTGGGGGCTCTGAAGCTTCCTACCGATAATCATACTCTCAAATCCGCAATCTTGGTTAATGACATTGCCTTGGCCTAGCAAGCTGAAGAGAGCTGTGCAACTTGAAGGAGGAAACACAGATTCAGCGCTGTAAGTGCTGCGCAGTCAGAACTCCACACTCCAAGAAAACACGCTTCCGGTAGTATAAGAGGGGTAGAAGGAGAAGCCAGCATATTGCATTTCTTGATGTCCCGCGGTACTTATTAGTCCCAACATCATGATACCCCAGATTTTGTTGGCCAAGACGCCATCATCCCTGCAATATCGAATTGCTTCTTACACTCGCGAATCTTTATCCCACGAATCGCTAATCGTACCTTACATCACGAGTTAGTTCTACCAAATTTTGACATTTTGCCTGACATAAAGAGCTCGCTATTGATCGTCGCGAGTACCCTCTTGGTACGTACCTATTATTACTCCGTTCGGTAAAAATATTCATCTATTGTGAACAGCCGCACATATGCATGTCTTCTTTTCATGTTCCCATCCCTTTATACCTTTTCCCGTTTCTCTTATCTGTACATATAAGCGCAACACTCTTGTTCAAATAATTATTATTGCCAAGCGGGATATCAGGTGCTAGGTTGAAGGGTGGGAACTTGGCAAAGGATCATCCACCATCCCAAATGCTTCTCTTCAATTGAGGCAAGACCCCAATGCCTTTATATGTGCTCAATATGCTCTCCCCTGTTTTTCCGTCATGTTCATCAATTGCTATACTCTTTTTCGTTGCAAAATTGATATTTAATATTCCAAACATTCCCAGCCCAGAATGCTCCTTAATCTGAGGGCCGTTCTTCTTTCCATCTCTCTGTTCTTGCCATCTCTTGTATCTACTCAGTTAGCTTCTGGCTACCCTATCGGTCCCCTCACAACTTCGGATGCGAAATGGGCGAAGAAAGTTTGCGATGTCACTAAGTATGGCGCAGTAGCTGACGGGGTGACGGATCTGGGGCCACCCCTTCTCGCCGCATTCAATGCTTGTGCAAGTGGTGGCGTGGGTAAGTTCATTGGCATGTACATTACTGAGATATAATTCTGAAGTGCTATCTAGTGAATATTCCTCTTGGTAACTTTGCCATGTCCACCTGGGTGACGTTATCGGGCGGGAAAGCGTGGGCCATAAACTTGGAGGGTATCATTTACAGAACAGGGTAAGACTATGATTACAACAAAAAAATATGCCAAAGACTGAGAATTTGGCTATAGAACTGCGGGTGGGCACATGATTATCAGTGAGTTTGCTAGCCATCTCCATATTCGTGACGGTATCTGAATTCAATATTAGTCCAAGATTCCACGGATTTCGAGATCTACAGTAGCAGATCTAGCGGTGCTATTCAAGGCTATGGATATGTGTACCATGCCCAAGGCACATATGGGTAACTCATCATAATACTAGACTGTTCAAGGATATCGTTAACTTTTGGTGTAGCCCTCGTCTCATTCGGCTTGTCAATGTTGTCAATTTTGCCATTCATGATATCGCTCTTGTTGACTGTGAGCTTTCTCTGCTTTTACTCTTCCATCTCTAGTTCAACAATGCTATATCCTGCTTTGTAAACCAATGTCAACGGATCTTCCATCGTTTCTCCGATCAAATATTTCTCGGATATGACGGTCAAGGCCCACTAACACATCTCACTAGCTCCGGCGTTTCATCTCGTTCTCGACACGGTACAAAATGGCCAGGTATACAACCTGATTATCCGTGGTGGAGATGAAGGTGGACTAGACGGTATCAATGTTTGGGGCTTCAATGTCCATATTCATGATATCGAAGTTACTAACAAGGACGAATGTGTCACTGTCAAGGTATGCTATTCCCTACAATTTTCGCCGGGCAAGTCTATAGCATTCGAGCTATCGAGCCTAGAACACCAGATTTCGCGGCCTTCTGAAGTCGGATGATGCATTGCATGATAGTAACAAAATTTAGAATCCTTCCAACCATATGCTGATCGAAAACATTCATTGCAACCGGTCAGGAGGTTGTGCAATCGGTAGTCTGGGGGCAGATACCGCCATTTCAAAGATAACTTACAACAATATATACACCTGGCAATCGAACCAAATGTTTATGATCAAGAGTAACGGTGGATCAGGTAAGCTTCGGCGACTAATCATACCCATCAACCCTCCAGTTAAAATTCTCTAGGATCGGTATCTGACAGTGTGTTCTCAAACTTCATTGGCCACAGCAACGCGTACTCTCTTGACATTGACGCATATTGGAAATCAACACCAGCAGACGGCGATGGCGTCTTGTTCATCGGTCTCACTTTCTCAAATTGGAAAGGAACTTGTGCAAATGGTGCCCAAAGAGCACCTATACAGATCATTTGTCCCACTGGGGAGCCCTGTGCGGGTTTGAGCATTACAGACTTTGCGATCTGGACAGACACAGGCAGTTATGAATTATACAAATGTCAAAACGCTTGGGGTGATGGAGGATGCTTGGTTCATGGGTCTGCGCATACGGCTTGTAAGTTGTGAACTGTCTTGATGGTGTCAATTGTTAATCAGTGCTATGACAGACTCAATTGTGACACAAACGGTATCATCCGCTCCTTCTGGCTACTCGGCCGCAAAGATGCCCAATGATTTGGCCACTGGGTATGGGCTCACGGCTAGTATTCCTATCCCTACGATTCCTACGACCTTCTTTCCCGGTCAGGTTCCAGCAACGAAGAGAGCATACCCATAGTTATCAAGTGAAAAACAGGTGGAGTAGGATATAAACACAAATGAGTAAACATGATGATTGTAAATAGTTGCTGGGGAGCAAAAACATTGACGAATTTTATCTGGCTTCAGGCATTCAAGCTTTGCACCTCTTAGTAGTGAAGGGAGAAGATGTTGTGGTTGTTCAAGTATGAGTCGTGAATTGAGAATAGATACTTCGGTAAACTTTTGCGATATCAAAATTCGAAGCAAATATTGATACCCCTTTCATAGATCCATCTACACATTCATTTTGAATAATGCCACCTTTCGACAAATCCGGTATGCCAATAGAATACCTGCAAGTTCCCTGGCCGGGTATAAGAACCATCATATCCTTTCTGTTTTGGTAGAAATCCAATATCCTCGTTTAACATAAGACTCTCGAGCTTTTGACCGTAACTCCAATCGCCATTACTCCAGCATTTCCTGTGATGCTTGCATTACTTATGCAATGTTGTCAACCTCCATTCCCTGGTTCTCTCCATTTGCTGCTGTCTCCTCGCTCCCCTCTGGCGCATCTAGAATCATAATTAGCAACAAAGCCCCAAACCCAATTCCAGAATTTGAAATACTGACCAGTCATATTGACTTCTCCCTCTTTCATGGCCTTCTCCAATGCTCTTTGACGTGCACAGTTCTGCGCCTTCTGTAACTTGCGAGCTTTCTTTCCAGATACAGGTGCTAAAGGTCCACTGGTAGGGAATAGAACAGTACTGGCTCTTGTGCCTCTTGGGTTCTTAGTGATTTTGTTGATGGCGTTCTTGCGCTGCGTCTTGGCTCGGTTTGCGACCTTGCGTTTCTTTTGGGGAACATTAGGGTTACTTTTGGATGCCATCTTGATGTAATTCTAAAATTCCTGTTGTGGATTGGCTTGATAATGGGTTTCTTCAATTTGAAGAATTGGGCGAGGAAAATAATTATTTTGGAAGCAAGGATTTAACACCAGCGGCTGGTGGGCGGCCGCTGCATCCCATATCGGTGAATACTTTCACCGAACCCGATGCTTGCAGCTGCGCCACAAGCCAAGTTTAGTACTCAAGCATGAATTCATCATCATCGCCCTCAGTTTTGATCTCCGAATATATTCACATTCAAATCACAATTGCTGATACACCACTTTTTTCCCCACTACCTTTGTATTAGATCTCATAGAAGTCCAAAGTTCTTTGGCATCCTAATATCAATTCATCTTGCATACGATCCCTAGTCAAATCTTAAGATACCCAACTATTGTTGTTTACTTTACTGCAAATAGTCCGTCATCATGTCGTGGGCAGGTAAGAGGAACACATCTGTGAACCATAGTGTCATAAAGAAAGCTGGGCTAACAATACACCTATCAACAGGCTTTAAGAAGAATGTCAACCGAGCAACCACTCAGGTCATGATGAAGACTGGTAAGTGAGATAGATCGAGCAGCTTCCGGGAAGGAGGGGATCAACGACATCAGAATATGATATTGTCCCCCACCTAACCTGCTTGTTTATTTTCAGGCAGCTGCTAATCTTATTTAAGGCCATGTTGAGAAGACAAATGATCGCGATTACGAGGTTGAGGAAAGGTTAGTTACAACTTTTTTACAGTCGCAATTATTGCGAAAATGGCCAATTTCAATATGATGGAAATGCCCGATGATGGAATGGATGCGGTTTTGGCAGGTATGCGATCACTGTGTGATCGTATGCAATCTGTCGCGGACGGTTGCCATTCTAGCTCAGATTCCGAAGATGAAACAGACTTGGACGATGATGAAGAGACCGACGACGAAGGAGACGTCAACAAAGAAGAATCCGATGATGGAGAACGCGTTTCATCTGGATATCCATCCCCCACCGCTTCAAATTTCGCATCAACTCCATCCACTTCTTCTCTTGATTATTACCCATCAAGTCCCTCCTTGTACTCTGTTGCGACACCATCCGATGTGTCCAGCTCCTATCTCCCATCCACTCCGTCTTTGCGCCCAGGATCAACTGCTTCTGGCTCCGATTTATGCGACGAAGAATGGCAAAAATTAATTACTTTGTTCATGATGGCTAGAAATGAGGATGAGAAGAGCGCTATTGTTGACCAGACATGCAGACGTTACCGAACTATGGAAACTGCTTCTTTGAGGTTGCAGAAGGAGTCAAAGGGCTACTTGGACTCTCTCAGAGGTAAGCAGATCAGCTCTATTTTTATTTTTTTCGGGGTGAACTAACGGCCATGTAGCAATGACCGCTTCCCAGATGCGCATTGCTGAGACAATCGATGCTTTCTATGGTGATGCCGGTGCAAAGGATGGTGTCAGTCGTAGCTACAAGCAAGCTGTAGAGGATCTTGATGCGGAAACGATCAAAGCTCTTGATGGACCATACCGGTGAGATTTCAAGGTTTCTTCGCGCAAAACGCATAAGGCTAACATAATTAGTACCACCGTCTTGGAGCCCATCTCTAGGTTCTGCGCCTACTTCCCTGACATCAATGAGTGTAAGGACCTTTGCTCCTGCTAAATAATTCCTGCTAAATAATTCGATTTTTAGGTATCAAGAAGCGCAATCACAAACTCCTCGACTATGATGCCATGCGCGCAAAGGTCAAGAAGCTTGTTGAGAAACCAGATAAGGATGTCACCAAACTTCCTCGCGCGGAGAAGGAGACTGAGATGGCCAAGGCAGCTTATGAGCAGCTCAATGAGCAACTCTTCAACGAGCTCCCCCAACTCATCGACCTCCGTGTTCCTTACCTTGACCCAAGTTTCGAAGCTTTAGTCAAGATCCAACTTCGTTTCTGTGCTGAAGCGTATTCCAGAATGGCTCAAGTACAACAGTACTTGGATGCTGACACCAGAGAACAATATGCGCAAGGACATCTTGATAGCAGGGTTGAGCAGGTTTTGCAAGAAATCCGCGAATTAAGCATCAGTGGAACAGTTTGAGTGGTGGAGGTTTCATAAGGTTTAATATCAAGGAATGCTATTTGCATGGTACTTCATGAATATATGACTAGGGTTACACGGATGAGAGTTAGGGATTTCACTGGCATACGTTGTCACTTGACTTCGATAGCAAAGGAAGGCGTTTAGGAGAGTTGTATACCATTGCCAAACCTAATTGTAAAGGAATGAGCATGTATTCATCTAGGATTTGCTTTTCTGTAGAACGATAATTCTCTCTTGCTACTTGCGAGATTGTAACAATTACCTCGATTTACTTGGAGTCTTTTTACATGTGATGAGATAAATGACGCGCAACAGCTTCATCCAACCGTTTTACCAAATCCTAAGCCAGGGAATGAATAGTCGATCTACGTATGAGCGCTGAGGCAAACCGTCCGTGGTTTCATACTTGGCCAATTTTCATCTTACAATCCCTACCTACCTGCGTGGGTCGGTACCTAGACCGCCTGCCTCTCGCGCGAAAGTCACACCTTCATCCGATATACGACGATAGCACACCCGCATCCACTCCCTTTCATTTTCTCCTCGTTCGTTCGTCTCTCTGTCTCTTTTTTTTTTTTTCTTTTTCTTTTTCTTTTTCTTTTTCTTTTTCATTTTCATTACTCGAGTATCAGTGGTCGGCAAGACATACCTGATACGCTTTGTGCGTGCTTCGGACTCTTGTGAAACGCGGGAGTTTTGTTATCCCTGCATGTCGCTTGGGCTTGGTGGTTTGGGGGGTTCTGGATATGGTTCTGGTTCTGGTTCTGGTTCTGGTTGTGGGGTGCTGGGTGGAAATGGTGGTTTTTGTTTGCTGTTGTCTTTGTGTGTGTGTGTGTGTGTGTGTGTGTGTGTGTGACTGTATTTGCACAAAGCTATCGCGGGAAATATTGGAGGGTTGGGTGGAGGATTGGTGGATCGCGGGATGGAGTATATAGAGTGTCTGGATATTTTGCCCGCTGCGGGGAGGGAGTGCGCTGGGGGGTTTTTTGGAGCTGGAGTTTTGTTTGATTTGGGGGGGTTGGGGGTTTTGGTTGATTGGATATGGGATATGGGATATGAGATATGGGATGGGATGGGATGGGATGCTTTTTTATCGGCGCGTTTGGGACTATGCGATGGTTGGATGGGTGCTGGTTAGGAGATTTTGGGCGCATTTGTGTTTTCTGTACATGTACGGAGTACTGTAGTAATGGTATGGTATGGTATGGTATGGTATGGTATGGTATGGTATGGTATGGTATGGTATGTTGTAACTTGTGTTGCGATGATGTGGGGGTGGCGGCGTGCATGGATGGATTAATCTTTAGGTTGTGAGGTGGGGCATCGGAAAGAGGGAGAGGGGCGGGGAGAGATGGAAAAGGTGTCGTCAGCGAAACGTAGTGGTGATGGTACTGGTGTATTTTTGGGGGTTGCTGGTTTTGAAGTGGTGGATATGGATGGGGATGTACTGGCTGGGGGTTTTTGTGTCTTGTAGATATCTACCGCCGTGTGTATCTATCTATACTTCCTTGTTGCTACTGGGATGCGATTTTTGTAGTTCTACAGGATAAGGTAAGGTAAGGTAGGGTAGGGCGGATATGTCAAGAGAAAGCTGAATCAAACCGCACGGAAACCGCTAGATTCTAAGCCTAGGCTTAGGGTTCATGGTGAAGACCCAAAGGAAAGATCGTCTCGGCACAATGGTTTGATGATACGTAACCCGCTGTTGGGGGAAACATGACATGGAAAACATGGCATGGAATCAGGGTGATTATTCGTGGGCTTTTGTGGTTGGGTTTGTGGTTTAAGGTTGGGGTTGGGGTTCGTTGGGAATGGGAGTTTGATGTTCTGGGTGCTTACGTAGGCTTCCAAGGTTCGCACCAGTGGAGGAGAGGGAATGAGCTATTTTAGGCGTAAGGAGATATGGATCAAGTGGAACGTTAAGCGGAGGGGAAAGGAGAGAAGGCGAGGGTGGGGTGTTTGGTGATTGAGGAAGTTTTTTTGTGTTGTATTTGTATCTTTGTATATATCTTTGTATATAAGGAATACATGTATCTTTCTTAGCATCGCATCTGGATATCACCACTTCGATTCATATACATATTATCATTTTAGAAATCTTCGGCTGGACCGTCCTTTTTGAATTTTTTTCTTCACTTCAAGTTCCTTCTCATACCAATTCATCTTCAAAACTTCTAATCTCTATTCTTTGTTCCTTTTAGAGTCGTCACACCAAACCATCCAACCATCCAACCACCAAAACCCTCAAAATGCACCTCCCAACCCTCTTCCTATCCCTCCTCGCTGCCACAACCGTCGTCGCCAAAGGCAACTCCAAAAATTCCAACGGCACCGAACCCGTGACCGACAAATCCCTCTGCAAAGAGATGACGCACCTGGAAAAACTCATCACGACGGCGCAAAACAGCACGAAACTCGCGACCAAAACAAACAATAACCAAACGAAAATCGACGCCATCGTTGCCAAAGCAAGCGAGGCAGCCGTGAAACTCGATACTCTACAGGGTAACAGTACATTGGTGGCGACTTGTGCCGCGATCAACGAGGCGGCGCAGACGAAGCAAACGTGCAATAAGATGGAAGGTATGTGATTGTCCTTGTTGTGTTAGGTTGGAATACTGAGGATGCACGTATCATGTCTTATACACTTGTATACTAATACCTTGTGATAGATCTTCAAAAGACCATCGATATCGCATCTAACACCACCAAGCTCGCGGCCAAAACTAAAGGCAATGCAACCAAAGAAGCGGACTGGCAAGCAAAAGCTGCAAAGGCACAGACGAAATTGGAGAGTTTGACGAGTAATACTACGCTTGTGGATGCTTGTAGTGCGTTGAAAACGCAGAAGGCGGAGGCGAAGGCTGCTAAGGATGGGGCTAGTAGCACGAGTGAGGCGGCGAAGGCCAGTTCGAGTGCGACGAGTGGTGCGAATGCGTTAGTTGGGGCGAGATTTGGGAGTTTGGTGGTCGCGGTTGGGGTAGTGGCGTTGGGGATGGTGATGCTGTAGGGGCATGGGATGTGATGCGACGATCTGGGATGGGGATTGCTTGACTGTTATTTCTGTTTGAATGATCCAATGCGCTTGAAGTTAGGTTTATTTGATTATATCAAGTGGGTTGGGCACTGTTAGCCTCAGAAATTAGTGCCCAGGTTGAATATTGAACGAGACGATATCAAATTGGATGAAGAGGCACAGCTATATATCATGGCCTCGCACACCATCGTCGACCGCATTCTTTAGATTTTCCATAAGATTGAGATGAGATAGAATTGAATGATGAAAATGTACTGGAGGCTCAAAAGAACTTTGATTGAGATGTGCCTCACGCTGAGCAGTCCTAGCTGTGGAGAAGCTTGAGAAACTAAACTGGACTTGAAAAGCAACTGAAAAATTGACTTGACCTAGCTTTACCCAAGTAGTCCTAACTATGGCACGAGAATTGCAAGAAACTCAACTGAATGCACGGGTTCAAAAACTGACTCGATCTAAGAGTTCTGAAAGCCAAAATTCGAGTCGATCCGTAGACTCCTCCAATGAACATTTGTAACTACAAATGACCTCGTATATTCTTCGAATGGACCCCAGGTATTCACAGCATATCAACATGCAACTAAGCAACCGTGAAACTGCAGATGCGGCTCAAATCCCCGGTGCGCTGCTAGCTGCCAGCATTAAGGTGGATCGTGATGAAGAAACTACGGGCTTTGAATCTCCTAATAACAATTTAAGTCGTCCGCTGGTAGATAAACTTAAACCTTAAATCCACCTACCAGTACACTCGGCTCCTGACTACGGCTCGCTCTGCCTCCCTTGTCTAAGTATCTTACCGATGAAATTCTTATTAAATCTCAAGGTATATAGTCCAAGCCACCTGTCACATCGTACAATTATCGACGCGCTAGCCCTTGAGAAGCAAAAAGACTCTTATGAGTCAGGGCAGAATTAATTTCGATGCCTAAGTTTTGTTGTACCAGCCAAGCATGGGATCCACTTGAAATATTTTGTGGCGTTTTTTTTCGCTGAGCTGAAAATTTAGGGTGGATGCTCGCTGTACAGAATTATTTTGAATGTGAGTTGGTATAGGGATGAATTGAATTAGTAGGTGTGTACTCGAGTAGTAGGTGTATACTCGAGTAGTAGATGTGAAGTAAATGCGAAGTGCAATAGAGTGAGCACTAGGGTGCGGACTTTGTAGTGCGTGATAGGTCCCAGAAAGACACCATATTTAGATCCTGCTGACGATCTGTCGAATCACATCAAAATCTCCAATGATATGAATTCGAAAATAGGTGAAGCCTGCCAAGTTTCAAAACCCTATTTCAATACCCCGGGATTTTAGACTACATACGTTCTGGGGTAGGATATATCAAACAACACAAAATCTCACAATGACATATCAAAACTTTAAATCCAAGTTAAGCTCATCGATCCATACGAAGAACTCAAAAGCGCAGATCATATAAACATCCATGAATCAAACGTCAAAAGTGGAAAGGAAAATATGCAGGTGCTGGTGAGGCTGAAAATGCCATGCCTTGGCCATGTCATCGCTCCTTCCCAGGCCCTATGGAATCATTTGAGTTGAATCACGAGGTGAGCAGGTATGAAGTTGTACAAAAGGCTACTAAGGGATACGAAGGGATACTACTTATTTAGCAGGTACTTTCTTTTTGAATATATGTACCTAACTCTCACTCCGAGATTTGTGATTTCATACTATATTGCATCGATATCTTATTTATTGGATTCTTGAAGTCATACTGCTGATAGCGCATCTAATCTTGAGAATAAGAGCATTTTTCAAACTGGAACAATGGCTCTTAGGGATGAGACTCATATTCCAAAGGGCGGGAAAATACCGCTCCTTGGACTTCGGATTGCACAATTGGTGCTCGCAATTGTCATACTTGGTCTTTCATCATATGGAGTGTACTGGCTGGTATATGATGGTGATGCGCTTGCATTGTCTGCCGTAAGATTCGTATTTTTTAATTCATTGGTATCTTTCATTCTTCAGGATTCAAGTTCAAGCTAACCTCAAGTGTTCCTCAGGCCGTTATTTCCATAGTCATCTGTGTCTATGTGATATGTGCGAGTACCCTGGCACCCGTTATGTACAACTATTGGGCGATTCTCGGTCTCGATATCATCGCCGTCATACTTTGGGCCGTATCATTTCCTATCCTGGCTGCACAAATCGCAAACTCGGTAATTTATGACACCGGTTATTCTTATGACCCATACTATGGAGATTATTACTACAAGAACAAACGTGGGATGGGGAATCAAAAGCGTGCAACGACTACTTGGGAGACGTATAGGAATACAATGTTCGCAACAGCTGCATTAGGAGGTGTTGAATTGTAAGTGTGAAGCTCATCAAGCTTATAATTTTTACTAACAACATCAAGTGTTCTTTTTGTAGTCACCCTCGTAATTCTCAGTATTCGGCTTCATCGTCATCGCAAGGCCGGAGGTCATTGTGTACCCGGTGGTGCAGCCCTAGGCGCAATGATATAGAGACTAAACCACAACGCAATACAGTAACGACTGCGGAGCAAACCCAGCCTGAGGTTTATCACCCACCAGTCTCACATCCCCAATAAGTACATCCACGGCACTGTGATGCTATGAGTGAAGGAGGAAGGGAGAAAGAAAGTATGTGAAGGCTAGGAGAGAATGCATGCGACGGAATGTGGAGTTCTGATTCATGATCAGTGTTGGAAGATACCCGAACATTCTTTTCGTGTGTATAATTTTTTTTGCGATTACAAATACTAAGACTGTACTAGAACTAGAGGATAGGATGTTGGAAATTGTATGAGATTTCAATGCGATCTGCCCAGTTCCACATCCATTCCCCCCTTGACGTGAACAAAGTAGCCATCTCAGTGACATGAACCACGATCGAACTACGGGTAATGATATCTCACACCGGCAATCGCACGGATGCTTTCATTTCCAACACTTCATGCTATGGTAGTAAGATCCAGAATCCTGGAGCCCATCACTAGAGGAGCCAAGTCTCATTATTTCCTTAGAAAGGAAGCACAAGAAGTCTATTCTTAACTTCCAATGGCAATGGCCGAAAGAAGATACATCGAAACCCAATGCTAGTAAGTACCTCGATACACTCAAATTAAGCTTTTCATTCTTGACTACCAAGAATTGACTTTTTTGCTAGCATAGCTGGAGGTTATGGCAGATGCGATGTACGAGTCAAAAATGCAAACGGATCAAGGATTAATGAACAATGAATACTCGAGTACCGATACCGATACCTGCTAGTACATCACTAAACTGCGCCTTAGTAAGTTCGGTGATGACTCAATTTGAACGGTAGGTCAGTTGTAATGGTTCTACTGCATGCTTGGATTGATGGTGTATTATGATGGATATAAATATCAACAAATGGGTAGATAATCTTGGAACAAAATAGAAAATCGATCAATTCCTCCTCCTTGATAGAAGTCGAAGAAGAGTAGGTGATTATTGAAGAGAAAGCAAGAAAGCAAGAAAGCAACAAACAAAGAGATTGTTCTCCTTGAGAGAAGCCATCCAGAAGGAAGATAAAAAAGATAAAGACGACCGACCCTTGTCATAATGACGCAGCATAATCGCGTCCGCGCGCAAAAAAAGGTTAATAACTTTAGAGGATAAGGGAAAAAAAGATTTGGACGTCAATATATCACAATTACCAACCCCACCATCCTCCTCTAAATCCTCAGGAACTTCATCTCCTCCTCATCTCACCCGCAAACAAAGGCGTCAAGCGCTCCTCGCACAGTCTCTCGCATTCGAATTCTCTCCTTCCGTCATACCAAACTTCACACCCCATTCCCCAAGCGATGCCTCAGAACCATCTCAAACCACAACGCTGAACCACAAACCCACCAAACCCTCAAGCGTCACTCCCACTCCCACCAACCCCCTCACAACCATGTCCACCCCCCGCCTCCTAATCTGCTCGATCGGCAACCCCGCCCCCTACACCAACACCCTCCACTCCGCCGGCCACACCATCCTCAGTCTCCTGGGGCCGCTCCTCAACAACCCCCCCTTCAGCAAATCGCGCGCCCACGGCAACGGCCTCCTTTCCCCAGGCTACCCCTACACCCTCTGGAAATCCACATCCTTGATGAATGTATCCGGAGTCGGGGTGTCCTCCGCCTGGACGACATTCCTGCGGGAATCCTCGTCTTCTGATGAATGCAGATTGGTAGTCATCCACGACGAGCTGGAGCTTGCTCCGGGGAAAATAAATGTCAAGGCGGGGAGCAATAGTCCGAAGGGTCATAATGGGCTCAAAAGTATTCGGGATACGTTACGGGGCCAGCCGTATACGCGGATTGGGATAGGGATTGGGAGGCCCGAGAGTAGGGATCCGGGAGTAGTGGCTGGGTATGTGTTGAGGAAAATGAGCGTGGAGGAGAAGAGGAAGATTGAGGGGTGCGTGGGGAAAGTTGTGGAGGAGTTGGCGAAGTTGGGTGGGACCTAGGAAGGAGGGAGTTTGTTTGGATGATCTTATAAGGCTAGGGAACGATCAAGATGGGATGAGATACCAATGTTCGTCCGTGTTTCGTTCATTGAAACAACACTTCAGGGCTTGATACATTCAGAGGCAAGGTATGGGATGGGGATAGGTTGGTTACACTGAAGATGTTCACTGGTTTTGTACAATTCTTGTAAAAAATAGAAACACCCGCTGATGCAAATGATACCCCCAATAGACTAGATATAGAAAAGGGGAAAGGGAGACACCCTCCCCAGATTTTTTAATCTACCATTCCCAAAATGAAAAGACAAATGAAAACAAATTAAGCTACTCTAGCCTCATTATTCTTTCCTAAAGTGCTTGGGCTCTCTGGTGATTCATCGTCACTCATCAATCCTTCCAACTCAAACTCTTCGGCATCACGAATCTGTCTGGAATCTGTGTGGTTATGCCCATTCATCCGTGGAATTCGGGCTGGGGTTTCTCCGTCCTTTGGAGGTACTGGAGGAGCGCTGGTGTTGACGGCATAGATATGAATCAACACATTGGTTAACAAGAAAATGAGGAAGGCGAAACTGTATAGAACGAGGACATAGGATACGTGGGTGATTCCTGCATCTGAGAGAAGTTTCATTTGTTCTTCTGTAGCTCCCATGAACAGAAATCCCGATGCGTAAAGTAACTATACTGATTAGACTGGAGTATTATTATCTGGACAGAATGACTTACAAAGGGTGGGACATATTGGAAGCTATTAGCATCGCCATCCTCAGAAAGTGTTGCCTTATCTTTCAAGAGAAATGCAATCTCAACAATTCTTGAAAGTCCAGCAGCCATCAAAGTGTATCCAAAAATGGTATGAACCATGCCACTGATTGGAAGATGTTGTGGGTGACCAGACATTCCCCATCCAGTAATAAAGATAACAAAACCAGGAATGAAGTTTCTCTTTGGTGATCCATCTCTCTTTCTGCTCAACCAAATTCCTGCTAGGCCAGCGGTCCACCAAATTACTCCCATAGTTGTATGTTGAATATCGTTAGCAACCCAAGGACCACCCCATCTATGTTCCGTGAAAGTATTGACACAACCCCAGGCTGCAATGACTGCCGAATCAAAAAATTCTTGGGATCGACCAGTTTTTCTCAACCAAACTTGACCAACAAGCATAACAATAGTGAGTAGAACACCATAAGCGATGAATGCACTACCCATAATGAAATGTGCGAGACATTGACCAAGATGATCATCGCGGCAGAATCCCAAAGCTGTGATGCCACCGAAAAGCATTTGTACCCAAGCTACGACTGGCATCGATTTTCCAACAATTCCATGACCATGAACTGCAACCTTTCGAATCTTTCCATGGAAACCTTTAGTGATATGAAACTTGAGGTAGATACCGAAAACCACTTGAACGACAAGCATAAGCATCAAAATGTTGGCGAAAGCTGAATGCGCATTCTTCGCGAAGACTCGCCCTCCATGAAGATGTCCCAGGAAATATCCCACTACTGCGATAACTGTTCCTAAAATTTGTACAGGTACATGCCACCTATTTCGCACAATCTGATAATTCCATTAGCATAACGCGATATTGACATGCCTTTTTTGTCACCTACTCCAAGAACCATTCCGGTCGGAAAGATGATGCCAAAGGCAAACATCTGTAATAAAATATGAACCCATAGTGTTGAGTCCTACATAATCATATCCATTAGCCTTCGCTCATCTATCCCCTAACATATACCAATATAGACATACGATAGGTTCAATGCTCATAGCTTCTCCCTCTTGTATTTTCGACATATCTCCTCCATGCGCATTCGTTCCTTTTGCAAATACAGCGAGCGCGGATGTAGCCATAAAGGCCAGACGACCGCCGTTCATGATAGACATCATTAAACCGATGTTAACGGCCAGCAGGTGGGCCCCTGTGTTGTCTGAGTGTATAGAATTGCGGCAAGATGAGCAAGATTATTCTTTGCGATAGTTGTTTCGAAATGTACTGGTTAAGTCCGAGGGCATATACAATGGGGGTTGCTATCTCAAGGACAATGAAGTGTTGAGATGATCGGTGACAGTAAAAATCATGTCATGGGATGAGGTGAGAATGAAAGAGAAAGATCAAGAACAAGAAAAGGAGGTACTTTAATGAAATTGAATTCTCTTTTCACTTGCTCATATAGTAAATAGATCCGAAGTAGATACTGTCGGTAGTTTCAACACCTAACCTTGAAGTACCTGGTACTTCTAATTCAGTGATATTAATTTGAGGCGTCGTAACTAATTGTCATTAAGCTGATCATACGATAAATTTAATTGGTTCGGATATTTCGGCTGTATGTCTCTGATCACGTGCAGATACTGCACCGCCACAGTTGTTCTGGGTGTAATTGCTGACATGTCTCTGACCTCCCCCTTTAATCTATCACCACCAACCAGTCACGCCAGGATGTGTCGTCTGTACTTGTATTTGTTTATCTTGCATGAAGACATGCAATGATATTACTAACAACTATGTCGACATTCATCCTTAAGCTATCTCGCGGGGTTCTATTCAAATTATACATGACAGGCGTAAGGAAGCTTACGCAATCACCGGAGCGGCGGGATGTTACTGTGCGTATCTTGTGGTTCTCACCTAAGTGGGAGAAGCCAACAACCTTCTTAACCCTTTTTCTGCTTCTCGATTCGAGAAGCCAATCGTCTTGCTTCTACTTGCGTAATCTAAAAAGACTGTTGTCGAGCGCACATATACCAATTCCCTTCATGGGAGAGATATCGAAGGAATACTACAAGACTTGTGCCCTATCTACAAGTCTTACTGTACTGCCTAAGCCCAAACCATCCTCTTTGTTGATGCTTTCCGGATACAATTTGCCATATAAGTCCTGGTACAGAGAATCAAATACAGTATGTCAGGAAGAGCTCCTCTGCTCACCAGCGTGAGTCAGATAAGCCATCCAAAGACGTAAATACACAGACTTGAAGTTAGCACAGACTATAAGGCTATTCTCGCGTATCAGTGACTAGTAAATATCTGCTAGTTAGCAACGCTTTGCATAGAGGCATTATTAAGCAACATTGCACCGAATTAAGCGCAACTTTTGCTGGGGAGATTCTTGCTCAAAGTGCACTTTGCGAGACAAGTAATTAAGACCTGCTTTACAAGAACCATTTACAGGCAACTTTTGGATATGGATAGTTTTTACCACCATACCTCATTATATGTATTGGACAGATATTTGGAATATATTTTGCAGTGACATGACGGAATGCAGGACTTTCCATAAATTCAATGATTCCGAAACCGATATCAGATGCGTACCAACACTTGATCCAGGACATCAGAGTATCATCTTTTATTGAATCTTTTGACTAGTTTCGTTTAATATATTGCATCTAAATGGGATTGAAAAACATCATTCATCTACACACTAGCAATAGGCAATTCACTACACCTATTCTCACCTAATAATCTCGGCTAGGATATATACTCAGTAAGGCCTCTTGCTGAGTCTGGCAGTAGAGTCTTCATAGTCCCTGGAGCTCCCAGCGGTGTTACTTTTGAACTGATCAGAATTTTCTGCGCTGCAGGGGGGTCTGGGTTTGGTGTTAAGATGGAAGAATAAAGGTGGTACATAACAGATAGGAGATCTATGGAAGTAGTGTCAAGACATTGACACAACACTTTTGCCTGGAAGCTCTCACTATGAACATGTGGTACAGTTTCGGTATTTCGCTCAAACATCCCATGGGCCACATTTCCTTAATATCCGGCATCCTAACACTCAGCAAACTGGTCCCCAGTCGGGAAAAGCGAGTGTCCCGCTAGAAAATACTAGAATGAACCTTTCTTGATTGAAAGAGTAACGGAAAATTATAATTCTAAGATACGTGAGGACACTCGCTTGCGTCGGACACTCGCTTTCCGAATGGGAACCAATCGGCTGAGTCCAGAATACCGACTATCAGATCCTTGAGATTCTGCTCCTCAGGAAATATTTTTGGTTTTGATGGACATCAATAAACTACAGATTGCTGGCGGGAGATGGTGAAAATCTCCGAAACTACAGAAAGTTCAATCTTTCTTCTCAGTTTCCAACAGTTCAGGCGACAATCAACGTCACGAGATTCCCAATCTTTTAACCTATCTTATATACTTCATCTATCCAGGTGATAAAACCTGTATGGACAAACCCCTCCACCGAACCAAGCCAATCATTCTCATTCACGGCATTCTTAATATCGAAATATTTTAAACAGACTGCGATTCAGGCTAGTGGCCACACTGCTCTTTATCAAGCGTGGCTCAAGTACAAATCATGTACTAGTCCCGGTAGCTGGTCTTCTAAGGCCAGCTAGTGGTACTGGCATCTTCGAGAGTACCCTAAGTCTCCTTGGCTTGGGAACCTTTCCCAGTATAGGAATTTTAGATTCGGCCTTGACAAGAATGAGTGGTTTTTTTTTGTTTTTTTTTTCGCATGTTCAATGGGTATTCTCCATATCCATGGATAAAATTGCAGGTTAGCCTCGAAACGGAATGTGTTCTGTAGTACTTAGATGTTCAATTTGTCTTTCACTCCGTCATACAGGCACACAATCTGGTACTTCTGATCTAAATATCCCAATGAGTCATAGTAAAGGAACGATTAGATATTAGATTTATAACTCCAATCCAATTCTATCATATGATTACCTTCTTGTGGATGGTTAATTCAACTTCCATGGTCTAGTCAACGTCGAACATCATTAGCCCAAGTCTAGTCTTAGCGTACTTCCCCAGTCCAAATGCAAATCTATTAAACGCTGAACCGTATTAGTCCAAGTCCAGTTTTAGCGTACTTCCCCAGTCCAAATGCAAATCCTCCAGCATAAAGTCTGGGCTTCACCCACCACACAATTCCTTAGATTTTTCCTCATACACGACAAACTTCATCCACTATTTTGCATACGCAGATCTTCCACTCATAACATCGGCATATCTGCCTACCACCACTTTACTTTAAAGTTTAAAGTACCGTTTTCAAAACATCCCAGACACCATGCCTGTTTATAGAGCAACCCCCAAAGAGGATGGACGAGCTTATTACCAAACTCTCGGTCTAGACCCCATTTCAAAGCCAACATTCCAACAGATCAAAACCGAATACCGAAGCCGTGCCCTCCTCCTTCATCCCGACAAGAATCCTAGTGCCAACGCTCATGTTCTCTTCATCGCTCTTCAAACTGCCTATGAAAAGCTGTCCGACGAAAAACTTCGCGCACAATTTGAATCCAAAATTGCTTCTCAGGAGAGTGCCAAGCGAACAGGTGTCACTATAGAGATTGATGATGAAAACGATTCCCCTCATTGCTCTCATTGCTGCCCATTCTGCGGACCCTTATGGGAAGAGCCAGACCAAGGTCCAACGAAAGAGCCATTGAAGCGCCCTTACCAGCAATCCAAGCGAGACACAGTTGCTGCAGCAATGGAGGAAATTTTCAGGAAAGCCCCAAAAAAATTCAAGCAAGGCCCAAAGGGAAAACGCGTGCCTTCCAAAGTGTCTCGAAAGTCGGGCAAGAATCGAGCGCGTAACGCGATGCGGACTAGCAAGGATATGAGGTCCATGTGGGACGAGGAGGATACATACTATGAGGATATCTCTGTAGATGAAGACAAGGCCAAGTCGGCTCCTGGACGTCTTCGAGGTCAGAAGACAAAGAGCGCTCCGAAAATGGTTCGTGGCTAAGGGGCTCCAAGTCGTCTCATACAATATGAAAGATCCTGCTCTCATTCAAGGTTCAACTTATGTAGCTATGTCTCAACTGTCAATTAAAGCACTCGGACCGTGGGAAGGAATTTAGGAAGGTTGTTTCAATGGGATGGAGAGAATGTTTTTAATCTTGTAATACGAGTTTCATCCTTGCACCTGAAATCTCCAATATTGAATATGTAACTTGTGTGATATCTCATAATCGCTACATTCGACCACCTCATCCGTGACATTTTTTGAGAGAAGTCCTTCAAACAATCAATCCGGCCGGGGCTACAGGGGCTTGAGAGGCTTTCATCATTTCTATATTGGCTGATAAGAATTGGTCTGTATTGAGCAGTAAGTCTGATTCGCTTGGGACATTCTGGGAACTCCCGAGCTATTCGATGACTGCTGTGGAAGATATATCTTCCTTGGTATATGAGTCATGTATGTGTGACAGACTTGGATCAGAGGAATCCGGTGCACTGAAACTACGAGTGTCGTGATTCTGCAAAGGATGATATCATCTCGATGTTCTAGATATTTGACAGTTGTCTTAAGGCTGGTTCAGGGTTATGTTTTAGAAATAACCAGTGTCGTTTGTTACTTGAAGAGTCTTAATAGTCTTCTGTTCAACTTGGATGAGCGTTACACTTGCCCTGCAAAAGATAAATGTGTGCGCTATCTCAAGAACTTGATCGTAGCCTGAAGTTCAGGCCATCAGATGGATTTCGTAATGGTAATGGGGTTTAGTGCCCTTGAAAGCGTTGCCGGTTATTCTTCCCATGCCCCCCATGTTAATTGAAGTAGTAGGCATATCATCTCTGAAATATCTGGTGTGGTAAAGGTGATTGCTTATACTGTTCTACTGAGTGTCGTTTGTTTTATGTGTGGAGGTAGTATTTATGAAGCCGGACAAGCTGGTCGGTGATGCATATAAGTGGAGTGAATCAGGACATACTGTAGATAGGTGCAATGTCTTGAGTAGCCCAAAGAGCCCTCCAAGAGCCATGCGCATAATTTGGCGGCAGCCCGCCATCAATATCTATTTTTCCGCATAGCGTGGTTAGTGGATTGAAGTGTTATGAACATATAACTAGAACTAGGACATTCTCATCCTGATTGAATCAATAAAAGCAAATTATCATCCAGTATTTCCCTAAACTGTAGTTGTGATACATAAGAGACTAAAAAACATCAACTATCGTGAATAGATGCTGCAAGCGGCAAAGTCAAAAGGGGGGAGAAAGGGCCAACTAGTCAGACTATCTTAAGTAACATCTTCAGGATATCGCTTCAATTTCAGTGACGTGTATAAAGGCAACGATCTTTTTGTAAAAGAAATCTAAAAGACCAATGCTAACTAAATATTGTAAAGACGTTGAAGACTGTGAATTTTCCTTTCCATTACTATGGCTCATACGGCCTATCAAGTAGTCCCAAACAGCCTAAACAAGGATATTCAATAAGACTAGTGTCAACTAGCTTTACGCAAAAAGGAAGAGAAAAAAACACCAGAACACTTCCCTGTCCCTCACCATAGCCCGTATAGCCTAATAAACAACCATAACTGATAAGAAATACATTTGATACCAGTTCCCACAAATATCAATCCAAGAATCAAAAGGTAGAAGCTCCTCCTCCCTCTTGATATCACCTATCCATCCCTTTCAACAACCATAAAGCACATTGAAGGACAGTGGCGCCGACTCAAGGTATGTGGGACTAGTATGGATGTTCATGATGTGAAGATTGATGATTGCTACCATCCTGATTGTCTGAAAGTACTCCATCGACTGGATTTTGGAATTTCTTCGTCAACGGATAATATATCATGCCGTCTGGGTAGGCCCACCATGCGGTATGACCAATCCACTTCACCTCTTCGCTGAAATTGGGTGGCTTTTCGATCGGTTCCTCGGACCAACCATAGAAGGCTTCAGAATATTGATTTTTATCTGGATCTATGTGAGAATCATCCTTGCTCTCTGACAAACATTTAGTGGGATGGTGGAAAGACACATTCCGGTCCGGGTGGTATAAAGTGACTCTGTTACAGGTAGACGACTTATCACTATCACGGTTACTTATGGGGCCGTCCATGTATTGCTGTCCGGGTATCTCTTCTCGCATTCTTCGATGACGAATTCTTCTTTGAACAACGCAAGCTGCCACCCACTCTGTATGCTCCTGATCCCGAGTTTTTCGAGCTGATTCTGTTGCATTCATCCTTTCCTCACTCATCAGGCCCCATACCACCTCCCTAGCCTCCTCAACTTTTACAACATCAAACAGGCCCATTGAAGCTGGCAAAACATCCACAGGAAGCCAGTCCGGTCTCGACAGAAATTGTTTATTCTCGATTTCCATGACAATTTGTCCCACGCTCACATATCTATGTTCGATATATTTCTGCGGGCGATAAAGAACATCAAGCCCTCCATAATCTTCCAGTGCCCCGATTAATAGTGTTATAGCAGTCCATGAGCCTATGGGAAGACGTGTCCGCTGCTTGTTTTTGTTGTACCGAGAATATGGCTGCCCCGATTGCAAGAGAACTGAGATAATCCATTTTGACAGTGATACTTCTCTAGCGTACAATGTTTGGTAGTTTATAGATTGAGGCTCCATGAAGAAGATCGAGGAGTGTATCAGCTGAATGGAAGTGTCTTTTGGTGACTGCGAGGAAGAGTTGTCTTGTTTCTGTGTCTAACTAGAGAGCGCAGAGTGTATGATGGTAAAAGTTGCAAAACAGGGAGAAAGTAAGCTTCCAAAACGGTGTATCTTAATGCTTTTATCGAAGTCGAGTGTGTTAAGTGTGGTATGATAGAGTATATAATACCAGTGTGAGTGGTAGCGATGGGTATGAAGATAAAGTGTGAAGTAGTGTGCCTTGATATTGTAATTGACATATATGAAAAAAGAAAATTGAAGCAGAGGGAGAAATCCCATTCCTTAAATACACATTTGGGAGCAAGTTCCAACCAAATCTTCCAGGTCAAATTATGACTATGTCAAGTCTTTTTCATGAAGATTCTTTAAAAGAGGGAGTTGTAACTATTGGTAGAGAAAATGAGTAAAAATGACATGGAAATACAGAATTATGACTATCCTTGAAAAGAATTGCTCGGGTAATGATGGGAATGATGACAAACCGACAACAGAGTGAAGATTAATGAATACAAAGTGAGTCTAAATCATAGGCTTACCACTGTTATCTGAAATAATAGCCTAAGAAACAGAGTTTCTCATATGTGGATGACAAGAAGTATCTTGAAATGACTCTCAAACCACAGCCTGTGTCTGCCAGAAAGTAAATGTCATTTAACTAATGATGTGTGAGAATACCAGCGCTCAGCTCCAAGGGACCTTAAGCGAGGCACGACTGGCCTCAGAAATGATTATCATGGATCTTATAAAGGAACAACTCCAAATTGAACAAATGGGAGGAGCATGACTAAACACGAAGTCATATCATGAGAATAAGCTTAAACTGGGTCAAATTTAGGATCCGCGAGTGCCCCTGGGGAAGGAATCGTGATAAGTAATAAGTGCACATTTACATGATTCACTTCAACACGAAAGTATGACCGTCATGCAACCAATACAATAACTCTGAATCAAAGAATCACATCACACTCATCTAGAAAGCCAGATCAATCAGCCTGTTAATAAACCATCACATACAGTATCACATACAACATCAAATACACCACCACGACAATCATTCACAAGGATACGCACTCCATGAACAATAAAAGTAGATAGGTTTGTGTCTAGTATCTAACAAGGCCGAGGAACACTGCAACTTCCACCTTCCATCTCTCATGCCTCTCCCAATCCTCTCCCATCCCTCCCCCGTCCCTCTCCCATTATCCACAACCAAGTCCTGCTTTCCCTAGACACAGCCCAAACCAAAAGAAACCATCAAAACTATCAAAATCACAAGAAACAAAAAGAAAAGTAAAACACAATTTTGATATCCGACCGCGAAAAATCTAGAACCATAACCCTCCCCTCCGCCACGTTTTCCATCTTCTCCACCAAACTGACTCTGGAAAGAACATCAATAGCACATGGGGACCAACATCATATGTGCAGCACGGCGTTGAAGAATCGAGGTGTTGAAACCGCAGCGATATGATTTTGCAGGTTTGTGAGAACGGTATGAAAGGTGTACAAAAACTTGGACCGTCGGCTGTGGGATGCAAGTGGCCGAGATAAAAGTGGTTTCTGGCGTTCTTTAAAGCCCCCGTACAATTTAAATGCATTTGTCTTTACCCGGTAATTCTGAGGGTTGGGAAGTGAAGAAGGATCGTATGCGCATGTATCAGGCTCGGATTAAAAAAACCTTTCTTCAGTGACACAATTACCCCAATCCACAAGATCTTCCCAAGCTTTATCTTCAGACTGATGTTCTTCCTCCATGAAACCAAATTCTTTTGGCTTCTGATCATCTCGTTCTCGCCCACGATGATCTCGTCGACTCCAGATATGAGGAGCCGAACGATCCAGCTCTTCAAAGAATGCTTGCCAATCAATATCTTCTTTCCCGATTTCATGCTTCGGATGAAGTTTCATTATAGCGCGGAAAATCTCCTCCCTACCGATTTCGCCGAATTTCCCTGGTAAAACATCACCTCGAATCGCCATGGGTTTGTCCGTGGTCATATTAAACTCTCTCCACTTAACAATTTCTGAGTTATATCCAACCGAATAAGCGGTGTGTTTGAAGCTGCCTTCGAGCAGTCCCTTTTCTTGCAATACATTCATGAGTTTGGCGATAAGCGTCCAACTGCAATCAGGAGCTTCTGAGGAGTACGGGAGGCGTTCATATCTGTACACCGATTTTATGAGCCATAAAAACAACTCATCAGAGGCAGATGACCCAAAGGTTGACGTCCACATAGAATTTACTAATGTTGGTGTTGATTTTGACATAATGAAAAAGGTACTGGTATCTTTCTTATGTTCAAATTTTGGTTTAACAAAGGCGGTATCCGTAAGTCAATATAGACATTAAATGAGAATCGAGATCGAAAGGAAGAGCTTTTATCAAGAATATTCAAAATGGTGCTTGAGGTGTTCGTGAAATGGAAGTGATGTAGATACAAAAAAAGAAGAAAGCAAAAGTGGGAACACAACTCTTTTGAGCACATTTCTCGAGACCTGAATGATTCAAGAGGAATACTGTTGACCAGGTAAAACGCATGATTATTGCAGGTATTGCTGATGAGTATGCGGTGACTATAGATGATGGGTATGAATACAATGCAAAGGAGTGGTTTGTGAGTGTTGCGAGAGGTAAGAATGAGTGGAATAATATCTGGATGATGTGTATGAGTAGTAAGAATGGTTCGGAACCAAATCAAAACGATATCATGAATAACCAAAATTTAGACGAATCCGATGATGTCTGAATAAATGTATGAATTAATAGAATCCCTCGTCACCGAATTCCAAACAAATGGTTATAATTTTCCAGAAAAGCAGATGACTAAAATCCAAGTATCAAAGTATACATCTGAGCAACAATAACAATAACAATCATCTCCCACAACCAACTCCAAAACAGAAAATTGCAACTCTGCAATCCGTAGATAGATAATTCGCAAATCCCCCAAAAGAATTTGTATCAACAACAAACTATAGTACTAGTCAACTTAAATTTTGCCTGCCTCACTTTCGCACCATAATTCACCTACTTTGATGAGTCATAATATTTTATTTATTAATAAAAGTATTAATAGATTTTTAATAACAAATACTTGAATACTAAATAATAATAAAAGATTTATACTTTATTTTTGAAAATTTAAAATTTGTTATTATTTTTCTCTATTTTTTTATAGTAAAATATATAAAATTCAAAACAGTTATTTTTAAAGTTGTATAATTCTATACATAATCTTTTTAGCTTATAAAAACTTGATTTATTTATTCTGTTAATGAAAATCTTTAATATATCAAAAAGTGTTTATTAAAGATTTATTTATAGTATCAAAATATTTCAAGTGAAATGGGTATATTTTAATTAGTATACAAAGGCGCTTCGCTTAATAGTTATAAGTTGAGGGGTACTGTACCACATAATTAGTTCTAAGCGATAAATCCACTCTCCAACAAGCAATGTACTAGAACTACATGACTGTATTTCCTCGCTTCCTCCCCGCCCCCCTTTTCCCAATATAAATATATCTTCAAGCCATCCATCCCAACATGATAAAAGTAAAGAATAAAGGAAACAAACCTGCACAAACCAAAGCAACCAAAAAGTACCCTCAGCAAAACATCGTAAATATTCAGCATTCCAAGGACGCCGAGAATTGAATCTACAAAGCACTCGCCCATCCATGGGACGTATAGAATGAAAGCACCTCAAAGACGTATAGATGATCGAACTTGCAATTTACAGATTTATAACCCGACACATCTACAAATCGATGATTGAGCCTATAAACACATAAATCCACAATTCACGAACTAACAAACTTACGAACCCTCTCAAAATACTCCAGTAAAATAAAATCTCTTTACCCCACATACCTCCTCCCCTCCATACCCAAGCACTCAACCACCCAACCTCTCCTTCACCCCCCTTTCCCCCTAGAGATCCTCGCTAAAAAACTAATTCCTATCCATCCATCACTCAAAACATTATCATGCCAACAAAACAAACAAATCAGTAAACCCAAAAACCACCACCTACCTTTTCTCTTCCTTTTCGTTTCCTCCTTTATTATCATCACATCCTTTTTCTTTTACCATCACCTAAACCCATCTCTTTTCAAACTCTCAAAAGTTCAGTTTTTCAACAATTCAAAATCCAAAATCACATACAACATAACAAACTGTTTATTTTCCTTACACCTTCTGAACCTTCATCTATCTACCTTTTCCTTTGCTTCTGTATTCCTACCACCACCACCTCCTCCTCTCCCACCAACTAAACCAACCCATCTCCTCCCAATCTCGTAGAATCCAGAATCCAAAATCCAACATCGCGTAAACAAACCGCTCACCTCCTCCACACTTCCTTAACCATCACCTACCTTTCCTGTTCCTCCTCCTTCGCCTCCCTAAGCACCACCACCTCCTCTCCCACCTACCTTTTCTCCCCCTGCTCTCCCACAAACAAAACCCATCCATCTCCTCCCAACCTCCCAACCTCCCAACCACCCAACCACCCAATTTCTCAAAAATCCAAAATCCAAAATCCAACACCACACCGTCCCCCCACCCAGCCACCCATCCGCCCAACGCCTTATTACTCATCCATCTTCTTCCAAAAATTTTAATCCTCCATTTATTTATTTACTTAATATAATACATACATATAATACATACATATATATATACATACATATATACATATATACATACATAAAATTCAACCCCCCTTATACCCCTCTTATACCCCCCTTACACCCCCTTTCATCCCCTCTTCATCCCCTCTTCCCCCCCTCGCCACCCCAAATCTTTTACCAATCTACCAACCTACCAAACACCCAACCAACCAGCCAACTTAAAATCCATCCCATCCCATCCCAACCGATGAGATAACCACTGAAACATTTTTCATCGCACCATTGCATCATCTCACATTACACTTCACATTACCACTGGCAGTGGCACTGGCACTGGCATGGGCACAAAAAGAATATCAATGTCAATCTCAATCTCAATCTCAACCTCAACCTCAACCTCAATCTCAATCTGAATATCAATATCAATATCAACCTCAATATCAATATCGATATCAATATCAACCTCAATATCAATATCGATATCAATATCAACCTCAATATCAATATCGATATCAATATCAATATCAATATCAATATCAATATCAATATCAATATCAATATCAATATCAATATCAATATCAATATCAATATCAATCAAACATCAGAAAAAGAAAACAAATAATGCAAACTCGATCCATAAAATACTACATCTAGGTACCGTATTTCTGCTATCTCTTCATCCATCCATCCATCCATCCATCCATCCACGAACAATCAATCATACACACTACATCAAACCACACCATATCACACCATGCCACTTCATTGATCCATCTCAACTTGTTCTGTATGGATATGAATACAAGTACGACTACCTAAACATGGAAATTCCACCACTTCTTAACTCCCTTTTCATCACGAAAACTGAATGACCTGAAAGCACTGTCTCCATTCCTTTCAATAACCTATGCCTGCTCCTCAAAAAACGCCAAAAAAAAAGTTTGTCCAGACCTTAAACAATTTGAATAACCCTGAACTACCATGGTATTTTTTTTAATTCTTGGAATCGAACCCGATTTTTCTGGTGCGATTCTTCCTGATCTACAACTTCTCAAACCAGAAATAAAAATGAAACAAAACGAAACGAAACTGAATCTGTAATGGTATGTGCAGTAAAAGATTAACATCGTCCAGAAGATGGGCGATGAATCTTGTTTGTATGTACTGGCGCTAGCAAAGACCGCTCAAACAAAGAAACGCAGAGTATCTTCTAATAACGACTATTAACACTAACCGAACTAATATCAGCCCTCTTCATGGGTGGGGGAGGAGCTGGTTTCTTAGCTCTGCTAGGAGGTGGAGGTGGAGCTCTTCTTGAATTCGCTGCTGATATACTGGCTGATCGACTTCCCATACTGCCATGACTGGTAGCAGGACTCACAGAACGAGCACCATATGATCTATCTGGACTATTGCTATTGAGAGTCGAGTCATCAGATGGATCATTAAACACATCAGCAGACATGATATTGGTACGCGCCGTGGGACGAAGATTTTGCGCGTAGGGAGCCGGCATCTGATGGAGGAGGAATTGAATTCAAACGACTGGAAGGTGGAGATTCGCGGTAATGCGTTGTTGGACCTTGGAATGTCGCGGATCGGCCAATTGATGGACGTTGTGGGGAACTTGGGGGTGAATAATCGTCATCTCTTCTGCCGAGTCCAGATGTCGAGGCAACTCGAGTTGTATTGACACGAGGAGTGTTCGACCTGATAGATGGACGTGGGGCCTCTATCTCTGGAATGGGTTTCTTCATAGGTAGAATATCTCTCACCGTATGAATGAGCGGTGTTTGAACGAGGTCGTCCTTCGGGACGTCTAGACTGACGTGGCTGCTGTGCCGCCGTTCCTCGTCTATTATGATGTCAGCTTTGGAAATATCACAAACACCAACCCAATAATGACTTACGCAGCAGGCCATTCCCTCTTCAATTTCAAAAGCTCATCACGGCAGCGGTCATAATATTCAAGCTCGGCTTCCAAAAATGCTCCCAAATCTTGAACACTGTCTGCTTCTGCCTCTTTAATATCTTGCATGCGTCTGAGAACATCCTCGCTGGATTCTTCATATTTCGCCTTTTGTGACCTAAGCTCTTCCTCGACTCGGAAATCTTCTCTCTTTGCCTTTTGCATCTTAGAAAGGGAGGCATCGTAAGCCAATCTTCTTTGTTCGAGCTTCTTTCTGGCAGCCTACGAAAAAATTAGCTATCGCCCATTTATACTATTGCACCTTTTACAAACCTGGTATTCCTTCATTTGAGCCAAGGATCTTTCCAGAGATTCCAGCCAAGTCGAAGTAGCCTCGTGAACATAGGCATCCTGTTGTCGCGAAATCCTATCGTTTGCTGTGCCCATGGCTGTGATCCCTATTAGCTGTATTCTTGTGTATTCTCGCAGTTTACCTACCAATAAGACAGTTTCCAAAGTTAGAATCCGGTTCAAAATCTTCTCCATGATGTTTCATTGTCTGGCCCAACTGTGCCACTGGTAGGACCTTTTCTCTGTCGTCTCCTTCGTTTCGCTTGGAAAGGGATTTAACATAAATCGTCATAGACTTTTGCAACTTTTCCATTCCTGGCAGATGTTAGAGCAGCTCCCATGTGAAGATTTCGCAGACATACCCTCATGTCTCAATTGCATTTCCATCTCCAAAGACTTGAACTCATCCGAAACTTCAGTCTTGGATTCTTGACCCATCTTCTCTCCAGCCCATTGCTTAACTCTGCCGAACTTCTTGCCTACGTTCATTTTGGCGGTTTATTGGGTGTAGCTGAGTGAAAGGGTTGCTTGAGGGTCTTCGTAGATGTTGCCGCGGATGTGAAATTGTTCGAGGTCGAAAGGGGTAACTTGGGTATTTTTTTTAATGGTTGATGTTCTGATAACAACAAAGGGTTATCTGAAGTCAACACTTTTATTTTATTTATCCAAGTGACAAGCTAGAGGATTCTCGTAATTCTTTGGGTTATAGTCTGGTAGCACAGCAGAAGTGGTGACAGATATAAGAAAGTTGGAAGAGGTGTCTTGATCGAATCATATATCAAGATTAAACTCGGAAGGCGAATTGGAGGTTGGATTGCATAAAGTGTGATAGCAGTGAGTAAAAGTTAAATCCTTAAACTCTTAATTAATGAATTATGAATCACAAAGGTAAATCCTGGGGAGAAGAATGAACCCTGACTGTACAGAGTATGGTTCGCGAATGAAGTTGGAGAAGATATCTTGAGAGAATATTCCCCGGATCCTTGTTTCTTCTTCGGTGTGTTGTAACTTGTAACTTGTAACTTGTAACTTGTACAGTAGCTTTTACTGTACTTGTACTTGTGCTCCGTACAGTACTGTAACCTGTTATCGACCTTGGGGGGAGCTTGGATGGAGAGGTTGGGAAGAGTGGGGAGAATGCAGGACTGCAGTAGTGTATCTGTATTGCACGGAGTATATGCAGTATCGTATCCAAACCAAGAGATTTAGTTAGACCTTTTCCAGGAAGGTGGTTGAGATGGTGATATACGCCGTAGAATGTCAACGGGACACGCGTTTTGAATGGTTGAACGAACGTATTTGGATTTGATGCTGCAGGAAAAAGAGCGAGGGGGGGAGAGAGAGAGAGGGTGTGAGTGGGTGAGTGGGTGAGTGAGTGGGTGAGTGAGTGAGTGAGTGAGTGAGTGAGTGAGTGAGTGTATGTGTGTGATATGTGTGTTTCGTATTGGGTGACTGATTGTCGGAACCTTTTTAATAGAGGTACGAATGGAGGGAGTCAAGGTAGGCAAGGGAACCTTTGCCTTTTGAATGTTCTGGATGTTGAAAAGAATGTTGGTTGTTTTCGCTGTTGGTTGTTGGTTGTTTGTCGTATGTTGTATGTTGTATGTATTTTGGTCAAATGGATGGATGAATTGATATCAAGTCGAGTGCTAGACAGAGTACATGAAAATGATAAATCTACTTTTCCCTATAATACGCCGTACAAGATCAAAATTGGTAGGAAGCACGAAGCACGAAGCACAAAGCACGAAGCACGAACTACAAAGCATAAAGTACAAAGCATTGAAAATATAAATTGAGGAAGTTGAAAGTGATCAAAAAGGTTATTAGGCAATTGATTAATTGATTAGTTGATTAGTTGATTAATCGATTGATGGACTAATTGACTAATTGATTAATTTATTCTTTATTCAGATGACTGGATCGGTTGCATTGTCTGTATTGGTTTCGGTTTCTTATACTCGAGTATGATATATAGAATATAGAATATAGGATATAGGATATAGAGAGAAAAAGAGATTTATTAGAAGTGAAAGAAGGGGAAAGAGTGAAAGCTACAGCTGGAGAGTTAGAAAGAGCCAGATACAGCCAGATACAGCCAGATACAGCCAGAGAGAGTTCGAGATAAGAACAAGACAGAGAGAGGGAAGAACATATCATCATATAAAAATGGAATAAGCGTAAAAATAGGAGAGAATAGGAGAATTAACTTGATGTTTATTTATTAGCATCTAATTATCTATTCGAGTGTTATAAATATAATACAACATACAACACAACACAACACAACACAACACAACACACAACACAATATCTACTCCCCATCTATTACAGTATCTCCTCCGTAGGTAATTAATATAAAGAGTTTCCCTTGACTTGATATAGATACATACTACCTAGGTAGGTATCTCCTCCCACATGGTATGTGTGGATTAAGTGAAATCCAATGAATTCCATTCTATCTATCAATTCTCAAACCATCATATTTTAGGAACTATCGAGAAGTTCTCCTCTCATCTCCTCTCATCTCTCCGTAATATCGAATTATCCACTCACACCCACCCAAGTTTCAATGGATAGAACAACCTTGGAAGCTTCTGAAACTTTAATCAACGTTTACACTGTACAGTGTTGTATGTACACTTTGTACAGACAGTAACATACTTAATATTACTTGTACTGTACTGTCGTTCTGTACTCCGTATCTACTCATAAATTAGTCCGCTATCATTAGAAATACTCGCCAATCGTTCTCAACATCTCCTATTCCTCCGAGAGGTCCGTATAGACAATTCTGCTTGATAATGTTGACATTTTGCGTCTTTCCCTTTAAGGATTAATTAACTCAAGCGATCGTTGTATCTTTCCATATATAGGAACAATCCTTCTGCTTAACAGAGTATCCGAAAGGATGATCAACGAGTATCAAAAGGTGTCTTCTCGTATTATTATCCGGATGCCAGAAGATAACGATGAGATTTTCTTTCTCAGAATGAATGATATACAAATTATACACTTCTCATTCATCAATAATATCAATAATACCAATACCAATACCAATACCAATACTAATACTAATATCAATATCAATATCAATATCAATATCAATATCAATCTCAATCTCAATCATTCCATCAAAAATCCATTTCCATCCAAGCCATTTCACTACCGGTCCTGTCATCACCTTGTTCAACCTCCTGAAAGCGTTACGCGGCAAAACATCAGATGAGAAAGGAGGCGCAGTTCTACACAATCTAACCTCAAACCCGAGCCAAACGACCGAAAATGATCTATTCCATAAGAATGATTAGATTCAATCCGGACTGACTTTTGGACCAGCGCTCGTCCATCCACCACACTCACGTCACTCCACCGAAAAATGAAAAGATTCATGTTTGATATACCTCCCTCCAATACGCCTCAAACCCCGAGTACCAATGATGATCAACGCAGCAGCCAATCTGGAACCTCTCGCTCCTTGAAATCTGAATCAAAGCATGTCATTGTAGCTCAAATCGAACCATCCAAACCTGACGGTCCTAGACATTCCCGTATGTATTTATAGTAAGTCGATCTTGATTAGCATGCCAGCATGCCAGCATCCATTCCGAACAATCTTCAATCTTCAATCTTCAATCTTGCCTGCAATCCACACCCACCCATACCTATATATCTACGGAGTATCAAACCTATCTACCCATCATTCCCATGACCACATTACTGTACACTGTACAGACTCTAGAGGACTCCGTAGGACTAGAAGCCATCCCTTCCCTTCCCATCCCCTTCCCAAACCCAATCCACACACACATCCAATCACTCACGCATCCAAAGCCCGCGGGGCGTTTCATCACCCATCAGAAACCCCACCCACACACCCAAACCCACCCGAACGCTCCACCAAACCGCGCAAACGCAGCTGCCGAAAATACAGTACAGCACAGGACGGTACAGTACAACTTCTAGACCCCATCCCTACAAAGGTACAGTACAGTACGATGTTAATTTCACCCATCCATTATTGTTTATTACTCTACTGCATGTAGTATGTAGTGTGTACCCTTTTTCCCTCTCTGCGCGCGATACTGTACAGTATCTCCGTCACCCTCCACCCTACCACCCTTACGCGACGGCCACCGTATTGTGATAATGAAGGAGACTCACATTTTACATCACTCACCTCATTAAATCGGCCACGATTTATGTAGTAGTAGTAGTAGTAGTAGTAGTAGTAATAGCAGTAATAGTAATAATAGTAGTAATAATAATAGTAGTAATAGTAGTAATAGTAGTAATAATAGTAATAATAATAATAGTAATAATAATAATAATAATAATAATAATAATAATAATAATAATAATAATAATAATAATAATAATAATAATAATAATAGTAATAGTAGTAATAGTAATAGTAGTAATAGTAGTAATAGTAGTAGTAGTAGTAGTAATAATAGTAGTAGTAATAGTAGTAGTAATAATAGTACAGTAGTAGAACCTGTGTATAAGGGACTACGTTATACGGGATAACTCGTTATACGGGACATTTATTCCAATTTTGGTAATTTTTGTATGGGGGAACGGGATTTTTTAACTTTAAGGGATTACGGGACAAATTATTCCCAGTCCCTTATAAAAATTGAAGATTTCATTGGTTGTCGTATAAAATTTAGTGGGGAGATGATCTAATTAGTGGGGAATAGTCTAAATGACAACATATCACATGATTTTTTTGTTAAAAATATCAGGGGTATATAGAAAAATGACTAAGCTTAGCCATACAAATTTTGCTGATGCCTTGTTGCCTAACCTGCATATACGGGAATCCTGGATATACGGGATTTAATTGGCCGAATTTTTCGATCCCTTATAACCAGGTTCTACTGTAGTAATAATAGCATGCTCTCAACAAAATAGGGGTCGGCAAGGTACTGCAAGCAGTGCAAGCCAGGTTAAGCATCAGGATTCGGCATACAATAGGAGGAGAAGACACGCACAATAACGACACAGCAGGGCAGCACGCACCAGCAGCGCACAACATATCCCTCCGCTCGCGAGTCGCAAAACTCCACAGCACTGCACACGACAGCGCGGGAAATCGCAATCCGAGGCAACGCGTCGACGAAAGTTGCGAGGCCGTCCTCGTGGCTGTTGGGGGATTGTGGGCGAGCGTGCGTGTTTGGCTGGGGTGGTTTGTTGCGGGCATTGGATGTGTGCGGTTGGATTGATGGGTTTGGATGTTGCTGTGTTGATTGATTAAGTGGTTGATACAGTATATATTTATAGGTGTATATATATATATATATATACCTATCTACCCATCTAACACCCATCAACCAACATCCATCAACCGACACCCATCAACCAACACTTACCCATCCCTTACTTACACCTCCCAAGTTCCAACTCACCCTTTCTAGGTAGATACTAGGTACCTAATACTAACCATAAAAACCACAAACCCCCTCCCTCGTCAGTTCATCCCATTCATCCCGTTCATCCCAAGTAGACGCACAAAGCTCAATCTCCCTCCCTCCCTCCCATCCCATCCCATCCCATGCCCCTCCTCCCTCCAAACACAAGCCCATTCATTCGTCTTACACGAAGCAAGAGTCTGCATCCACAGCGTTACTTACTACAGACAGTAAGTAGCAAGCAAGCAAGCAAAGCACGATCCATCCATCCATCCAGCCAGCCAGCCATCAGCACCCCTCGCACATCAAACGTAAATGTAAACGTGAACTCAAACATCAAACCCGCACTCAAAGTCAAACGCGCGACGTGAGAGTTTTCATGCCATTTTGGGGAGGGGGGGTGTTTGATGGGTAGTGATGGGGATCACTGGTGGATGGATGGATGAATGGATGGAAAGATCGATAAAAAGGATGATCGGATTACCAATGACGATGATTGACCAAGTTCTTACTAACCGCGGGACTTGAAGGCGATTGATTGATTTTTTCATTTTTTCATCTATTCATCTATTCATTCATAGCAACTCTTACAACACGCATGAAATAACAAATGACCAAAACGTCACCAAAGCCCACATCGCAACGCAACGCAACCGGGAAGAGGAGATAAATATTGCAGTCATGCGAGAGAGGTCGAGAGGTCGAGAGTTCAAGAGGATAGATCAATCCAATCAATGTGAAATCGCTGTCCGTCCTCACTATGCTAATAAGTATATCTATATACAGCCTTATTTATGCACCCGACACGCCCTCCTCAGTTTCTCATACCGTACAGCGGGTAGTGCAAACAAGTAGCACCCGCCAGTACGATAGAATCTCCGGTGTAGGGTGCAATCCCGAAAAGAAAAAATGCCAGACAGTAGATGCTCAATCTTGATCTTAATCTCAATCGCAATCACGATGCAGCGAGGACAAAATTCCAACAATGGAAAAGGGGCGTGCCGCACGCAACTCACAAACAACTCCTTTCGCTCATGCATGATTATTAGCACCTTCACGATGCAAGATTCCATTCAAGAATCAAAATTCAAGACTGAGGAGCGAGGATGGAGGACTCGGCATTCAAATGAGGAAAAAGGGGCGGGGCGAGGCTTGGTTGACCCCTTTCTTTAATCCATCCATCCATCCATCCATCCATTCAATTCACAATCATATCTATCCATCGAATGAATGTAAATAAAATGCGCACCCTGAAGCGACTGACCCGTTTCTTCAAATGGACGCATCCAAATGAATGAATAAATGGCCTCTTCATAAGTCCATATCCATACTCTCCTGGAAAGACATACTCAGTAGTTATTATTAGTGTATGGATGCACCTAACAAAATACCTAACAAACTTGGAAGTACCTACTAACCAACCGTACTCCGTACAAAGAAGAGTGGAGGGCGGTCCCTACAGCCACCCTCCTCCACCAACGCCACCCCCAAAAAGAAAAAGCGCCCAACTAAATAAACAGCAACGCCACACACACAACACGCGTCTCACCCCCTTTCCTCCCAAAGGGGAAAGGGGAAACCCTCTCGATCGCAACACGGGACAAAATTGCAAAAAAACAAATGTCCTCGGTGAGGCTCGAACTCACGACCTTTGGATGGCTAAAGTGGTTGTTGTCAACCACCTCATAGAGAATATGAGACCAACGCTCTGACCAACTGAGCCACGAAGACTTTTCTTTGTTTTTGTTGAGGAAAGGCAGGTTATTTCGGTATAAGTATAGTGCGGTAGTGGGGTCCCGTGGTTTGGGATGTGGGGTAGAACTCTAAGGGTGGTGGGATGGGACACGTGATTTTGAAAGGATCTGGAGGAAAGTGAGGCAGTGTCAATTTTAATGGTCAAGATTGAGAATTGTTTTGGATTTGGTGGGTTGGGGGGTGGTTATTGGGAGTTAATTGTGTGCCTGGGTATGTAAATGTATTCCCTTTTCTTTCCTTCCCCTTCCTGCCTTTCCTCTAGCTCCCTAGGCCTATGGCGCTTTGTCAGTAGCGGGCTACGATGGGTTCCAAGAACACAGACAATCTACTCCTCTCTCTATCAACAATCGAGAGCTCGACATCGACTCTATAATAGGAATCTTAAAATGTCGCATCCGCTGGTGCAAAACTCTTTAAATTCTCTCCACGGGAGCGGGATGGGAGGTATTGATATCTGCGCGTGAAGAAATATGGTTATTGCTTTTGAGTTGGATGAAGAGTGGATGTTCTTGGGTAACAAGTTACCCATGGCTTTCACGTCGATTCGCGTTCGATCCATCCTCTAACGTGGGTTCGATCGCTATTTGTCGATTCACAGAATTGTTCATGAGGGAAATGCGAAAGGGAGGTATGAAGGGTAACGAGTTGGAGGAAGAGAAGAGTAGCAAGTAGAAGCCCTGATGTGTTTTGCTTCTTCCGATCAAGGGACATAATTTCCCGACCGACCTGCCATTCTTCTACCTTTCGTTGAAGCATCAGATGCACGAGAGAAGACCCGCAACGTATTGTCAAACTCGACGTTCTCGAATTTGGACTTGCTGTATTGAAAACGTACGAAGCTCTACGAGCTACATACTCGCAGCTTGTATGGAATGGAACCTTCAATTTGAGATGATATGCCTATTACTGTAGGATTCCGTACCACCCAAGTTCGGCTGCCCCGCCCTTTTCGCTTACGGAAAGGGGAACGCGAAACTCCCTGCCACAGGCTCAAGCTGGTGATACCATTTATGGCTTCAAATTTTATACATAATTCAAGACAGCATATGTAAATCCCTCGAATGGCCCTTCGTCACCACTAAGAATGTTAACATCACCAGACCGCTCTGGCAGGCTGACCAACACTCGACACCGCGGTTCAATCGTCCGACCGCTTTGATCAAGGCTGGGAAATCGATCATTCCAAAGACATTTAATGCATCGAATTCTTCACGGATCAAGAACCTGAACCCCAAACACCTGGCGGAATTTCCCACATCCTTCAGCTCCCAGCTTCGCCGCACCTCGAGGACTCAACACAGTCCTTCGAGTTATGATGTGCGGGTATTCGATCAAGTAGTCTGTCAATTCATCATGTGAGAGTAACATAGCGATATACATATATTAGAGCCAGATGGTAACTTACGATGCTCGGGAAGTTGATCCACCAAAATTGGCCAGTGAAGATATGAGATCTACGTGGAGTGGATGCTAAGATGCATGAAAGATAGAGGTATATCTTCCCATTTCCGCTCGAAGTTCTTCCCATTTCCGTTCGAAGTTCTCCTCATCGATGCTCGAAGTTCGGTGCGGCTTGCTTGCACTCGATTCTATGGAGGAAGAGTGACCGATTTCCGAAAATTTACAGTGGCAGTCTCCAAGTAATTAGGCTCAGATATCTTCCCCACCAAAGACCTCGCGGTCAAACGACACAGTCTATCATAAAGAGACCCCGCTCCTCGAGCGACTTCCATGCTTTCCATATCCTTGCATGGGCCCTGTAGATTGATCAGATGGAACATCTAGGCTAGGAGACGCAGTGATCGCGTAATATACCCCACGCTCTTCACAATAGAGGTCCCCATCGCTCATCCCCTCGCGACGCCGCACACATACTCCCACCGATCCCCACCCGCGAATGCACATCCCGCGCCCAAACCTTCCACTTCTACATGCTCTCCTGCCGCGACCAACAGTCCTGGTAGCAAGAGCGACGTGCATCTGAATGAGGTGGGAGACTGACCCCAGCAGCTAGGTCTCAAGGGCACATGCGATTTCGCATTGCCCATCCGAGGAAAGATACAACATCGCCCTATCACGTAACACTTCGAGGGCGCGCTTGTCAAGTCGAACTCGGAGAGGGGAGGGTGAAGATATATCCACGGATTTGGAAGGAGGATAGTATTTCCACCAAGTCCTGTCACTTTATCCGCATATCCACTTCCGCGGGCAGGATTGATACGATGAGCTGAGTTTATTGTCTGACGGTAGCTCACGATTTAGGATGCCGTGTTGGTGCCGAAGGGTTATGGACTCGATTTACCGCAGGTTCCTTTGTGAGCTGTTGACAGGGTGAAATCTAGGGCTGCGGGAAAGGGGTTTATCGGATGTGCGTGGTACCTGTGGGTCCATGGGCTGGATCTATTGTCTATATTGCATTTGGATGATGAAAGGGTTTTTATTCTTGAGTCAGCTTGAAGGAATGGATATTGCACGATGGGCTGAATTACTTTGGGGATCGAAGGGGTTTGCGATATCAAATTGTGGAATAGCTCGGAACCTGGAGTGCAATCTGGACACATGGAGCCATGGACAGAATATTGGGTAGAGTATATTTGCAAGGAAACTATAAATGTTTTGTAGAAAAAATCCGAAGGACTGCTGGCCAATCTGAGAGTAGATTGCTACTTTGAATATATATTCATCGCTACTAGAAAAAAATTCATATCTTCGAGATTGATACCCCGACAGTTAATGGTCCAAGCTAAGATATTATCTTCAAAACCCACTCTAATGGGCTAATGGGTCTTTTGACACGGGATTCTGAGCCAGAGCCAGACTCTCCTCACCCAATACCTTTGCACACTCACAGACCCCTTCAGTATTCCTCTTTCCACACTTATCACAATGCCACTCTCTGATATCCCTACATTCATCACATTTCGTGCAATATTGCCATTGTATACTCTGCCTCCATTCGTATTTACAGAAACACCAATAGGCTTTTTCCGGCTCTCGTGCTTCCCCCTCCATAACCGCAAAAGCTTCTTTAAATAACTCTTTCTGAAGATCGTCTCGTTCATCTTCAGTAATATTGGCCCTCATCCAAGCCCTTCCTATTTCTCCAAGTTTTGCAGAGGAAAACACTGTGAATGTGGGGGCTGAATGCATATCTCCATATTCGACGCCCATCAGCATACTTCTTAATTCTTCCATCGTATCCGGATGAACGAGGTCAAATCTTCCATTTCTCGATTCTCTTCGAATCCATTTCAAAAGGTCGGGAGTAGCGACAATTCCAGGGCCGAGGGAAGAGCTGGGAGAAGATTTTTGGGAACCAAAGAAGGTAGATAGATCATTGAGCATGTTGACACAAGATTCACATTTGCAACCTGAGGATGGGTGGGGTGGGAGAACATCCACGCCCAGATTTTATAACATTTGCAGCGAGTGGAGGAGCACCCAGATCGGCAGTTGCAGGTTATAGCCTGGGTTGGTGGGCGTATATTAGAATTTGGAGGATATGGAGGATGAGCGTCGAGGTCTGGCTCTGGGGTTAAATATGGTTCGGGAGTCATTGGGATCTGGGAAAATATTGGTTAGCGGGACATTTGAAGAGCTGAAGACGTGGTTTTGTACTTCTTTTCGAAATAGCTCCGTGGAGCTCCTTGGAGTTAGCAAGTTGCCATTATTGGCAAGTTTGGGTAGGTATACCAAAGATTGCGTGGCATTGTGAGATAAGATATCCTTATGTTCTACAGGAGATGATTGTGTCGGTGGTTGCCGGTTTGGCTGTGGTGCTGGCATGGGAAAGAATCGTCTCTCTGGCATTGGTGATATCTCAATGCTCTGAATGACTTTATCTGCGTCCAGCACCGAACTGGTAGCTAATACGTCGAGTTGGTCCTCATTTGGTAATTTTTCAGGTAATCGAGCATGAATATATCGTATAGATCTCCTAACATCGCCGCCTTTCATGGATACATCGATGACTTGCCGTAATTGTGTATCTTTGAAGTCCATCAATAAATCATTAATGACTTCATCACTGGGACCAGGTGTAGAGAGCAGATACTTGCGTCTTTTCGCAGGATGAGCGTTATTGTGGTGCATTGAACTGGATTCTGGTCGATTCAAGCCCATGGCTATAATTGTAACGACACTTGATATATAAAGGAAGAAAATAATAATGGGAACAATAACAGCCTTGGAACATAGAGTGAATCGGTGAAAGGTATAGATATATTTACAACAAGAAAAAAAAGCAAGTACTTGACGCGCTACGCGTTGACGCGTGGGTTTGAAGAAAGGGAAGCATAGGAATTTGATAGATCAGAAATTCAAAATGCATCCATTCCCTGCCTCCCCAAGACCCGTGGACTTTCTTTATTGTCCGAAATAACATGAGAACTACTCAGTTATTAGATCGGACGAACGTGAAATACCTAGGTAGTGCATGATATGAATGCATGGCACTTTCATTACTATATTGGTAACTTTGCTCGGGTAGAAATGAATGTTCTTGAACCGGCTTTGTCAACAAAACAAATGGAGAAAGACATTTTTCCCTTTGATAAAGATCGCTTAGTCATCAAATAGATTTTTGTACTGCATAGATCATTCTCGTGCTATTGCGCTTCCCTAAACCTACCGTTGACGAAACGCGACTTCCACATCTTCCCAATCACCTCAGGTGCATTGTACAAGTAGATACAGTTGTTCTTCTGTACGCAACTTCATTCGTTATCCTCAGATGGCTCCGCCCATCAAAAGAAAAGCAGAAGAAGTATCAGCAATAGAACGATCTACCAAAGCTCATAGGACCGTGGGCCAGATGGAGCGACCAGATCCACAGCCATCCATGGCCATCTTATTCAGGGCGAACAAGCTAGTTCATGATTTGAAAGAATCACAGCTTCGTACTATTCTCGTTCAAGCCTACACTTCACATCCTGATGTAGCTCATATAGTCGATTTGGAACATGCAAAAAATGGAACATATAGATGAAACCATATCTGAATCTGATGCTGGACCGGATATTGCTCCTGATCTTGCCTCTGACTCTGAATCTGATCACATTGCTAGCGAAGATACTCCTGAGAAGAATGAAGTTCAAATGTCAGAATCGGATGATGAAACTGTCAAGAAAAATAGAAAGGTCACAGAAGTAAGAAGATGATTTTGATTTACAACTGAGGATCCTCACTGATCGATCTCTAGCTCCAGCAACACAATATTTTCGACAACTTCTCCTGCTCCTGTTAAAAACGGGTGTGCAAGGGGAAAATGCAAATGTAGCAAGAATTCCTTCAGCTGTGGCCCAACATGCAAATGCACCTCCTGTGTCAATATGCTTAATAACCTTGCTCTTTTTCTTCGGAGAAGAAAGGTTGCGCGCTACCAATTGTTTTGCGAGCTGGATGAAAGCGCAAGGGCCTGCTCTGGATCTCAACTCTGCATATACGCAAGAGGAACTACGAAGTTTAATTATGGGGGTCGATGAAAAGAGGTACTACGATGAGCCCGAGGGATCTATATTCTACGATGAATCCGATGAAGAAATACAGAGGCTCGGGGAAGGATGGCTCAAGGCCAAAACTGAGGCACAAAGAAAACCAATCCGAATGGCACTATTCAGAAGGGCATTCATTGAGGATGGTGGGTATTATTTTTTCCTTTTGCAGTGGTGCATGGGAAGAATTTAGCCAAACTCGACATTGCCTTGTCTGTGATGAGTGTAACGATTGGAGAGACTGGCATTGTAAAGATTGTGGAAAGTGCCAGTATGGGATATCAAATCCTTGTGAGGGTTGTGGTGGAGTTTCGGAAGGATATCATGACCAATTTAGGCATTAGTGACACGCTTTGATCGGTGCTGGTAATAAGAACATCATCTCAACATCTCACTATCATATTATAACTTGAGTTGGGATGAAGCTCTTGGAGAAGCTTTCATTTCGGCCGCCAGATAATGCATGCCAAAGCAATTAGTGAGTAAGATACTTCACTGTGAACCATTGCTATAAGCCGACGCCAATGCAGAATTAGGGGCTTTCTCCACGGTATTTTCATGCTATTTGACTTTCATTTCTTGTCTGAGAAGAAACTCTGTGGCCAATAGTGCTTTATGCACAAGGTTTTGTGGCTCCTGACATTTAAAACCAAGCAAAGAATATAGTAGCGGGTTGTCAATGAGTATTCATATTAATTCATATTTGGTAATTTCCACCACCCCTAGCAGACGCCAATCCAAACTTGAAGCAATTTTTCGATATTTCACTTTTTCTCATAACATACTTAGACCGATTCGTGCTAATCCTTTTACTCAATCTCAACAGAACTCGCACTTCTCACTAGGGATTGCCCGATGGGGATACATGGCAATGAAGTCTCGGCTAAAACTTCCAGATTGCCCAAAGTTATTTTGGACATCAGACTCTTGTCCTCTCACGTCATCCCAACTGAATCTCCAAGTTCCATTGTCGTTGCACTAGAAAGTTAAAGCGGTCAGTAATTTCGTTTCCAAAGATGTTCGCGAGATGAAAGATCGATGATGCTCACAGGGACTGGGCTATACGCACTATAGCAAAATCGTCAGTATACAACTTCATCTGTTCAAGCACTAGACACAAACTTACGTTCCGCAATTTCCATACAAGTGCGTGATATTGAAGGTAAAATGATCGCCATCAGGATATATAGACTGAAAGTCACATTGGGGTCACCGCTGCATGGTGCATCGACAGGGGCACCATCAAGTGCAAATGTATAAGTCGTTTGGGAGGTATAACTACATGTCACGTTCAGGCCTTGGGGAGCTGGGGTAGGCGTGTCAATCAAGTTGAATGACCAGCTATTTTCTCATATTAGGATTTCATGCGTGGCGATTGGGGAAAAGAACTTACAAGCCACCAGTTCCATGTCTGGTATTTCCAATACTTATCTTTTCGACATACCATGGGGCAGGAACCATAAATTGTTGTGCTAAGCCTGTAGTCACGGCTCCGGAAAAGAAGAGCAGTTTTGAGAAATGCATGTTGGCTGATAATTAATGAAAGATCTTGATGGTAGGTTGATTAGAAGCTTGTATAGTGAGCAGCTCTACTTTTATACTAAATAACGGAGGTGCCCCATAGCAAGATAAATCTCATGATGTCAAATCAGTCTCGACCCACCATATTAGATTTGGCATCTGAGCATCTCATATGCTGTGCCAAGCCATCGCTGTTTTCTTAATACGATGCCCGAGATACGAGGGTTGTGTAACAGGTGGTCCACTGGTGGTCTAACATCGTCAACGGAAGCACAAACCATGCGTGGATCTGCGGGGAAGTACATTTTAAATACTGTAGGTAATGTCGATCAGAACCTTTCTATATGGTAACTGTCGGGATGATCTATCATGTGACTATACGCTAACGCCTCGGCGGCAATGTATAACGACTCAGCTAGCTCTCCTCGAGCAATAACAACGAAATCAAACAAGAGATATTACATTGGCTTCGTCGTTCCCCATGAAAATATCGACGATAACATAGTAATGAAATACGGACTACAAGGTGCTTGGTACTGGGAGATTTCCACTGCATTCAATTTAGAGAACAAATTTCTCGAACAGACCGAGATATCGGAGTCCCCGATGTGGTGACTTCAATGAGGTCCGACAAAAACGGCGACGCCGTTTTCGTGTTCAGAGCGTAAAATGTCATGCAAGCCGTCACCTGATTGATTGCACGATGAGAAATCCAAGCCAGTTCCTCGACTGCCATTGGACAGGTTTTTTGATCATCAGGATACACGACACCAAGTCGCCAGAGCGCGGGGCGCAGGTGATTAATCCCGCAGCTGATATTCCACACGTTATCCATCAGCAGTTCTCAGCTCCTGCACCGAGCAGCGACTTCGCCGTTCCTTTTCTACCCGTCGTCAGATCCCCACCCTTACCGGCCAGCAGGCTACGTCATACGCCGATCATGTTTCTGAGCCGCGCAGCCGGAAAACACATGTGCTCCAGCCCCGCGTACAAATCTCAACGCAGAGCATCTCGCGATGCTTCTGTCCCGCGTGAACGTGCTCCTCGACCTCTTCTCTCGGTACCCGCCCGAGTCGAGCGAGGTTCTCGGCGAGCCATCTTCCGCCGTGCCGTCGCTTTCTCGCGCCCCTTTCATTCGCGCATTCCCTCTCCCGGCCTAGACGAGAAATCGTCGGACGCGGAAAATCCTCTCGCAAATGCATCCATCCATCCATCCTCCAATAACACCCACCACCCAACCCGGCAACGCCAGGAGAAAAAAAAATCCCCACCCCCCATTCCAACATGTCAATCACCCCTCCTCCCCCCTCAGCACAAGCGACCCCCCATCCATCCATCCATCCACCCATCACCCCACTTCACCCCACCATCCTCATCCTCATCCCCAACTCGCTCGTGTGAAATTTCGCGCGACCTGTAACCCGCCATCTTTCGGACACCAGTCCATGCACGGTGGTCTTCTGCCGCGGAAAGAGGAGTGCGGGGTGCGGGGTGCGGGAGACAGGAGGGCGTTTGTGGCGGGAGATTCGGCTCGTGTGTGTGTTTACTGCTGCTGCTGCTACTGCTGCTGCTGCTGCTGCTGCTGGCGGGGTTGATGCAGGATAATAGGATTATTTGCAGGAGCGGCGAATTTCCACTCACGCTGACGAAACGTCCATGGGCGCATTGGGGTGCGGTGTTGGGGGTGCGCGCGAGAGGAAGGGAGCGACACGAATTACGATTTACGCTCTGGGTTCGGGGATCGAGAAGGGGGTGTGGCTTGGTGGTGAGCGAGTGATATTTGCGTTTCGTTGTTGTTTTGATGGTTGGAGAGAGCGGCGGGGGGCGGGGGGGGGGGGGGGGGGGGGTAAATTCTTTGAGAGGTGAATGGCGTCGATTGCATCTCGGGTTTTGATTCACCTCTTTCCCTCCTCGCCACTCCCCTCCGAACACCTAGTGCAGGACTCGCGAGGGAAATTGCACGGGATCGTTGCATGGTGACGTGTCACTTTGGACTTATGAGAGATTCGCATGTTGCATTGCATTGCATTGCATTTCTCGGGCTCTGGCCCTCTCCGTCAATGTTCACGTCTATCCTCCGACGATGAAAATGAAACATTCGCCCAGGGAGCAAGTCATGCGGGAGATTCAATACTTTTAGCATTGTATGTATATAGATATCAACATCCATTTCACCCCCCCCCTCCCTCAAACATCACAGTGCGCCCCAGACTCACCACTTGGTATGTGTAGAGCCGCCCCATCCAGAAGCAGTAAACACAGACTCTACCATCCACCCCATCACCTGAGCGACATGCTGCAGATCTTCCAACCCGATCGATCGCTAGATAAATAAACAGCGTTCCCACCGCGCCACCAGCAGACGCGACGTTATTCCAAGCCATGAGTCTCCGTGCGCTACCAGATATCCAGTGTGGTTATGAACTGAAGACACATGCATGGCGGGACAGGGACAGGGACAGGGCCAGAGAAGAGACGAGACGAGGGCCACGGGGAGAACTTCACCGAAAAGCTCACGCGCAACGAGAATATCTATTTGCTGATTAGGAACCGTGGGTGGGATTGAGAGGGAAGATTTCCGAGGACGGAAAAGAGACGGAATCGGGGGAAACATTACCTGGGCGTTTGTGTAGATGGGTGAATGTGTGGAATCTGGATTCGAGTTAGAGGACTGAGAGAAGTGTCGTTGAAATTGAATTCGCAATCTGGCTTGTTGTTATCTGGTTTGAAGACCATGTGCTTCGTATACTGCATTGATGGCATGCGGAGTGGAGGGAGATGAAGGAAGGAGGTTTGTAGATATCCATGGATTGCGACGTTGAGAATTTGTGCAGAAGATGGGTCACATTTGCATTCGAGCAGGAAAGATTTCTTGGTGGAAATTTATTGTTTTTGTGAAGAGGGTCTCGTCCGTGACTGGACATATGGATTCCTTCAATGGAAGGTTGCAGACCTCCTCGTCAAAAGCACGTGGTTTTTCAAAATATGTGTAGATACCTTTGCAATAATGCTTCTCCTCAAATGTAGGATAATATGTTGCCTCTCTTTCCGCAATTCTTCACAGTGCAATGCAAAACCTTTAGTGTCCTCTTAGCCAATGTTTGATGGCAATAGTAGTATTTTATACCAGCCATATAGCAACCAGCCATAGACAACACTCTATGTAAGACTTGGTGATTCCCGGCGATCAAGAATCAATTGGAGCGACTAGTATATCATGAATGGGTGAAAGACCAAGCAATCTCCCATCAAGCAAGCGTTGGTTCATGTAACGCATATTATCTTTCCTCATCGAGTTAATATCATTCAACGACCACCAAATAAATCTGTGATACTTAATCTCCGCCCTCCTTGCGCTTCGGTTTGTGTTTGGATTTGGCCAGGATATGTACTTTCTTCGCAAGGGCCCTTTTCTCCATAATTTTCCACATTGTGCTCCAATGTTTGCACATCGGTCATGGTTGCTTGCGTCTTCTTCCAATTATCGAGGATTTCTAATTGATTCGTGGCCCTTGTACCCGAATCGTCGTCGTGAATGAAGATGCCAAAGGCCTTGGCTACCGGAGTGCCTCCAACCACCTCTGGCTTTTCCACCGTCCAGTACAGATATTCGCCATTGATTTCCACATTGTTCATTTCGCTGAGATCATATATGACATTATTGAGCCCCTTGCGATTGAGGACCACGATGCAGTAATCTTCGGCGCCAGTGGTGGGCGACGGGATAAGCTCGCATACAAATAATGTACCCTCGATAGGAAGTTTCTCCCATGTTTTTTGATTCTAGAGAGAACATGTACATGGTGGCAGATGCGGCAATCGACCTGATCACCTGGATTGAAGGATGATATCGCTTGAGGACTTCTAGGTTGACAGCTTCACGCTCACGACGAGCAGGTGCGGGAGGTGGAATTGGTGTTTCGGTATCATAGTCGGATACTTGAACTTGATTTAGTTGAGAAGGACCAGGGTGATTTTGACGCTGACGAGGCTTTCGAGGTGTCATTATGATGGTTTAATTTCTGATGTTTATAGAAGGGTTGGTATTGTAGATGATAGACGATACGGAGAGCTATTCTGTGAAGCTTTATTGATTTGTTCGTTCGTTCGTTCGTTCGTTTGTTTGTTGTTTGGTTGGTTGGTTGGTTGGTTGGTTGGTTGGTGGGGTGGTATGAAGTCAAGGAAGGCTACAAGTATTGCGACAATGATGCTGTGAGCTCAGTTCCGGTGAGCTTTGACAGATGATCCAAGGATTTAGACGCTGAATAGTGGATGATAGTGTATGATAGACTGATACTGTGTTGAGAATTGACTTTCGTATTCGTACGGCCAAGAACAACTATACAGTATGGTCGGGTATGGGTAATTTGGTGTTGATGATTAATTATGATTGTATGATGAGACGGTGATATGTAGGTCGTATGTATCTGTATGGCGGCGGAGGAATTGTTATGAAGGATGGAAAAGTTGAACCCGATGGTAGAAAGATTTCAGCCTCGTAGGAAATGACCGTATGCATGGATACCTAGGTAGGTAGTGAATGCTCTATTGATCTTTCAATACCTAGGTAGGTATAACAGAGGATCCATGGATAGATGAGTTCTAGAACTACTACTCTGTAGGCACTGATAGACCTACTTATCTATCCATGGATCCATGTGTATATATACTCCGTCCTTTTTAGGCCGTTTTAATGCTTTTATATACCTAGGTAACCTTGGAATTGATAGATATAAAGTTTCTTTATAGTTCTACTTATATATTCTAGAGATTTATATACAACTAACTACCTACTCATAGTAAGAGCTGAATATTATTACATATACTCGAGTATTGAATTTCATAGTGAAAACTTAATCATTATTCTAATCGATTTATTATATAAATATTCATAGAAATAGTTTTAGATATATCCATATTATATTAACAATTATATTAATAATTTAATAGACTTAAAAAGCTAAACGAACTAAAAAGCAGATAGATTGCCTAGTACCTAGGAAATGAACTAATCAACTCACTGATCTGAGACATCTAAGAGGGGTTTCAACTTTCAAGTGTTAATTGCCGTTACCAACCGTTTATTTACTCTGTGCAGTGTGCAGTGCAGTGTGCAGTAGCATTTAGGTTGACATCTACGGAGGATAACGTGGAACCGTGGACCCCTCATCATGTATTATTTACTATACAAGCACCTGGGCAATTTATAATACCTACCTACTAGGTACTTATTCGACTTTTTAAGTAATATGTGAATAATCACTTTATATATATATAGTTATTATATATAAATATATATATATAATTGTTATATATAAATATATTCATTTATATATTCATTTATATATATATTTATATTTATTTCTATTTATTTATATGCAATTACTCGGTATAAATACATAAATAGGCTCGGCCCGTACAATCTATGATTATTAATATCCATGGATATAAATAAATACCCTTACTGCCCAGGTGTACCAAGGTACCTAGGTCCTTGGGCAACCTTGGAAAGGATATAATACATAATAGATATATACCTAGGTACCCGTGGACTTTGTAGGACTTCTCTATATATAATCCGTATTATATATGATATATTAAATATTAAATATTATATACATATAATATACTACCTAGGTAATACAAGTAACCTCCAGCTTCTACTAATACTCTTCGATTAATAAAAAATAAAACCTGGCATTCCTTCCTTTTCATTCATTAAATACCTACCTACCTACCTACCTACAGTACTTCTTATTGAATCACTCATTTTCCTCTCGTTCTTTCCTTTCCTTAACTTCAATTTCTTCTTGTCTTCACAATTATCAAATCTCTTTTCTCTTTACATTCCTTTCCTTGGAATACCACTTCTCCCGGTCGGTGACCTCTTGCTTCGTGTCTACGTCATTTGCCCCAGCAGTATTCAAAGGGTAGGCAAGAAGGAGAGGAGGCCAGAGAAGAGTAGTTAGCTCGAGCACAAATCCTCGAGAAGGGGAAAGAGGAAGAGAAATAGGTTAAGCACAACCAAGATGCTAGCTTAAACCTTCTTCTTGATCATATTATGAAATCTTAATTCGTCTGTTGTTTGCGACACACACTATAAAAGCCTAAAGATGGCCTCGAGCACGAGAAATTCGATCGATGAAGAGCCGGTCGAGGTCGAAGCGCCGATGACCTCGAGTCCACAATCCCTCTCGAAAGCCGTCTATGCGCGACGAGACGAATATACTCGACCACAAAAAATTAAAATAAAGATTGGTTGTTGGAATGTTGCCGCTTGTCCTGGCACGGAGAAAGATCTTGCAGGATGGTTTGTACAAGGCAAAGGGATCGAGAAACAATTAGCTGCGCTGGAATTAGCCAATGCCATTGAAGAAGATGGTAGCCAAGCAAAGATAGAAAGTATTGATGAACAAGAATCAAGGCGAAAGAAGAAAGAATCAACCATACCGCGTGGCGACGAGGGGGTAATTGCGGGAGGAGAAGATATCGGATTATATGTATTGGGATTACAAGAAGTGGTGGAACTTACATCGGCGAGGGAATACATTGGCAAAGTTTACTCGAATAATGACCCTGTTACAACATGGAGGAAAGCACTTTCTACTGCTTTACCAGAAGGGTATACTTTAGTAGCGGAACAACAGCTCTCTGGTCTACTCATGTTCATCTTTGCCTCATCGACCGTTGCGCCCACAATAAGTTCTGTTAGTACTGTCAGTGTGGGGACTGGATTCATGGGATATTTAGGGAACAAGGGTGCTGTCACTACGAGAATAGTACTGGGAGAAACAACTCGACTTGTATTCGTCAATTCACATCTGGCTTCGGGGACGGATAAGGCACATTTGGAAAGACGGATCTGGGATGTCTCGCAAATATTGCAAAGGACGCATTTTGACCCGATCAGTCGAGGTGGAGTTTTAGACGATGCTCAGGAGAGCATCGGGGACGAAGATTTTGCTTTCTGGTTCGGAGATCTAAATTTTAGGCTGGAGGGATTACCCGGAGACGACATTCGACGATTGCTGATGCTCCATACGAAGGGAGAGTATGATATTGGAACTCAATCAAGAAAGAAGATTGATGATGAAATCGATGCAGGGGACGGACCAATTGTCATAAGGTCAATTGATAGCGAGGACGAATCCGAGGAGGAAGAGACTAGAAAAACCAGCAGTACATTCGATCATAACGACGATTCTTCGACGGTAACCACACTCCCAGATCCAGACGAATTCATACAAGATCCCAGCCAAGATCCGGCTTCGTTTGCAAGCTACCATCGACTCCTTGTTACCCCATGACCAGTTGAAGCACGTCCAGAAAGCCCAAAGGGCATTTCATGATGGCTGGAGAGAAGGGCCCATAACCTTCCTTCCAACGTATAAATACGACGTAGGGCGCATGGGCATTTTTGATTCTAGTGAGAAAAAAAGGGCACCAAGTTGGTGTGATAGGATTTTATTTCGAACACGGAGAGATAAGCTGATGTTTGATGCCAAGATGAATGAAGAGGCATTAGCAAGAAGAAAAGACGAAGAGATGAGAGCTCAAGGAATGGATCATGCCACAGATGATGAGGATGTTCTTTTTAGTTACGATCCAGATGAAGATGGCGAGCAACAGAACACATCTTCTAAGAGCGATGATTATGATGAATATGACGAATATGATGAGATGGAGGAGAATGAAGCAGCACCGGTAGTGACTAAGGATGGATTTGTGGATCGAATAAATCTGGATGTCTACACATCACACCAGCGTGTCCTATCATCAGATCACAAACCGCTCGATGCTGTTTTTACCTTGGAATATGACGCCGTCGTGCCCGAATTAAAATCCAAAGTACAACAAGAGGTCGCTAGAGACCTTGATCGAGCAGAGAATGAAGCCCGGCCCGGAATCACCATTGTTGTGGACCACTCACAGGATGCAGATGGAAGCAAAGGGATGATAAATCTCGAAAGAAATCCAATGATGGGAGTGGAGTGGTTGATTTTGGTGATGTGGAATTCGATCGCCGAAAAACTAGAAATTTAACAATTGCGAACACTAGTCAGGTCACTTCGACATTTGCATTTGTTGATAGACCTGGCGTTGAAGGCCAAGAGGATAGAATCGCACCGCCGTGGCTCAGTGTATGCTTTGCGGGGTTTTCCATGGATGAAGATGATAGAGCTCTCAAGGAGCTTAAACGAGAAATTACCCTAGAACCTGAGATGCCATTAATGCTACATTGGAGGTTTTAGTGGACGACCTTTCCTCTGTAAAGTCTCTCAATAACGGAGAGGTCTTACTTGAAGATGTGTTGGTATTAAGAGTCACAGATGGAAGAGATCACTTCATTCCAATTAAAGGAAACTGGCTCCAGTCTTGTCTAGGGCGATCAATTGAATGAACTCATTCATATACCGGAAGGCGGCGTGCGAGCTTTGTTGCCCCGCCCACGAGGCGAACCTGGGCCTCCTGTAAATAGAGGTCAAGAAGTGACTTGGTCCGCACCTCGGGAGTTACTTAAGCTCACACAAGTCGTGGACTCTCTCACGGACCGGGTCGTTGCCGATTCAAACATGTTGGAGGGTGCAGTGGTTCCTAGAGACTCACCAGGTTGGCCATTTGACGAGAAAACCTGGCGGCTTAAAGATCAATCTGCCAGAGTCACATTGAAAGGTCGAGTACTCGCTGCTCTGGATGCCGATCAGAGTATATTTGATATATTTCCTGTCGAGATCCCAGCTGCTAATCGACTAGAAATTCTCGCCGAAGTTCTCGTCCTTTTCCTGCGCAGTCTTACAGACGGCATCATACCTGCCACTATATGTGAACAAATTGATGCAGATGTCGCATCGCGAGTGGGAAACACTCGATTCGATATTGAGGAAACAAAAGGGCGGGTTTTGGATGTTCTATCTGCTTTGCCGCATCACAATATCTCATTTGTCTTCCTAACGTCAACTTTATCACGAGTGGCGGGAGAATTAGCACCGATTCCAAAAGTGAGACGTTCTCTTGACACGACGGTTCGCATTGGTTTCAATTCTGTGAAAAGAACTATGAGTTGGAAAGGAAGAGCCGCGCCGCCTCCAGAAGACCCCGCTGCAGTTAGGAGAAGAGATGTCAATAGAGCTTTTGCGGAAGTATTCGTGGGAATAGTTTTTAGGGGCAGTATACCTGTCAAAGATAGAGACAAGAGGATTTTGGAGGAAAAGAGAAGAGACATCCTGGAAGCCTTTCTGAAGGGTCTTGTTCCTTGAAGCGCACCAGGAAGGGAGACTTTGTAGTTTTAGTAACGACTAGGGTGTATTTCATCAATGATTGTTTTTTTTTTGTTCTTTTTTTTGGGGTTTTTCTTGGATAGAGGGAGGGAGGGAGGCAACTTTGTCGGGACTTGGAAGTTCGCGGGATTAGGGCACGGAACGGCGGCACGCGAACGGCTTGAAATGTAATCTAGATCATACTATACAGTAGGTAGGTTGGGCAAGAGGCAAATACATACATGATGGCGGCACGATTCTTTACAAGCGTATCCATCCATCCCGATTGCTCCTCGTACAAATAAATGAGTCCTCTCTCATGCACACTCACACTCCCACTCACACCGGCACGGGAATGAAAATGAAAAAGAAAATGAAAAAGAAAATGAAAAAGAAAATGAAAATGATCAATGCAAGTCTTATGTTTTGCCGAAGTTTGCGAAGCGGAGGCCCATGGTGGAAAGTGTAAAGATGGATAGTTAGCGGGACGGCTCCCCTGGTGCCGGCCGGTTCGCTGGAGACAGGGTGAAGATATTCGCCATGTCTCTGTTGATCAGTCGTGGATAAGATGTACAATAAGGACTTTCATGGGTGCCGGGGAGAGAGACGAGCGACGGCATACAGAGTAGATGAGAAGATCACGACGAGCTACGCAGAGCAGAAATGACAAGTGGGAGGGAAGTTTCGATATTGCATTTTCCTCTTGGCGAGGTACCATCATTATTCATTCCATTACTCATTAGTAGCCATCTATGCCCAGCACGAAAACACATTAAGTGAAGATAAAAAAAAAAATTGGCCACTGCCCAGCTCAATAGATGTCCAAAACATCCGTGCCGTTCGCATAGTCCACGCCGCACACGTCGACAAAGGAGCCGACGACCTCCGCGCGCTCGGCCAGCCAGCCCTTCACATCCTCTTCCTTGCAGGTCGTTCCGGGGCCGCTGGTGCAATCGACGAGATCTTGAGGGCTATTGTTCACCAGGACCCTGTAGTAGGTCCCGGCGTCGAAGCCAAAGCTGTCGCACGCCAGTTTTTCCACGGCGATGTTGGTGAGGAAGGGGAGGATGGCGCTGGATTTCCACGCGCGGCCGTAGTTGATCTGGTGCAGGGGCATGGTGCCGTTGATGTTGTTGGCGCCGGTGTAGGCCGAGTTGTTGAAGAGGCCGAGGGCCACGATGACCGTGGGCGGCAGCTCGCGGTGCGTGAAGGAGATGTAGAGGTCTTGGTCCTGGGTGGCGTTGGAGGTGGGGTTTTGCGCGCTCATGAGCGTGTTGAAGGTGGCGTTGACCCAGGGGAAGCCGATGGCGCCCGAGGCAGCGTGCCCGTAGCCCGTGTTGTAGAAGTATTGGATGTCGTTGGTGTATTCGAAGCCGAGCCAGTCGGTGGGGGAGAGGACCGAGAGGTCGCAGAAGGGGGAGGAGCCGCGGATCACGGTTTCGTAGCCGCAGAGGAGAGACATGCCGTAGACGTCGTCGGCGGTGAAGTTGAATGCTGGGGCCAAGCTATTAAATCGCGCGGTTATGGGCTTGGTGTATGTCTCTTGGAATTCTCCGGATTGGTCGCTTCCCCCGGAGGAGCTGTATGCAGGACAGCCTTTGTATGGTGTCAAGGAGTTTGCACTGTCATTCTTCCCTTCGTATACCTCGACAATCTCAATATCTGAAGCATCATTTGCGATTCCATTGGAGAATGATTGCGCAGTCTTCACGGTTCTCTCTGCAGTAGATGTCCATATCTTCTTAGGTGTTCTCAAGCTTTGATATCTCTGCGCAATATCCACACCCAAGTTTGTAGCCTCTAATTTGCCCGATCTCGTCAACATTTCGATCTCCGGATCAGTGATAGGAGCTTGCCATGTTGAAAGGAAGGAAAGGCTTGGGATGCTAGCCCAGTTTACAGAGGTGTTTGCCAACTTCTGCACGAAAGGTTCAATGTATTCTTCATAGTCGAAGTCATTGGCATAGATTGCAGCATGGCGGACAAGATATGCAGCTCGGGTGACATTGCATCCTTGAGGGGGAGCAGGGTCAGTTGCTGGATCCTGGGGATCAAATGGAGGTGCAGTTCCAGCCAGGTGCTCCAATGGATCAAAAGAATATGAATTTGGAGAATGAGAGACTACAGTGGTAGCCTGGAGAGCCAGAGTAAGGAGAACGGCGGAGAAGTGCATCTTGAGATATTCGCAGACGAGAGGAAAACTGAGATAGCGATAAAGGAGAAGGAAACAACTACCAATTCCGGTACGTACCTTACCTTATACTCCCGTACCTGAACGATCTCCACCACAGCATTCATCATGATGACTTGGATACCATCAAGGAAACCAAGGCACGGAACGGCCCCGTGGGTACATGCCTTTCAGACGGTGTGGAAGCATGTCGGCAAGATTAAAGTTGGTTTGGGCTTTTCACAAGTTTTTGTTGTCAAAGTGTTGAGCTTGATGTCAGCCAAGATATTTAGGGTGCTCTAGATCCCGCATGACAGCCACAGAGTGGCTTTTGCAGCCACAATCAAGGAAGAAAATAGCAGATCGAAATTTTGTTTCGTAAACTGACTTTATCAATTGCACTTTTTGCGTAAGTTGAATACAGTCAATTTATTGTGAAAGACTTTCATATATTTATCTCTCGTTGTGGTTGTATATGTACAAGATACTTCATCTCCATGTCATTAAGCGTTCAATAGCGATTCTTCCAAATCCAGCCACTTGTGAACTAAAATCACAAGCTCTTTTCTAAAAGCGGCTGTTCCCAGCCATATTGGTCTGGAGTTTGGTAAGAAGGGAGTCAAAAAATCCGGAAGAAACCAGTGGGTAGAGGAGGTATCAAGTATCTTCGCAAGAGCGGGAAATTCGCCGATGGTAGGGAGATTCGGTCGGTTTTTCGTCTGCCAAATATTCCACTCCTCATACGTCAGCATAATGAGTGTAGCGAGGATGCACAGGAAGATAAATTGGAGGATCAAAAAGATGTTGTTGAGAAAGGTTCGAATTCGTGAAGAGCAGCTCAATTTCATACTCGTTATGGCTTGCTGTATTGCATCGGTTTCGGTATGTGATCTGTTTCGACGAACAGAGGGTAGGCGCACCGGACCTACTGGGCCAGTCGGTGATTGTGGTGGCTCATGTTTTGCATGAGCTTCGTGGACTTCGTGGGCTTCATGCCAAACATCTTCTCGTTCCCTTTTTAGGTTCGATTCATCGTCTAACCCTTCAACCTGGTCCGCCGCCGTCAAAATGTTCATAAATACATCCTCCAAGTATACTCCCGAGTACAGCTCAAAGTGATTACATCTTCCATTTGGCCATTGCATAGCCGCAATCAAATCATCCCACCATGTCAAACGATGGATAATCAATCCTTCTTCCTCTCCCATCTGGTTCCATCTCGCTATATACTCCTCCTTGCAATCGTCGATTGGGTAAACGCTACTAAATGCCAAATTATTCTCAACCAGGAATTGGCCAACCCATCTCGGACCTCCAACTAATAAAACACCAGGCCGTTCTGCAGCATCAGCAATAGTTTGCAAATAATCTGCTTTGTAATCTTGTGTGATATCTAGTCCTTGAGGGATAAGTGAAAAATCTATCACACGTAACCATTCGAAATCGCGGTTGGCTGTTGCAGCAAGATGTGTTTTGCCAATGGCAGAAAATCCTAGGATTATTTTTGCTCGCTGTATATCGCCCTTGAATCGTGGGGGCTCTCTTTGTTTTGGTCGAAGATCTAGAGGTGGCGGCTTGGCTGACGAGTGAGAAGGTTTCGATCCGCTAGATGGAGATATCAATCTTTCTCTAGCCATCCAGATTAATAGATTTGGTGCAATAATTTTGCGAATATAGTGTCATGTTTGGAGGACTCTGTGGATGAGACGACCTCATGTAGTCCACATGCTGGGTTGGGTATACTTGTAGGCAGTGATGAACTTCGTTCTCGTCCATGTTTGTCGTACAAGGTGTGGATACTGACGCAAATAGCTGCTTTTCCGAACTGAAACCATTAAAAACATATCTCATCAACAAAATGATTGTTTTCGAATACATATCTGTGTCTCACCATGAGAATGTTGATGTGGCTGGCAACATTCCGTTCACATCGCTTAGGAATCAGGGGATACCAGGGCAATTTCAAGACTTTCAAACACTTTTTCAATCAGTAGCAAAAGTTATCATATCCGAAATCATATTTTCACTAGTTATCAGTAGCTTCAACTAATTATGCCAACTACTTCAAAGATTTACTAATTACTCACTAACATCTCGTCACCTAGTATGTTTCGTGAGATACAGTTATGAAATCTACCATCTCTCACTTTACAATTGACGCATGGACGACACCTCTAATCTTTCAACCAGTGACATATGGAGAGGAAAAGTTCTCTGGCCTGCCTTGGAAGCCCTAGTAAATATCTGCAAGTGAGATTGAACGATGACTTTTCAAATCTGCAAGTAAGCTGCAAGCATCAGCGCTTCCAATAGTCCAGCTCATAGCCCAAACAACTAAAGAATTTTGATCCTCAACTGTTTTCAGAAAGTCACCTGTATATCAAATCAAAACTTTACTTGAATATTAACTCCCTTAGGGGATAATTCTCAATATATCGACGTATGGTCGAGGATGCACAGCTTTTCGAACATCAAAAGCGTAGAGACTAGATCGCAATCTGGATTATTGAAAACAGCGGTGAGCATGTTATGACAAATGCTCAAGCAAGATTAGCAATATTTGAGTGAACCTGTCCTTTCTACCCTTCATTGGTTGCCGGTTCTTCCCTTTGCCTTAATCGCGCATGGAGGTTCAAGCCTAAAATGGGACATCATCTCCTTCTATCGGGCCCGAGTAAAAATGCACGCTCGATAAGCATCTTGCTTGAGGCGATTCGTCAACTTGTTATACCCTTCTAGAATAGATGATTTTATAATGGGCAAAGTGGAATGCCGCATGATGTGAGCAGCTTTGTGGTCTGCGGAGTTAAGCACGCGATTTCAGGAATATCAAAGTCCTGGGATTGGTTTTTTCCAGTTATCATACCTTTAGATACGATCCTGGAATGAAATAAGTGCTATCCGAGTACCTAGGACAATTATGTGTCGTCGAGTGATGAAGTGTACTGCCATTTGTAATTCATGACTACCGATTACCAACAAAATTGAATTTTCAATCTTCAGATTTCTAGATAAGCTACCTCTTAGCTCATCACTGGTTCGATAAACACGGCCAAAAGGCTTCTCTCTTAGAACTCCTCGACTACATTATTCAATCTCTCCTCCCATTTCCATCTCCACGAAAAGGGGCTCTCTCGCTTCGCACGCCCATCCCATCTTACCCTTACCACGCCACGCCAATAAAAACTGCCTATCCGCACCCAATCATCCTGACTCATAATCCGTAGTTCACCCCCATAGCATTCCCCTTCGCCACAGTCAAACACGAGTTTCCCACGCATCTTACCCTACCCCCGGCAGACACCAAGAAACCTTCCAGGAACCCACGTCAGAGCCCCATCAAATCAGATGCTCAAACACCACTTTCCCATCCCTTCCAGAACTTATCGAAGGCTTTTTCTAAAGATATGAGAAAGCGTTTCTTACTCAACACCGCCTCTCAATTTGTCAATCTTCCGGAATCGGACGTATTCTCCCCGTCTATTTCGAGAATCGCCATTTTTCGCGTATCTCATTAGTCCACGGTATCAAGAATGCATGATTCTAGAAACAGAAGGACTCGAATCGGAGCTTAGTGGGGTATGTAATCGGCATACTCCACGGAGCAAGCATGGACTCGATGAATGGAGGGAATGGTTTCAAGGCCCAGGATGATTGGAGATGAGTCAGGTTCTTGGGCGGCGCTTCGCTTACGTGCTTGGTTGATGTGGTAACTTTTGGGATTGGAAACTTTGTGGGAAATGTTTCTGATGGCGAGTGCGAAGCTGAGGCCTGCCAATTCGGATGTCGGGTGGAGCTTTTCTGGGCTTTAGTTGGGGATATAGATTGGGAAGGTTCAGAGGAAACGTAAACTAAGTCCTAGGCGAGGGGGTTTGATATTGGCAACTTGGTACTCTGGTGATTCTTATTGGGCTGGTCTACGAAAGAACACATGGCTCGTATTGTCACTCCTACTTCCTTAGTAGAGACTAGGTACAGTGAAGAGCTGGCAGCTCAGACCTTGGTGCTTTTAGGTTGGAACATACAGAAACACTTCCGAGATTTGTAAACTGTAAATAGTACCGTTGTGTTGTATATAAAAAGAGTTCTGACAAAATTCTAGCCCTTTCATATTTCCATCTATCAATATGTAAGATCCTGTCGCCGTTGAAGTAGCCAGCCAGTTCGCACTGGTAATCTATAAATCTAAAAACGAAAAAACAACCTGGCCATAATGCATCGCTCATCTATCGTAGTAAATGCCCAATCCCCGATTCCCAATTTGTCGACCAGCGGCACAAATGATACAGTGATCTAAACAATACCCTATGCGAAATACCAGAACCAAACCCATGTCAGTTCCAAATGGATACCATGCCCAATCCCAAGCCCCAAATTTTGTTCCCAAGAATATGATCATACCAAAGACAAGTATGCAACCTTGAAATGATAACATGTTGTACATCGAGAGATCCCGATTGAGTACCGTAAACCTCAATCATGAGTTTTGTAGAGTCTCAAAGCCGCAGCACTATATCAGCAGACTGCAAGAAACTTTGTCACGAGGCTCATGCTAGTATGATGAATGCGCATCGCAAGTGTAACCGACAAGTAATGTTCTTTCTTCAACATGGTGGCCCGGTGTTCCGTATGCACGACACATGTCTATCGCATGGGTGTAGTAGATGCATCTGCAGACAGAATAACGTTCGACAAGGACGTAGCACATGATAACCGATCTGGGTGGCTTGATGATAACCGTGATTTGGAGGTGAGGCTAGTAAAAGATTTGTGAAGTGTATTGGGAATAATTTTTGGGAGTTTGGAGCTGATCCAAATAATCAAGATGTGCGATCTGAAATTGAGATGAGTAGTGTGTGGTCTTCGAGTTTTAGGGAAGAGGATTTCTGTTGAGTATCAGTCTCTTATATAGCCTAAATATTGTCCATACTGGTCAGTAAAATTTCAGCAAGAGAAAGAGTGCCTTGAAGAACGATAATCCTTCAAATCTTCGCCTCATTATTGTAGCTGAATACTAAGGCTGCCATAGTCATAATGACTACTACGATTATAGACATGACTCTTTGATGAGATACGAGTGTTGAGCCTCCACAAGTACCTAAATACCCTTTCAGGCTCCATTGATACAGAACCGAGGTATGATAAGGAGCTGTGGAAATAGCTACAAAATAAGATCGGTCTGAGGGGTAACGGTAGTCTTTTTGAACGTTGACTGTTTTCAGGGGGGAGTAAGATGGCTTTAAAGGCTGAGCCCCCTTGTCATTCATGTCAGGTACAGTAATGACATGTGCAGACGCTGGATATAGCATTTTCTGTTGGATCAAGGTTGATTTGTGTGTTGCACCGCATGTATTTGTAGTCATGTGCTTTGCCGTACCTGATTGAAGCGTGCCAGCTGCAGCCCTACCATAGGGCTACAAAGTTTGTATGGCTCACCAACCACACTTTCGGCCCTTTCTAATGGTCTCACGTCGAAATTTTACGATGGAGGGTGTGTTATAGAAACACGATCTGATGCCTGGGATATGCGGTCAGCAAATTACTTCATTTGCATGCCATCTTGTGGAGATATTGCCTATCATGGCCTACCTAGGTACTTTCATTTCTTGCGATTCTTAGGCCTGGGGATGACCTTAAAAACGCACGCCGATCCTGCTTTGCCGGATCTATTCCATCGATTTGAGGCATGCTGGTACCCATGATGACTCCTGAAAGGTAGTAAGTTGCATTCAGCGCCACTCTTTTGCTTCATGCCCCTGGTATTATTGTATATACAAGCTAACAATATGCACTGGAGGCCAAGCCCGTATTGTTAGTACCCTCAACCATAACTCATGAAGAAATCCCACAGGTTAAGCGTACGACTTAGTGGATATCAGCGGTACCTTTTGCTGAGGCTTAGATTTCATGGATATTTGACACGAGGTAATACATACAGTAGGAATAATTTGACCAACATACACAAATTTGAGATATTCCTCAGTGAAGGCGGTGACTCGACGCTTGTATATGAAGAAGAGGTGAGCGTAATGAAGACTAGCGATTATGCACGAGAGTAGATTTAGATGTTATACGACCTTAATTCTGCGAGAGCTAATGCAAAGTCAGGGGTGTCCCATCAGCCTTATCAATATTAAGTGGTAGGTAACCCCTAAATTTCTTGTTCAAATAGAAATCTTTGATTTTTCTCTGGCCGTAGGAATATTGACCGCAGCCAAGTATTATTTTGTTTTCTTTCGTTGCAGCGGTACTCCGATGATGCTATATCTGAATTTTGAGCTCTCCTAAAATGGTTCTCTGCCTTTTTTGAGGATTTGAGATTCATTCCTATGCTAGTAACTAGACATGCCTGTCATCCTGCTCTCAATTCTTTTTGCTGTTGTAATAAGTGCCGAGTCCGAATGGAATTTGAACGTTGATGCATTATGTAAGTATGCAACAGGATGACAGCTCAAATAATCCAAGAAGCATGTAATACAGGCGTGCCCGACAGATATGGATATCTGGCTGGAGAGTTAACGAGAAATGTGGAAACAGTAGCAAGGTAAGCTCACTTGAATTCAGCCACTTCTCTCATACTTCCAAAACGGGATTAGAGAAATACTATCAAGAACATCTGTTGTCTCTGGAATGTGGAAGAAAGGGCAAAGCCGACTGTCTGGAAGTTTTACAGCTCTGACCTACGTGAAGGTACAACTATAGCTGTTTGTACCTGTAGCACCACAGACAACGAGAAAGATGTCCAATAGCTATGTACACCGGACGATGTGTCGACATCATACCCTCAAGACAAGGAAGGATAAATGGAAGTGGTAACAATTAATGAATTCATATCATCGCGCATTTTCTGGTTGACCGTCGCTTGAGGGCTGTTTTGAGGACTTCCTCTGTCTTGATCAAGCCTTGAAAGTCGGTACAGTTCAAATTGTCCCAATGTGGAAGGTTTTTTATTTTGATCACGTGATGAACGGAACACCGTTGAATACCTAGAACTACCTACCTAGGTAGGTAGGTGGAGAACCGACGTTCTTCGTTTGTAGCATTGGATGTGTTCTTTTCACACTACCAACAGCTTTGACCTTGGGGCCACTGGTGGACTTCTTTTTCACCTATTTTTGTAGATTGATTTGTTGACTACGGAGACATAGAAAGTTCTATCTTTTGATCGTTTGTATTCCCAGATATCGTACTTTCATCTCTCACATCGCCGTCTTCATCAAACATATCCATCGTGACAGCAATATTAATACCAAGGGCATATATCTATTCATGGATACTTGTCAATAAGAGACGTGTCGCGTTTTGAAGTAGTTGGGGGTTTTTCATCGATGGTTTGAAGAGGATGGCATTATAAAGACGAATATCTTTCGAAGTTGATTTATAATATCTTCAAATCGATGGGTCCTGTCGGTCTTCTCTATAAGGGTTTGTGGATGTATCATCTTGGATTCACGTATCATTACTGTCTTGCAGACTTTTCGATTTACTATTCCTTGATAATGAAGCCATCAGTTGCATAGCCCTTGGGCTTGTACTCATGAGCATTGAGAGGATTCACAGTTTGATTCACAAGTGGTATTCATTCTGCGTAAGTTGTTGAAACTGTCACAGTCGACGTACCTAGTAATGTAGGTAGATGTTCACAGCTTTAAAGGCTTGTTAATTTTCATGCGCCTCGATGTGCTGGCACAATTATACTATGGTGAATACTCTTTTGTTTGTATGAGCTGTTTCGATCATATCATTCCATAACCTGGAAGGCTGCAGGTCGCCCCCGCAAACAATGCGATATGCTCATTTCGCTTCACAGTCCCGTGGCTTTCAACCAGTGAGGGGCAGCTCGGTGGCCTATTATGCCACCCAAAGGAAGTGAGTGAGTGCATTGCCAAATGAGTTCACAATATTCCGACTCCGCCCTGATTCGTTGTTTTCAAAAAAAAAGAACTCAATAACAATCTTTGCTTATAATTATTCTTAAGAGGTCATATCTTTGGCGTATTTGATCTTTCGTTTACCCTTCGCCCTCCCCCCTTTCTTTGGCTTACTTTCTTCAAAAAACTAATATCAATTTGCCCGAAATTACATCAAGAAAGCTTAGAATGATGTTACTGCCTTTAGTATGGACGTCTTTTCTGATAAGACTAGCAGTGGCATTAACGCTCGATGTCACCAGCTGTTCAGAAATTGCGAATGTTTTGAAGTCATTTCACTCTGCTCATCCAACAGGTGAAGCAAAGTCCGCATAGCTAGAGTTCTCCACTAACGCAATGGTTTAGCCACAAATCATCCAGCCCTCAATGCTTCTTTAGCTCTTCAGTGCCTTGGGTCTGTACCCTTAGATGTACAACGATCTTCGGATTTCGTTGATTACATAGAGCCATACTGGCAGTTTCAGAGTACTCTAGCCTATCTCAAAAACCCACCAGCAGACTACCCATTACCCGGCGCCGACATGCTTGCAGGACTAGCTGAGATCAAAGAGAATATCAATTTAGGACATTATGAAAACCAATGGGAGTTTGAAAAGGACCTTTATGCCCTAGGAAATATTTTACCACATGATTTTCACGTCAATTTACCTCTCCCTCTGATGGGCGTCTTCTCTTTCTCTACTTTAGATGGTCCATTGGTATCTATATCATCCAATGGGCTGGAAATGCCAGAGTTATACTTTAAACGTACGTTTGCTGACATATATCTTGACTTGATCACTCCGTCATGGGAAACTAATCTTCCGCAGGTGATCTCGATAAGCAAAGAAACATGACTCTGTCCAAAACAGGAAACTGGACAGCATCACCGCTCCTTCAAATCAACAACCAAGAAGCCAATTTATACCTTGAATTTCTCGGCCAGAACACAGGCGTGTATCAAGACAACGATGCCAATTACAACCGAATATTTTATTCATTGCCGTATCTAGCTTTCTTCGGGGGCAGCGGATCGTTCACATCGGGAGGATACCTTTATGGGTTTTCAACCGACTCTATAAGGTATACTTTTGCTAATGGAACTACCGTGATTGCGAGAACTCAGGCATCGACAGGCGTCAATTTCACTTCTATAGCCTCAGGGCAAGATTTGTTTGATACAGTAGACCTACTGAAAGCAGAATCAACCACTTCAAGTTCCTCAGTCTCGGATACTCAACAAAATACCCAACCTAAAACTGCAGCGAGATCAATCAAATCACTTCAAGGCTATCCCAATTCAATCGTCATACACCCAGATGGCTACACAAGCGGCTACTTTCTCCATGACACCATGACCGCAGTATTAGTGATGCAAGGTTTTATTGACCCTCACGAAGATGATGGTAAGGGAGCAGTCGAACAGCAAAGAGTGATTAAGGAGTTTTTAGCAGAATGCAAGAAAGCGAAGATGGAATACTTGATTGTGGATGTCCAAGCAAATGGCGGCGGCGATTTATTCAGTGGGTATGATGCTTTCAAACAGATCTTTCCGTCCCTGGTCCCGTTTGGGGCATCACGATATCGAGCCACACCACTGGTAAATTACATGGGCACCATATTTAGTGGCGCTGGAAAGTACGATATTAGGCACGATTATCTCTTCCAATCACAATCAGAGCTTGATGGAAATGGAAACCCGTTTCAGAGTTGGAACGAGGAAGATCCAAACACCTCGATATATGGTGATAACTTCACTGCAGAACTTCGTTATAATCTGTCAGATCTCGTCACGATGGTAGGTCACTTACTTAATTTTTACTCAATTCATGCTAAAGTTTCCCACAGTCCCGATCAGCCGGGATTAACGTAACAGGCTACCTAAGCAACGGCGATCCTCCTCCAGCGGTCTTCAATGCCTCAAACATCGTTATGCTTATGGATGGCGGCTGTGGATCCACGTGTGCCATTTTTGCTGAGATGATGAAGGCCCAAGGTGGTGTTCGAAGTGGTACGTTAGTTCTCAACTCGTATCGTTTGCTTCGATTAATATATCTTTAGTTGCTGTTGGTGGCCGCCCACAGCCAGGCCCTCAACAAGGCGTTTGTGGTACGAAAGGCGCTCAGGTGTCGACTTTCAATACCATTGCTTCTCACATTAAAGCTCTCCCAGATGCTCAATTATCTTATCTTCAGAAAGGTCTCCGATTACCGGACTATCCGGCCGCAAAATATATTCCAAATGTCACGGCCGAGGCACCACTTGGATCTACCTCAACCTTAATGTCATATGGACGTTTCAACCTCCGAAATAATATGCATGATGGAGATGGAACATTTACGCCCTTACAATTCCAATACGAGGCTGCGAATTGTCGTTTATTCTATACAAAAGAAGATATATATGATATTTCTGGACTGTGGAGGAGGGTTCAATCAGCGGTCTGGAGAGGTCAACCATGTGTAGAAGGCAGTGCCATCACCGATAACAATACAATAACCTCCCATCCTTACGATACGGTGCCATTTGGAAGTTCAGCTCTCCCAAATGTCGAGCTACCGGCACAACCTGGACTGGTACCTATTGGTAAAGGGGTCAAATCTTGGGCCAGTGAGAGTGGAACTAGAGCCGAAAGTGCACAAAAGGCATTAGTTGGGGCGATCTGGAATGGTTTGCAATAACCTTAGGATACTCAGAGTTGGGAATTTAGATTTCACATACATCTTGCCTCGACGCTTTAATATGCACTTGCCTTAGTTTGGAATAATTGGGTAATGTGGGAGGAACATTGACAACATTGGCTCTGATATGGATTCATGAGCAAAGGTCCAGGGAATGATAGCATCACATGTAGAGGTGTCTGTTCATAATACAAATAACAAGACAGGTTTCAATGAAAGTATCTGAGCTTGTATCTTTCATTGTCCCGTTTCAGAACATTTGGTAAGTTTCAATATTCAAAGGTTGATGTTATGAATTGACAAAGTAGCTTCATTTCTGAAGGCCTACATAGGAATTTGAGTATTTATCAGAGAGTAGCAAATTCTCGTAAGATTACAAGTTAGCTGGATGTTACCAAATTCGCAGAACAAAAGCCTACCTATATACTTTCTTATAGGAATCGACATGGGGAAAGACTTCTTGAATATTTGAAATCATATCTCGCTAAAAGCCCCCCAAAACGTTGCCTACTGGAAAATATTGAAAGACGAATGCTCAAAGTTTTACTTAGCTGTAAGCCATGTTTCTCGATATCTAAAGACTGATCAAAATTGAAAGAAGTCGTTTATACTAAGTTTGATCCGGATCCCTTGTACAATGATAGGTGTTCAGTCCGTCCCGTCCAACAAGTAGAATTTAAATAATATGAGAAAGCTAGCTTCGATTTATACTGACCGATTCAATACTATCTGAGCAAGGTAAGGTCAGTGGCTACTAGGTAGGTCTTACTAGTATTGGATAGTTCTAATGTTGTTGGATCTACAGAGTACATGTAGATAGACTTGCTTACCTCAGCCAACTTTAGTAAGCAAGGTAGTTCTAACCTTATCTAATAGCTCGGAAAACAACAATCATAAGGGACCTCGGGAGGATAGAGAACATGAGAATAGTAGCATGAGAGATGGCTATATCCCTCGATAGCAGCCAACAAATCAAAATAAGAGAGAAAAAGAAGTAAGCAAGTAATCTCGAGGTGCTAGAATCTCTCCAGACCTTCATATAAATTTTATATCCACTCCAAACGACTCTTTTGACGAAGGGAAGATGAGGATACGGTGATCACGTGACACCACGATCCTGAGGCAGGAATCATGACTCGCTAAACTTTTAGCTCCAAAAGTCAATCAATTCTGGCGTACTGAAATTTTCGTGTTCTTGTTATTTATGGGAACTACCTACCTACCACCACCACCTACCACCTAACCACTTAACCACCTCTAGTACTTCCGCTGGATTGCGAAAAGAGCGTCCACAGCAACTCTACCACAACCCCGATTGAAAAAAAAGGACCGCATACTATACTTACTATCGTCGCCAATTTCCCCTCTTCCCCCCTTTAGTTCAACGATATCAATTTTAATTTCAATACTGCCTTATTTTTTATTTCTTTGCGATATTCGTTATCGTAGAGAAACAGAGATAATTCCCACTTTTTTTCAATACTGAAGTTTCCCCATTTGTGATCATCGACTTCTCTTCTGGGTCCATCAATCCAATCTCCAACTCTATCAAAGGAAGCATCGCGCCAAGTTGTTGCATCTATCAAAAAGTCATTCAACATCAACACCGAACGCGCCCATTCATTTGCTCGCGCGATAACAATCGTCTTTCCCCTCTATCGACGTGTTCCCTCATTATCAAATCATTGTTGACTTGATCAATACATCCTATTGCACCATACGCGCCTCAACAGAAACAGTGTACCTCATGCGCAAGGCTACTCTTTGATATGCGCTGAAGCTTACCTTGACATCAAGAAACTCAACCTCAAGATCCCCCCGACATACATTTTGTTTCCCTCCGTCGCCATGGCTTCGACAGTCCAGAACGCGCCGGCTATTCAACAGCCTGGTTCTTCTATGCCTAATGAGACGAATCCGCAAATACAAGCTTTGTTACAGGTTAGCTACCCTCTCACCATTTTTCTTACCCAATTGTTTCTTCTGTACATTCTGCCATTGTATATCTTGCTAAGTTTCTACTTTGCCACAGAGATATAAACAAATGAAAGATCAAGGCGTGTCAGAAAAAGATCCCGAATTCATAAAGGTTCACCAGACTCTTTCGGCCTTCAAAATGCATAGGCAGAAAGCTGTATTGGCACAGCAGCAGATGATGCAACAGCAACAACAAAATGCAAGTAGTGCCTCCGCAAATGGTTCAAACCTACCTCGACCTCCCTCCACCTCGAGCTCGGTCTCCGGCGCACAAATGCCTGCTACATCCTCACTTGGCCCTTCAGCGATTCCCGCAACTGCAACAGGCCCTTCCGCCCTCAAAGCAGGTGCTGGCTCTCAAAAACCAACCGGGATAAGCACCGGCTATTTTTCACCAGAACAATTGAGCATGCTGAAGCATCAGATTTATGCTTTCAAATGCTTGTCCAAAAACTTGGGAATTCCTGCACAAACTCAACAGCAACTGTTTGCGTCTCAAAAGAAGCTACCTGTGCCGAGTGAGCAAGCACCAGCAACCTCTCAGCAACACGATGATGCTCAGCCTACTGCTAATGGAGTAGAAATTACCATGGGCCAAAAAGTTGAAGGGCCCAAAACCCACAAATATACTGGATTCCACGACCCGCGTGCGACACTTTTAAAAGAAATCGGCTATGGCACACATAAGCTTCGAGGGCAACGGCCCTTGATTCCATCTATCTTTCCGACCGGTATCAATGTAGAGCAACTTCGCCAGCGACGAGCCGAAATTATCCACAATCGTATGACCGCAAGACTAAATGAGTTGAGATCGCTGCCTGCGAATATTGCGCATGTAGATGCACGAGATGATGATATGGTGCCAGATGACACTCTCAGGCGCAAGGCTTTGATCGAGATGAAGATGTTAGCACTGTTCGACAAACAAAAGGCACTGCGCGAGAGAGTTGGCAGACAGATGATCCAATACGATAACCTTGCGATGACAGCCAACAGAAGTATTTATCGTCGTATGAAGAAACAATCACTCCGCGAAGCTAGAATCACCGAAAAATTGGAGAAACAGCAACGCGATGCCCGTGAGAGTCGCGAAAAGAAGAAGCACACTGATTATCTACAATCAATCCTCAACCATGCCCGTGAGGTTAACCTGGCTGGTCAAAATCAGAGACAGAAGATGGTCAAATTGGGCCGTATGATGGTAACTCAACATCAAAATATCGAAAAGGAAGAACAGAAACGCATCGAGCGAACAGCCAAGCAACGTCTTGCAGCTTTGAAATCGAACGATGAGGAGGCGTACCTGAAGCTGTTAGACCAAGCAAAGGATACTCGTATTACTCACTTGCTCAGACAAACAGATGGTTTCTTATCTCAACTTGCTGCATCCGTCAAGGAACAACAGCGAAAAGCAGCCGAGCGCTATGGTGATGATGGTGGTGACTTTGAGGAGGATGAATCTGAAGATGACGATGAAGAGGAACAAGATACACGCAAGATCGACTACTATGCAGTCGCCCATCGCATCAAGGAAGAAGTTACCAAACAACCAAGCATTCTTGTTGGTGGTACTTTGAAGGAATATCAATTGAAGGGTTTGCAATGGATGATTTCATTGTACAACAACAACTTGAACGGTATCTTAGCAGATGAGATGGGTCTTGGTAAAACCATTCAAACCATCAGTTTGTTGACGTATTTGATCGAGGTCAAAAAGCAAAATGGTCCTTTCTTGGTTATTGTTCCGTTAAGTACCTTGACGAATTGGACTCTTGAGTTCGAAAAGTGGGCCCCATCCATTGCGAAGATCGTTTACAAAGGTCCACCAAACACAAGAAAGCAACAGCAAAACCACATTCGTTACGGAAACTTCCAAGTACTATTGACTACGTACGAGTATATCATCAAGGACAGACCAATCTTGAGTAAGATCAAGTGGGTGCATATGATCATCGATGAAGGTCATCGTATGAAGAACGCACAGTCAAAGCTCAGTGCCACTCTCACACAGTACTACACTACTCGTTACCGTCTAATTCTTACTGGTACTCCTCTCCAGAACAATTTACCAGAACTTTGGGCATTGCTCAACTTTGTTCTTCCCACAATCTTCAAGTCTGTTAAATCTTTCGACGAATGGTTTAATACACCCTTCGCCAACACTGGAGGTCAAGATAAAATGGAGCTTACGGAAGAAGAACAAATTCTTGTCATTAGGCGTTTGCATAAAGTTTTGCGACCTTTCTTGCTTCGTCGTCTCAAGAAGGATGTCGAAAAGGATCTCCCCGACAAGACCGAAAAGGTTATCAAGTGTAAATTCTCGTCCCTTCAGGCTCGCCTCTACAAACAAATGGTTACTCACAACAAACTGGTTGTCAGCGATGGCAAGGGAGGCAAGACCGGGGCTAAGGGGCTGAGCAACATGATCATGCAATTGCGAAAGCTTTGTAACCATCCTTTCGTGTTTGGCGAAGTTGAGGATCAAATGAACCCTCTCAACACGGTAAACGATAGTTTATGGCGAAGTGCTGGAAAATTCGAGTTGCTCGACCGTATTCTGCCAAAGTATCAAGCAACTGGGCACAGAGTGTTGATGTTTTTCCAAATGACGGCTATTATGGACATTATGGGGGAATTTCTCACATACAGAGGCATCAAATTCATGAGACTGGATGGCACGACTAAATCCGATGATCGTTCTGATCTTCTCAAGAAGTTCAATGCCCAGACTCGGAATACTTCTGCTTCTTGCTATCGACTCGTGCGGGAGGTCTAGGTTTGAATCTGCAGACTGCTGACACTGTCATCATCTACGATTCTGACTGGAATCCTCATCAAGATTTACAAGCCCAGGATCGTGCCCATCGTATTGGTCAAAAGAATGAAGTCCGTATTCTTCGACTCATCAGTTCCAATTCCGTCGAGGAGAAGATTTTGGAGAGAGCCAAGTTCAAGCTCGATATGGATGGCAAGGTTATTCAAGCCGGTAGATTCGATAACAAATCATCTGAAACAGATCGTGACGCAATGCTTAGGGTTATGCTGGAGTCAGCCGAAGCCGCTGAGTCTTTGGAGCAGGACGACATGGATGATGAAGAACTCAACGAGATCTTAGCTCGTTCTGATGAGGAGATTATCAAATTCAGAGAAATGGACGAGCTTCGAAATAAGGATCTAACATACGGCAACAACCCTCAAAGCAAGCGTATTCCTCGTCTCATGGCGGAAAGTGAGCTCCCTGAAATTTACATGTCAGACGGAAATCCTATCTCAGACGAGCCCGAGGCGCCACAAGGCCGTGGTGCAAGAGAGCGCACTCGCGTCAAGTATGATGATGGTCTCACAGAAGAGCAATGGACTATGGCTGTGGATGATGACGAGGATTCTCCAGAGGCAGCAGCAGCTCGTAAGGCAGCCAGGGCTGATCGCCGTGAACGAAACAAGGCCAGAAAGGCCGGTCAATTGAATGGTCCTCTATCACCAGCTGGCAGTCGTGATAGCTCTGAAGACCCCGAGCCGGAGCCGGAGCCGACGCCTAAGAAGGGACGTGGTCGCAAACCAGGATTTAAGGTTGAGAAGCGCAAGGCTGACGACTTTGAAGATGAACCACCTCCAAAGCGAAAGCGTGGTGGTCCTGGACGCCCCCCAAGAATACCTAATGGAGATATATTGACACCTAAGACTCGCATGACTCTCCAGGCTAGTCTGAAGATTGTCTTTGATCATCTTATGCATTTAAAATCTCTACCCGAATCCCCAGATTCACAAGGAGAGCAAACCACGCGAGAGATCATATTCCCATTTGTTTCTTTGCCATCGAAGAAAGACTTCCCAGATTACTATCTAATTATCAAGGAACCGATTGCGATGAAGCTTATTGAAAAGAAAATCAACAAGAGAGAATACAACAGCCTTCAGGGTTTTAAGAAAGATATCGATACTCTCTGCACAAATGCTAAGACATATAACGAGGATGGCAGCTTGATATATGTCGATGCTGTCGCAATCAGCGTAAGTTGGAGGCCTACTGTTACATGTTACATCACTAACAAATAATAGGAGGAGTGCGAGTCTCGAATTCAAGAAGAAATCAACGAGCATCCAGAACTTGGTCCTGATGGTGATGAGACTTCACGAAATGGCGGTTCAACAGCTCCCACCACGAGTGCTGGTACTCCTATGCCAGCGCCAGCACCGACAACTAAGTTGAAGCTTACATTCAATAAGCAGACCAATGGCAGAAGTAGTAGCATTCAAACTGATGATGATGACGATGATGAGTAGATACTCATACATGAGGTTCATTGTGATTTACGATGGGAGGTGTAAAGGGGTTTACAGGGTTACTTTTTCTCGCACGTATAATCCGTGTATGTTGTCTTTTAGTGGCGTTTTGCATCACATTCAAGGGAGTCACTTCAGGAAGGAAAACATATCTGCGCATTTGACGCGAAAAGGCATGGAAGAGGCTTTTCTATTCTATCGAAAGGCCCTTGCCTAGAATGTATTTTAATAGAAGCAAATGAGATTCATGAGAGATAATTCCATAGTGTAGTCAATTGACTGAAACTCAAGAATTTTATAAAACGACTAGTTATGTGATGGGGTGTACAATGAGAGGGACATTATGCAGCAAGCTTTTTCCAAAATCAAGATGGAAGAACAACAAGTCACTACCAGAAAATCTTATTTGTACCGTATCGTGGTGTATCTTGGTGTTGTTAAACTCGGTTAGGACTAGCGTCTAGTTTTACATATGATGGTCCAAGCTTAAATTTATGGCGTTGTCCTGAATATCCGTCCGTACTCAAAGGCTTTCAGTTTATTACTTGCAGTCAATACAGTATTTCAGCATTGCGTACGGCAAAACAATATCAGCTCGAGTTTACTTAATTTTAAAATAAAAGTCGGCTTGTTGCAGGAGATACTCGGTTTTGCAGATGCAGATATCTTGAACTCAATGAATCCTTAAATCAATAGGCTGATCCTCGACGCGACTTTCCTAGTTCTTCGATTGCGCCAATTGTCCAGACTTCCCCAATACTCAGCGACGCGCAGGATAACAAGCCAGCATCATGTCCACAACTAAGAATGGCCATATTAATGGCGGCGCAAATGGCTACGATGCTGGGAACTTGAGTGAAGGAATGATTAGCAAACGATTTTCCGACATTCCCTCAGCTATCGATATTCCAGTTACTGGAGAAGATGATGATCAGGCTGTCGAAATTGATCTCGAAGACCTACTGGATGACCCCACCGAATTATGTACATTACTCGAGAACGAAGGTGCGGCTCGCACATATTGGATGACCGTTGCACTGGCATACGCGAAGCAGAAGAAGGTTGATCATGCCATTGAGATGTTGACGAAGGGTCAATCTGCTATGCGCGGTGGCAATAAGGAGAGACTCAGTATGCTCACTTGTCTATGCTGGATGTATCTATGGAAGAGTAAGGAGGCACCTCGTCATCGGCCAGATGGCGTCGGGGATGGAGATGAATTCAAAACGAAAGAGGATTGGTTGAAGATGGCGACGTCAAATTTGAACGATGCTTCCCGGATCAATCCATCATTTCCACCACTATTTCTAGCTAGGGGTGTCTTGCAACTCCTCCGAGCTTCTACTCGACCTTTCCCCAAAAACAACACAGCTCCCGGCGCTCTAGACCCTGAGAAGGCTGAACTTCTGCGAGGAGCCCAAAAGGCATTCGAGGATGCAATTAAGGCTTCGCATGGCAGGAATATGCTGGCAGTCTTGGGCAAAGCGAGAGCTGCCTTTTCAATGGGCAAATATGCAGAAGCTTTGGAGGGATACCAAGAAGCATTACGATCAATGCCAGACTTGGTAGACCCCGACCCAAGAATCGGAATAGGCTGTTGTTTCTGGCAATTAGGTTTCAAGGAAGATGCGAAAGCCGCTTGGGAACGATCCTTAGAAATTAATCCAGATTCGAAGGTCGCAAACATACTACTGGCTCAGTTCTATCTCGATCAAAGCGCACACGTACCAACAAATAGTCCTGAATTCATTCAGCTATATAAGAAGGCCATGACCGAGTATACTCAGAGATCCTATAAGGCCGATAAGGACATGCCTTTAACTTGCGCTACCTTTGCGGGGTACTTTTTATCGCGGAAATCGATGCCAAACGTCGAGGCTCTAGCCACAAAAGCCATTCAATACACAGATGTCAATGCAATTGCAAGTGATGGATGGTATTTACTTGCGAGGAAAGAACACTTCGATGACAACTACGAGAAGGCTCTTGATTACTATGGTCGGGCTGATGACGCGCGTGGTGGTGTTGATAGAGGATATATGCCGGCTAAATTTGGAGCTGCGCAATTGTCCGTACTGAAAGGCGACTTCGGCGAGGCCAAACTACGGCTAGAGAAAATCATTCAACAATCCAAGACGATCGAGGCAATGATACTACTGGGAACCTTGTATGCGGAAGAAGTATTCAATAGCCAGGAAAGTGGGGTCAAGGAAGATAAAACCACTGAATTCAAGAAGGCTATTGGCTACCTCGAGAATGTCCGCACGGCATGGAAAGACCCTAAAAAGAATCTTGTTCCTGATGCGTCAGTCCTTCTCAACCTCGCTAGGCTCTATGAAACGGAACAACCAGAGAAAAGCCTGCAATGCCTCCAACAAGTCGAACAGATTGAATTTGATCAAATTCCAGCTGCGGATAAACCAGAGGAGACGGAGGATGAAGTTGCATACAAGAATGCTATGCGCGAAAACCTATCCCCTCAGTTGCTGAACAACATCGGATGCTTTTACTACCAGGCCGAGAAATATGATCAAGCTCGCGAAATGTTCCAAGCTGCATTAAATGCTTGCGTTAAAGCTGGTGAAAAGCTTGAAGGCATGGACACTGATGCATTGGTCACCACTATCAGCTTCAACCTTGGACGAACGTATGAAGCCAGTGGTATGCCTGACGAAGCCAAAACCGTTTACGAAGGGCTACTAGGTCGCCACAGTGATTATACTGATGCTAGAACACGTTTGGCATATATCGCACTCCGTCGGGACCGACAGGAGGAAGGGCCTAAAGCTGTTTCTACTTTGTACAAAGAGTCGTCGGCCGACCTCGAGGTACGAGCATTATATGGCTGGTATTTGGGACGTATGCACTCTCGGAAGAGGTCGAGCAATGTCAATGAGGATCCGGAATACCGTCACTATAAGCATACCTTACAGCAGTATGACAAACATGATCGATATGCTTTGATTGGTATGGGTAATATCAATCTCATGGCCGCTCGTGAGATGCGCCGTGAATCTGAGTCAGACAAGCAAGCGCGAAGCAAAACCTACACTAAGGCGGTTGAATTCTTTGACAAAGCCTTACAACTGGACCCCAAGAGTGCCTACGCTGCTCAAGGTATTGCAATTGCACTTGTTGAAGATAAGAAGGATTATAAAACAGCCCTTTCTATCTTTGTAAAAGTACGTGACACAGTAAAGGACCCAAGTGTCTTCGTCAATCTCGGTCATATTTTTGCAGAGCTACGGCAATATTCCAAGGCCATTGAACATTATGAGGCTGCTTTGACAAAAGATCGAGCTCACGACAGTCATATCTTGACTTGTTTGGGACGGACTTGGCTGTCGAAAGGAAGGTCAGAGAAGAGCTTATCGGCATTCAAGAGTGCCCTTGACTACTCGTTAAAGGCAAGTTACATTTTGAAATCTTATATTGCAATGCTAATTTCCGATAGGCTCTCGAGATCACACCTGATCAGGTTCATTATAAGTTCAACGTCGCATTTGTACAGCTTCAATTAGCGACAACAATTTATAACCTACCAGAAACTCAAAGATCCCTCGAGGAAGTCAAAGGTGCAGCAAAGGGTCTAGAAGACGCTATTGAAGCTCTAGATGCTATTGCCCAGCATCCTAATCCACCATACCCCAAACACGATATCGAACAGCGAGCCAACATGGCACGGAATACCATGCGTCGTCAATTGGAACGTTCAATGCAAGCCCAGAAGGAATACGAGGAAAAGAACGCTTCAAAGATCCAGGCAGCCAAGGAGCAGAGAGAGGCTGAATTAAGAAGACGAGAAGAAGCGCGCGAGGCAGCTGAAAAGGCAGAACGTGAACGCAAAGCAAAGATTGCGGAAGAGAGACAAAAGATCGCCGAGAGAGATCGTGAATTGGCACAAGCTAGAGCTGCCGAAGATATTGCCAGAGAAGCTGCGGAGATGACCACAGATAGTGAGACAGGTGAGAGGATGAAGAGAAAGAAGGTTTCCAAAGGAAGATCGGGTGGTGGGAAACGTAAGAAGAAGGATGATGGGGTTACGGATGATGATGAAACGGGTGCTGAGGAGGGAGGTAGATCACAAAGGAGAAGTAGAAAAGCAAGGAGAGGTAGTGGAAGTGAGGAGGAAAAGCCAAAGACCAAGAAGAGGAGGTTGGCTAAGAAGGGCGGGGAAAAGAAAGAAGAGAGCAAATATAAGAGTAGTGAGATTGTAGTGGAGAGTGATAGTGACGGGGATGATGGGGTTGAGGAAGCGAAGAAGGCAATGGAGGGAGAAGCTGGACAGGAAGATATTGAGATGGAAGGGGCTACTACGAAGCAAGTCGCTACTACGGGTGGTGATAGTGATGAGGAAGAACAAGTCGTTAAGAGTACGAGGAAGAGTAGAAGAGGTATCATTGAAGATGATGACGAGGATGATGAGGACGCTGAGACTGGCACTGCTACTGCTAACACTGCCGCTGATCAAGAAGAAGACTCTCCAGCCACAGCCAACGAGGATGATGATACTCCAATGGCGGGAACAGGGGCAGGGGATGATGATGATGATGACGAGTAAATTTATTCGGATTCTCAATCTCAATCCAATTTATGGGCGAATGATGAGAGTGGACAAGACAATAGTTGGTAAAATGAAAGGATAATTCGATAAAGACGATACCATATTATGCATACACCTATTAGCTGGTTAGGAAAAAGGAGACAAAATTTCGAGCTGTACATTAGAATCTGAGGTGACGAAATGGCCGGATAGGTTGGAGAGACCAAGCAAATAAAAGCAATTCCAATAATCAAATCCAAATGAATAAATGCATATTTCATGTTTCACGTCTAATCTCTCTATCATCTCTCGACCTTGTTTCAACCATTCTCTTTAGCCCCCCCCATTCATTATAAGGGTTTCAGATAGATATCGGCACATCTATCTATACCTAGGCACCCAACGGTATCTGCCCCAGACTGTTTGGGGTGTCGTTGTTATCCTTGTTATTGTTTTTGTTATTGTTATTGTTTTGTTTTGCGTTCTTATTTACTTGAAAGGGACTTGTGGATTTGTGATTTGAGATTTGTGACTTCAGACTTGAGACTTGTGATTTGTGACTTCAGGCTTGTGACTTGTGACTTGTGATAAGGGGTACAGTATATGTATGTATATATGTATAGGCTTGCATGGTGTAATGTGGTATATATAGTATGGTGCGTTACGGTATGGGTTTGTATCAAACTTGTGAGTTTTTTTTTTTGAGGGAGAGAGGCGGGGGGGGCAGGTTTGATGGATGGGTAGGTAAGTTTTTGGAGGGGGGTAAGGGGTATGTTTGTATGTATGTATGTATGGTTTAGATGGAAGGTTCATTTTATTTTATTTCATTTCATTTCATTATGCTGAGATTTTCATCCTCGCCTATTTCCCTTCCTCCCTTTCTTTTTCGCGCCATAAAACGGGATATCAAAAGGATCAAGCAGGGACCCAAGAACCGAAACTAAAAACCCACCCGGAGAAATTTCTGTTCTGTTGTGTTGTGTGGTGATGTGTTGTGTGGTGATGTGATGTATAAATGTGTACCCCTGACGCCGCCCAAATGCATGGATTGACGCCCCTGGGTTTCTGATTGAGAAGATGAAAAATAAATTGAAAGATTATGGCCTTGTAGCCTGATGTCATTGCTATGGTCATTCTATGGACCGCGACTGTCTAGTGGTGTGTGTGTGTGTGTGTGTGTGTGTGTGAGAGAGAGAGAGAGAGGTTTTGGGAGGTTGGGTGGTCATGTAAATGTAGTTGTAGATATAGATGTAGAGGTTGACGGCAAAGATATCTATGATTCATAGAACCAATATCTGCACAGTATTAGCATCGTGTCCAGAAGCGAGACATAAAATTCAGAGAAGATACATACTCAGCAGCATACTGTACGTCAAAGCTACTTCCCAAACGATCCGCACACGTAGCCGGTGGGTTCCCCCCCGCAGTATTGACTCGATAAACCTCCTGCAAGCCACCGGTTGCGCCATTCCTCGCCGTCAACTTCAACCAGGGCACGGCACCAAACCCCTGATTATTCTGTCCTATCGATGCACCAGCCGGCGCGGGAATGGCATCACTCTTCGCAAAACCACCGCTTCCTAATGCCCAATTTTTCGTATTGAGGTCGAAGAAGGGGGTTGAGGAGTTGGTGAAGTAGTGATGGCCGCTGAGCATGAGATCGGCTGGGTGAAGGTTCTGTGTAGAGGAAGGCGCAAGATTAAGATTGAATTGCAAAGCAACGTTTGGTAGGATGGCGAGGAGATCTGGGTAGCTGGATGCGACGCAGGAAGCGTTGAAGAGAGTTGCTACTGCGCCGACTGCGGTGGGCGCTGCTGTGGCATTGGTGCCGCAGGTGTAATTTTGCGTTCCACGACCGATGGCGACATGTTTGAGGGTTAAACCTATCGAAGGTCCGGGTAAAGGTGTTGGTGCTGTAGGTTATGTGAGTTTGGAGACTTGATATGATGTTGGAATGCAAGGAGAAGCATACATAAAATTGGTTGAGCAGCATTGTTGAGATTGCACACAGGAGCCTGAGACATTTTCCTTCCCGCTTGAACTTTCTGGCCTAGCATGTCGAAGTATTCAGATATAACTTGTTTTTCGGCAGGTTGCGCTGCACCAGATGAAAAGGAAAAGGTTGGGGCGGGAAGAGCTGTTGCTCCCAGAGCAAAGAAGGCCCAAAGAAAAGATGAAGAAACCATGATGAATATGAATTGCAAAGAGGAAAGATAGAAGCCAAAGAGTAGGAAGGGTAAGAAATAATTAAACCAGAGAAGAAAAACCCAAAAGAAAAGAATTAAGAAACAGAAACGTGTGATGAATGCCACACTTCAAGAGACAGATGGATAAATGTATAAATAATCCAAAAGCCAGAACCAAGTCTCGATGCAATGGTGGATATATAGATCCTAAAAGCCCAATGGAAACAAGAGACCAACAGACATAAAACTTTATAAGCGCACCAAGAGTTCAAACTGTTTAATCAATGAATAACTGGACTTCCAAATTCATCTCTCACAGGCGCTCAGCAGGCGTCTTATACCATCAAACAGTTTGGCTTGATTGGCAAAATCCATCGATTTGCAATCCCGTTGATGCTAATCCTGGAAACAGACGCTTACCACCATGTATGCCATGTATGTACACCATTTATGTACCATATATAAACATTGTACTAGTATTCCATTTCATTAAAGTGGAAAAAAGAAAGATTGTATCATTTGTATGTATCCCCAGACCTCACTAACTTTTGTATGGCGGCAAGACAGGCCTCATAGGCCAGTCGAAGGCAACAGGGGGCAGATTAGCAGCCATGAACAGTTTATTAAGTGGACAAAGTCCAATGGATCCTTGTGCATTGCAGATAGATCCTAGCTTATACGCAGGAGAGGGGAGGGTTAATGTAACTGTTGCATAACAAGTCTTTGATCTTTCTTCAGATTTGTGAGTGATTGGTTCTTATTGATTTATAGTTGTTGCGCGTTTTTGAGTTGGTGGTAAAGCGAGGAAGGGGATTGGTTGATGATCCGCTTGAAGAGCTCGGTGGATACATATGGGGAAGGGGAAAGGTAACCCAAGCGATGAAAAGTTCCGTCGTTTGATGCGCTTTGGTCGTTGAGTTACCTTTCCCTCATACTCCGTAGAATATATCGAAGCAATTATAATCGAGAGGTTGGTGAAGGGCTACAGAAGATTCTTCTTCGTGTAACCAACTATTCAATTAGTTGTAAGATGCAAGTCCAACAGTTGTTTAGACGTCTACTAGCCGACCTACTAGAGGTTGTTCAAAAAAGGTCGGTAGAAAGAAACCCTTACTGTACGGGGCTGTAGAACCTTGGTCTCGGTATGAAATGACATATTAGATGAGAGATTATGACAGAGAAATGAGAAATGAGAAACCAGAGCCCGAGTTGATGGATAACGGATTATGTGAGAAGACAAGACAGAATCTTTGCAGGGGGGGTTTTGCTTAAGGTGCTGATATCGGTCAAGACCACTCTTATTCTTTCTTCCTTTAATCTTACATGTAACTAACTAATTCTCACTGTATGTATTACTGGATATGCTGAGTACAAACTTTGGTCATTGCTTGCACTTTCTCATTCATCCTCATTCGCTCAAGCAAATAATTAGCGTATGAGTAAGTGAGTGTATTGCCCCTCTCATCTTGAGATACTCTCGCTACTCTCGCTACTGGTGCTTGATGTATGAACAACGAATATAATCAACGTACCATTACACGACTTTTTGTAGAACAGTCAAAGGAGAAAGACTGCAGAAAGTTGAGCAGACATGGTATGATTAGATGATCAGAAGATTAAACGTAAATACTCCGTAATGAGGGCATCTAACATCTAAATTGATGACAAGTCGGCAAAGCATCATCATCATCATCATCATCATCAATTTAGGTCCAAATTCCCATTCGAACAATCTAGTCCATCCCACCATCTTCATCTTCATACATAACAAGCTCCCCCGCTCAATCGGTCCATCCCCAAGATTCGATTCCGATAGCCGCGATATCTAAGTTGAAAAGCATTTCAAAAACCATATCAGGATCTATACCAAGATTGCCCCATAAGCATACTCACCCACCAAATCATCTATTCTCCAAATAGCCTTTCAACTCTACTCTCCCATTCGTCCCCCATGAAGATCCAAAATCCACATACTACTTACTAGTACTGTATCCTACCCGTGGAAAAAAAAGACAGAAAACCCATCCATGTTATTTTTAGAACCCAATCCATCTAATCCAATCCAACCCCTCCGATTGGCCATACTGAATCGGGCGCCTATACAGAGTATACAAGTACTCTACTTGTAGAAAACCAATCCAAAACCCAAAATCTATTATTACCCCACCCCGTCAGCTACTGTACCAAGTTATCATGGCAAATTCCAAGTTGTAACCAAAGCAAACCAAATCAAACCCAAGATATACAATCGTACAAGCGGTAAATGTAATGGATGACATATTGACGATGAATCGAAAAGACATTGATAACCAACCATCTCTTTCCGTCGAAATAAGCCCAAATTCTTGAGAACCATTTTGAGGTCATGGTGTTCACTTATGAATTAGATGATTACTACAGTACTGCGCTGGGTAGACTAATGGGTAGATCATGATAGAAAATCATTACTTGTAGGTGACATAGGGTTCCACATTTAGGGATTAGCTGCCGGTATTAGTTTCTTGGGACATACTTGGTATTCTCTTCTCTGGCTAGGCAAGGTAGAGCGAATTTAAAATTTCCAAGATAATGGTTGCTCGCGACCTCATTGCCAGAAAATCCGGCCCATGGTCATGTCTCAATCAAAGGAAAGAACAGCAAATCAACAAGGTGACAACTTCTGGAACTGAACGTGTACCAGAAGAAATTGGCAAGTGGCCTCTATTATCACATGATAGTACTACATATTCCCTCATCCATTCATTTATTGAAACACCTGGGCACATCAAAATACATCAAGACGCCTTCCCATTAAAGCCTTCCTGGTGCCAATCGCCATGCGCACTATCCGTCCCAGAATCCGTCAGTCCTTTAGCACCACCAGCCGCTGCAAGAGCCGCTTGGCCTAGATGACTGCCATGTTGATCAACATCAACACTGCCCAACCAATATAAGGAAAAGAAGACCATCAAATGAAGAGCCACGCAATAACCTGCAAAGAGGTTTCGACTTGTTCTTGTTGCTAATATCATTCTTGTGATTGAAAATACTATTCTTTCGGGTAAACTCATACGTTTGTATGCGCGGGCTGATTCTCGCCCACGGAATGCTGCAAAAGGCGAGATGTTGGATTCATATGCCGAGCGGTATCGATTCAAAGCAAGACCCGAAGAGGTGGATGAAGAAATCTGAACTGTGGATGGATTGGGGTTGGTAGCATAAGAAGACGCCGATGAAGCTGTTGGACCTGCTCGATTGTATGTCGACACATATCTTGTCTTTTCATACAGATTCAGATTATCCTTTTGCAAAGCAGAGATTTCTTGCCTTAATGAAGATACAGTTCGATGACTTTCGGAGAGCTCATTCTCTAACTCTGAATTGCGCTTCTTGAATCGATCACGCTGAGCGGTAATCATGGGAAGAATGCCCGAACCTCCCCCTACCGGTTCGCCAGATCTAAGAACGTCCACGGGTGTACTGCCCATTGGTGTTCTGGGATCAAATCCAGATATAATAGATGACGTGGGAGATATCCTGCGATTCCTCGAAGCAAACTGACCAATTGCTGATTGAGGGTAACGGCTTGAATACGTTCCAGCTACGGAAGGAGCAGCAGGGTAAGCGCTCACTCCGTTTTGCACATTGGCCAGATCGTTCTCCAATGTGGTGACCAAAGTCTGCGCCTTTTCTAAATCGGCATTGGTTGTGGAAAGAGATTCTTGCATATTTTGCAAGCGGCTTTGTAAATCTTGATGAGAAACTCTCAAAACCGTGAGTTCATCGCTCAGTTTTTTGTTCCTGGCAAGGAGTAGCTGCTCTAGAGTCTCCCCTTTTGCTTTCTCAGATGAACCGTTTCCTGTCGGCTCCTGAGGATTGGAACTCGCTCCAATATCTTGAGCGTCATCGTCATCACCCATAGAAAACTCGATACTTTTCAAAACCTCCAGTTCTTGCTTCACGTCTTCATAATCACTCCATTTTTGGACTTTAGTCTTCAGTGAATCGCGTTCTTCTTTGAGCATTCCAATTTCTCTCTCCAAACTTCGGAGCTTGGTATCAAGATCTCGCTTCTTAGCATCCCTCTCTACTCTAGCTGCGTCCAATTTCCTTAACAATGACGAATTTTCTGATCTTAGACGCATGTAGGCGGGTTCATCTTCCAAAGCCAATGCTGGGTGGCTTGGAACTTGGGAAGTCGATTGAGCTAATTCTATTCGTAGTTGCTCATTTCGAGCTTCGACTTCTGCTAAACGAACGCTCGTACGTTCCAAATCGGATGTGACCATCTCCAATTCTGCACTCGTAACATGTCCACGGCTTCCATCTGTATCTGCATTCTCAGATTGTCCTAGACGCTGATTGACCTCGTAGCTCGCCTTAATTTCATTCAACAAGCGGTCCTGGTTTTCCACCTTTTCTTCTAACGATTTCTCCTTCGCCTCCCAATTATTCTTTTTCTCTTCCAAGACAGCGGCCCAAGAAGTTTCGACATCCTTGACTTTACTTTCTAAACCTTCCTCCAGATTTTTGCGCGCAGTTCTTTCCGTTTCTAATCTGGATTCTGTCTCCTCCAATTGAGTTGTTAATTTACTAACACTTTTCTGCAGATGTTCATTTTCTTGTGTAATCTTGGGAAGCGTATCCTCGGATATCAATAAGGAGTCGACAGATGCTTCTAATAAAGGGTACGGATCTGGAGCCTCAGATAAAGATGAGTAGACTTGTAGAAAGGCCGAGTTCGTAGACTTGGAGTGGTTTGTGAGGAGATCTATGAAGGTCTGATATGCTATAATAGTTATTTGTGTCAGTAGGACAATGCATTGAGCATCTCGAGAAACGCCAACCTTTCAGCAATCCTTTAATTTCAGATAGCTTGTTTGAATCGTCCAACTTTCGAAAATCCTTAGTCTTCTGTGCCAGTTCCTTGCGCTGCACGGTTGAGTCCCTTTGATAATGAACGATTTCCGATGCGGTATTGTCAAGGGAGGGTATCATGGAGGTAAGGTCGATAGCTGTGGATGATTAGCACGAGTATTGAAGTCCAATAGAACATCAGGGACTCACTCCTCCACGCCGAGATTGCCTTTTGAAACTTGTTGTCTCCATCATGTCCTGTAGCTACATGATCTGCGGACGGAGATGGAGGGCTTGACACCGACGCTGCCAGTGCTGATTCTGCGAAGTCGGTCATGGCAATATCGACAAGCAAAGAATCATAATCATTTGCGGAAATCGAAGTCGACTTTTAGGGCAAAAGCATAAATTGCCGTGGAATCGTCTTTTGTAGTATTATAGTAAATGTACAAGTATGTGATGAATAGAAAGAACGCTTCCAAACTTCAAGCGTTCACATCGATACAATTCAATACGGAGTACAATCCACCTCCATACTACGACGAAAGGTGTTCATTCGTTCATGTTTATTGGATGGACCCAAGCTTCAGAGTGTGTCTTAGCGAATCCCTGTAGTCACAGCCTTCCCACTTTCCACAGGACAAGAGGTGCTCGACAAGACCTTGAACAACTGACAATCATTATTATTCCATGCGCCGCAAACGCTCAACGGCCATGAGGGAGTACTTTTGTATTGGCCATGATAATTACAAGTTCATAGTAAGCCCTTCATAATGGCTTCAAATGATCCGGAAGATATTTCGAATGCGCGGGAAAGAAAACGAAAGGTTCCGGAAGATGGTCCTTATGTTCTACGCAGCCTGATAGAGGATCTGCCCTTGTCTGCAGATGGAGACGGGACTGATATTGAGATCAATTGCGTGGAATTTCTAGGTAACTTTTTTCTTTCGTTAACTTCTACTTGTCTTCTTCTATTGCTGATGTATATCTGTAGATCAGAACCTGTATATTGGGACATCGGCCTCTGAAATCCTTCATTTTGTACAGATCCCCCCAGATCCTGCCGATATCTCAGGAAAGCCCTCCTATATCCTAGCCTCGAGACTACCTCCTGCCTATCATGAGCCATCTACTCGAGATAGACCTGGTATCCAACAAATCCTGCTGCTTCCTAGAGTCAACAAAGCTTGCATATTGTGCAACTGGACAGTTACCTTCTATTCCTTGCCAGAATTAAGTCCAGTATTTGGAACAACGCAGATTCGCCCCTGCAATTGGATTGGCGGCACAGATTTAAATACAGATTTGATAAGTCCTGATCAAGATGGCAGAGGAGTTACCGTGCTTGTTTCTCTGAACAAGAAGATGAGAGTTGTGAGAATTGGGGAAGATCCTCGAGCTGTGAGAGTACGTTCAGTCGAGGTCATGCATAAGTGCTGGACTGATGTATCAATAGACAATAGATTTTGCAGGAAGCACTATATCCATTCGCCGTGATTCATTTGCTTGTGTCGCAGATTCTAGGTCCTACGCATTACTTGATGTTGATCGTCAATTGAAGATTCCCCTATTCCCTATATCAACTTCAGACGACACCCAGTCTGGCAGTGTGGGTGGACAGGTTGAGGATATATCTGGTAGCGGTAGTGGAGTTTCGCGAAACTCCTCATCGGCTCATACAAGTCCATCGGGCGACCGAGGTCATGGAAGAAGTACAAGTCTCAATGCTTTCATAGCCGGCCCGCGACGAGATAGTCTACGAGCGGCAAGCGGAGATCGTTCTGGACGAGGTACCCCTGACCGCTTATTTCGAGATGCTTCACCTGGAGCTGGGGCCAGTTCTTCTGAGCCTGCGCAGGGGGATAACAGTCCGGGAAAATCCCTACCGCCTCCACCGGCTGATTCTTCGACGGTCGGCGCTCAAGCTCCTACATCTTCCACGCCACCTGTATACTTGAAGCCCCACATAGTTTCGCCTTCCCCGCAGGAGTTTCTTCTTGTCACAGGCACTGGTGCACGTGATCATGGAGTTGGTATGTTTGTAAATCTTGAGGGTGACGTTACTAGATCAACATTAGACTTTGCCAGCTACCCCGAAGAAATTGTGGTGGATGGTCGGGGTGTTGATGTCGATCCCGTGCCTAGTACAATGGAAGAGGAAGAGGAAGGTTACGTGCTTGCTTCCATGGCATTTGAAGATGGTGATGTACTGCGGCATGGTATTGAAATTCAAAGGTGGGACCTGGATCCTGGGGAGGATGCAATGCAGAAGTTCTGGTTAGAAACTCCACTATCAGGTAAAGCGAGTGCGGATGGAGAAAGCAAGATTGGGTTAAGAACTGTAATTCAGCCCGGGGATGTTTATTTTGACGATGTGGTCGACAAACTTCGGCTAAAGCGCTTTCAACCTTGTTCATTGAAATCCTTGAATACATCCACACTTTCTCTGCGAAGTGTTGAATCTCCAACTGCAATGTCACTGCAAAGAGTTTCGGGTGAAAGGGAACTATTTGAAGAGTCGCTCTCGCCAGGTTGGGAAACTCGGCGTAACGATGAAGAACAACAGTTTGCTCAAAGGCTAGGGAAGTCAAAATCGCGCGTCGTTACTTGGTCTGGAAATAATGTATGGTGGGCAGTTCGGAATCCACTTGTCCTGCGTCTCGATGCGAAACTTGGCATGAATACTGGTAATGAGGAAGTGCCATCTCTCGACAGAAAGAAGGCCATCGAATTAATGAATTCCTTACGTGGCCGTGAAGCCAAAACCGAGACTGAATTTGTTAGCTTGGGCTATATCCGACAGAAGATCGGATTGCTCATTTTTATAAGTCTACTAACTGCTCCTGCTGGTCAAGCGACTGACGCTGAATACGCAGCCGCCGAAGAGGCTCTTTCAGAGGGGAGCCTCGATCCCAGAGTTATTCTGGCAATTGTTCCCGTTCTACGAAACGAGATCATTGAAGGTAAAACAGGTGTTTGGATTCATGGCGGTGTGAAGGATGCTGCAGAAAACTTCATAAACATGACAAACGGAGTTTGGGATACCCAAAGCCCAAGGACACACGACGTAATGTCCGAGCAAGTTCTTCGTTTTTTGAGAAGATTCCTGCTCTCATGGCGCCGAAGGAAAGGATTTGGTAGCATCTCAAATGAGACTGAGGTCTTCAAAAGTGTTGATGCTGCCCTTTTGATTGTACTACTGCAGCTGGATACAACATCTCCTCGTGGGCCAGCGAGAGCTAAGTCTATACGAGCAGAACTGAACAATTTAGTAGATCACGGTGTTGATTGCTTCGAACGAGCAATCTCTTTGCTTCAGTCTTACAATCGCCTCTATGTTCTTAGTCGTCTATACCAAAGTAGAAAGATGACCGAAGAAGTATTGATCACGTGGAAAAGGATTATCGAAGGAGAGGAAGATGAAGGAGGCGAGCTCCTAGATGGTGAAAATGAAGTACGAAAATACCTAATCAATGTTCGAAATCCTGCTCTTGTGCGAGAATACGGTGTTTGGCTGGCATCCAGAAATCCCAAACTTGGAGTCCAAGTCTTTGCCGACGGGCAAAGTCGAGTCAAGTTTGAGCCTACACAGGCTCTCAATATATTACGAGAGGGAGCCCCCGGTGCGGTTAAAGACTTCCTCGAACACCTGGTCTTTTCCAAACATCATTCAGAGTATATCAATGAACTCATCGCGTACTATCTAGACATCGTAACTACCAAACTCGAAGAATCTCCCGAAGCCCGAGCTACCTTGATCCAAACCTACGAATCCTACCGCGCCCTTCGACCCCCCAAACCAACGTATCGTCAATTCATCACCGAAAACACCCTCGACGAAGAATGGTGGCACAGTCGTCTCCGACTCCTACAACTCCTAGGCGGAAGCCAAGGATCCGCTTCCCAATACGACGTCGCCGCCATCCTCGCACGGATCGCCCCCTACACCCAAGAGCTCGTCCCCGAAGTAATCATCCTCGACGGTCGACAATCCCACCACGAAGAAGCGCTCCGTCTCCTCACGCACGGGCTCGGCGACTACGATACGGCCATAAATTACTGTCTCCTCGGCGGCTCTAGTATCTACCATCCCACATCCGGGACCCTCTCTCCGGCAACGCTTCCCACGCGCCCCGAGCAGGCAGCCCTCTTTCACTCCCTCCTCGCCGAGTTTCTCCAGATAGAAGATGTCAGCAATCGCGTGGAGCAAACGAGCTCGCTCCTGGAACGCTTCGGGGGCTGGTTCGATGTGGGAGATGTGCTGGCGATGATACCCGATACCTGGAGTGTGGAGTTGGTCAGTGGGTTTTTGGTCAGCGCGTTGAGGAGGATCGTGCGGGAGAGGAGTGAGACGATGGTTGTCAAGGCCTTGAGTGGCGCGGATAATCTCAAGGCCAGTGTCGCGCTGGTTGATCGGATCAAGGAGGCTGGCCCGACGATTGAGGTGGAGCCCGAAGGAACGGAGTAGCGTGGATGTAAATATATGGGGGAGGGGGGGATATGGACAGTGCGGGCTTAGCGGAGGTACAAAGTATCGTATCGTATGGATACGATTTCTAATTAGTTCGTAGTTGGGCACTACATGCGACCGATTTCAATCAAAAAAAATTTCCCATTGTTGCACATCATCTGCGAAATTGAATTTTTTATTGGTATCAACGTATTCAGGCTAAGCTACTATCAACGCCTGCATCTGATCATTAAAGTCTTGGACGCTGGAGCGTTCAATTGTACACAATGTGCCGGCCTGGAAAAAACGAAAACAAATCCGCCACAGAAACCTTTGCTATAACCGCGTATCCACGGCCATCTCTATTGACGCCCCAAGCAATGGCCATCAAACGACTAGGGGTTCTGCAGGAGGTACTTCGCGCTGTACCTCAGCATTGAGCCGTGGATTCTCACTGCTCGCTTCTCCTCCTCCAGGAGTTATTTCAGGCTGGTGTTCGCCATTGTTTGCCTCACGGGCCGTCTCCTCTCCATTTGCCGCTGCACCAGCTTCCGCATTCTCCGCCTCAATACGATTTCTTTCCGCCTGAGCTGCCGCCTCAGCTTCCCTCGCGGCATTATTCCGAGCAGTAATGTGCCTCTCTCCAACACCAGGGATTAGACTCGCCACAAAGAGAAGCGCAGCGTGCTCTGCCCTCCGAATTTGTGTGATGACCCAGCCGGGTTGAGCTTGCCTTTGTCGGTGTAGCTCGAGGAGTCTTGCGGCGACTTGAGTCTCGTCAAGTTGCCCATTGGGTAGTCGAGGTTGTGCGCCTGCTCCCGCCGCTCCGTTCCGAGGTACTACTTCTGCATTTGCTGCAGGCACAAGCGCCGCATCCGGTCCAGCCAGAGGAATCAAGTTTTCTAGATGTCTCCTGATTGGTCCCCAGAATTGCTCAGCAATCCCGTTGAAGACTCCAGTAAGAACTCCGGTGTTGATGAGAAAGACAACTACTGCTAGTCCAGTCATCAAGAAAAATCTTGACCAGCTACTGTTTCCAGAAGTGAAGAACCATACGAATCCCACCAACCTAACGATCAACCAAAGCACATTAAATAGCTGGAGTACGACTGGCACCGCCGGTCTTTGGGCACGATTATGGATAGGTGCAAATTCGACGGGAGCTGCTTCATTCGCCCGCTGTCGGTTTCCATGTGCTCCTCTGGCCCTTTGAGCATTTCTATTGCGATATTCAGGTAAGCCCAGTAGATCTCGGCCACCCAGAGAAACGTTCTGGCGAGTTCTCGAAGCACGTGGAGTATAGAAAGTCTCGGAATTGTTTATCAAAAGGGCACGCGGGCCTGAGGGTGATGTGAGTATATAGACCACGGGCTCCACGGAAGGGGATGATGTAGTTCTGGTGGAAGTTGATGGGATTGTGGTCAAGTATGGTACAGACGCACTCGCGGCGGGGGGAGACACGGTGGGCAGAGGTGTACTAGGAGCAGATGTGACCGTGGGGGCAGGGGTGGAAGATGGGGTATTTTGAGTTGCGGGTTGCGCTGATGGAGGAGTTGATGAAGATCTTGGCACCGCAGGTGTTTGGGGAGTCCTTAATCTATCTACATTGCGCAAAAGGTTCTGTAAATCCAACGCAGGGTTTCCTGAAGTCGCCCCAGCGGGCGTGGGGTATTGTCCGTGGTTAGCTCGCTCCGGCGATCGCAATGGGTTATGTCCTTGGGGTGCGGGGGATCGAAACGCAGGAATCGTGGTTGTAGTTTCATTCACCGTCACTTGCCACCTCTCTCCGTTTGGGCCGACACCTTGACGCGTGTAAGTGGCACTATGGTCAGGAGTCCTGAACTGGACCGTTGATCTACCAGTATACATTTCGTCCAGAGCTGAGAACATGTTTGATTGCCCCCCGATATCCTGAACCCCATGACGTCCTTCCGCTGCTCGTCTTTGTTGATGCTGCGCAATGAGTTGTTGAAGTGAGGTGTGATTCGAATTTGGAGGTACAAGAGGATTTCGAGTGACAGTGGGCGGTGCCGGAACATTATTCCCTAAATTCATGAGACGTCCAACCTGAGATTGATAGACCCGAGTGCCTGCTTCGACTTCTTGCTGCAGACGTTCGGTCTCCCTTCGCAGTTGCAACAACCTTTCCGTTGGTGTATGATGTGTATGTGCCGCATGGTGAACATCGCGGTGCTGTTGTAGATGCTGCGGTCCACGAAAATGAGGTGGGGGGTTCGAGGTCGGAGGAGGGGCTGTATTTGAGGGAGCGTTTTGCGGGAGAGGATCTGCAGTCGTCGTTGGAGTGGCTTCAGGAGGAGCAGGTCGGAGAACGAGATGAAGAGTTTGGGTATCCAGAGTTGACAGCTAAGATATAGAGTCAGCAAGCGGATTACTTATGTGTGCAGGCAATTATGTTCTCACGCTCTCTTGGCCAAAGACTTCTAACATAGTCTGCGATCCCCTCTCCAACATTCGACCACGATGAATCAGTCGTTGGGCCGAATCGGTTGGCTTTGATTCCACCACATCTCTGATCTTTGCTTTCAATTCTTCCACGGTAGTGGTGGCCAACAATTGGGGAAAAGTCAATGGGCTCGCGACCTCTACTGAAGGAGAGACAATAGAAAGAGTGAAGGTTGATAAATTCTGTTGCTCCTCGTCTTTAGTAGGCACATCATTGCCAGCCGGGTTCTCTAGAGATTGCGACATGATTGATGTTTGTTGCGTGTCAGATTGCATACGTGCTTGATAATGGCAAATGGGCTGGTCAATATCTGGTGCGAGGGTTATTAGTTGAGTAGAGTTGAGTAGAGTAGAGTAAAGTAGAGTAGAGTAGGGTAGAGTAGAGTAGAGTACTGATAAGTAGCTCAGTTTAAGGTGTGGTTTCTTTCATAGTAATCATAAATTTTGATTTTAGGAATTATAGACAAACTGGTGAAGGTGTATAATATGTAAGAAGAGGGTTGATTGATTGATTGATTATTTGATTGATTATTTGATTGATTATTTGATTGGTTGTAATATAAATAACAGTTTGGGAGGTACAGGTAGACTTCAATGATTCCACGTTACCTTTTTCAGATGGATGGATGATGGATGGATGGATGGATGGATGTTAATAACTGGAACTGCAGGTGGCATTGGATTGATTACTTCATGTGCTTCATGGGTGTCGCCATCTGATCGCAAGCTCTCGGAACACCCTTGCCCACCTAATATTGTATGTAGACCTACAGTACAAGTACAGTATCTGGGAGTTCTAAAGCACGTGCTCACCTGAGGGAGGGAAGTAGCTGGAGGAGGTACCAGAGGAGGTACTAGAGGAGGTAGTAGAGGAGGTACTAGAGGAGGTACTAGAGGAGGTACTAGAGGTATTAGAGGAGGTACTAGAGGTACTAGAGGAGGTACTAGGCAAGGTCAAGGTGTCCCGAAGATACTCCAAGACATATTCATCATACTACTAGGTAATTAGTACCTAGGTAGCTAGGAAGGTATAGACAGCTGCAGACGTCTAGTACTTGAGATTTCACTCGCGATGTCTTCATCATGACCTCCTACTAGGTATTCATTCATCCGGAGTATACCGACTGCAATTAGGTACCCCGTATGTACCTACCTAGGTGGATATGCTTTAATATAAAAATCATTCCTTGTCATCTACTTGTATCTCTCTTTGTTTCTGTTCTTGCTTACTCTGCCACGGTACTCCGTAGAAAGCTTGAATTTATTATTCAACACACCTCGTGATGAGATGATGTTCATATCGGTTTCCCTCAATGGCCCAATGAATAAATATGCTTCCGGTGAGCTCAAACAAAAGGGTGGCTCGTCAATAATGCAAGGGGCCTTCACCATGCCCCTCTATAACTGGTAATTTCTAAAAATGCAGTTTGCCAAATTTGATGGCATACTTTAGATGGTGGTCTTACACGTTTGTTGTTTTGGTCGTTGGGTCTGAAAAATAACTCCACTTCAATTCCCACTGGCAGAATCGTCATCTCCTATATCTAAAACATCAAACTGGTTCTCAATCCCCAGACCCAATCTTCTAAAATCAACTCCTTCGCTACCTCCGTCAACACTACTGTAACCACTGTCACGTCTTTCCCCCTGGCTGTCTGGCTCGCCACGTCCTAGAAGCTCACCTACTTTCCACTGTGGTCGATTAGCAGATATTCACAGTTTCTCAAGCAATCAACAAGAATAAGGAAAAATACTCACGGCAATCCTCTCAGCGCCCATTCTCGCCCCTTCAAGATTTGGTGAAGCAGGGCCCATCCTTAAACTTGCCAGCCTTCCAGTAACAAAAAATGGCACCTCATCACTCCAGCTTAAATCATGCGTCAAGCATGGAAACCCTCCAACCGTCTCAATACCATATCTCTCGATCAAGGGCTGCACTGCTTCAATCTTCTCAAAGTTGATATCAAACCCCGTCGCATATATGACATGGTCAAACAAAGGTAGACCCAACAACTGAGGAGAAGTCTCCACCTTCCACAATCTCGAGACAGGGTCCCAAGACGCGGAAGTGATATTGGTAAATTCATGAAGTGAAACCCGGCCTTTCGAGACATGAGCCTTCAAAATATGATGATACTCCGAGTTGACGCTCCCGCCATTTCTCGCCTCCTTGTACATTTCCAGTCTCTCCTCGTCAGAATCCGCAGTCCAGTAGCGCGCAAGAAAGTGATTCTTGAACTTTGCAACCCATCCAAGCTCCATGTCGAAATCTTTGACTTTGAGAGGTCCACGCATTATCTGATGTACCTTTGCAACGCCACGCTTGAGCGCTGCATCGGCAATTTGGGCACTGGTAAGACCGCCACCTACCACGAGAAGGTTCGTTGCTTGTTTGCGCGAGATTTTATGAAGCATATGTGGAGGAAGGAGTTTGTCACTCGAGCTGAGATGATTGGGAATCAGGGCGTGCGTTATACTTCCTGACTGGGAGAATGGGCAGTCGGAAGGCAGAGCTGGATTCAAAGCAGCACCTGCGGCAAAAACAACAATGCGTGCTCGTTTGGTTCCGGTGGATGTTTGAAGAGTAAAGACCCCTGGGCAATCCGGACATTCACTGAGTTGGTAGTCGATGGAATTGACTTCGGATTTCTCGACGATGTTGGACAGGTCATAACGAGTGGCAATATCCTCGCAAAAGCTCTTGAAAAGAGCGGTGCTCGGTCTGAAATAATCAGGTCGATCTCGCTCGTCGAGAAATGTAGTTTCCTGCTTGCCTCTCCCACTATTGCAGTTAGCATTAGAATCACTGGTACATTTCTCGTACACAAAGGACCTCACGGCCACGTACTTTTTCTTCTTCATCTTCTGCTTTCTTTGATGCTTGCTCAACTCCTTTCCAATCACCCCATGAATCTCCTTGAGCTCATCGTCTCTCCCCTCCTTCCACGCATATCCTCTCAGCCCATCGCGATCCGAGGATCCGGGTGAAAAAACATGGGACTCCGCAGGTACCTGATTTCCAGCTTCGTGAACCTCTCGTTCCAAGCGCTCATCCACTCGCCCCCATGCGCATCCAGCACGGCAATGTCAAGACCCCGGCAGCAGGATGCACCGCGCACCAACCGATCGCTTGCCGTGTGGGAACGCCGACTTGTCTTGAAAGGCTTCGAGGTTTGGCGTGCTGAAGAGGCCTTCATCCAGTGATAACGCTGGTGCTCGGAATCGGTAAAAAGTGACGAGGGGGTGCTTTCACAGAGACGAGCAGCGACAGCAAGACCGCAAGGGCCGCCACCGACGATGAGAACATCGTGAATATGGGTATCTTCCATGATCAATTTGCTGGTGACTTACTACTAGGCAGTTGAAGATGTTTTCATGTTTGATACAAAATTTAAAGTATTCGAGGTACATATATACAAGATCATGCAGGTGGTATGGGCACCTTGATGGCCAACCTTGATGGGTTGAGGACCCCTATGTTTCTAAGCCACTTTTGTCCACAACACAGAAATACACTTTTAAATGAGAAAGATCTACATGTACTTGCTCAACTTGTATCTTTGGTTGGTTATTCCATTCCCATTCCCATTCCCATTCCCATGTCCAGAATCACGCATCATCGACCCATCCCAATTGTTCGCCCATTTTGACTTTTTGCCCTCTCTCAATGGCCCAGTTCCACCCTCCTTTTCTCTTTTGTCCCATCCACCCTTCATCGAGACTTGGTCTTTGTCCTTTAGGTGCCTCGAACACAAGAACAACAGTACTGCCCAACTGGAATCCCCCCATTTCTTCACCCCTCCTCAGGGCATGGCCATGGAGGATGGGACTCGCAGCCTCGTAGGTAGCCTCAGCAAACCCGCTATATAACTCCCCGCGCTTCGCCGCTTCGTCGGCAGCTCTGTCAGCAGCGGTATCTGTTGTCAAAGAATTGGTTCGTAATTCTCGATCAAAATTAATCTTGATGGAGCCCACGTTTGTAGCACCGACAGGAATGAAGGAGAAGAAGCCCCACCTCCACCTGCCAAGAAGTACAACTCGCTCATTCAGTGTAAACAGACCCGGTAATGTTCGTTGAAGATAAGGTGATACCGAATATAATTCTCCTGCAAAATGGCGTCGCTTCTCGGCGACCCAAGCAGTTGGAGAATGAAAGCGATGATAGTCACCAGGTGCCAAATATACAACTACGTAATACAAAGCAGTCTTGTTCTCTGTAGTAACTCGAGAATACCACGGCTTTTCGCCAAGAGCAAGGTCAGCACGGACTTCAGCTTCAGAAGCTGCCTTGGGCGTGGTGGAGGCATCACTTGTCTTCTTTCCGGGCTGCTTTTGGGGGGCTCCAGAGAGTAGATTTGGAAGAGTATATGAGATACCATTGACAGTTGCGAATTTTTCGTCTTGCTTGATGACCTCTTCATCCCCTTCGCTGTACCTCGCCTTGCTTTGTTTAGGTGGAGTGTCTTGAGAGGAGGTAAATATGTTGGAAGGGTCTGCAGGATTTGGGGTGGTAGCTGGTTTGCTGGTACCAAGAAGGGCATCCAGACTATAAGTCATTCCCTTGACTTGTTCTACCTCGCCACCTTCAATTGCCCCAAACTGAAGGACCCGTCCGTCGGCCGGAGATAGCAATGCGTTCGGATTTGGATGAAGTGGCCGAGCTCCTGGTTTTAAGGTACGATAAAAAAATGAAGCTAGATTAGGATATACATGAAGATCAGGTTCTGATACTTCAGAAAGGCTGGCAGACACCTAGTTAGAGAGTGGTTATTTTTACGCTTGAGAAATGGACATACTTGACGCCGAAAATAAAGGAATATAATTTGAATCCCGGTACACGTAGATAGTAAGGTATTTCCAATTCATTAAATTTACCCCATATTCTTGACATAGCCTTCAGCGGAAGAGTCGACATTACTTGAACCTGCCTAAAATCGCATTAGCTACAAACACAAGACATCGGACAAACACATACCATGGTCCTGAGGGCCTCACCCTTTCCCTCTTTTTTGGTCGTTCTTGATTTCCATCATTGTTGTCATTACCTCCAGATCCCACACTTCTAACGATTCCATCCTCTTCCTGCTTCTTTGCCTTCTCCCGCGCGTTTACTCGATATATCTGGCCAAGTCCCAGGAATGCTATTCCCAAGCCCACAGGGATATGATACCATGTTATTTTCGTATCATTCAAGGCTTTCCGTAATCTCGTGCCAAATGATTCTTTATATTCGTTGTTCTGGCTATGAAATCTTGCAGATGACGAAAAGTTCCGAGGTCTATGGCACCTGCATATACATTGCGATTGCTTCAAAATTGTCGAATTTCGCAGAGTTAAAGGGCTTCTTGGTAACAACTGAGAAGGTGCTACATGCGCCGCTACGAGTCGATACGCCATTGGGGTGATGAGAGAATATGTCTCACTCGATTGTGGTCGAGAACGGTTTGCCCATGAATATTCCAGAATTCAAATTCAAGCAATGACGAAACTCATTTATTTTGCCGCACTATTTTTCACCGCCTTCCAATGCAATGTCTTCTGCTAGTCAAGAATTCCAACGTTCTTCAAACTGAGATTATAAATGCGTTGCAAACAAAATCAATATACTTCTACATCCATATATATATGATATGTGTTGTAGCAAAATCTAACCTCTATATGTCAGAAGTCGCATAACCATTGCATAGATTCTATGGGATCAAGTGTAGATGTTATGGTAGTGAATTGTTACTGTACAGCCAATTTCACCCCTTCAGTCCAACATATATATATATGTTGGTCCCCTTGTATTCAAATACACCCCGCCAAGTGAACATCAGCTCTTCCCTACCACAAACAACAAATATATCTCAAAACACCGAGACAACATCAGTAGAATATGGCGGGTTTAAGTCCAGCGATCATGGACTCGTCACAACCACCTATTCAAATATCTTTCCCTCTTCCAAAAGCCCCAGAAACCAGCATCCATCTACGTCTGACCATCAGCAAAGTCTCATTATTGTTGTTCCTCACGACGGCATTGAATGGTGACACTTCTACAGCACCACCTCTGGGCTCATTCGTCTACGCACTACCCAATGTAAGAATTCTATTTACTCTTACCGTCACATTCTCATGCTAACATGTATTTAGAGAATGAATGCTAGTCAGCCACTTTCTACACCATTATGTGTCTACGAATCCTCAGTCGAGTTCACGACCCGTCTTGCAAAATTGCTGGCGCGCAAAACAGGAAAGCCTGTGTATGTTGGCAACTCTATAAGCTTCGCAAGTGCAGGAATGGGTGGTACCGTGGAAGAGGAGATGGAAGGTTTCAAAAAGGTGGTGGAAATTGTCATGGAACAAGTGCGAAAGACTGAGGGCGAATCTGTCAATGGTACCAATGGCGCCTGAAACCGAAGCCGACTTTGACTTCAGTATCATATCAAATGGAGATGAAGCACAGGCTACTTCACCCATTATTCTAGCTCGTACGATGGAGAGCGGACGATACCGAGAATCGGGTCCTTGCAAATCCAGCTACAACTTGATGATTGTGCACTCTAACGTTGTACGAATGCCGGTTCTAGAAATGACTAATGAGCTATTCAAGCCATAATAAGAATTGTAATACCTCAAATTGAGGATTATCGGCCAAAATTCTTCATCGAGGCTCGTATTACAATCCATTTGTGGGACAGCAATAATCGTCAGATGTGCACCCTGACAAAGTACGGGACCAAGTCCTTGGGATCTTACTTGCACTGTATTGTTTTTCGGTGCAACAATAACATCACTGGATACTTACCAAGGTCCAATCTCTTTCTACATCCTTCTGAAGACATACAATGGCTCACGACTGGCTCGCTCCGCCAATACTTCATTGTCTATCAAATCTTTCGTTCAGTACAACCGTTAATCGTGTCTCGAAACCGTCGAAATCTCAATAATTAGTGTATGTCATGTGGGTTCTCTGCATGTAAGACTCCCAGGCCACTCTGAATCCATTGTCTATTCAAGATAGAGATGAGGCTATTCATTTGTGTCTCTTCTGGGTTATAGGTAGCAAAATTTACCGCCGCATTGAGACTCGAACTTTTGGAGGGAGGTGAGGATGATTTGGCTCCCTGATATAGGGCTGGGGCTACAGTCACCGGATAGCTACATGAACTGTCCCAGCTGCTGCAGGTTTGCAGCAATGGCTCCTCATGAGAAATCAATTGAATAAGAAGTGTATTGTGTGATACGCCGTCCCGTTTAACGTACATCCTTTACTGAATGAATAGAACTAGATATTTGCAATCTAAACCTTCCGCGAATACGATATCCTTTAGGCTTGGACCTTAGGTTCTAAAGTTACACGGTGTCTTAAAAATCTTCTCTTGCCTTAATGGCAAATTGCATGAACAAAGAAGTGAGTCTATCAAAATATATATCAGTCATGAGGTAGTAACAAGATCAATATTTTCCAAGGTTGGAAGAGATAAATTGCCTATACTGCCTGATATATATCATATTAATATTTTGTTGTTGAATTTGTATTTATGTCCAATTACAATTATATCCATGGATGTACATTGCAGTGGCAACTAGGAACATCGACAACTACATGTACAATTAATTACATTGAGAACAAATTGAAAAGAAGTCCTCCCTTCTACCGGTCAGGTCAACCTACCTAGTATCTCTCTCTATCTTACCATCTCACCCAATATCCCATGTTAATATCGGCAATCAACAACCTTGGAACTGTATTGCCCCTCAAAATTTATTCGCTCAAGCGAGTTTCATTCTGAAGACGAGCGCGCAGAATCAATTCTAGCTTAATCATTGGTTTAGAATAATTCCATTCTTCAAACAATAAGTAGCCACCCGTGTGGATAATTGGAAGGGAAGAACAGTCAAAGAAGCCACTAAGACGGAAGGATTAAATACAGCTGGGCATCCATAGGTACATACCGACATATATACATATATATATACATATATACATACATACATACGTATATACCTGCTCACATGCATACCTACCTAGGTAGATATATAGATAGATATATACATACACACACATAAGTAGCTAGAGGTACTGCTACACCAAAAAGAAGCAAGATTCTTTGGTAACCAGCAAAACCTCTCCATAATTTTCAATATTTCAATATTCACTTACCTAGGCAACTAATATAACTCTATTGCTGGTATTTAGATGTTTATCTATCTTGTTGTATAACTATCTGCCTGCCTGTCTGTCTGTCTACCTGCTACTTGTCTGTCCATCTGTCCATCTGTCTATCTGTCTACTCGTCTACTCGTCTATTCGTCTATTCGTCTATATCCATCTACAAAGAAATACACCTTACCTACCTTCCTATCCTCCACCAAGACTATCGATATCTATCCAACAGTTACAATCAATATCCAATATCCAATATCCAATATCCAACAAACTTTCACGCGACGGAAGCCACCAGTCATTAAGAAAAAGCTTCATCTACCTACCGACCTCCACCTGCCTTACCTACCTCTGACCTGCCCTAACCTCCACCCAAAGCCATAACCCCCTGCAAGCGTGTTATGTGAATGGATGCTAGCTATTACATTTACTATACTAGTACAATATCGACACCCTCCCCAAATTTCGACAACATCTTTTTCTTTCTAAGGTCGGTCTAACCTTAGCAAACAGCCCAAACTTTGACACCCCACCATTTCATACTTCGTTGAATCGTAACACAGTTCTACCTTTTTTCTTTCTCCCCCTTCATGATTTCATAATTGCGATTTGTAAGTTACATCCTCCTATCCGTTTACTCTTTTATCAATTACATGTCGTATCCACAAACTCCTTTTACATGTCAATATAAAAAAGCTAATATTTAGTCTTTTGCGACAGATGTCGAACTATCTCATTTAACGTCCCACAAGTAAATTCTTGTGTGACCCCCCAGAGCTTCCATTCCTTACTTTGAAGTGCGTACCTGCATATCGGAATCTTTAGAATACTCAAAATCGAACGTGCGACAGGCTCCTAGTGAGAGGGTGACAGATATGGCGTGGCAGCCGGAACAAGAGGCTTTGAGGCAATTATCAGGATGTCTGAAAGACTCGTTAAGTGGGCAAAACAAGAATGCTCAGAAGCAGGCAGAGATTGTAAGCTTCTTCTTTGGAAATACATCACATACCCTAGATTTGTTCTTCCAGAGCCCCATCTAATGCTCCTACCTAACAGATGCTATCCCAAGCAAAATCTTCTCCTGACATCAATAATTACCTTACCTACTTGTTCTCGCATTCGGAGGTCCCCTCGGGTTTAAGTTATACTCCAAATGAATACTTTACCATTCGATCGGCAGCGGCCATGATGCTGAAGAACAACATTAGATCTGGATACAAGTCGATACCCCCTGAGAGTCTAGCTCTTATCCAATCTTCGGTTCCATTGGCCCTTCAAGACAAAACGTCAACCATAAGAAATTATGCAGGAAATGTAATCACAGAGATTGTTGGCAAGGGAGGCATATTAGGGTGGCCACAGATATTGCCAGATTTGCTGGCTCTGATTGGAAATAACGATGGTTCTATTTCGCCAGAAGCACAGGAGGGGGCTATGGCAGCATTGTCAAAGATTTGTGAGGACAATCGAAAAATCTTGGACAAGGAGTATCAAGGGCAGCGACCCCTCACATTCATTATTCCCAAGCTTATTGAGTTTGCTACGAACGAGAAGCCAAGAATCAGAACTCTGGCTCTAACCAGTTTGAATATCTTCATTCCACACAAACCCCAAGCCTTACTTGTATCTTTGGATGATTTGCTCAACCGCCTCTTTCAGCTCGCCAGCGACCCCTCAAACGAAGTTCGACGACAGGTCTGCCGAGCTTTTGTCCAGATTGTGGAGATTCGACCTGATAAGATCCTTCCACATATTAGTGGCCTGGTCGATTACATGATAGCACAGCAACGAAAAAATTGATGACGAAGAGTTGGCCTGTGACGCGGCCGAGTTTTGGCTTACTGTTGGAGAACACGATGAGTTGTGGACTGCCCTGGGTCCATATCTTGACAAGATTATTCCTGTCTTACTTGAAAGTATGGTATATAGTGAGGAGGATATCGCCATGCTTGAAGGAGGGGGCGATGATGCTGATATCGAAGACCGTGCTGAGGATATTAAACCTAAATTCGCGAAAAAGTAAGGCTGCGAGGATGCAAACAAATGGCGACAACAATGGAGCGGCGAACGGTGGTGATTACGCCAAACTCGCAGGCATGGATGATGATGACCTCGATGAGGGAGAAATAGAGGATGATGATGATGATGATGATGATGAAGCCCCAGAAGATAAATGGAATTTAAGAAAGTGTTCAGCTGCAGCACTGGATGTTTTCGCAACCGATTTCAACGGGCCAGTCTTCACCACCATCCTTCCATATCTAATGACCAACCTACGACATCAAGAATGGCAATACCGGGAAGCAGCTGTTTTGGCTCTCGGTGCTGTTGCTGAAGGCTGTATGGCGTTGTTACTCCACATTTACCCGAGCTGGTTCCCTATCTGATCTCACTTTTAAATGACGCCGAACCTTTGGTTAGGCAAATCACCTGCTGGACTCTTGGTAGATACTCTGCCTGGGCTGCTGGACTTCAAGATGCAAATGCTCGAGCACGATATTTCGAGCCCATGATGGAGGGTATCCTGACAAAGATGTTGGACCGCAACAAGAGGGTACAGGAAGCTGGCGCCTCGGCATTTGCTCATCTTGAAGAAAAAGCAGGTACCAATCTCACGCCCTATTGCAAACCAATTATTCAGCAATTTGTCACGTGCTTTGAGCAATACAAGGATCGTAACATGTTCATTCTCTACGACTGCGTTCAAACATTGGCCGAGCATGTAGGCCAGGGTTTGGCGCAATCAGAGCTCATCGACTTGTTGATGCCCGCACTTATCCACCGGTGGCACAAAGTTTCTGATCAATCACGAGAACTATTCCCACTCTTAGAATGCTTGTCGTATGTGGCTACTGCTTTGGCAGAAAGCTTTGCCCCATTTGCCGCCCCCGTTTTCACGAGATGTGTGACAATCATACATCAAAACCTGCAAGAATTCATGGCAGCGGTCAATAATCCAGGGTTAGACACTCCGGACAAGGATTTCTTGATAACTAGTTTGGATCTATTAAGCGCTATTATTCAAGCAGTTGACGAAAAGCAATCTGCGGCGCTCGTATCCGGCTCGCAGCCCCAACTTTTCCAACTTCTCGTATATTGCATGGAGGATCCAGAGAACGACGTCCGCCAATCATCCTATGCGTTATTGGGAGACTGTGCCAAATACGTATTTCCACAACTACGAGAATTCCTCCCCACGCTACTCCCCCCCTCATTCGCCAACTTGACCTTGATTCGATTGTTGACGAGCAGATTGAGTCGACCTTTAGCGTCCTCAACAATGCATGCTGGTCTGCAGGTGAGGTTGCAATTCAATACCAAAAGGATATGGCCCCATATGTGCCCAAATTATCTGAGAAATTCCTTGAAATACTGTCCAATCCAATGGTACCAAAGTCAGTGAATGAGAACGCAGCCATAGCTCTAGGACGATTGGGTCTATACAACGCCGAGATTCTATCACCCCACTTAGCCACCTTTTCTCAACCATTTTTGAAGGCTCTCGAAGGTGTTGATCACACCCTGGAAAAGGCTACTGCTTTCAAGGGCTTTTTGTCGATTGTTATGTTGAACCCGCAAGCCATGGAGAAAACATTAGCGCAATTTATCACTGAGATAGCAAAGTACAGAAAGGATGCTGAAACCGGTAGTACGTGGAATGCCGAATTACAACAGGCATTCCAGCACGTAAGTTACTAAAATTTATGCCCCTAAGATTCAAACATAGCTAATATATGTGTTCCTGATACAGGTTCTCGACCTTTACAAAGGTCTAATTCCGGATTTCAACGCATTTCTCAGCAGCAATGTTTCTCCAGCAGCTATCACAGCTTTGAGGTCAACATACAATCTGTAAATATGAACATGAATTGAATGCGCTTCAGGTTCATTCGAAATTCCAAGCATATTGTGATCTGGGAATGGATGAGGCGTACATGGGCTAGGGAACGAATAAAGAAAGATACAAGCAAGTTAATACTTGCCCTTTGATGAAACAAAAGGTCAAACAGCAAGCATGCAGGAGTTTGCGTGCAGGGTATGCATGAAGTATTTGTATTTACAAAAGAAGTCCAACGTGAGGAGGGTTACGTTTTATTGGACGGGGATGATGAAAGTGGATAGGAATTAGTGATTTGAGGAGAGTTGAATGAAGGCCTTGATAATGGTTGAAAGAGGAAAATAGTATACAACATTCTGGCTAAAAGGATGGCATAGCGGTTGATTTTCTCTTTCATGTTTCATTTTGCCTTGGGCTTGCAGGTACAGCTCGAAGTGGGGGTGGAATCGTTGGTGGCTATCTATCTACAACCATGCATCATGATGGAATGGACGAATGGCAAAGCAGGCAGGGACAATTAGATAGATATACTTCATCTTATACACCTCTTTTTTCTTCCCTCTTCCGCCTCGAGCTAAGAACAGCTGGTGGAGCCCAAGGTATGAAGGAAGTGAAAAAAAAATTATCAAGATATGAAGTATATGAAAGGGTCTGAATTGGATGGATGGATGGGCTTCGAGGCACAAGCATAGCGTGGATGTTGTTTTATTGCATACTTAGTTAGATACCGTAGATAGATTTGGCATATCGCTTGCGGGGAGGGATGTGGCCGAATAGTACATATTAGCATAGAAATTTTTAAAATCCTTAGATTGGGAGTGGCGTTTGGTCTTTGGTGTGTGGTGATGGTTTGTGGTGATGGTGTATGGCGTGTAGTGTATGGCGTGCAGATGGGAGTGTGGGTGCGAGTTTAATTCAATGCGGTGCAGTTCAGATTCAATGCTGTGGACTCCGTAGAGACAAGGTGACGGTTAAAGCGTTAGGGAAGTATGCTGCGAGTGGTGTATATTATGCATGACTCGCCTTTTTGTTGCGGCGATTCGTGGGCTCTGTGTTGCGGTAGTGTTTGTGGGTATGGAAAGGGGGTGGAGAGGTGGAGAGGTGGAGAGGTGAGGTGGGAGAAGGGAGAAGGGAAGGAGGAAGGAAGGAAGGAAGGAAGGAAGGAAGGAGTGGAGAGGTGAAGATGCGAAGATGTGAACGAAGGGCAGGTGGACGCTGCGTATGCTGTGCGAAGAGGGAAAAGTCCTCGGAAGATCGCGAGGCCACCGAAGACTCATGGGATGCGAATGTGGAGAAGGAATAAATATTCAGGGGGCGTCTTCAAGGCGAATGGAAATGCGCCCAGCGTTCAAAAAGGGTTGGAGCGCATTAGCCGAGGCCTTCGGGGAAAGGCGAAACAAGAGCCCGTTTGGGAGACGGTGCGATGAGAGATGCCTCTGGGGAGGAAGTATACTATGGGCATTCAAATTACGACAGGCGGGCGTCCTGTGTGCTGGATGATGGTCTGCGTCGGACTGGCTGAATACGGGCGTTGTGGGGATCGAATGCAGATCTTTGTTCGTAAAGGTGGGCGATGGCGTTTGCCGTTGCGGATAGCTCGTGTTTGCAGATTAAGCGCTAGGGTGGGTGGGGACTGGGAAGTCGAGAAGGAAACGGTTGGCCCGGTCGAGCAAGGGGGGTCGAGGTCGGGGTCGAGGGGTATGGGTATGGCACCATGGGTATGGGTATGCCTGGCGTTCATGTATATAAAGTTGGCTGGCCCCGGCTTGGGCAAATGTATATTTGTGAAAAGGGGGCGGTTTTGGGTCATGCGTTGGGTAGGAGTGTATGTTTAGGAGCTGGACGTTTGAACGGCATACCAACTAGCCTGTGGTCGATGCTGTGAATTGCTTTTCCCAAAGGATTATTGCAATCTTATGTAGACTGCTTGCTACGCATGGCGAGGTATGCTATGCTGATCGTCCTGTGGGGATAACACGATGAGAGGACAGGAACGAAGGAGGTGGATAAGGAACTTTGCAGCCTCCAAATTCAAGATGGACGTCACGCCAGGGGATGGAGATAAGGGTTTTGAGATATTCAGCAACAGCATAAGTTGGTATGGACTGGAGGCAATAGAGAGGGAGCAAATCAAGAACGTGTTAGATTGTCTAGTAACAATCGGAGAATTTTTTTCCAAATCATTCGAATGTCGAGAGCACTCCAACTTACCTTTGAGGATTTTTAGATCCCAAGGGTGATTGATTCACGTCTGATACATGTTCTGAAAAGGTTCCACTCGCTTCTGTTGAAAACTGTGAGAAAGGGAGAAAGGGCAGCAGACGAAGGAATGGCGTAGTGACTTGTCTGATGTGATATAAGAGCGGAGATGTTGGGGCTGTGTCCACTTAAGTGGAAGGAAATATTGATATTCTCCCTCATATCATCATCGTTACAAGAACACATTCATCCCAAGCGTCCAACTGTCGAAAACTCACTGCCAAAACTCACTTTCCACACTTTTTCCACCTGTGCCTGATAATGACGAGAAGATCTTGACACCCGCAGGTATGTAACTGGGCAAGAGGAATGGATAGAGGAAGAGATGAATAATGAGTGGTAGTTGTTTCAGCTGATAGTTGGTAGTTTTTTGGGCGTCAATGAGAGTATGGTGGTGGAATATGACAACATGTAAGTGTGTTGATGGGCGAAAGAAAGTCCGGTGGCCCCAATAGTGCAGAATGTATCTGGACATGGAGAAATCCTGGATTGTTGAAGTTGTTTCCTACAGTGAGATCTTCTTGAATGCTGAGCTCATTTGCAAGGTTGAGATATTGAAATCATCACTTGAAATAAAAGATTCAGTGGTAAAGCCTGGTTATGTTCAGAAATTAACGGGCTGTGAGAAATCAAAGTAGTTTGAATTGAATTATCGCTGCTGTATTGTAGGCCCTAGATATTTCATGGAATCCATTGAAGATTTTTCACTGATAAAACTTACTGGGACGGCAGATGACAACTCAAAGGTGCAACGACGGAGTTTCGCATTGAAAGATTATTCAAGATTAACTTGAAGATCATGCCACCTTCCCAAGTAGCAAAATCGTAGGTAGATGATAGGGACAATAAAAACGTTCCAGGTAACCTCTAATGGCTTCAAGAATTTCTTACCGTCGCAACAAGTGAGGTGAGTTATCGACTGATGATGAGTGAACCCTCCAATAGTGACATGCGTGTCGACAGCCCTTTGCATGCTGACTCAATGGAACGATTACTCCCAAACAGACATTCCTTCACCGAGAAGCTTTGCCTCTTTGTGCTCGCGGAAGCATCAACTATTGAGTTATTACCCATGACCGTAAACCAATGTCAAATCTCAATGTAGGCCGCCCTAGCGACTTCGCCGTCGAGATACTTGAATTGTTGTCATCCCACGATTACACCACTACGAATTAGTGGTGGCTCATCCAATAATAGTAAGAACTCTACTTAGAATTCTCACTTCACTACCGACTGCCTCGCGGTTGTCTTCCTGTAGTTGGGATATGATCTTTCAGGAGGCGAACGAGCAAAATTATTTGATCAATGTGACCCCTGAAATTTGAGAAGGATGACTAAGACGACGTGCATGAGGACTGCCTCTTTCTGATCCTATCAAGTACGGATAGGAGTGCGATGCATTACCTTATCGGGCACATTTCTCGTTCTTCATCGAATGATCGAACGATGCCGGGGGAATTAACCGAAAAGAGATCGGGGTGGTGCTGAATGGGGGCCATGCAATACGCGCATATATAGATGATTGGCCGAACTTTAAGAATTGGGTTGAATCCAGATATCCAATTATGGCTAGAGATACCAATCGTCAGACTTACAGTTTTATATTGTTTGCTGTGGCATTATCGACTTGACGCAGCTTGACGGTTGCAAACCTCTTACTTAGTTCATGGGTACCGGGTCGTATGCCATGCCATTGGGTCAGGTTAGACTGTGTTTGAGAGCGTAGTATGTCTCTCGATGGCTGTCGGGTAGAATGCATGTCCGCAAGATTATAACCATTAATTGTTATATCAATCCGGCTTTCATCATTATAGGAGGTGGGATCATTACGGTGATACATGCGAATCAGGATCACACGTTCACCGACTATCCTGATTAGATTGAGGGGGCTGGGGAATACATGAAGAATACATGAACATACCCCGCAATCTATATTACTTTTCTTCGCGAAAGTTCCTCTGTAATCCCCTTTTTGTAAGATGAATGCTGTACAGCAAAAAGTACGTCCGTAGATAGGCCAAATCACAGATCTTGAGTGTCCATCCAGCATGTCATTGTGTATTGCAGCATATGCATGCTCTCCATTCATCCGTAATTTTTTCTTTCCGGGCTGAAAAAGGTGATGAATGTGGAAGAAGACATGGAAGGCTATGCTTCCGATGCAGAGACTAAATAGAATGAAGAGAAGATCTAATATTTGCTGTACAGCATCTAAGGAGTCAGAACATCAATGCGGCGGTCCAAGTGCACGATGAGCCGGATGTAACAACGATTTGAAGCATACATTGGATTATCTACTTTCGTCATAGGCCCAATTGCTAGATCATGTATGAGACTAACAATATGATAGATATTAAAAATTAGCAAGGTTGCTCTCTGCAGGTGTTGAGTAGTTCGTTAGTTGTCGCCTCTTCTTGCATGTATTTTCCTCTCGCATGGCCTAAAAGGGTTGAAGCGGGATCTTGTACGCACGGTTGGTAGCAATAGTGATAGCCCACGCCATTCAGACTACAATAGTACACTATTTAAAGCAATTTGCTGCCTGATAGCCGATAAGTCGTCTAATGCTTGGTTGCTTGGTACAGTAGTCTCGCAGTGAAGCTGGCAATATTTGAAAATGCAGCCACAACGAACGACTCGTTTGTGCCTCGAGCCTCGAGGAAATGAACCCCAAGGAAGCCCAGTTATTGAGGGTAAAAAAACCGACTTTAGATGTGTTGATCTCTCCCCTTAGTTACGAATAGAGGGAGGTATTACCATTGGTATCGGACTTCCCGGACTTAGGTATTTTTCTACTCCACATATCGGATTTATGGAGGTAAATTCTCGGGGAAGATTCTCGGATAGAGAGATCAAGTATGACAAGATTAATCAGAAAGAACTCTTCCAAGGTGTTCGAACTTCGGTGACTTGCGGGTGTTAGAGTGGCATCAGTGGATCGAAAAAATCAGTGCAGACCACATGTGGACTGCATCTTAACTATTCTTAGTAACTCTTCCACCTTTTACTTATTAGTCCAGTTTAACAGCCAACCAACGATGTCATCCTTGAGATTTTAGAAAAGCCAAGGCTAAACTTTACTTGAATATCAAAAGCTTAGTCTCTTGGCAATTGAGAAATCAAACCCTCTTGCGGAGAACAGGCGGAATGAGGGAAGATGCCTTTCACAAGAGTTATGCATAAATCTTTTTGCCCTGCTACAGTAGCCCTAGTAACTGATACCGAGACAAAAAGACGCAAAAAAAAGTTTGTTTCGTTCCCCATAAGATCATTTGCAGGCCAAGTGACATGGTCATCAAACACATTCTTCCAACCGGATATCTAATGTAGATACTTCGGCCCAACAAACGTAGCTGGTCCCGGATGTTTGCAACCGTCGGCATCTTATCATATTTCCTTGACTCTCACCCATGACTTGACTTCCCATTTAATAATCTATTCTCACCGTATTCGGTCGAAGATTCTCAAATAGGCAACTGGACTTTGGATGACATCTACTCTCCCGCGCATAAGCGCATGCTGTACGTTAGATACTGGACTGATCCATATAAATCAAACGAATGGGATTGATCATTGAATACAGATTTCGCTACTCATTTGACCGAAAACTTGATCAATAATACTCTTCATTGGCTAAGATAAAAGGCACTAGCCATTCAGATCACTTCGATCATCAGTTTGTGGACCTGACCCATCAATTGTTTATGGTGGAAACTTGAAAGGGACAGTATCACCATGAGATACCAAGAGATAGAAATGCAAGGAATCGTTTCACCAGGCTCATGCGGTAGTTGCATATGGCATTGGAACATTCTCAAGCTTCTGATTGGCCATTGACAGGGTATAAAAATGTGTGAAAGAGCTACTCTACAGTCGGAACAACCATGTTCTTGAGCCTCTCTCTAAATGGTCCCAGAATGCTGTCATTGAAGCAGACTGAACAGTGCAGAGTCAGGGTCCAGCTTAGTGGATTCAAGGTTAGAAAGGAGTTGGAGCCGGGGTGAGGAACCTCCATTTGGAGCTACCTCCGGAAAGACCCAACTTCAAGTTTAGAGCTTAACAAATCTTCATGTTGAGATGGATCCCTATCTTGGAATTCTTGAGCATGGAATTCTTTTTGGATTTTGCGCTGCAAATGTAAATTTTACGACTTGATAGTGAGGCTGCGGTCGGGATTAGATGAGGATTGAGATCGGAGCACGTCGCTCCCAGATATCCAATAGAATTCACCACCAATATACTCGCCCTATCAGATTAACAGTCCGCAAAATTGAATGATGATCGTTCGAGCTTCTCCCCAAGCTTAGATTTGACGTGCATATGTCAATCTTGCCCAAATTCCCCATTCCATCGCTAAACACATTCAAGTCGAGGTCCACTGGCGTGGCAAACATGTCATTTCTTTGAAACTTCCCAAATTTCGTACAAGTTCAAGCTTTTCTGGTATCCCTGATCATCGAACGATAGCGAAAGGTCATGGGGAGTTTGGCTCACAATTCGCATATATGCCAATATCGTCCATGTGGATTCCCATCTGTCCCGAGACAAATCAAACCTTGCAAATGGCCTCATTTATATCTGTAGCCTCGTGCTGTACTACTGTAGCCGTTGGTCCCACATAGTAGGAGTATTCAAGGGATAAGCAAGGCAAAATCGACGTCGGTGGTAAGTTTTCTCGTTTCTGCCATGACAAGTGAAGGTTTTTCTGTAAAAGGGTGCCTGTTCAGCACCAGCCGAGCAATCTGATATGCTGGGGGAAAGTGGGGGAATGAGAAAATGCTGGGAAACTTAATGTTGGCTACTAAAAAAAACCAATCTCGAAGTAGTTTCCTTATAGTATAGTATCCCGTATACCTGCCAATCATATCTACTCGAGAGTCATGAAAATACCGAAGCTATGTAGATTCGAGAAGAACCGAGGATCTGCGGGTATATATCTATGTATCACCAAAATCACAGCGTACTGCAGTCTGCAGTCTGCCGTCTGCAGCAAAGCAAAGCAAAGCGATCAAAGTCATGCATCTATCTACGAAAATACTAGACGGTACCATGAAAGAAAGAAGCGACCCGAGAGAATGCCAAGTAGCTAGCTAAGATCGATCACTGTACTCAAAAGAAAAGGCTCAATTACTAATAAGACCACTTAGTAGATATGGTTTTATACAATTGGAAACAAACATATGCATGAGTGCAGTAGTGTATTCTCTCCGCTTAGGCTTGAGGTAGCTGTTGCTGTTGCTGTTGCTGTTGCTGTAGCTGTACAGTAGCTTTAGCTTTAGCTTTAGCGGTAGCTGTAGCTGTAGCTGTAGATGTTGCCCGCTTTTCATACTACGTAGTATTTCAATGTTGCATGCAAGACTTTTGTGTTTACTTACTACAGTATTACAACACAGCACAGCATATTCCAATACCGCGCAGAAAAGAGCTTAGATCTTCTAGAAGAAAACAATATGGGTGCTAAAAATAGGGCATTGGAAACTTTGGAACATAGTTTCCTTGCCTTACGCAGATACTATTGCATTAACTGTACCCAATGAATGATGTATAGATCTATCTACTGGGGGTAGGGCAGTTGGTGTCATGCACACTAATGGTGTTGGCCACGCGATTGACAGGATTTGATGAAGGAGGCGTTCGAACTTCGAGGTAACATGTACTTACTGACTGACGGTATGATCAATATCACTATCACAAGAGAATCCCTCTGCATAGCATGATGGGTACTCTCATGCTACACAGTCAGAAAGAAACAATAGACGTTTTGACTCATCCTCATGATGTATGAATAATCAAATCCCTCCCCCTCTGTACAGTGTCACAGACTCACAGCCAACACAGAATTCTCAATATACCAATCCAACCTTTGCATCCATCCAACCTTTGCATCCATCCAAATGCTTAGTGACCCAAGGCGGTGAAGCTGAGATCCTAATCCATGACGATGTCATTGTAAACCAATGATATCAGCGAAAAGGGGTTTTAGGGTTTCTGAACATTTATTTATGATATGATGCTGATGATTAATAAGAAGGTACTTGGGAAAAACCCAGTTGCAGATCCCAACGCACGGGAGGGATTGATACAGTATAGATGGGGTTATCCTTTCAGCCGCGGCGTCCAACCCAAGCTGCTGTCTAACCGTCTAACTGTCCAAATGAGACAAACAAAGCTCAGTAGCTCAACGGTGCTCCGAGATGCCTCGTCGGGTTATGATTGATTCCTGATGCGAGATCTCCGTCTTTAGTGCCGTGGGTGATAATAGGGGAAAATACTGTAAAACATGCTCTAACTACCCATTTGGGGTAATTTGGAGATCGACCCGAAAATCGTGGGACGGAGAGTGTTTCCACGGGTACTCCCTGACGACTGCTAGTCATGAGAATTTGTATGATTGATACAAAATTTTCTTTAATGGAGTGTATATATATACAATATAGTATATATATTTGGCGTGCTGAATATGAAACTAGAATACCCAATGAATGTACAGCCCGATGGATTGGTAACCCGGGAGTCGCTACCCAGGAAATGTGATGGATGTCTAATTCAAACAACACAAGGAAGATTAAACTATAGGTAGGTAGTGCACGATAGGGTAGGATGAGAGTACAGGTATCTATCTGAGTCGGGACAATTTCATTCATCCATCATCGGCTTATCTTGTTCATCACTTGACACATCTATTCGCATCGAGTTTCTATATACAAGTCAGATGATAAAGCAGGTTTATGGCCGGCGGGGGTATCGTCTCCGAAATTCGTGGCAATGTGAGCTACGAAAGGGGGTTATTCCAAATGTAGAGAGGACTTGGTGACATCCTGATAATTTGCACAGCCGCCGGTAGTTTCAGCCTGTCTGTCATCAGAAACAACGCAAACCTATATCCAGGGTCTCTCTCAGCACCGCACCATGACATGGTGATGATGCAAAAATGGACACGAGAAAACGTGTGACAATGTGACCGGGTGTGAAAGAGCACTAGGTTTTGGACGTGAAGAATGCTGCTGGCTTCGAATTCAATCCAATTCAAGACCTTTTCATGCACAGTGCGACACTGGTAAGAAATTGATTTTTGAATCCGTCATGCTGGACGTGGTTTAGTGCAAAGAGCGAAGTGCGAGGCGGAGTCATTCGCCTGCGTTACCAGTCATCAACGGATTCCTGTGTACGAGGGACCCTGGGGACCACATCCTTCTGGCAAAGAGTGGTGTTTGGGCTTGAGCGGCGGGCGTGCGTCGATGCGAAGTTGCGTTACAATGCAATAATAAGCTGGTTTGGTATGATTGTGCGCTCTCAGCACAGCTATTGAATGAGCGCAAGTAAAGCGATGGATTGGGGTTATGGATGATGATCCCGAGTAAGCAAAATATACAGAGGAGATACCGATAAATATCGGGCCTGATCACATTCATGCATTTGCCTTTGCACTGTGCAGTGTAGCGTAACATCATATTGTAGTATGATCGAATGTCATCACATCTTCGCTTTCGCTTTCGCTTGGTGCCTTACCGTTCGTTTCATTGATCACGACAAGTTAGTTGGAGTGGGTGAAGATTGGGATGATGTATGTCGATACTTTGGGTGAAAGGGAACCCAAGCAAAGTGTTGAATTTGCCTCGGTCAAAGTTGACTGCTGTGACCTTGCCCAGAAACCACTATGACATCGATACTCCCAGTAGATTCACCTATATGCCATATTCAGTTACAGGCAACAGTATATTCCAGGTTGTACCAGCAAGCTTTCTATCTTAGCTTTGTCTAGTTAAAGCCGAGGGATACAGTACCATATATGTAACTAGCCTTACAAATAGCAGAGGTAATAGGTAATTAGCACTTTTCTTCGACATCATGCAACGAAATCTCTGTCATCATGAGTCCAAGCAAAGCAAACAACAATGGAGGCTGGAGCCTTGTGCCCAACAGCCAGCCCATAGCGAGTACCATCAACATCTTTACAGTATCATAAAGTCTTTTTAACCGATCAGTCGATCAGGGATATTGATTTATTGATCATAATTGAACAGGAGAGGGCCATAGAGAAGATGGCCAGCAATGCAGAGGTATAGTATGGTAAGCTAATCGCTAATTCCTTTCGGGTAAGAATTACTCTGACCCCTAAATAATAAAGGCTATTCGCTGGATCTGTCCTACAAATCAACAATCTGAATGACTTGAATGGCCGAATGAATATGAATATGAATATCTTACAAATATCTTGTTTCGTTCGATCCAAGGTACGGTACAGTAGGATGTCGCAAGTTTTGACAGCAGAATTTGCTACCAATGATAACGTCTACTCGTTGGATTTATATGGATCGATCCAATATTTAACCTTTATCTTAGGGGAGGAGAGGATACTGTACAGTAGCGGCGATGGATACTGGAGTGAATGAGTGCATTGGAGGTAAGCGACTCGGATATCGACCAGTGGTAATAAGTATAAGGGGCTTGTTCATATCCAGCAATCCACAAACAGAAAATACAGTAATATATGAATCCATTGAATACCAGCCAGCTATCCAATCTGAAGTGTCAAGCTGTGGCAGACACATATGTAGGTAGATGAGTTAATAGTATGTACTGTACAGTGAAATACTGTATTCACAATGTTTATTTTTGGATCAAGATGCATTACACTTTCCCCCTTCACTACAGTGCAGTATTACCATCAGTGAGCATACCACCACCATACCACCATACCACCATACCACTATACCACCCTACCCACCCTACCACTATTTAATCCTTGCCATACCTTACTGTATTCCAAAGACTGCATCAGAAGATCTACGCCGCCGAAAGCTGGTTCGCTGTTCAAGACAAGGAAGATGGGATACTCTCTCCACCAACCACCTTACAGTACAGTATGATCTCTTTCATATCTCTACTTCTCCCTACATTTGAAGTTATGCACCATGCACCATGCACCATACATCATATTTGCTACCTTTACTGTACCTACCACGCAGAAATTGATACAGTATCGAAAATTAGATAAGTGGATTAGATTTACCATTCGCTAACAGCCTACAGCCTACCGCACAGTACAGTGGCATATCCGTAACAAATTAGAGTTTTTATTAGTTTCTTCGGAAAAGCTAGATGGGAATATGGAAAGCGGTGAGTTACATATTGTTCTGTCTCTCTAGGTCTTGGGTAGAATCCCTTTCCTTCCCTTCCCTTTCCTCTACTTTGTTTTGCTTTACGTTGCTTTCCCTCCGTTGCTTTACGTTGCTTTGACTTTGTTACTCCGTAGAGGATATTCAGTAAACGAATGAACGGTAATGCTGTTTTAGGGTTAAAAATAATCATTGGATTTGTGTGTAAAGGACGGAGTATGTCAGAAACAAAAACAGCAAGATCGGTGGGAGTTAAACCGGAAGAGGTTATTCTTATCCGTGGTTTCTGCTCTCTTTCGCCTTTTTTTCCCTTACTTGTTTGCCCTGCCACTTCCAAGTGAAACCTAAATGGACATTCTATAATGTCCGTACACTTGTTTTAGACCCTCTTTGAGCCTTGTGTGATGAGAGTTACCCAGGAACTTACCCCCATTGCTCTGGTACTGTATTCTTAGCACATGTTATACTTCAGGTAACCTTTATTCTTCAGCCTACTGTTATCCCTGGGTTTGGAAGGGTTGATCGTTCAATACCGACCTATCTGATGGCAGTGGCACAGGTGGTACGATGTTGCGGTCATGGTAAAAATAGTAAGTAAATACTGCAAAACCGTGGAGTAGTCGAACTAATACCTCAAACCCACGGATTGATCATGATCAGTTTTACCCTGTCGAAACCGAAGGGAAGGAGAAGCTTTACCTTGCTTCCATTCTTCGGTGCTCTCAACTACCCTGCTCACATTGACCTCTTTTAAACATTTTTGCATCCAAGTTACTAAGAGAAACCCCCTCAATTCCTGGATAATAACATACTGTACAGTGCTGTACAGTATGACTGCTGTTTGACTAACAATCGATCAACCTAAGACCCCATACTGATGACATACGGAGACAAATCGTGGGCCTCTTCCTCCTTGTGGCACCCAAGATCGTTTGTTTGCCCTTGGATGAAAATAGAAACTGGATCAATGTTAATGAATGCCTGACTAATGGTCCTGTATGACAGCCAGTGGAATGGATGAACGAACGATGCTATAGTATGCTTTAGTCAAGGTGGGTAGGCAGCATGGCAAAATCTGTTCATGCAGTTTGCTAAGCAGCAGTCTAACAAATATGCTAATGTCTGTTTACTGTTTACTGTCTGCCTATCCCTCGGAACTACTGTGCTGCGATTCTAACCCGTTTTCATGCTTTTCATACTAAATTACTCACTAATCAATCAATTCCGCTCTACTTGATCTAAACTTACCTATATCGTCCAAGAAAAAGATTTATTTTCAGACACTGACACTTACCAACTCTTACCCTTCCTAACCATACCTAGCCTTCCACCATACCATACCATACCATACCATACCATTCATCCATCCATTCTGACCATACCAAATCCAAACCATCATCATCCCAGACACTCCGTACCACACTACCCTGCCTTACACATGCAGGCTTTCAAGCGCTCCGCATCCCGGGTACCTTGGCTGTGCTGAACGCTATACCTCTTTCATCAATTCTGCCACACTCCCGGCACAGAACGCCTTTCTATTAGAATGCTGGCATCGCCAGCCAAAACATGACTTTGATATTTCCCTTTCGCATTAGGATCATACAGAAAACACATACCCTTCAGCCCTCACGTTCGCTGCAGCAGCTCCCTCCCACCACATTCGCTTGTGTGCATCACCCTTAGGAAGCCCTCGCTGGCTCCTTCCATTCGCTTTTGTGTCGTCCTCACTCAGCCCTAATTCTCCCCAAACCTAAAAGGCAAGCCTTCGGAGGAAATTTCTTTCGCAGCCTTGACTCACAACATACCTTCGTTGAACAACTTGAACCCACACAATCGCTACGCAACCACTACCCACTGTGTAACGATTATCAGGCCGAATTCCTCCTTGGTCTACTGAACATACCAGAGACATACGCAGCTTATATGCTTATTTGCTGCTCGAAGCCGGTCCAACCTCACCTCAAATCGGAGCACAATTAGATTGCTTTCAACCGTGACGCTTCCAACTCTGGTCGTTTTTCTGATTCAAGAAGATATTAAGTCCGGCCGGCTCTTGCAGCCTTACCATTACACTCGCTTTCAGGACGCTAAAGCTTATATATATCCGGCAGCCTCGGAGATCATTCAAATACCCACTGGTCCCTGCCCACTTGTTGCCTCTTTGACGTAACATTCAAGTTATTTGGCTTTATATATATCCGATTGACCTTAACCTTTCAAACCCGTTTCGACGTTGGCTTTCACTCGTTCAAGCCTTCGTCGTCAATTCTTTACTCTTTCCCAGACTTCTTTCCCCAAAGCCTTATTAAAAATGGCCGGACCTGGAGGTGGACCCCCTCGTAGGAGGTAAGATATATACGAATAGTGATTCCGTGTGAACGCAAACTGAGCTTGAAATAGTCATACCAAATCTCGCAAAGGTTGTGAAACCTGCAAGCGTAGACACATTCGTTGCGATGAGAACTTCCCTCAATGGTATGTTGTGAAAGCAAAGCCATCCCCGTGGCGTGAAGAAGCTTTCGTATTAACAATAAGCTTAGTCGAAACTGTACGAAGCACAATTGTCGTTGTCCATATATGGATATGCCAGTGCAGGAGGAGCGAGCAGCAACACCTGAGAAAGCAGACTTGCTTTGGACCCCGGAGATTGAAGCAGATATCGAGCGCTGGCAACAGACCGGGAATTTTCCATTCCCTGATTTATACATCTATCCAGCTCCCAACCCTCAATATTTCACCTTTGAAGACCTTCGCCTCATCCATCACGTTGCTTCCGTTTCAAGTGAGCTCAGCATGCATGATGCTGGTAACTTCACCATCTGGACCCGACAGATTCCACTGTAAGTTTGGCAATTTGGTATTTGTAGGGCTGGGCATGCTAACTAACCACTTCATCAGTTTGCTCAAGATTGGATCGAACTATCCTTTCGTCATGCATGCTTTACTTGCCTTGTCTGCCACTCATCTAGCCTGGTTGACAGACTGCCCTCTGACGGCAAACATGGCATACATCCACCGTGGCATTGCCCTCAAGGGCTTACACGAAGCTATTGGAGAGTTTTCAGGGCAGAATTCCGACGCAGTTCTAGGGGCTTCCCTTCTTCTTTCCTGGCAAGCAACAGAATGGTAGGTCATCGATGAAGATGCTCTCCACCGGTACTCGAGCTAATGGTCGTTTAGGCGTGGTTGGACCCAGCTGATGCATGGAACTTCATCTGTATGAGTTATCTTTGCTTTATGACGCCCCGTTTCAACATGAACTAATTTTTGACAGGTCATCGACGCCATGCAGCCATGGAAAATGGAATCTCAATTCGGCGATTTCATTGCAGAGCAAAGTACGTTCCCAACCGCACCACCATCTCCAGCGCCCGGCCATACAAAACTCAGCCAACCACGCAAGCAAGACTTGGACGCATTGCAGCGTGCGTATGCCCAGCTTCAAAAGGTCGAAGTTCACTTGAAGAGCAATTGCGAAGATACCAAAGCTATTCAACAGCTTATGAGCTTTGTTCGAGGTGTCCGCAAGGTATCTCCATCGCATACCGCTGCTCAGCGATTTGAAATGCTCAACCCACTTCGAGCTTGGTTGTTCTGGCTGCCGGTCATGTTTCTTCAGCAAACACGAGGATCTCCTTCGGCATTGGTTATTCTTGCTCATTATTATACTATTGCTTTGGTCGTGGAACCTCTCTTCCCCGAGGTTGGAGCAGCATATTTTGGCAGTCTTTCGCTCGGCCCTATCGAAGAAATCGCTCGTCGACTGTTCTCGATCAACGTTTCCCAGACCTCCGATTCCAACATGCAAACTCCTCTCCATCTTATGGAGTATCCTATCGATATGGTATCCAAGTTTAGAAGTCGCATGGGCTGGGTCCAGCCAGAGCGCACAGCTTCTTTCCCGACATTTTCACACACCAGTTATGGCATGGAAGACAATTTCAACACCATGTCTCCTTATGGGAACCCTGCTTTCACTTACAGCCAAGAGCACCTCATGACTATGCCTCCCGATCCGATTTCCACTACCGCCATTCCTCCATTGTCTCTCGACCCATACGCCAATCAGTACTTGGGGATCCCATCACCTAGTGGGTTTGGTGGATATCACAGTCCGGCTTCTTCGAATTTTGGGGAGGGTTCTACTGTCTACAGCGAACATGGGGATGATTTTGCTCTTTATGAGGGGCAGGGCTCCGGCTCGAATTTCGGCGGGTTTGTGCTTCCGACCGTGTGGATATAAACCTCGAACGAAGGCGATTTAACATTTACGACCAGGACCACAACACCATCTTTTCAATTTGAGCCCAGGTCTTCTGCGGACCCGATCAAATTTGAACCTCAATCGTCAGACCACATGCAGCAACACATGCATCATATACCTCACTTTCACCCTTACACGTCTAATCCTCAACCTCTACCACGCTCTCCGTACGACACTCCCCCGGCAGATTTCAAAGGGAAGGGCCGCGAGCATTAATATCCAAACTATCCTTCATCCTTCATCCTCCCCCCTCCACCCCCCTTTTGAGCTTATGACTACGCGTGCATCATCAGATGACGAGATCACATTTACGGATCTCTTTAATTATCGCTTTTTAATACTACATTATCCTCACGACTCTCCTTCATATCCGACCAATGATTTACGAAGTTTTACGATTTTCCTTTGCTAAATATTCTTGTACGAATACCAGCACCCACGATCCTTATATACCACTACAGCATCTTGCATTGGGCGGCGTTCTTTTGACTGGGCTTGAGAATTGGAGGAACTATTGAGTGGGATGGGCTTCATATGCCCAATTGGATAGGCATGGGTGGTTACAAAAATCAGTTGGCGTTACAGTTGAGAATAGCGGCGATCTTGTATCACGAATGGAATGGATTTGCAAACGCTTGGGGTTGCAATGATAATGTGTCTAGATAATCTATCAGATAATCTGCCAGGAAATCAATCAATCAATCAATCAATCAAACAATCAATCAATCACATCAATTAACCCATCAGTTTCTATACAGTACCAATACTACTACTAAGACTACCAATTCCATGGAGAGGGAGTGATATGTATGACGATGTGGGTTTGGTTAGCATAGCCATGTCTTCCGTTCGATAGAAATCTATCATCTATCGTTCTTTGCTTTCCCATGAAAGGATGCAGTCAACAGCATGTTCTGATGGAAAAGTATATTAGGGATTGATTGTAACAGAATTTATCTGTCCATGATTCTGCTTTAAATTCCACAGCAATCTGTAAATAAATAAGTAAATATATATATAATATCGATATATTTTAAATAAATACAGAAATAAAGAAATAATTAATAAAGACAAGTACATCTAGAAGGTGAAGATCTACAAATATATCTCAACCTTAAAAATGACGTGCATTTGATCTTTTGATGTCAACTCAGACAGACCTACTTATAAAAAAGTAACTACTGTAATAGAATCTTTATTTTTCCGTAGTTTGGAATTCCATTGGGAACAATACGAGACCGTCACGTGGAAGAGGGGTTAGCGCCCGCTAATGACATTAGCGCCTACGTAATTCCTCTCTCCATACTTGTACCTAGAGCTTCCAAGCTTGGTTTCAGAAGTTTACTTCCAAATGTTTGTGTAGCTTCATTCTCAAACCCACTTTGCACTCACCACTCACCACTCTCCATTCTCCACTCTCCACTCACCACAATTTCTGTACAGACGTTAACCTCAAAGGAACCATGAGTGGCGGCTGGTCTACCAGTATGTATTATATCTCCAGATATCCCCCCGCCATCTCCCCCCAAAGTACAAGACTAACAATCCTATATAGTCGAATCCGATGCAGTAAGAACAGATCACCAGCCTCGACTTGGAGCAAACGAACCGCTAACCTCTTCTCCCATAGGGAGTTTTTACTTTCCTGCTCGATAATCTCGGCGTCAAAGATGTGCAATTCGAAGAATTGATCGCACTCGATTCCGATTTCCTCCGCCAACTCTCGCCCGTCTACGGCGTCATATTCCTCTTCAAGTATCCCGTGGGCGAAGCTCCCAACCAAGACGGCACACCCAAGGATGGTGCTTACGACTATGCCGCTGCGGAAAACCTGTTCTTCGCCGCGCAGACGATACAGAATGCCTGTGGCACCCAAGCCTTACTCTCCGTCCTGCTGAACAAAGCGGAAGAAATCGACGTTGGAGCCCCGCTGCGCGAATTCAAAGAATTCACGTCGGGATTCCCGGCGGAGTTCAGAGGAGAGGCGCTCAGCAACAGCGAGTTGATCAGGGATGTCCATAATAGTTTTGCGAAATCGAGCCCGTTTGTCGACGAGACGCAGCGCTCGTCGAGGGATGAGGATGGGGATGTGTACCATTTCATCGCGTACACGTCTATAAATGGGACGCTCTATGAGCTTGACGGTCTGCAACCTGCGCCCATTTCCCACGGTGCTTCGACTTTCGAGGAGTTTCCTGAGAAGGTTATACCGGTCTTGCAGAGGAGAATCGCACGGTATCCAGCCACGGAGATACGCTTTAACTTGCTAGCCATGGTGAGGGATCTGAGGGTTAGGGCGAGGGAAATGGGGGATGTCGAGTTGTTGATGAGGGAGGAACAGAAGAGAAATGAGTGGCAATTTGAAAATGCTTTACGCAGACATAATTTTGTGGGCTTTGCCGGCGAAGTACTTAAGGGTGTAATAGGGGACAAGTTGAAAGAGGGACCGCAGGCGTATGAGCAGTGGGTGGAAGAAGCGAAAAAGAGAACGAAGACGAGGGCCGAGGAACAGAAGAAGGGTGGTGGGGGTCAGGATTTGGAGATGTCAGGTTGAGGAGGTATCTGCGATGGAGGGATTGAGAGGAATGGATCTATATCACCTCCAACTTGGTCTTCGAGGCTGGTGCCACATCCAAAAGGATCTACCCAGTCTCATTGAACATATCTAGGCGGATAGGATAGCCACTAAGGCATATAAGAAGGCTTGCTATATCGAAGCACACCATCCAGGAATACTCTAGCACCAACAACATGGAACCAATCCCGAGAAACCCGGGCTGCACCGTCTCGCCTCCGTCTGCCCTCAATCTAAATGCTGCCCCCACGCTCATATTGTGGATCATGACGAGGAAACTCCCCCCAATGTCCACCTCCTTTTTTTGTCCACCTCGCTTGTCGTCCGTCCCATTCCCCATCTCATACCCTCCCCACCCTCCTCGTCCAAACACACCCCTCCTAAATCCCTAATGCCCATCTAAACTACGGTCTCATCATGCCTGCAATCCAGATCAAATGCCCGAGTCTTCGAAAACTATGGATCGAAGTGACTTGAGGAGCTCGACAAAAAAACTCAAGATCCATATAAAGAAAGGTGTGGATGATTCAGTCTACCCGACGTCTGCACCCTGGTCCCCACTACTTACTCGCACGCCTGGGAAGTGGAATTCGTGTCCATGGGAGGAAGATGCATAAATTAAATTGTTTTGCGCAATACGATTTCACATCACATCAGATCATGTCAATGTCAATGTCAATGTCAATGTCATAGGTGATGGTGGTGGTGATGGTGATGGGTCCCTAGGAAGACAGAGCAATAGGAGCCAGCTCTCTGGGGGGAAAAAAAGAATTGTATTATGTATATCTGATGATCATGTGCCCGTGCTAGAAATGCGTATGACGGTCGTTACCCAATGCCCAATCCAAAACGCATCATATATCGTGGGTATGTCTGTCTGTATGTATGTGTATAGGTACCAAATCGCTTCTATCGTAATCAAAAAAAAAAAAAAAAAAAAAGAGAAAAGAAAGAAGATGAAAGAAAATGCGCCCAAAGTTCGTTCCCAAGAAAGCACACGCCATCATTACTTGATCGCTTGAACAATGCCCTCGTCAATGCTATCTTCCAGCCGTGTCTCCTTGGACGCACTCGGACTCTTCTTCGCATCCTTCCCCTTGCCCTTCTCCTTGGGCTTCTCATCCTTAATGTTATTGAAATGCACAATGCCCAACTCCCGATCCCTCGCCAACTTTGCACGGTCGACGTCACTAACCGGCACCCCCTCAATCGCCTTGACGTTTTTCGCCTCCCTCCATGAAGGACATGATGCCTCCGCAAGCCGCGACGATACAAGCCAATGCTACAAAGAGACCCGTGCTCCACGACGGACGGTCATAACGGTTGAGACCCCACATGAAACCCGAGAGGACAGCCTGGAGGAAGGTGTTCCACACCATGGTCCAAACGACAAAGTCGAGTTTCCACATCGCGGTTGGGGGGGCCCGAACGCCCGTGAGTGGCGCATCGGGCGATTTGTCGAGGGGGAAGGCCACGCAGGATGGTGGAATCTGGGCCGCTCCGTTCATGATTTGGGCGGGTCCCAGGTCCGCCGGGAGATCCTGGGAGCCCGGGAGTCTGAACCAACTTCTGTTGATGCCGGCCAGTCTTCGGAGACCCATGTCGTTCTTGCCGATCCGGTATTGGAGGAGATAGTAAAGGTCGCGAAACCTCCAGGGGATGGTGCCAAATCCCGTGACGCAAAACAGCGCATTGAGAATCTGAGAATCGATTTCGATCCAGATACGCCGGGGCGAGTTGATGTCGTTGCAGGTGGGCCGGCACATGGCGGGAGAGGCATTGCACAGGAGCAAGAAGAGCATACCGCCCCAAGCCACGACATTCAATCCATAAACCGTAACCAGAAAGCCCACGGGCGTGATGAAGAACTGCCAGAAGGCCTTGAAGAAAATCGCCGTTGATACCGACCACGAGTGTTTGGGCGGGAATTGATACCCGTTATCAAAAGGCGTTGTCCTGTATCCATCTTCTACCTTCACATTGTTAGACAAGTGGTTTGTGTCGCTGCTACTCCGGGCATTTGAAATTGGCTTGACAAGGACATCGCTTTTGGCATCGAGGTGCGTTACAGTGGACCTGGCTTTCGCATTGCGATCTGCTTCAATAGGAGGACGAGAACGTTCTTCTTCCTCGGCAGCTTCGGGGAGAGCATCATGTCTGAGCTCCGGACCAGGTGATGTGTTACTAGGGGTATTCATGCCCGCTGGATTCTTCCCCCTGCCCTTCTCCTGCTCTCCCGATTGTGATATGGTACTTAGTGACGAGTTAGTTCGTCTCTGCTTCTCTCGAACCTGTCCTTCGCCCGACCAGCCCTCGGTCCCAAAACTTCCTCGTCTGATATCCGTGATTGATGGTACTTGCGACGCGATTTGTCCGGAAGCAATGCAAAATCCAGTGGGCGGATTCGATTCTTCGAACACTTTAGAAGCTCGGCGGATGCTACTCAGTGTACTTGATTGTCCCCTACTTCGAGTAGTGCCTTCAGCTCCGACTTTAGAGATGGGAGAGGATGGACTTTGAGGTGAGGGCTCGTTGAGAGAGGGGAATGGTTCGACGCCGGATTGTTCATCTTGGCGCGGTATAATGATTGGAGGCGAAGCTACATTGGTATTGGCATTCGCATGGTTGTCGCCACCTGCTGCGAGAGCATGGTCGGTCATTATGAATATGTCGAGATGTAGGTATTCGAGGCAAGACTCTCTCGATTGTCCGTAGAGGATCCAACAATAGAATTCGCTTCCCTAATTTTGATTAAGTCATCTTCAGCATATGCGATGCGTATCTGAGCAAAGTGAGTTTGGGTAAGAGAGAAAAGAAGTGTACGGAGTAGAAGTAACATTGTGGGTGGAGATGGGAATCGGGGATGGTTTTGTTTTACTGGATCAATTGGTTCATTGAGTTCTAGGCCGATCCCATCCCATGTTTTCCATCGTACCAGGGGGGTTCTACTGTAAACGGAAAGTTGGGCACTTTTTAGCGGCTTTTGACCCCAGATAAACTTTTTGATTAATTGCGAATGCGAGAAAAGCAAGGAAAGGATTTTCTTGAGTTGTGAAGCTTTTTGGGCGTTGCTCTAGAATTTCATCACAAAACGTGACTAGTAGTATCCATTTGGTGTTCATCCGTGGTATAGATATCCATGGATTGTATATATGTATATATATATATATATACATGTTTGGATTTTATGAGAGGTAGTGATGTTAAACGGAAATGAGATAAGAAACACAAATATATATTTCAACAATGTCACTTGCACGCCTATCTCCTGTTTCTGCACACAGACATGTACATCATATCAGAGGAGACGAGACATATGTGCAGACGAGTTGGTACAAGGGGAAAAGACGGTTCACATTACAGGATTACAACTAATTTGAAAATGAATTTCACCACTTCGCTGATATCACGATATGAGTTAGAATATTGCATTTCGAGATCCAACATCTTCCATCACAATATTCTTAAGCTGTATGAGTAACCAAGAGGCCAGTCCAGTGCTTGTGTCCTCGCATATCCAAATACAAATTCGGTACTCAAAATACTGATGCTGCTCGTAATTCGTGTGAAGATAACAAAGAGAATGGAACCCAAATTATGAGAGCTTGCCCTCCGCTTTGGCGGCTACATTATGTTAGCGTCTTCACGATGGAGATGATTTCACGATTCTTACCCTTGACTACCTCAAAAACTTTGAGCATCTTTCTTCTCGCTCCAAGAGCATTAACGCCCCTCTTCTCCAATGCCTCGTCATCTAGTTCAACAAGCTCGGTCCAATTCATGTCCTTAAGTTGATCGGTATATTTGTGCAACCTCAAACTTCTCAGCCAGCTGGGAATATCTTGGAGAAGGCTAGGATCGGTGGGATCCTCGGGAGGCTTTGAGCTACCTCTTCTTCCGCGTGGCGATCTGCCCCGCGCCATTTCACTATGATCGGAAATATAACCCTCGTGCTGGCCCATGCCAAATGCGTTCAGGCTCAAGCCACCCATGCCATTGTTGAGTAGAGGCGAGGCCCCATCGTATGCTGCCAGAAAGCCGTTATTTTGTGGAGATGCAAAATTGAGTTGACTAAATCCACCTTGCATGGCCAATCCTGGAGAATTTGGCCGAGACTGCCTACCGCCGAAAGAATTCTGCTGTTGCTGTTGAGCTTGAAGCCTCATGACTTGGTCTTGACTCATGACGTGGCCGTGTTCATTAATCATGACAACGCTGGCGTTGGGCATATTGTTGGGAAGACCGGGGGATGGTGGAACCTGTCCATCATTTGATCTCGCACGACGGTACTTTCGTACGTCGTCCAACGCGAATCGGTTGTTGACTGTCGAAAGAGCCGCCAATTTCATAGCCGTGGCGTTCGCAACCATGTCGGCTTGAGTGTTACTGTTTGCCGTATTGAAATTTGGAACCATTGGTGTGTTGACCATCGAGGCCCAGTTTCCATTCCCTGCATTATATGGCGAAAGTAGTGGCATATCAGAGCCCGTGTTATCGGGAGCATTAATCACAGTGTTCTGGAGGTTGGATGAGCCCTGAATTTGAGTTGGCCTAGGAGAGCGCAATCCACCAGCTGAGGGGGGTGGCTGCATAAACTGTCCCATAGGAGTTTGCCCCGAAGATGACTTGGGCCTGTTTGCTTGATCATTACTGCGAGAATTCCATGGTGAGGCGGGAGGTGCAGTATTATCTGCTGAGTCCCCGGGACCAGAGATCAGAGGTGCGGTGAGAGAAGCACGGTTATCATACGCAGCACTATTTCGGTTTGAAGAAGGAGGGTTGCCGGTTTGCTGTGTGTATTTGGCCTTTTCAGTAGCGATGGCAGCGGCAGCATCTGGAAACATAGCATTTATGGTGGATGGATCCAGCCCGGAGTGCCTCTTCGCAGATGGCGTGGCGGGAGCACGACCCATAGAGTTCCTTGAACCATCAACACTAAGTTTATTCATTGCATCGTTGAGACGATTTGACATGGGATCTAGAGTAGGAGAATGTCAGCTAGATCTTCTTAAAACTTGTGACGTCAAAGCATTCGGGACGAACCTTTGTCAAAGTTTGCGGGCGATAATACACCAGACATAGGATGACTTTTGCCCATCTGCTGCAACACTTGTATAAAGAAGCGAATCTGTACTTGTGTTGTTTGTTGCAGTAGAGCATACAGGGCAGCGGTTCTTTCAGCTTCACTCAGGACTCTAAACCATTGTTCTATTGCGCTCAACTCATCTTTGAAGTCTTGATCCAATGTTGCAGCTGCCATCTCTTCCAACGTATTCTCATATTGGTCAATGTCAGCGATCCATTGTTGAGCCATTGAGTCGGAACTATCATTTTCAGGGACACCCTGACTTTGGATTTGTTGGGTACCATAATAATCGGACGAAGGTCTGCCTTGAGCACGGCTAGTAGAGGGTGAAGCTGAAAATGCAGCCATGTCTGCAGAAGCTCGAAGGTGATGACCGGAACCCACAGCGCGAGAGGATGGAGGTCGAAGAGATGAAGTATTGGTAGACTCGACAGGAGTGCTGTTCCGATTGCCTATTACGTGACCGCCAGACATATTGAGCATAACTGTCCAACAGCTTCAGAAGGTAGATGCAGTGATGAAAAGGATTGAAGACTCGATGTGGAGGGAATGGGGGAGGGGGGACGTGAAACGGAGTTGATGATTGTCAATGCGAGGGAATATTGCAAGTTTCCAGCCAAAAGCCTCGACCCCAAAATTAGAAAGATCTGCTTGGATGTACTTTACAAGTACTGTAAATACCGACACACTACTTGCTTGCTACCTGCAGGACCTGCTGAGGAGCAAAATCAATCAATGTACAGGATAGGTTCGTGTATTTGTAAAGTAAGTTGAGGTGGGTTAGGAATGGGTGGGGTGCGAGTGAACCAATAGAGAATGATTTTCCAAGGTTTAATACAATAAGTAGAATTAGTGAAAGCACCGAAATCAGACTTGATAGACCACTCGAGGATCGAGATGAAAAGGTTGGCTGACTGCCCAAAACAGTCCAAAATTGAAGTATTTAGTACTGTGTTTAGTAGGAAGATGGTCGGTAGGTTGGTCGGTAAGGAGGTGAGGAGGTGAGGAGGTAAGGAGGTGCGCAAGTAAGTAGGTAGGTAAGTAAGTAGCTGTAGGTACCAGTTACTGGGGGTGATGATGGTAACGGTAATGGTAACGGTAATGGTAATGGTAATGGTAATGGCAATGGCAATGACTGGTATGCTGGGACTGGTCGGGGTAGTTGTCTTGATGTTTGTATTGGAGTTTGGAGTTTGGAGTTTGTATAGGAGTTTGCAGTTTGCAGTTTGCAGCTTGCAGTTTGTATTGCTATTGCTATTGCTATTGCTGTCGGTATTCGTAATGATATGTAAATCTCGACACAATAATAACGGAGGGATATGTGTGGTCTTGAGTTGAGTTGAGAGTTGAGTCGGATCAGTCGAATCAGTCCAGTCCCGTTCAGTTGGTTGGGTTGACTGTCAGGATCATCCCATAGATACCTAATAAGTAGATAATAATAGTACTTTTATTACTGTACTACTACCACCACGACCACTACTACGACCTATCCTATCCTATCCTATCCTATCCTATCCTATCCTGATAACAAACACACTTACAGGATCGTCGTAGCTTCCAAGGTTGTTTGTTGTGTGATGTACTCGAGTACTTAGTCCTTACTGTACAGTGCACACTGTACAACGTCTTTTTTGAGGGTCTGTACCAAATATTCGTGTTGTGAGGGGACGGGGGGAGAAAAATAACCTTTCTGATGAATGAGAGGACCATCTGCAGGCGGAGTAGATGCGGAGCAATACCTATCGACCTGCCTAGTAGGTATAGATAGGTCCTAGGTAATTGGATGCTTTTGCTCTTTAGACGTAAAAACACGGGACATATTGGTTCCAAGTTGTGTTGTTTGATGTTACAGCGGAAATCGGAAGTCGGACAATATTTGCGAAGCTAATGGCCAATGGGGAACGGCTATGGGGAATAAAGAAAATGTACGTTTCCCATTCGTATTCATATTCACATTCACATTCACATTCATATGCACATTCACATTCATTGGCATCCATAGTGCCCATCTACCTAGGCATCCCTAGATGGTTGCGATTCAAAAAAAAAGGCACCAAAAACATGAAGTTATATTGGAATCTATTCACTCTAGATCTGATCAGGACTTGGGGAGATTATGAAATATCAAATAAATTGTGAAGGACGAAATTGGTTCTCAACAATTCTGCCATTGGTAGAGGGAAAAGTCAATATACTTATACCTCCATAGATCCCCAGAGTATCCTATAATGAATATATACTTGGTATATTTTCCCATTGAACGAAGCCACCTAAATACTATGACTTGACATTCAACATCCACAATATGTAATCCCTTCGTCATGCACCATTGCCTCATAGAGTATTGAGAAAAAGTGTTTGGTAATGAAGGGATTTGGAGTTTGATCTTGGCACGAAAAGAAAATATCCTTTCAGCTAGAGAGCATAGAGAAATGGCTCTAAAAGCTGTACACACAAATGCCTGTGTTGATGCTTGTTCAGAGTGAACGAAATTGAGATAGGAGGAGGGTGCTAAGGAAATGGGAAGATTCATTGGAACGAAGGTCGTTTTGCACTTATCCTCACAACGTGGAATTCGGGGCTCGCCGGATGGTGTAGCTTGTGTTGATTCAATGGATAGAACTATCGCCCCCAGTGTCTAATCCCAGTAGATGTCGTCGGCTTGCTGCCACTTCCCTGTAGAGCAAGATATCGGAATGCAACTACTGCCATCACCAATCCCCACGAAAGAAGATATCATCATATTCATGCGCTCTCCCGTTTGCCCTCCTTCAACTCCTTCTGGAATGATAGTCAGCACTCGAATAAGGCGAAAACAGCAGTTCACTGAAAGAAGGACGAACCAAAGCCTTGGCTGTGCCGTGGAGAGCATGTCTGTGGTTTCTTCTGAACTTAGGATCGGTACCCTTGAGGGATGGGTATCTGGAGGTCTTTGGCTTCTTGATACTGCGCGTCGGTAATAACATTAGTACCCATTTATCCAAATCCAATTGTCATGTTAGAAAGACGGTATCTGCGGTGGTTGATCGTGATAACATCAGGGAAATCGTACCCGTTACGGTGAGCCTTCTTCGACTGGTTATGTTGGGACGAGTTCTTGGATTCTAAAACGCGCAAAATCAGTATAATGGACTGCAAGAGTTCCAGATATCAAGATCTTAACATACTCGCCATTGCGACTGTTGTTAATTAGCAGTCTTTTGGTTTGGATTTTCGGCGTTGAGTTGTCGATTTCGTATAGCAAAGAGGAAATTGCAAATTGATCAATTAGTGCGCGAAAGCTCGCCTAAAATAAAACCACGTGATTGTATGACTAGCGCTTTTGTGTCCCGCCGGTGGCCCCGTCTGCATTTCGAAGCAGCTTAAGTCTCTCATTCCGTTAAAATACAGAAATGTTCCAGCGTGGGTGGATGCATTCGGTGGCTGGATGCCGTCGGCCAAGGCATGGTCAGGAAAGTTGACCCTATGGATCAATATGTATTTCTTATAAAATATATTTACAGTACAAGGCTCTATCATATACTCCGATTAAACCCTTTACCATTCCTCTACTACCCAGAAGCAAAAAGAATTTTCAAGATACTCATTGTTACTATTACTCGCTCAAAATACGTTTCAACATTACTTAGCAATGACTGGCAGGACTTGCTTGGCTTTTGACGCTGCAAGATCTGCTGCTTTTTGCAACTGTTCTGATCTGATCTTTCGGAGATACCTGAAGAGAAGAATGAAAAGCAGTTCCATTCTATAGATATATTAGCGTGGTCCAATATGACTTGAAACATACTGGTATTGATTGGACTTTACCTTTCTTTCGTCATCATGAGCAGGCCTTGAACAATGAGTCCTTTCGTGATTTGTGGACCAATTCCCTTGAATAGTCCCAATGCCCCTTCATTCTGGATGATAAATTGCATCACCTCGATGAAACTTTTGAAAGGTTTGCCTTCTCGGGAGGGGGGTGGTCTTGACTGAAGTCCAACCTTTGCAACGATTAAAGGCTGTGTTACAATGGTCGCAAGAGATTTAGACATTGCCCCCAATACTGTCATCTCAATTAGCTCCTGGAATTTTCATTGAATTCATGAACCTACCAAATGCTTCCCAGGGCTTGAGGTTTGTCTTTCCCGGAAAAACGACCTCTCTTAATCTTTGATAAGCGCCATACGTAATGGCAGGGTTGACGACAAGCACTAAGCTGGCCTTGAGACCTCTCCAAAGACCGCTCCAACCATCTTCGCTGTTGATCACATCCCGTGCTGTATCTATCATTCCTTTCCTTTCACCCTTTCCTTGCGTTTGTTGGCGAGTGGTGACTACTGCAACAGGAATTGTAAAGACCTGAGCAACAGCTCCCGCGACAGCCCCTAAAGATAACTCAATCGCGGTGCTTGGAGGTGTAGGTACCTTTTGAGAAGAGAGATACAAGGTTCGAACGACGGAGTACCAGTAGAAGTAGGCAAAATTGGTTGAAGCGACCCCAATCAAGGCTCCATTGATCCCGGCATAAAGTCCTGCAACCCCATCATCGGCAACGATTTTTGAAATCGCATCCCAGGTTGACGTATAGTGGACGGCATCAACGCCTGCTGGAACTACATCGGTCGGCTTGCGTTTAACCTGAACCTGCAGGCGAGTTTTTACTCTGGTTGAATTGCAATGTCAGTTATAAGATGCTTAAATGTTTGCGGAATATGATAGCAAACGATTACATACCGCCTTGCGAATGTACAGTACACGCATTAGGGATCAAAACTTACATATCCAGGGGATATACCATAGCATTTGCAATCACAGCTCCTGTAGCACCAGCAACCGCCAGGCCCCATGGGGGAATAATGGCCTCTTTTGATTGTCCAGCCATGCTGGATTGGTAGAATATAATGGATGGAATTTACTCTTTGGTAAATGATAGAGATGGCCGGGTTCAAACTTTCATGGGGCAGCAAACGAACAAGCAATGATAGATGTGCAATTTGGATATTACTAGGTATGGGTATGGGTACACCTAGGTAGGTATAGGTAGAGGTAGAGGTAGAGACTTAGCACAAACTGATTTTCATATCCTATATGAATATCTAATGGATCATAAAAGACACAAGTATGTATCAATACAAACAAAGAATAGGAGGTGTTATGAATCTAAGATATGAAGTTGGTTTATAGAATTCCTGAGGATATTCTTTCGTCATGGTTATCATGCACAACGCAAGGCCGAAGTTGAGACCATCTAAACCTCGGCTCGGATATTCGATGTGGGACGTGCGTTTTCACCCCATCACTCACTCACTCCATCCACTCTTCACACGACTGCTCCATCAACATGCCAAGACTCCAAGACTCCAAAACTCCAAGACTCCAAGACACCTGGGCACCCTAATGACTTGAGCATCACGTGGAATTTCCATCTCTGCGTATACATTACAAGTACAGTTTATGAAACGCATGGCAAGTAATGAAGATCTAAGCGGGTACTTTACTACTTCATGAACAAGTGGACAGATCAAGGAAACAGCATCCTGACGCTTTTCTCCAGTTTTCCAGTCTTCTGTAGCAGTCTGATAAGCTATATATCAGGCGAGCGAGTATTTGCTAGATGACATGGCTTGATATATAACTTTCTCGAACTCATCTACTCATATGCTGTTGATTTCCATATCCACAGGTCCTCTCTCGGGGGATTTCATATAGCAATCATGGAAGCTAGAGCTCGTGTACGTTACTACTCATCGTTCCTCGTGATGGGATAAGTCGTTCTGATAATGAGACTAGGAAACTGAGTTGAGTATAGATAAGTGTAGCACTAAAGATGAAGCTCTTAAAGTTGCTATCAATGCTATTGAAATGTACATGAAAGCTTCGAAGCAGGTAACTGGGGAAGCCGAAAAGGCAAGGATCAATCGCAAGAGCAGGGCATTGATGTTGAAAGCAGAAGAGATCAAGAAGTCATCCACCTGGCCTATACAAACCCGTGCAATCTTTCTGAAAGCTCCGGTATCTGAACGGGCTTTGAGTAAACATGAACAACTAGTTTTACTAGAGGGGTCGAGATTGCATGGATTCAATTTTCCACGCTGGAACTCTGAACCTGACGATTCTCTATTCGAGACAACCTTATACACGTATGTTATGAGACGAATGAAGACAATTTGGCATTTATCTGACTTCAATAGAGATCCTTCAGAGCTAAAACTTTCCGAGGCTCAGATCGAAACCTTTGCAGGTTGGAAGAGACCTCATGAACGAGATGATGTCTCTGCCCAACCACTAAATGACGAAATCCTAATGAATGCCTCAAAAGACATCGACCTGGTCCAAGATATTACTACAGATTGTTCGGTCGTAGCAAGTCTTTGTGCGGCGACGGCGCGTGCCTCTAAGGGCCACAGTAAGGTATATCTTAAATCTCGTCAGCAGTCATACTTCAAGCTACTTACTATCTGTCATATAGGTACTGGCTACCATTCTGCGCCCATTTGATACAGAAAAGCAGCGACCGAGGTTATCCAAAAATGGAAAGTATTTCCTCCGCCTTCAATTCAATGGCTGCTATAGAAAAGTAACAATAGATGATCGGCTACCAGCTTCAAGTTCTGCTCGTAGCCTTCATGTTGTTGATAGAAATAGTCCCGCATTGTTATGGCCTGCGTTAGTTGAAAAGGCGTATCTGAAGGTGCGAGGTGGCTATGATTTCCCAGGCTCAAACTCTGGTACCGACTTATGGATAATGACCGGATGGATTCCCGAGCAAATATTTCTACAGAGGTACTACACATGTTTCGTCTGATTATCAGCCATACTAATCAAATTGGTTTACTGAAGTGACGAAATTCAATCAGAGCTACTGTGGAAGCGTATCTACAAGTCGTTTGAGTTCGGCGACGTCATGATTACGTTAGGGACTGGCAAACTGACAATGAGGGAGGAAGCTGATTTGGGCCTGGTTGGTGAGCATGACTACGCCATATTAGATATGAGGGAATCTCGGTCACAACGATTATTACTCGTCAAAAACCCCTGGTGCGATGGTTTGACTTGGAAAGGACCTAGGCGCAGACCGGCCGAGGAAGAATCAGAAGCAAACACTTGGACGCAGGAGCTTCGAGAATCGCTCCAGGAGACGGGTACCGAGAGCGGCCGCACAAAGCCGGGAACGTTTTGGATGGCACTCGAAGATGTCATTCAAAATTTCGAGTCCTTATATCTCAACTGGAACCCTGGATTGTTTCGATACAGACAGGATCACCACCTTTCCTGGGTCATTCCGCCTGTGAAAAGTAGCGGGACGTTCACTCAAAACCCTCAATATGTCGTTAATTCCACTCGAGGAGAAACCGTTTGGGTATTACTCAGCCGACATTTTACTACAGAAGAACATGATATTGCTCAACGTTCAAGCAGCCAAAGCGCCGTATCGAATTCACTCGGCTTCATCAGCCTCTACGTCTTCGACGCCTCTGGCCACCGCGTGTACTTAAGCGACGGCGCTCTCCACCGTGGCGCCTACGTCGACTCTCCCCAAACTCTCGCGCGTTTCGACCTCCCAGCAAACACTCCATATACCGTCGTAGCCGCCCAACAAAATCTCCCCCTTCCAAAATATTCCTTCTCATTCTCCTTCTTCTCTCGCTCCCCCCTCACTATTCATTCCGCCTCCGATAGCCTCACCTTTAGCACTGTTCACAATGGATCCTGGACCACCCGCACAGCCGGTGGCAACGCTAGCGCGCCTTCCTATCCCTCAAATCCCCAATTCAGTATCTCTGTTCAAGAACCCACAGATATCATGCTAGTGCTTGAAGCCGATCGCCAAGACATCGCCGTCCACGTAACCATGATATGGGCTAACGGCGAACGCGTCACCGTAATAAATTCCCGAGATATAGTAGGCGGATCTGGTGACTATAGACGCGGCTGCGCCCTCGCCGAACTACGCAATGTGGCCGCCGGTAAATACACGATTGTATGCTCCACATTCCAAGCCGGGGAAACTGGAAATTTCATCCTCCGCGTTAAATCTTCAAGCCGCTGTGAGATCCGGCCCGTGCTAGCCGAAACAGCAGGACGTCTGGAAACGAGACTCCCAACCCTTGTCTTCCCCGATGGTGTAGACAGAATGTTAGCACCAGTGACCGTGTCCCGATTAACGCGATTGAAATTCGTCGCCAAAGCTGGGAATGCGGCCGGCCGGCCCATCCCACCCAAATCCCGGCCATCTCTTAGAGTATCTATAGAAAGGGGTCAAGGACCCAATAAAACCCTCCTTGTGTCATCTAGCGAGGGAGAGTTTAGCGATGCTCCCGCTGGGATCCGCACGGCCGATATTGATATTACCCCAGACATGACGCGGATGGGCGGGATCTGGGTCGTGGTTGAGCGGCTGGGTGGAAGACTGGGGTACGATGCGGTCATTGTAGAAGCGCTGAGCGATTCGCAAGTCACGATAGGGGCATGGGGCACAGGCGATGGCTAGCATGGTAGACACAATTCTTTGTTCGCGTCCAAAGACATGGGGCAAATGTCCGCCTAACAAATTTCATTAAGTATGATAGTATAGACACGGAATAGAACCAAAATATTCATCCATCCCCTATCAACGTGAAACACACGTCTGGCCCTTTTCTGGTATCAATACACTCCGAACTCCACCCGTAAAATCGTGATTTAGCCCCCGGTAATCATCAAAACACCACCCCCAATGAAATCGGATTGCAAGTTGCCGCGGCAGAGAAATATCCAACCCTTATGTAGCGTTTCAGTGATGTGCAGCCCTATAAACTAAATACCTCCTCGTCGCCGCCGTCCTCGGCTCGGCCCTTCTGGTCTTTGTGCAAGTACCTCTCTCAATTGCGGATCATCTTTGTCTCTATCAGTATGATGCACCCGGACGTGCCTATTTAGAAGATTAGTAACGCATCTCGAGATGGTCCATATTGAGCAGGCGCAAAGATCAAAAGAGGATGCCTGGAGTTGGGAAAAGTGACTCGATCATGGCAGGGAGGCCGTGGCCGTCGTCAGCGGATAGACAGGTGACTGCACATACCTTTGGAGGTTGTCTGGTCGGGGATATCGGTGCTCTCTTTCCGGACAGAAAGGACACACGTAGCCCGGAGAATCGTGGACCAGCCCATGTCTGATCATTTCATTTTTCCGCTTGAAGCCCTTTCCGCCCTCGGCGCGGGGGCACCCCTTGACCGTGCAGTAGTGCGGGCGATTGGAGGAGTGTACATTTGCGTGCGAATTAAGCAAGTACTGCGGGTAAGTTTGATTAGCGTCTCGGGGTTGCATCTACGAGTCCTGGGATCTGTCAAACTTGAGCGTACCTGCGTTTGAAAAGGGGGGGCAGTACATCCGGGATTAGTGCACTGGAAACCGCCAACCTGTGGATTTGTGATACCATCGATGCTCATACGATCTATTCCCATCGTGGCAGGAGTGGAACCTGATTGATCAGTACTTGGAGTTTCTGTATTGCTGCTACTGCTATAATCTCCGGCGGCAATATAATGGGGGCCATCTGATTGTGACGGTCTCCTAGGATTACCTGAGACGAAGTAGAATGGCGGCCTGCCAGGTGATATCATTTCTCTACGGAAGTCATTCGGAGATCTGGCTGGAGATGTTGCTCCGGGCCCAGGAGCAAATCGTGAAGTTGGTCTTCCGGGAGATTGAGAGAAACAGGTTTCATTTGGGGTGGGTGCTGCTTCAGCATGCTTATTGAGGTCACCCAAAAGAGGAGTTATTGATGGTAATGTGATTGGTTGATTTCCACTGCCATTTGAAAGGCCTGACTGAGGAGAATGTCTCATAGGTGGAAGCTCACCAGGGGGCAGGGAAGACTGGGTTTCCACTTGGATATTCGCTTCTGGCGCAGCCTTTTGATATGGCTCAAGGGAATGAGGACTGAATTTGGGTATATCTGTAGCGTTTTGTGCATGAAGATTTGTATTGGTGATTGCAAGCGACTTGCTAATTGCGGGAGCTTCACCAAGGGAGCCCTGCGAAGTTTCTCGAAGTTTTTTAAATGCCTGATCTTCATGAGCTCTCAATAAATCTACTGCATCGGCTGCCATTTTCCTTGTGATATCAAGATCGGTTTTCCCGGGAGAGAATTCATAACCAGGTACTTCCACCGCGGTGCCTCTGGCAGGACCCTCATCGTCCTCATCCTCGCAAGGGGGCAATGCCCTATCCCCGGCATTGCGCGCAATCTCCGGACATTTACCTCCCCCCATATAAGAAACCAGCACGACATCTGCCTGATAAGCCCGATTACTTGAACGCTTCCCCCCTTTGCGTTCGCCCGGGCTAGCTTCAGGACTGATGCGAGGCGGAAGATTTGCCTCGGGGCTCGGCTCAGGTTCATAAATGATATGCATCGGCTTAAATATAGGACTATCGCGCGGAACAACGTCATCGGGATCAAAGTAGGTGTCTGCGCTCTCGGTCATAATTCCATTGAGCTGCTAACTGTATCGCATACATTGAACTGCCAGGCAGATATTCATAGCATACCAGGCGTGCAGATAGACCCCGGAGTGATAGATAACACAACGTGATGACTCGAGAGGTATCGCATGAAGGAATTGGATACCGAGAGGTCAACAAAATCGCGAAGATGGGGGACTGGGGGGCGGAATTCGTATCGATTCTGTGACTTGTAGTTCGTTACGGCGGAGAATAATTGGCTTGCGATTTTATTGCGCGAGCTTCGGGCCGTTCCTTTCCCGTAATGACCTGACTTAAGAACTAGTAATCTGGATTGCAGAACGAGGATGGGTGGTAATATACAAGGTCGAATCGTGAAAAATAGCGACCGCTTAGACAGAACCGTGTGTTTGGAGTGAATGATAGAGTGAGGAGTGATATATATGAAGCATAGATGATCCGAGAGATCTGCAAATGGACGAGTAGTAAGCGCAACCTAGAACCTTAGAACTAACCCCAGATACACAAAAACTATGAAGTTTTCTTCTTTAAGTGCAATAGACTCTACTCTTCGTAATGGTATGTGTATGAGTTCTGTCAAGCATAAAAGAGATCAAAAGAAGAAGAAGAATGGGGTTTTCGAAACAGAGCCCATGAACCACTAAGTTGTCGAAGTGGACAAGACAAGGGAGATAGACAAATGTTAAGAGTAGCGGTAAACTCCTTCCCCAGGAAAAAAGAGGGGAGGTTTCGACTAGAGTTCTATCGACGTGAGGGAGTCATGGCCTATAGGTGGGCGAGGGAGCGAGTGGGTGAGTGAGTGAGTGGGCGAGGGAGTGAGTGGGTGAGCGAGCGAGCGAGTGGACTACTCGTCTACTAGGTCCTGTAGGTAGGTGGGATGTTCTTGGGCAGGTGCTTTTTTGTCTAGAAGTAATTATACAGTTTAAGTGCTGCGTACATGACAATACATATTACATATTACTGGTTCAGTACGAGTAGTGTTTTAGCACAAGCACCGGCAAAGCAGTTAGTTCTAAGAAGTTTCTCGTTTTAGCTTTTTCATGGTTTATTTAGAATATTGCAGCAGCTGTCAAACTGGTCAATCACACCTGCGGCCAGCCGGAAGAAGAAAAGAAAGAGAGCCATCAAAGGCTCCAGAAGATATTATTGTATCGATCAATTCATCCCTCCTATATCATGTCTCCTGCTTAGAGGGGAGGAAAGGAGGAAGAGAGACTGGAAAGGGAAAGGGGTGGAAAGTAGAGGAACAGGAAGAATAGACGCGCTCGTAATCAAATACTGTCTGTACCTATGTATAAAACGAACTAGCTTCGATTCTGTCAATTCGTCTTTCGTATTAGGTCGTCTGTATATGCATTTCCAAGATGGCTGTGCCAGTAGTTCCCGGTCATAATGGATACCAGCTATTCTCCCGAAGTATACGAAGAAGCTTTAGATTTCCACACAGTATGGAACGGAGTACCTAGTCACGGCCATACCGAACCGTGGTAGATACGAAAACATTGGCGAGATGTTTTAGTTGATACATACGGTACTGGTACTGTATGCCGTTGTGTCAACATAATGTACCTCACTCAAGTAGGCGTGGTGTGTGTGGCCCATCCTCATAGGTGGACATGGTAGCATCATTACTATTGACTTATCTCTCTACTGACGCCGCCGAGGAGCGCCGCAATTGTAGTCTCTGTTGTCCCCCAAACGATCATAACTGTCTTCTCAAGTTAGGAGGTTAAGTTAGGAAGTCAAGCTGAACAATGAGTGTGAATCTTCACAAAGTCATATACGGACGATACTGTACGTTGGAGTGATTCCTCGTGTAATATTGCCTAATAGATGAATAGATTGGGAAGATGCAGGTGTAACTCAATGGCTGTTGTTTTGGAGAGAATTGAGGCTGTACCGGTCTTGGGTTTGCTCTAGAACCACCCAGTACTGCACAAGAGGATGAATGTGTAAATGAGGAAGTACACTGGTGGTAGCCACAAATCAAAAGGCTTCATTCTTCAAGGTTGGAAATGGGCCAAACTTCAAATGTAAGCACATACAGCATCACATCACAGTGATACAAAGACGAATAGGACAAGTGATATATACATTTCTATTTATATTAACCCTAATATCAATCCTAATATTATTCACCGTTGCATTGAACTCGACACCATTTCTCTCGCTCGCCCTATCCATACCAACCCATGCCATGCCATGCCATGCCACATCTCATGCTCATACTCATACTCACTCCCTCTCTCTCCCTCTCATTTCCGTTACAAGTGCTCACCCCTTAGATATCTTATCTCGGCATCTCATCACCTCATCAGTCCCTACTACTCCGTAGATACCTACGGAGTGAACCCTAGTAGTCCATGAAACTCTATCTTTCTTCCACTCAATCTCGATCCCGCATTCTTTCAAACCATCCAATCCAATTCCTCCCATACATATAACAAGATTAATCATCAATCACCTGGATCGTCCAACCCCGCACCTCAACCGTTTGATTCCCCGAAGTTCATACAGACATCCTGCCCCGGTGCCCATTGCACTCCCACTCTTCAAGGTGTCGTTAGGGTATGATGCGGCTAAAATGAGAGTGTGAGCCGCATTCAACGTCGATTGGCCAAAGGGGTCGAACCTGCAGTATCGCATCGTTGAGGGAACGTTGGACGAGACATTTCCTTACAGAGGGGTCACGGCAGTAGCATTCGGTCCATTTACCGATTTTTCAACCAAATGCGATATTCTTTACAGATTAGACATCAAGTTGACGCGCAACGTCACTTCCTTTATTTCAAATGAATTCAGCACAGGAGACTGTCTACAGTACATGCCATGTGGGCTAATTTTACCGCATAGATTCAATATATCAAACAGATTGAAGGAATGAAATAGCAAACTCGACAAAAACAGTCCATCCAGGACTTGAAATACCATAACTATCGGCCAACTCAATCGGCCGACTCACATTGCGCCTTCCCAAGTCCAACGAGAACCACAATCGTTCTATGACATAAATGTGAGTGGGATGGGATGCGAACCTCTTGTATCGAGGCGATCCCCGAGACCGCCTAATCTGGTCAGCTGCAGTCGAAATACCTGCCTCGAGGTAACTTTGAGGTACAGTAGACTTGATTGTGATTGTCACGTTCCAATTCGTGTAGAGAGATATTTTCAACATTTGCAATTTGAGGCTTACAAGCTTACACGCATAAAACCCTGAACACCATTTGCGCCACCAACCAGTGCTTCGACCGAACCGTGATTATCCGATACAACCAAAAACGTATGCATACTTTTCACTGCATGCGATTTATCAATATATGTTGCAAAAGAATCTAGTCTCTTTATTCTTACTCATCCGTTCCGTTATGTTCCACGAGCAGTTTCTCATCCTGCATCCATGGCACATTTACATGTGCTCGATCGGCTCTTCCGGGAGAAGCTCTTCTACCTCCTCGCGTACAATGCAAGACTTCATTGGAGGTCGAACTAGGTCATTGAACAAGAATGTACCATATACAAGTAGTGCAAATCCGAGAACCTGTAACCACTTGAAAGACTCCCAACCCAAGAATAGTGACACGATCCAGATAAACAGGGTACGGCAAGTGTCTATCGTAGATCTCGATGTAGCGCTTACTGTTCTGGTTACAGACAGCCCAAAGAAATTGAAGCCACTGTGCGGGTTAGCTAGAGACCAAAGAGGATAGGCCAAGCGGAACTTACCCTATGCTGATCATAATAAGTACACTTGAGACCCCAATGGCTTTGTATTGAGTAATTTGTCTCCACCCTTCAACAAGGTCAAAGTATCCATATCTTCCAGCGGCAGTTCTGCCGACAGCAAGGTGAAGGATGATCATACCGAAAATCGTGACTCCGAATCCGAAGAGGCCTTCCCAACCTACAACCTTAAGAGGCTCCAAAGCATAATTTTCCAGTATGTATTCCTCTAAAACAAATTGAGATGCGGTGAATATTTGGGCACCAGCAATGAGAAATACGCCAATAATGGCACGTAGGGCTTCTGGCGTTCTGGCTTGTCTCGCCGCGAGTTTAAGTGCATCGTGAGCGAGCGCTATTGAGGATGGCGCCGCCTTGTCATCCTGGTAAAGAGACCCAGCTAGACCAACAACAGCAACTCCAAGGACAACAGTTACCAAAGCAAACCACTGAAACAAATGTAGTTTCCTTTTCAGAAAGACAACACTAAAAAGGCCAACAAAGAGGACCAAAGCCCCTCGGGTCATTTGGTAAATCGAGGGCACTACAAACAAGAGACCGACGTTCACTAGAGGCTGATATTAGCAACATGATACTAATGTACCTTTTTTGGTTTCAAGTGCTGATGACTCAAATACTTGGAACGTGGTTACTTACTCAAAGTCGTTCCACAGATATCACATATGGCCGGCAAGGCTAGCAGTAACACTCTCCACCCAACCAACGGTATTCTATCCTCCTCTGCACTGGCTGCCAAGGCCTTTGTAGTCGCGCTTGACAAGATGCTCGCTCCATCGTTGTCCGTAACCTCAACATCATGTGTATCGACGGCCTCATAGCCATTCTCTTCGGGCTTTGTGTTGTTTGCCAAATAGCGGCGATAGAGAGATAACCCTCCAACAAAAAGCCAGCAGCCCATCTCCCCAATAAACATCTGAGCCGTTTGGATAACTGGCTGCTCGAATAGGGCTCGTTTCTTGGGATTGGGGTCGTCGCAATTCCGTACGCAGACATTGTCCTGATTTATGATGAGCAGGGAAGAATGACGGACTTAGGAGTTATACTGACTTGGTACTTTGTGAGTAGAGTATTGCAGACACCCGTCACCAACATCATGGCCACCAGGAACGGTATGAGCACCTTCTGACTGATAGCCATATTGACGATGGATGAACAGACCCAGCGGATTACTCTGTGTATCTAGGCCCAGTAACTTCCAGCCATAAAGGTATCAAAATTATGATTGATCAGAGAAATGTGTTCAAATATGAAATACCTTATTACTAATAACTATCGCGATGCAGATGTAGATGTGGGATGTTGAATCAGATGTGAATGAGTCTTAGATGTCGTGGTTTGACTGATGACTGATGATTGATGATTGATGATTGATGTAAGGTTACTTACTATGTACATGTACTTACTACCTACTCTTTGTCTCGTTATCTATTGGGGAACTGATAGGGGAACTGCAGGCGGTGACTGTTTCAGTTTGACCGAAGATTATCGGAAATCCGAAACCCCGTTCTTCATCACAAGACCTTCTTCCCTTCTTCCTAACTCAAGCAAGCAAATCATCATCATGATCATCATCATCATCATCCACACAGTATCATCATCATTTATGGAGCTATATCTGGTGGTGTTTTAAACATCATATACAAATCATCGCACGAGAATCATCAGTCACATAAGGTTCAGTATCAATATAAAAGAAGAGATGATTGAGAGTCAGCATATTCAAAACAAATACGCATTCGTTTAGTGTCTGTTGATTGTGGGAGAGAAGATGTCTTTTTTTGTTCCTTGTTGCGTTTTAAATCATGATCTATGAATATACAGCCACCCATATCCCCTATCCTCTCATGGGTCGTATCGTCTATACATCCATTGAGTCGTAAAACATGGACACGTAAATGCTAACCGGCCAATTCCACAACCGAGTAAGTGAAAGGGGCAATCGAGAATTTGGTGTTGATACATTGGTTTAAGAAGTGAATTTTGATAAATTTACGCCGCCCAATGCTAATCTTTAGATTTTGTACTCCAACCCAGTGCTTTATTTACCAGCCACAGCCGCGGCACCACCACGTCTCTTTGGGTTACTACGTCCAGGCCGTTTCTTGTTTTTGTTGCCTTGCTCGCTTCCTTCAATAAATTTGAGAAGTTCATCAATGCTTCGCGAATCGAGTCCTCTGGAAGAGTGAGAATCGCGACCAGCTGCAGCCTCCGCTGTTTGTCCAACCTGGGGTTGGAGCTGAGTCTGCCCAAGAGTGACGCGAGGAGAGACTCGAATACCGGCTCGGTTTCTTCGAGCTTGGGCATCCTTTGCGTGTTTGGCAATCGATACAGCATTTTGGGTGAGTTGTTCAAGCCATTTCTCTGCTTCCTTGGTGTTCTTGTCTTCGGCACCTAATTCAGTAAGGAAGATGTTGTAAGACTCACGCATACGGTTGACAGCAGATTTGGAATCTTGATCCAAAGCCAAAGCCTGAGCCAATTGGAAAAGTAGAGTTGCAGCATTAATGGAGTGCTTTCCATACACCTCCTCGCAGATTTTGAGGGATGCCTCGAACCACGTGCGAGAATCATGATACTCCTTCAAATGTTGGAGCATGACTGCAGCATTGTTTATCGTTGTAATAGAGTCAGGATGGTTAGGACCATAGACAACCTTCCACAAGTTCAAAGCGTGCTTAATATAAGTCAAAGCCAACTTGGTCTCGCCACTGGCATGTGAAACGAGCCCGAGATTAAGATAGTTCAAGAGCGTCTCAGCATTATCAACACCTAGTGTCCTCTCGGAGACAATGACAGCCTTACGAGCAAGTTCCATGGCAGCCTCCTTCTCATCAAGCTGGTAATAGAGCATTGACAATGAGTTATATACTCTCGCCACTTCCGGATGAAGAATACCGTAGATTTGTTCGTGTAATGACAAAGATTCCAATAGTAATTCTTGTCCAAGTTTCTTTTGGTCCTGGAGGAGAGAAATACGCCCAGCTTCCAAAGCTTCTTCGGCAAGCGAGCTTCGTGGAGAAGCTTCTTTGATAATCGGTACAGTGTTGAGGATATCATCTGGGTTGAAGGTGACTGGTGATGAGGCGTTCGCCGATGGAATAGATGCAGGAGAATTATCGCGGGCACTCTTCTTCTTCTTCTTGCCATTGGTGCTTTTTCCATTGGGAACTGCATCCTTCGTGGCATCGCCATTAGTCGTTGGTGGAGCAGACTTTGCTTCAGTTTGTGACTGCTTTGTGAAATGGTATGGTTTCATTTCCAATTGGATACCAAGCTTCAAAGACACCTCACGGAGTAGTTGCAAATGTTTGATAGCCGTGGTCCAAGTAGCGTCGAGGGTGTAGCGGTAACGACGGAGAACCTGGACTTCAATCTCTTTTTTGAGACTTTCAGGAGTAACTTCCTTGAATTTCAAATCTGCCTCGGGATAAAGGGCAGCCATGGCCTGGTCCACATCTGGCTTTGGAGCTGGGTTCAAATCTGTTCCGAGCAAGCAATTGAAAAGATGGGCAATACATGCGCTTGTCAAAGGAATAGGAAGGTAACGGAGATAGTTACCAGCAACGTGCTTGAATGCTCTTGAAACCATCTCCTGGACCGCCAAGACGCGTAAAGATTCGAGTCTCTTGCCATCTGCAAGGGTAGCAAGCTGACCTAGGTATCGGATATTGATACCACGTTTATGAAGGAGTCTGCTCAAAGACTGACCATCCATAGGGAATCCGACATCACCTTCCTTGAGATCGTGCACAAGTTCAGGCAAAACTGTCTTGCGAAGGTATTCACCAACTAGTCGCACTTGTTGCTCATCCTCAGCAAATTCAGCCTTCTCCTCGTCGGTTTGTGGTTGTTGACCGCTGAAAGCATCTGGATTCAAGGCAAACTTAAAATCGGCAATATCGATTCTTTCTTGATCAGCTGCAGGCTTGCTGGGTTCAGCCTCCTTCTCAGATTCGTCCTTGGCTGCTTCGCCGTTCTCGGTTGTTTCTTCAGCTTTAGCTGGCACGGATGCCTCAGCTGCAGCTTCGGGCTCCTTTCCTTCGGCAGTTGGCTCGACGGCTTTTTGCGCTTGGCGCTTACGTTCCAGTTCACCGTTTACCCATTCGCGCATCTTGACCTTCCAGTAAGATTCGACGAGTTCAGGTCGGATGACGGTCATGCGATGCGGGTAGGCAGATTCAATTGCTGCGTCAGTTTCCTTGGGGCTGTCAAGTGCGGTACCAACTTCCTCCATCCAAGTGATATCCAATGGAGTGACTCTGTACAAGTCCAGAACGTACTTTCTTCCATCAGTACCGAGAAGACCCTTTGTTTCAATACTTCCTTCGAGATCATGACGCTTCGCGTCCTTGTCCCAAACAGCATGCTTCTTCACCTTCAAGGCCTTAGAAAGCTTCTCAAAGACGGGTACAAACTTCTCATCTGATGCGACGATATCCTTGCCATCCACTGCACCATAATCGATTTGGTTCTCGCCTGGATCCCGTTGTTTGAAAATACCTGGCACAATACTCTGTCCAACAATACGCTTTCCAAGGTAGTCAACGACCACAGTTCCTGGAGTAAACAGACCATCAATATCCAATTGGTTGACCATACGAACGCCCATGACATCCTTGCCCACAGCTGCTCTAGCTGCCTCATCTCCACCCTCTGAGGCAAAGGTACCAACTCCATCGGCTCCAAAGGAGAAGAAAACATTGTTATATACGAAAATTTGAGCATCTTTGCCTTCGGTTGGGTTGAGTGGGGCTATTTCGCCTCTAGCAACGAGGATTGCACCCCGGGCGGCAGCATCATTGTAGTCGGCGAACAGCTTCGAGGTCAATCGTTCCCGGAATACACGATCTTGAACAGTCTCCTTTGGCAGCTCTCTAGTAGACTGAAATTCTTCATTCCAATCTCGCAGAGTTTCGCTATTCTCAACACCAGCAATGAGATAGTTTTCTTGAGTGCGCGTGATATCAGCTTGATGCGCAACGAGGGGAGCTGACGCTGATGGCACAACCCAAGGGTTTGAGGGAGTTGCGTTCGTAATTTGAAATGTGGCCAAAGGTTCTTTTGTATTGCTGTACTCCTGAAGACGCTTAAAGGAGTCCTCGAATGATGGAGACAAATCACCAAGAAGTGCTAAAAGTGAGTGTGCAGAATGGGCTTTTGGCGCAGATTTTGGGGATGGATCAAACTTGCCCGTCGAGGATTTGTTGACGTAGAAGCCGGATACGTGAGATGTGATCTGGAATTGCTCCCCCTCATTTGTGGTGACCTGTAAATAGAGCAGATGTCCCTTCTGTCTAAGATGGTATGGTGGAGGGTTCCAAGGAGACACGGAAATTGACTTGACCGTTTTTGGACCTGGCTCTTGAGCTTTTGGAACAAGCGTCGAAAGATTTCCAGAAGCCTGAAAGTCAAATCCAACCATTGGATGAGATGGGGCCGTGCTTGTGCCATCTTGAGACGATTCCGCTGATGTAATTGAGTCAAGAAGCGACGCTCCTGAGATGATACCATTCAAGGTATCGGTGCGATCACCGGCAGCACCAATAAGCTCTCGTACCCTAACAATGTGTATCCTCGCCTCCTTCTCTGTATATGGATCTTCAACCAAATGTATTTCTGAATCCGCTGCCAAGCCAGGAACCTCGGATATCTGAACAAAGTCATTTATCCTCTCTCCTTTATGTTCGAGATGAAAACATGAATACTGGAAAGTTCCTGGGAGCTCGATTATGGACTGTCGAACATCGTGTATGGCTTCTTGTGAAGAAACCTAGTACTATGAGCATTAAACTCGACCGATGTGATGAGGGGTAACTTACGATGATTTGAATTTTATGGGGCTCGCGGGGAAGCACCACCGTCAATTGAAAGACTTTGATCTCGAATTAGCATAAAATCTGTATAAATCTGTAAACTGCCAACTCGTCCTACCTTCACCGCCCGCTTCCCCACCATCTTCCTCTTCATGGCCAACACCATTAGCTACCGCATTCTCATCAGTGGCAAGCTTTTCTGAGCTGCTTGGAACATCGGTAGGGGTTTCTGAACACACTGCGTGTCAGTAGATGACTCATACAGGACACACATTGAACTGAAAAGATCAATTGAGAAAGGCTTTGTGCATATATGAATTTTGAAGGGCTTGAGGTGATTGTACTTCTTGAAAGGCTTACTTACCAGAAGTGGTGTTGTTGACCTCATTCGTTACAGCCATTTTGTACCGTGCAACTCTCTAAGTATAATACAAGGACAAGAGGAGAAGATGCAAAGGAGTATTCCAACAGAACAATGCAGGAATTCAAAAGGAGTTTGGTGATGTTGTTGTACAAATGGAAAAAGAAAACCCCTCTTCGTGCGTATGGATCAAGTTGAAGAATAAATTTACTCTGTTTTCTTCAAATTCAAAAGGGCAAGTACAAAATTTAGATTGGGGTGCACGGAAAAACCCGGCCCGGACAGGATGTTGATAATCCTTGTTGACATCACATCCCATCGCATCGCATCACTTCACATTGTTTTTATTTACTGTTCTCTCCAAAACATCAACCATCTATACAAGGACTGGGTATATTATACCTCTCGATTGCATACAACTTTCTACAACTTTATCTTCCTCTTGCATTGTCTTAACACATCGTTGCTCTGATTTTCTTATCCTGAAAGAACTCGTAAAGTCTTACATCTCTTCACACATTTGCTACAAGAGAATTGCTATTATATTTACGGATATCGCGCAAAGATCGGTTGATGCGGTGAACTCGATAAGGATCAGTATGCCGCTTCTCCGTTATCTTGAGATGTTTCGAAACATACTAATGGCCACAAGTCTAGATTGATACCATGGAGAAGGATGAATTATCATTGGCATCAGAATTAAAACCTTCCCCAGTTGGTTTTACTCCAGTGCGACGCAAAGAATCGACATTGAATAATGGACGACTTAATAGGAATGTTGAGCAAGAATGGACGGCAGCTCGATGTAATCGCTTATTACGACCTTTGACCTCCCGAATTTCGATCCTGCGCAAGATTAAACAGAGCACTCTTGATCGCATGAAAATTCAACGCAAGAAGGGCAAATCTGTTTCTGATTCAGACATAGACGCAGCAAGCGAAGAAGCGAAGAATAACAATGCGAGCTGGATTGGGCGGAAAAGAGTCAAAAGAACATACTCCGTGAAGGCAGCTACCAAAGGCCAACATGTTAACAATTCGGATCATTCTTTCAACTTACCCTCGGATAGTAGAAGCTCCTCAGTTCCTGGAGAAATTGTAGTTCCAACGCCATTACTTAACCGAGCCTGGAGAAATACCTCTTCGCCATATCGTGCAATACCTTACAAAAGGGATGCTCTCGGGTATTGCCAACAGATGAGCACAGATTCAATTTCCGGTGGTTCAGCTAAAGCTCGAATTCAGGGGACTAGCAAGACACAACCTCTAGGACCACAGCCATTGTCCAAAATCCGGAATTCGATGAGTCCTACGCGCTTCAACGTTCATGAAGGTATTTATAATGGCCTTGAGGCATTACTAAGGGCAACACATCCTATATCCAACATTCTTAAAAGAGGACCGAGGTCATTGTTTTCGATGTGCCTTGCTACCGTACCAAAGTATATTACCATGGAGGAAAAGTTGTTATCTAATGAGATTGAAAGAGTAGGCTCTCACTCAGCCATCGAGCAGAGGGATATCTCTACGGAAATTTATGATGACCTCGAACTATTCGGATCCTCTGGGCGGGGTTGGATACATCTCCAGAGTGTAGTTCGAGCTCATGGTGTTCAAATAATTTGCGATGCAGTTTCGGAAGGTCTTTTGGATTGTAACTTTTGTGAAATACTCGTCGATCTTTGTATACATTCGGGTCATTACGATGAAGCAGAACTAATACTATCAAGTCTACTCTCTGAGTGCAAATTTCCGAATCCGACTTCAAGCGAAAGTCGTTTTGAGGATTCTGATTTTCACCGGCCATTATTAAAGATACAAAAGTTCGTTGAATCGACGGGCCGTAGAGGGTATGAGTATCGACAGTTCTCGAATTTGATTCAAAATGGAATACTTTCCTTTCAGTGGGTAGTGACACCAGCATTTACGCCAACTTGGACTCGGTTGATGCAGGACTTATCATTGGACCATGCCAGAGTAGATGCTACGACATTTATGAATACGGTCTTGCCATGTCTTGTAGAATATGTGTCATTGTCCGACTTCTGGTTGGATACTGACCTCTATAGGGTATGCAGATCTACATTGTTAAGCGTGCTGATAACCATTTCATCCATCATACTTCTCAGTAGAGATATCGTTGGGAATGCTTTGAAGCAAGAGTCTAACCATAACACAACAATCGGCGACACTCATTCAATGCTCTTGAAAGACTGCTTGAAAGTCATAAAGCGTGATGACAGAGAAAATGACTTGCAATGTACCATTTTACTTTTGGCATTTCTAGTGACTGAGCCCAACACGGATGAAATTTCGGATTTCATCATTAATCCTCTGTATCAGATGTATACAGAAGAGAGTAAAGATCTGGGCGCCGAGATACCTTCTGACCTCGCTGAGAAGCCTTTGTCTGCCTACAATGAAGCTGTGAGGTTCATATCCTCAGTGGCACGTTGCTGTGGTAAAGGTGCTTCTACCTCTGGTTTTGAGTACCTCCAACATATACATCAGCGACTTAAGAAAGTCAATCCAGGTAACGGTTTGAAGGCGAGAACCACTTGGTATGGAATTATCGTGGACAGCGCATTTGCTTTCGCGCAAGTAGCACCAGGCCAAAGATATCTCGACTATGCGGATTCTTTGGATGGAGAGCTTCATGCCGACAGCTCAAGAAGACCTGAATCGGCAAGAAAAGAGGCATGCTATCCATCAACGGCATTTCGCTGGGAAGAAGGTATCAGTTCCTGGGTAACAGCAACACCTGCAACTAATATCAACAAAACCAGAGCCAAGAGCAACACTCCCACTTCTGACAGTGACGAGGTCGAGTTTGAATCACCCTCTATGTCCCGTGTGCAACGACCTGGACAATCAGGTCGAGGAACTAAAAGGAAAGCTGATAATGATGAATACGATCAATCTACCGACTCAGACGTTCAACCACGACCAATGTTCAAAAAGGGCACACGACGAGGGAAAGCATCATCCTTCAATATCTGGCTTTGTGATAGTAGCGATGATGAACTCAACTCTAGTCATGAATCATCTAAAAATAATCGTGTTTTGAAAGAGGTTCAAAATGCAGCAACTCAGCGTCTAATAAAACTAGTCGAGACGAAGCGGAGAAAGGAGAGCCCAACCAACTATGAAAAGCAATCCTCATACAGTGAAGATGAATTGGGCATATGAGACGGCAAATACGTCGGCTACACATCTCCATGGCTAAATAGAGAATTATGGCTTCTCGAGCCAACCATATTACATTTGAAACCTTCGAGTTCACAGGACGGTAGCTCTAGCGACGGTTATTCTTACCAATAATAGCGTCATGAATGAAACTTTGGGCAAATTATAAGCACAAGTTTCCAATGCTAGGAGCTGTATCATCGATAACGTCCATAACCTACGTATAATTAAACGAGTATTAGAAAATCGGATTGTCAGATAACGGATATTCTTGCCGCAGGCGACGAAGCAACTTAATCAGACTGGGTGACGCGACAATTGGTGTATGGAAAATTTTAGCAAGGGGCCATGGAAGCATGAAGGCATGAAAGCATGAAAAGTATGGACGTCTGAGGTGCACTTGGGGTACGTGGATGTGGACGGTGGGAATCATCTCATGTTCGCTGATGAAAGCAAGCTGTCATGAATTGATATATTGTTTGGATTATATTGTGTATAAGTTGGTGTTCGAAATAATGTCCGCGTCATTGGACAAAGCGCAAGCTCTAGCAAAGCATCAGAGCTTGGAGCTCCAAAGGTTATTTACGCTCTGGCAGACTGGATATGTCAATGTTGGATGTACACAGGGACATTTTGTTGCATTGAAAAAAGTTAATAATACCCTTGATGAATTGATTCAATAGAAGGCCTCTTCTGCTACAAGTCTGTGAGCCCGTGAGTGCTGAACCCGCCAGCTACCTCCCATCCGCAAACATAACCACTGGTGAACTACTACCTAAAGCGGAACCCCCAACGGGAGCTCCTCCCGCGAAGATCTTTCTGTACTTTGCCCTCCAGCGCGCGGGGTAATCATAAGACACCTACCTGTATCCCGAACGTGGGCTCGGATGCCATACTTCTACAACGGAGACCGTAACCCAAAATCTCAACGGGCGCTCATCAATTGCTGCCCCGTGATGATGAATGTTATTGACCTCAACAGGAACGAACGAACGAACAAACGAGTTATATAACACTTTCGGAGCTTTTGATTTGGGTTTTGGGTGGGATGGGGATTTCTTTGTTTTGTTTGGAGGTTGGTTGGTTGGTTGGTTAGTAGGTAGGCAGGCAGGCAGGCAGGTAGGCAGGTAGGCAGGTAGGTAAGTATGTATATATGTATATATGGGGTTGCTGCGGTAGCGATCAGAGATGATGAGATATTGGATATCAGATATCAGATAGAGGCCAGATACTACATCCTACAGGCTACAGGCTACAGGCTACAGGCTACAGGCTACAGGCTACAGGCTACAGGCTACAGGCTACAGGCTACAGGCTACAGGCTACAGGCTACAGGCTACAGGCTCCATGCTCCATACGAGACGGCTGTAGGAAAATAGTATTCCGCGGCCTCCGGATCGATGCACCATCTTTGATTTCGTCACTGTTGTTTTTGTTATCTGTTATTTGGTATTTGATGGCTTGGGGACGTGATTTTGATTATTTGATGGTGGGGATGGGGTTTGCCTTTGGGGTTTACATTTGGGGTTTGTTGTGGTTTGGGTTTGGGTTTTGGTCATGAGGGGGGTATGGTGAGGGATGGGTGGATGGGAGGATTATTGTTATTGAGGGGGTTTGAATGTTGTAGTGAATGGATAGATGAATGGATGGATGGATGGATGGATTGCTAAATGGCTATGTTGAGAAGATTGAAGGTTTGGTCAGTCGAGAAGTTGGGAATGCGTTGGGGGTGGAATGGGAGGAGAGGTGAAGAGAGGATGGGAAAGGTTTCGTATTGTTGTGGCAGCTTGTCTGCTTGCCAAGGCCTGTCGGACTTTGGATTTTTCTTCATCTGGCTGTCCTGTAGGGGATGGGGATGTGGAGGGTAAGGGGCCTTTGATTTTTGACATGGTTGGGCGGGGCGAGTTGAGGGACAATCGCTTAAATGCTTGACGTTGAAGGGTTTGTAGATAGATGTAGATGGATATTCAGATATACACCCCTACCTAGGTGTATATGGAAAGTAAGATCGAGAAGGTACGGAGATACAATATATCCATCCATCCACCGAAGATTGCCCCAAAACAAAACACAAACAAAACGAAAACGAAACAACAATCATTTAACCAGCAATAAGCAATGAGCAAACCACCCAAATCACAAACGCAATCCTCGTCGCCGTTGCAAGTCATACCAAACAGTCCCCATATAAGCAACGAATGAATCGCGGAGCAAAGGGCAACTTTCCCCTTCGCGCATGCTTTCCACATGTACCGTTTGCGAAAGCCGTACACGACATTTTACCGGATCGGTATGGCTTCCTCAGTTACGATATGAAGGGCCGCTGGGCCTTCGTCCGTCACGAATCGAGCAAGCAGAATCTCGAACCATGATGTGGGGCCACCGCATCGTGCGCAGGGGGCTGAAACGGCGGGCGGGTCGTCGTATTTCTTTCCTGCGCGGGATTCTTGCGTGTGGCTTGAGTAGCGAGGATACCGACTACACCCGGGGGCTTGCTTACTTCCTAGAAAGGTCTAGATGGGTGTTGGGGGGGAGGGGGAGTGGACAACCTTTTGCCTTTGAGGCTGTACTCTTGTTGTGGCTGTAGGCCTCTGGGCTTGGGTGTCGATCACGGGGACGAGAAGGTTCTTTGGATGATGGTTCGTATTTGTGATGATATATCAGAGTTTGAGTTTTTTTTTTTTGGCTTTTTGCTTTTGATGTTTGGCTGCTTTTGGATCAATAACCGGTAAGCTGTGCGCTGTGACTTGTAGCTTGAGAGCATCGAGGTGGATGAGATCATAAGGGGACGGGTGTACAAACGTGAAGGATTAAGGTTGCGCATCGAGGATGGAATTGGAATGATACGAGTGAGGAACGCAGTTAGAGGTTTATCTAATTGAACCTATGAACGTGTTTTGGTGAGGCTTATCGAGCGAAAGGATCGTGGTGACGTGTTTTATCTAGTTCGTTTGTTTAGTACAGTAACTTTGTGTCGATTTTCTATGAAGGGGCTGGCCGCTGATGGGAAGCGGCGATTGGGAATCGTAATTTCGTAGGCAGCGTGCGGCACTTGGTGCAGTAACATTCCCATGCATGATTGCGAGATTGGGAGAAGAAGTGTGCGTGTATGTGCGCATGCAATACGTAAGTATCAATATATGTATGAATAGATGAAGTCTGACATGAACTTGCAGAATGCACGGAAGGATTGAGATCTCCCTAAAAACTAGCTGCTGGTAGCAACGCTATATAGGTGATGGACCGTCCCGCTTACAAACGTGATTCTTTGGACTATTGCATCGCTAATTTCTAGACTCTGCAGCTTCTTTACTGATGCTCTATAGTCTCATCCCACGATGTCATCACCGACCTCTCCCGCGATATCTGGATCCGCCAGCAACAAATGCTCAGGAGAATTGATCTTGGCGCTGAGATGCTGTTGAATAGCCAATCTAAATGCTGCAAGGCATGGATGGATGGTATCATTCGGAGTATTTAATCCTACCTAGGTACAGTGCAGTATTCATCGGAGATGGAAAACCTAATGTCCAACCCGCCAACATTAGGGCTAGGATACCGCTAATCTAATCGAGTAACACATATAGATTATGATGTTTTGACAAGGGAGTTTACGCAAGTTTGATTGTTACCGCAGAAGAAACCATGGGGTAATTAATATCACTGGGGACATTGCCTTGTCACGTATTTTCTTACCTGAAGAGCTAATTGGCCAATCGAGGAACTGCCGGGTGAAGGTGCAAGCAAGTCTTGACAGCTAATTGTTTATTTCTCTCTGTCCATCACCCGTGGACAGTACAGTATCTATCTCCTTTTACTTCGGTTCCGATCCCCTATTACCCTTTGCGGTATTAGATGATATGGGCATTTTCCTCTTTCTCTTTGTTATTCGCTTTAATATGTCCTTCTGGATTACTCTTGAAACGTGAAATGCATCACAATTTCCACATCTGAAAACCTACAGTACCTGATCGGATTGTTTCTCCGATCTACAAAACTTTGTGACCATCTCAAGATTTGATTTTATTGCCAGGTCACCAGGAAGTTGAAGACCTCATCTTTGGGGTTAGTTTGTTGATGATCAAAGTAAAATAGCATGTTGAAGAGCCAGTAGATACCTAGGTAGGTATTACCTAGGTAAGTACAATTACTGAGCCAGCGATAAAGAGGCCCATTATTTGCGTAAAAATAATACAATCTCATTATCTATATGAGAGTCAACAGGTCAAACTCCACAAATAACTGCCATTCCATCTGATCCTTTCCCGTACACCCTTCGGCACTTCCAACCTATCAAAAGCCCACAGCCTCCAGGGAACCACACCACCTATGAATCCTTCAATCAATATATATCTGCAACTTGCAAATCTTGCTCTTGCACCCAGCCAAACAATAGCCGCGACATATCGTGTATCGTGAACAACACCGCAACACACCACAACACAGCAATTAAGCCGAGAAAGCCCAGCTCCAACAAAGAGCTCCTCTCGCCCTGCTCGTTGAATGTTATCATGTACTCCGTACGAAGGTAGCCATGCATACGAGGCCATCCCAATCTCAATCCCTATCCCAATCCCAATCCCATCCCAATATCCTTTGTCCTCCGCAAGCTCAGCCCAAAACCTGCAACACCAAAATACGTATGCAAACCAAGCCATCCATGCTCCTCCCCTGTCCTGTCCAGACAGTCCAGTCCTCACTTCTCCTCGCCTGTCCTCTGCCCTGTGAGAATGCGTACCCAGCCCTTGACCCACTGTGGGCCAAGACTAACTTCCGCGGCGCGATGAAAGTTGCGACGATAGGGCATCTTGCTAAGAATTGTGGGTTGGAGACTCGCCGTAGCTGGTGAATCATGATGCTGGTACATCCATCTTCCATCTGCACTTTAGCTACCTACCTACCTACTGTACCTAGGTATTCACATTCCTCCTGCAGGTCTATATGTAGAGGTAGATAGTTACCACCGCGCGTGCCATCATCACCCCCCTCCACCGTCCACTTATATTCCGAAAGAGATAAAAAAATAGATAATGAGAGTGTCATAAAGGAAGAAACTTCTTGGGTATCGTCCAAATGATTCGATACAAGAATTTGAAATCTCTTCAACACATCATCATAGATCCATCCATCCATCATCCATTCAATCCATTCAGTTCATTCAGTCCACCCTCCCACACCCACAATTCCACCAGCCTATCAACCAAGGGCGGGACCTGATGCGATGTACCTTGCAGACCTGCAGCGGCATCCAAAACACGAGCAGGAAAACCCCTCGTCCTCATCCACCCATCTAGGCACATCGTCCAATCCCCGAGCAAACAGCAGCAGATAAGAAAAATCAAAATAAGAATCAAAATAAAAAATATAAATAAAAATAAATAAAAAAAGAATAAGAAATAGAAATAAAAATAAAACAAAAATAAAATAGCCATCATCGACATAATCAAAAACAAGAAAAAAATAAAAATAAAATAACAACCCATGTTCAACTCAACATACGTAACCAGGAGGTCCAAAGGGGGCATCGTCCACGTTCATCATCCATCGAGACGGGCCCGGCATCTCAAGAGTTGATGGAAGGGAAAGAAACAGGACCTGTATGTATATGAGTGCATGAGTGAATTGCGTGCGTATCAGAGAAGAAATCCTAATATATTCCCTCCGGATCCGCGGTGGTTGTGGCAAGAGGGCACAAGGTAAAAAGGAAAGGAAGAAGGAAGAGAAGATACAATTCGACATCTATCCATCTACCTGTGTATCCACCTACCTCTCTCTCTACCTACCTACCGTCTGTCTGTCTATCTACTCCGCACTGTACTGCTTGCTGTGCTATATTCGAAGCGCCCAAGATTCATTTGTTCAAATCGGTTCACTTTTCCTTCCCCGCAGCAAAACCTACTCGCTACTCACTATTCGATACTCACTACCTACTATCTACCTACGTACTATTCATCTAAGTATTACTTATTTTACTCATACAAGCTGAAGATATTCGTAACGTTTTTGTTCTTACATATCCAAAGAACCAAACATCCGAACATCCAAACATCCAAAGCACCAAAGAACCAAAGAGATACCTTGCTTTGTCTTGCCTTACATCACCTCACCTCACACCTCACATTACCTTACCTTACCTTAATTATCTACCGACACATCTTACATCTTACATCTTACATATTACATCTTACAGTCAGTCCAATCCGATTCCCGTATCCATCCAGGAATCCAACTGCAGCCAAGACCAAAAAGACCCAAGACCCAAGACCAAGACCAGGACCACAACCCCCTCCCTTCCCCCTCCCCTCCCATCCCCAAAGAAAATATTCATTTCAAATCTCTTTTCCCATCCACCTCCACAAATTTGACTTTGATTTTTTTGGGTTTGCATATTCTCTTGTGTCCGGCTCTCTTTTTTATTATTACTTACTTACTTTCTATTATCATCTTTTCTTTTTTTGCTTGAAGAAAATAAACCTACACCTTTTCTCCCTTTCTTTGACGTCTGGATAACGCCTCGCTCGCTTTGGAACACTTCTGGGTTCATTTACATTCTTTAAACCTACCCCTCTACCTTCGTTCCCTTCGATTGTTTACTTTTACTTTTGCTCTGATTTTGATTTGATTGTTATGGTGTTTAGCTGGTCACTCACATAACTTCATTCACTCATCAGTCACTTGATATCCCAACGACGCAAGACGTCCAATACAAAACGAAATAACCCAAGATATATACCAATTTTACATCTAGTGCTGGTCCGCATCAGATTGGTATTGATCACTTACCGATATCACGTACGCACTCATCGGATCCATCTTTCGTATCCTCGCAATATAACGTCGAGACCTTTTTTCACATTCCTTACGACGACATGTATTCATCCTCCATATTTGTGGCTTCTCTTGCCATGGCCAAGATGGTGGCTGGCGAGGGAACAACTGGAGGAGCCTCTCCAACCACGCCAACCACACCAGCTGCACCATCTACACCCGCTGCGTCTGCTCTCGCTGCCTTTCTGAGAGCCAAGGCGAGGATGTTGAACCAGGACTTTTATAATTACCTCTTCATCGTTCTTGCATCCTTGATCGTTTCCATGGTAATCTGGAGAGTCGGCTTCGAAACGGCTAAATATGTGCGAACTATGGCATCACTCAACAATGACACGCAAAAATATTTCGCCATTCCTTCGTCTGGATTTGCAAAGTTCAAGAAGCATGTTCTTTACGCCCCAATCTTCGGCAAGAGACATAATAGGGAAATCCAGATGGGGAGAGCCGTCAATGTCGGAACTTTGCCGACTAGATTGCAGTTTGTCTTTCTCTTGGCCTATTTTTCAACCAATGTTGCATTTTGTGTCGTCAGCATAAACTGGGACCAAATCCTATGCTACCGTTGCTCAAGAGATCAGAAATAGAACCGGTATTCTTGCTGTTGTTAACATGGTAGGTTGAAGAATCACGGTCCGTATGATGATCACGTGCTCACCATGTATTAGATTCCTCTTTTCATCATGGCTGCCCGGAACAATCCTTTGATCAACTGGCTCAACATGTCTTTTGATACATTCAACCTTTTGCACAGATGGACTGGAAGAATTGTAGCTCTCCAGATGATTGCCCACGTCTCAGCGTGGGCTGCTTCCAAAGTTTATACTTCTGGCTGGGCGACGGTTTGGAAAGCGCTCGGAGGAAGTCTTATGTTGCTTTATGGACTAATCGTAAGTTACCCCTCGAAAACAGAGTGAAGAGTTCTGCTAAAGACTTATAGGCCGTCTGTGCTGCTGTCCTCATCATGATTCAGGCTAGCTCGCCTATTCGCCATGCCGCATATGAGACTTTCAAATATCTTCATATCGCACTTGTTATCGTTGTCATCATCGGTGTTTACTACCATTTGAAGCTGGCCAACCTTCCGCAATTACCACTACTCTGGGGCGCTATTATCCTATGGGCTTCTGAGCGTGCGATTAGAGTTCTCAAAGTCGCTTATCGAAACTTCGGAAAGGGTGGATCTCGAACCTTGGTAGAGGCCCTCCCAGGAAACGCTGTCCGTGTTACCGTTGATATGGCACGACCATGGAAGTTCAAGCCCGGACAGCACGCCTATCTTTACATGCCATCTATTGGACTTTTCCAATCTCATCCTTTCTCGGTCGCTTGGTCCGAAGAGTCAGAAGATCTATCAGAGGAGAAGCTAGCCATGAATCACCAAGATATTCTAGCTATGCGAAAGACAAGCATGTCCTTTGTCATCCGAGCCCGAACTGGATTTACCGAAAAGCTTTTCAAGAAAGCTGAGGCTTCTCCAGATGGAAAACTCATCACTAAGTGTTGGGCGGAAGGCCCATATGGAGGTATGCATATGATGCATTCCTATGGAACGGTCATGTTGTTTGCGGGAGGTGTTGGCATCACTCACCAAGTTCCACACGTACGTGACCTCGTGGCAGGTTATGCCAACGGAACCGTGGCCGCAAGAAAGATTGTTCTCGTCTGGACCATTCAATCACCAGAACATCTTGAGTGGATCAGACCATGGATGACTTCAATCCTAGCCATGGACAAACGCCGTGAAGTTCTTCGCATCATGTTGTTCGTTAGTCGACCAAGATCTACCAAGGAAATTCACAGTCCATCGGCAACTGTACAGATGTTCCCCGGTAGACCCAATATCGAGACTTTGATCCAGGTTGAAATGGAGAATCAAATCGGCGCTATGGGCGTCACTGTGTGTGGTAGTGGAGCACTCAGTGACGATGTCCGCAGCGCCGTTCGCAAATACCAATATGCAGGAAGTATCGATTTCGTGGAAGAAGCATTCTCATGGTAAATCCAAGGACACATCTTGTGTCTTGTGATAACACTGTTTCCATACGGAAACCATCGTCCTCTTCGCAACGAGTGGAAACGGACACATTCATTCTTTGTATATTTTATTCTAGGGGTTGAGGGAAACAAGCGTGGGTGGGATCGGTGAATGTGATCATGCTGGATATTTGCATCATATTGGTCCCGGTCTGGTTATGTACTCGGGAGGTACTCTTGGTACTGTGTTGGGAAACGTACATATGATGAACGAACCTTAGATTTATGTCAACTGCGGTTTTCTGCTGTGATGCCCTGGAAATTGTGTACATATAGATGTTTCGACAGAAAGATAGCTGAAGGCTGTTGATACAGAATCGAATCTTACCTTCTGATTATGGTTTCTTCATCTCTCAATTCTAGATTGTCCACGTGCTGTAAATAGATGCTATAGGGCGAAATCGAGAAGAGCCACGTAAGAGGTGATATAAGAGAGGTTGGAATAGGTAGTACCTAGGTGTGTATGTGTGTGTGTATAAACATGTGTATGAATATAAATATATATAAAACACATATATACATACATACATATATATATATATATATATATATATATATATATTTACATGAGATGCATCATCTTCACCTGTAAACACATACAAGCATAAAAAGACACCCAATTCTCTCTCCAAAAATTAGCTTGTAATTAGCAAATCCCGAGGTCATGAAAGAAGTACCTACCTAGGTAGGCAACCTTAGACAAAGCATTGTGTTTGAAGGTCATTTGATCCATTTGATTCACTTGTCACCTCCAGCTAACGCTAGTAACGCCATAAGGATAAGGGGCGATAAGATAAAGACAATCACATCACTTCAATCATCATCAATCATCATCAATCATCATCAAACTGCCTTCACGTATAGGTATTTGCTTGCCAATAAAGGGTTTAACATATCTAGTGCATCTACTTCAACCTCAACCCCTACCTTAACGTCAATATTTACACCTTCACTAATAATTACCCGGCCAACCTACCTAGGTACTCAGTACGTACATCGCCGCCTATCCATCTCCAACTCCATCCCCAATTCCATCTTCATCTTCATATCATACTTACGCATAAATACCACGAATACGAAGCAAACCAGAAAACGCATACCCAGGAACAAACAGAGGGAAGAAAAGAGAAGAGCACCACCACCTGGTGATCTGACCCTCTTTCACATATCAACCTTCGGTGCCCGACTCGAAAGCAAGAGAAGATAAGAGAGCCTGACGGACAGCCGGACGGACGGGACCCAACCTCTTTTGCGACCTACATCTCCACCTGGGACAACACAAGAGAAGAGAAGAGAAGAGAAAGAGAAGACAAATACTTGTCCATTACATTCTTGAATTGACTGCAGAATACAGTACAGAAGAGCCAGCTCTCACTTGCTCCTACAACACTACTACAAACGTTACTTCCTACAAAGCCGAACCCAACCCCAAACAAAAACTAGGTACCTCCGCTTCCAAAACCACCAGCCGCAGCCCCGCGCCCCCAAACCCAAGCACCAAAAACCATGGGTCTCTCCTACAACGCCTATCTCTCCAGCGACTGCAACAAGGTCTACGGCTGCAAGAACTGCAAAACGCACCTGAGCACCCACGAAGAAATCATATCTCGCGTATGTCCGATCCCCCCTTCCCGCACTTTCTATCTCATCATGTCACACCAGCTAACGCGTGCGGGGCCCGGTGGCAGAATTTCCGCGGCCAGCACGGCAAGGCGTATCTCTTTGGGCTCGTGGTGAACATCGTGCCGGGCGACCCCTCGGAACGCAATATGACGACCGGCCGCCATCTCGTGCGCGATATTATGTGCAAGCGGTGCAATGAGACGGTGGGGTGGAAGTATGACAAGGCGTATGAGACGAGTGAGAAGTATAAGGAGGGGAAGTTTATCCTGGAGGCGGAGCTGCTCTGTAATGTTAGTTAGGAGGGGGGGAGGGGAAAGGAAAAGAGATTGAGGTCGACATTTAACCCCAGAGATAGGCTGCCCAGGCGGTACGAAGCGGGGAGATGGCTGAAGTAGAGAGGTGGAGATATTCTGTGCAGGCAAGATGGAGGTTGTCAACAGCAGGGAAAGCAAATGGGATGGATGTAAAGGGAAGGGAAGGAAAGGAAATGGAGTACCTGCCTTGGGCTTCTTTGACACATAACACATACGAACGACACGACTTCTGGAGTTCAGAAATGGGAATAGCGAATGCTGAGGATGGATTGGGATTTATTTACTTTGCACATGCATGGGAGGGTGTTTCACGAAAGAGAATGCTTTATGGCTCATACCTAGGTATGGGAAGATGGGAATGGCGCAATGGATCTGGCATGGGTATGGATATGGATTCGGTATGAGGAAGTATGGGATTTCTTTTGGGATGCTAGTCGTTTCTTTTGATACCTACAGATACAATGATATGATATGATATGACATGATACGATACATAAAATATGATCAATAATGCTGGGTATCTATGGGTTCTACGCGCGTGCCTGCCGCGAGAGCTGACGCTTGATGATCTGTAGCAAGAATGACCTGACCCCGGGTGCATAAAGGTTCCGACGAGACAAGATCTCTGGGAAGGGTACCATGATGAGTTTTTCCCTTGATATGTATCCGAAAGCTTGGGAGTGATAGCTGCTCTGCAGTAGATGTTCTGCGTATCCTCCCGGGGTCCAAAGCCTGTATAGTGCCTGCAATCCCCAACCTTCGAATGCATCTGACCGTAGGACATTTACCTGCCGGGCCACGGCGTGTTTTTCTCTGATGGCTTCCACATATTGCCAGCCCTTCTTAGGCTGTATACCTCGTTGGTTCCGGGTTCAGATCGCCAATTGTCTCCTGTTCTAGAAGAAATACAACTGAAAATTCGAGTTTGAGATCTTTCATTGTGAAGACTATCTTATCCGGAAGTGAAGTCATACTCATCATGGGTCTTAAAGGAGATGCAATACCTGAGGATGTCGAAACCGGCGAAGGGGTGACTGATAGGAGGTTATACAGGCCGAACGTATACTGCAGCATGGGAATGCCATTCAAAAATAATGCAAGAAGCATGCAAGGTGAACGAAGAACGCAGCGAGTTGTGCCCTTATCCTTCAAAATTCCATCTCGATTGATCTCAGATGTATCGTGGGGAACCCTCACGGATAGGGGAGCTGATTTGACTCTTAATTCGACTGCCGCCTTGTCCGACGTCATCGGTAGACAATGGAATAGGGTAGAATATATTTTGTCGAATGCCGGGTATCGAATGACAAGTAGGGTCCGCAGATGCAGTAGCCGACGTTCCAGTGTTTTGGGCAATGCTCTTGCAAAATCCTGCGCGCTGGAAGTTTCGGGGCGGCTTGTTTCTTCGTTCGATGGTTCGAATTGCCCCTAGCATGGCCATTCCACATAGTCGTCCTTCAATTCTGCCTTGGCTTCACTATTCCATCATGCATGATATAGTACACGACAGTACTGTCATCATGCAAGGTCGCCAACAAAATCCTTTTCTGTCTATTCTCTCCCTGCCACTTCGCACCCACAATATCCTCCCTCCCTTCCATTCCCTCTGCACTCTCCCCCTCAGGTACTGTCCCAACTGCATCAAAAACCTCTGCGAATCGTGACAAGCTCCATTTCTCTTCCAGATGCGTCGGCAGAATCCATTCGCGTTCGGGAAACTGTATTATAGATTCTCCAGTATCATGCTCAGCTTTGAGAATCTCAACTTGTTCGTCGGGGTGGATGTAGGCGCGATGGGGAGGGAGTCCAGAGATTAAAGGTCGAGGAAGTGGAAGTGAGGTAATGGGGGAATGTGTATGCAAAGTTAGCGAGGTCCAGTCGTGTTGAAGTTGCAGGTTCTGGAGGATAGTAGTTGCGAGATGGTGGAGGTAAGCGGGGTGAGGGGTTTCGAGAAGGGTGGGAGTTTGCGTGTTGAGAAGGGTTTGAAGGGCTGACGTGGGTGAGGGGTGGCAGCGGTGGTGATCGTGGCAGGCATTTTCAATTGAGATACCGACAGTTGAGAGTTTAGGGAGGATGATGAATTTGAGCGATTGGTGATTCTTTCTAGATTTGTGACATCTAATTCTTCGTGGGAGTCTGAATAAAATTTAGGTGGAGCAAAAGTTTTACTACGCTTTTTGAGGAAGGCGGTGAAAGTATCTGGTCAGCCTTACACTAAATATGCAAGGCTAATAATATTTTATCTAGAGCCGTCTTCCTCCTCGTCATAATTCAAAGACTGACATACTTTTTCTTTTGAGTACCTAGGTAGGTACTGATTATATTCATTTACGAAAACACCATTTCAATTTCATATGGCCAGATGAAGACGTATTCGTGATTTCATCTCTATCTCCCATTTAAATCCTTTTCGACATTCCAAGGTTCCTGGATCGTTCGATCTCTTAAAATCTGTTGTGAATATCACACTTTAACTTTTCTACAATCTACCTACACACCTGTGGTTGCATATAAAAGCAGAGGCCCATTTAATCTTAGGAAACGCAACCTCGGACCTAATAGAATTTCTTGCGCGAATTTCCAGAGATAATTAGGATTTTAACAAAATGTCGGGTTTCGCCCACGGCATGGCTCTACCGCAAGGGCATGGCTTCAACTCCGATCAAGGGCATCAATATCCAGACCCAGAAGAGAACCAAAGCCATAATTTAATATGGCCCGCTCATGCTCCGTCGCCAATGCAAGGCCTTGGTGAAGTCAGCCTGGACAGAGCAAGAGATGAGTTTGCTGCAATGAGTACGGAGCAGAGAAGACAAAGACGAGAGCAAGTAGAAGGGACGGACGACATTCTAGATATAGACCTTGGGTATGTCACATCTAAGCAAATGCACCTCTTGAGTATCCCTTTGACATTATATATAGTGATGAGTCGGACGACTCTGACCCTGACTACCAGGAATTTGGTAGAGGTATACGCAAAATGCAGAATGACGTACGCCAGGCTAGGCATCTAGACAGTGATGATGAAGATTCTGATGAGATGCCGGCGGGTCGTAAGAGTAAGAAAGGAGGAAATCGTTCACGTGGTGGTGGTAAAGGCGGAAAAGGGCGTAGACCAGCGATCAGAGGTCCTCGCAAAGCAGCGGAGCCAACAGGTGATATCAAGTTACGTTTAGGTCAAGCCAACAAGGCTTTCTTGGAAGGGCGCTGTGAAGATGCCAGAGATATTGCTTCAGAAATTATTCGAATCAACGCAGAGACTTATGAGGCATGGACTCTATTATCTGCGTGCTTTAAGGAATTGGGCGAGTATAACTCGGCAGTCAAGGCTCTAATGATTGCTGCTACTTGGAGACCGAAGCATGTTGGGCCTTGGCACGCTGCCTTGGACTTTGCTCTGAATGAGACTGGCGATTTAAGATCGGAATTTCTCATTTCTGCGCAATACGCTGCCCAGCAAATACTCAGAGCAAATTCACAGGATTTAGAGGCACGGAGAATTAAAGCTTCAATTATGCTTGAGCGAAGAAATCTTAAGCACGCTTGCAAGGAGTATGAGATCATACTTAAGCGTGTTCCTTTTGATACAGAAGTCGTTCAAACGTTAGCATCAATTTACGTTGATCTAGGGCAGATAGAAGTTGCCCAGCAACTTTACGTCAAAACCATAAATAGATTCAAACGTTCTAGTGCGGAGACAGACGCTGTCTTTGGCTGGACAGATGCTTACGCTTACATTGAACTGTTTGGGCTCTTAGAAAAGTACAATGATGGTATCAGGGAGCTCAGGTCAGTGGCTCGTTGGCTGGTTGGAAGGGATAAGGAGGAATATTGGGATAATTTCATTGATGATGATCGAGAGTGGGACGATGACGATCTCAGAAGATCTGAATGCCCCCAATTTGATGCCACAGCATATCCCTCAGACACATATGGTCCAGGCCTCCCCGTCGAGTTACGAATCAAACTTGGGCTATACCGCTTATCTCTTGGTCATCATACAGAAGCTTTAGTAAGTCAAGTCACTATGTCATGTTGGAAAATGTTTCTAACAAGTCCAGCGTCATTTTAGTTATCTTAAAACCTCTGACTATAATGGACAAGATCTTACCGAGGAGTTCCCTCATCTTTTCGAGGAGGTCGCAGATAATTTATCTCAAAAAGGTTTTAACAAAGATGCCTTGGATTACTATCTACCATTAGCACCAGGAGCTGGCCCCGAAGGTGCCTCGCTGCAGCTCAAGATCGGTAAGTGCTGGTTGAGTGAGAAATCCGACCAAGATGCCGAACTATGTTTTCAAAATGCAGTACAAATGGAAGAGGAAAATATCCCAGCAAGAATGGAGCTTGCTAGACTGTACGAAAGACTAAACGAAAAAAGAACAATCGTTCATGTATGTGAATGAGATTATCTCAATTCGGCGATCACAGCGTCAATTTGAGGATGCAGAAGGTGGAACAAAATCCTCTGATGCGGCGGCGTCCAGAAGGCCCCGTAGGAAGCAAATCTCTTTTTCATCAACTCGAAGACCTCAATCTCGTTATTACCCCCGCAGGCTTCTTCACCCAGCAGAAAGATTAAAGGAAGAGGCCGCGAGAGCAGAACATCTGCAGAGCCAGTACTCTATCATGAAAAGCGGAGCTTGAACGGATGAGAGCTGGAGAGCCAGAAGCCACTCAGAATTGGATGGAAGCTGCCGAAGATCTTATCGAAGATTTTAGAGGATTTAAAACCTTTTATCCTTGGGATAAATATGTTAAATTCTTAGGTTACAGTCAAGATGATAAGTTCCAGGCGGAGACAAAGTTAGAGACTGATTTAACAGAGATGGCTGATCGATTATCCAAAAGTCAGTAAACTCCTTAAACTTGCCCCACAAAGTACTGACACGTTTAGAACTCGGAGCCGATGCTGAAGATCGTACGAGTGTGACATCTGCTAGTATTCCCGCCGATTTTCGGGGTATCCCGTTCAGCGCCTGGTTAGATATCTTTCTTGAATACGCAATATGTCTCGCTAAGGAGGGAAATGATCGAGAGTCATATGAGATTTGTGAATCAGCAAGGGACGCAATCGTCTTTTATCATAGGCGTGAGGATATGTTTTTGATCCATGTATGCTGGGGCAGTAAGTTACTATCTTTTCACCAAAGTAATCTTGCGCTAATTGTGATAAAGCTTGTGCTTTGCTCTGTAATGACGAAGAGATGTGTATCAGGGTGGCAAGATATTTCATGAGAGAATATCAGTTTACTACCGACTCTTATAGGATGTATGCAGCAATAGCAAGATTGTGTCAGTCTCCAGTCTCGTGGTATTGTTCGGGTCCTGAACAAAAGTACATGCTTCGTCAAGTCAAAGCCATGGATTTCAACCTAGTAGACAAAAGCCGTCGTCAAAAAGGCTATGCGGAGAAAGCTGGCTACACGTCTCAAGACAAGAATGGAAAACCAGTTCTCAATGATGATATGGACGTCGCTCTCCTAATGTTGTATGGTCATATTCTCTACTCAGGGACAAGCTATGCCTATTCACTAAGTACTGAGATCCAAGCTACCTTACCAAACGATTGTACTAACGAAAAGAACCATAGACTACTTCTTGAGAGCTTATGCACTAGACCCAAATAATTCTGTGATCAATATGAACATAGGTCTTGCATATGTCCATCACTCTCTCAAGAGACAGGCGGATAATAGACAGTTCATGATCCTTCAAGGTTTGACATTTCTTTTCGATTACTACAAGTCACGTCAGCAGTCACCTATCATAGAGGAGCGACAGGAAGCGCACTACAACATGGCCAGAGTTTATCATATGCTCGGCGTCTCGCATCTTGCGATAAAGTACTATCTCCGTGTGCTCAAAGAGACCCAAGACCATGAGAGCTCACGAGAAGATATCACAATTGATACTGCCCACAATCTCAAGGTTCTTTGTATGATAACAGGCAATAAAAAATTGGCAAATGTCATAGCTAGGAAATGGCTCGTAATTTAGCTGATTGCCTTTACAAATCGTCCAGATGGACGGAGTGAAGCGGGCCGAGCGTGGTACAGGGGCGAATTGAATAATTTGAGTTGGAGAAATTCTCTCTCAATCCAATCTGGTAATCTGCGACCTGATTGGAGACTAGCAATTATTTGAAGCATATCGGCCAAAAAGCCAATGCCGAATTGGAGAAGCTATTATAGCGGCCGCAGTGACCCTGCCTAATCTAGATGCACGAAGTGGGTTATCCGGCTGATTGGGAAGTACTAAAATCGCTCGCGAGTCGTCGTGAAACCCCCTTTTATATATCAGCGCAAAACCTCTCTCGCCGACGACAATTTTTAAATTTTGTAAGACGCTGGCGAAAACAGCCTTTTGAAAGGGTGCAGGGTGCTTCCCCAAAACGTTGCTCAGACGTAATATCTGAGTCAGTCAGTGCACTTCTTGTAGGGCTAGGCGTTTTTTGGTTGGAATCTTCATGGAAGCTTCGGTGGAATCCTGAGTCTAGAAAATCATTTTGACCATACGAGAAATCCCAAGAAAACTGCGTCCACGATTACTAGTGAAGTTTTGGAACGATTCTCCTTGACCATCCCTACTGTGTTGGTGTTGACAGGTTCAACACGAGATTAATCATCATGAATTCGTCTTTTGCTTCATCGCTTCATTCCTATATCGCTTCAACAACTTTTCATTTCTTCACATTCATGCCCAAGAAGACTTACGCATATCATAATTAATCTGAATCCAAACTGCTTTATCATACTGTCATCGTATAGGTAAAAGCCTTTTAGAAATCGAAACATCTCAAGAGCACTAGTGTGCACTAGGTTGTTCAAGCGCCTCGGTCGTCCTACATGAAACGAGACAGCTCTTTGCCTTGGTAAAGAGTGCTGTCCGATCTTTTTTTGGGAGATTCAGAAACACCAGATCATAAACAGTACTTCCCATTCAATAATCTTTCAGATATGAACTCTTGCTAAACATCAGCAGTATTATCTCTCTATTATCTATGTCTTCTACAACAGCAGGGGTTAACGATGGGGGTGGAGCTCCGCAGTTGAGTCCAGTGATAGCTACTGGTCAAGATCATAACAGCACAACGCCAGCCATCAATGAAGAAGAAAAGAAGGAAGAAGGAAGGCCTCTGACCCCAGGTTCGAGTATTGAAGTTACACTGAGTGAAGCCCTCAGGGGTCCTGAAAATAACGAGGGATCTAATGCAAATACAATTGTCCCTCACGACAACACCATTGAAACTATCCCGCCATACCTCCCTGCCACTGAGACAGCCGCAGATAATGGCAATGCCATGTTCAACACTACACATCTTTCCTCCGATTCCGACGATGTGACAGCAAACGCTCTCCCACCACCTGCGCCTTACGAAAAGCTGGCGCAGAAGAACCCTAAGCCTACAGATCATCTCTCAATCACAATCGGACCTGCTGTCATCCTTGCCTTCGACATTGTAATACCATGTATAATATACTATATTTGGTTCGACATTCATCGATCTCGGTGGGCAAAAATCTTGTGAGGCATACCCCAAAAACGAATGCCCTCTCGAAAAACCAGAATATGACGAAGATATTCTCGGCTACGCCATCATAAGCTTTGGTTTCGGCGAGCTGTACATCCTCGTCGTACGGGTATGGCGCCTTCTTAAATACCGCGATCTCTGTGCTCCTCTTCTTTCAAGATCAAAATGGGAACTAGATGCTACATCTTGGGTCTACGGTGTTTCTATGCTCATGGCTCTGATCCCCTTCGTCGTGGGAAGTAGTCTCGAGATCCCAGAGTTATATCTTTATTCCCCTGGTTTCCTCATGAGTTTCCTTGGCATAGTCATGGTTATCTCACTTATCCCCTTCAAAATCCCCATTGGTATCAACTCGCACGCCAGAGGGTCACCCATGCGTCCGTTTATATACTATGCCGCCGAGGATTTCATCGCCGTCGACGGGCTCCAAGATCGCGAGTTCCGTGTTAGATACAATGCTCGATATGATTCGTCGTTGGGATTCAGACGTATGTTTTTATACTTGACTTTGTGGTGGATTTTCGGAGTCTTGGTATATCTTGGATGCTTAAGCGCGCGGTTATCTGGTCGTTGGAGTTTCATTATGCTTTTGGATTGTCGTTGGGTGTGCTTTTTTGCGTATCTGGTGACCTGGGCTTTGATAAGTTACTACTGGGTGGGACTTTGTAATGAAGCAAGAGCGACGAGCGCATGAGGAGAGGGTGGCGAAATGCTGATGTGGTGGATGTGGTGGATGTCGTGATGTACTAATATGTAGATAGTCGAGCTGAATGCAGGTATATACGGGTCGATGGGCGGCGATGGGCGGATTGGAAATTTGGAAATATGAAAGTTATGAATCGTTTATAATTAAAAGATATTCTTGGAAAGCTTTTATCCTTTTTTTTTCGAAATTATTTACATTGTTTTTATGATATTTACATGGCGTGAAACCGTGTCATGGGAATATTTTCCTTGCCTCCAACGGCATGATACTCTGGGATCTCCTGTAGGCTTCCATGGGGGTTGTATTCGGGGATCTCCTCTAATCTTCCGCTGGCGTGGTACTCGGGTATTTCCTCCAGTCCTCCGGCGTGATATTCACTACTCGTATCCGTCCCCTTTTGGCTCCGTGTCAAGCTCATCTCCTCCTCCTCTAGTCTCCGGGCCACCATTGTCCGGCTGTCTTCGTACTCGGCGCCTTGCTCCTCATCTCTTCTTCTGCATACGATCTTTCCGTTCTCGTCCTGAGTCAAGTGCATTCTATCGACATCTACTCTTTGCATGTCATTGAGGTTGTTTTCGTCGTCCTTGATATCGCAACCCTGTAGGATCAGGGTGAGGGTTCTTCTCTTCGTACTTTTTCCGATAGCGTAGCTTCTTCGCTTGGTTGCTTCGGCTCCAGACCCTAGTTTTCGCGAGGCCAGTGAGGTGTGCATGTCATTTACCAGTGGTCGCATCAGTGGTATGGATTGCACGATTATTGTTCCGGCTACTTCGGCTGAGTACCATACCATTGACATTCCTTGGCGCCCTAGTGGAGGAGCTTGTTAGTACGGGGTGATATGATCGGGTATTGGAAAAGGCATAGTGATCGTATGTGTATGAGGAGACGAATGGAGAGAGTATGGTATAGAAAAGGGCAAAGACGGCATCACTACAAAGACTTACAAAAATAGTAGTCATTGTAGGCATTGACACTGGGGTCTTCCATCCAAGCAGTTCTTACGGCTGAGATGATGGCGACCACAACTCCAAGACTCATCGTTATGCAAAGAGCAATCTTCTCTTTGAGGGATATCCTCAGTTTCCAAGTAACCATCCATGGAAAGAGCGCCAATATAAAGTCCGCTATAATATTGAAGACTAGATGAGAGAAGTTAGTGATCGACAATCTTATCATATGGATCTCGGCACCCACTATTTCCTCCAACTTTTATGCTGTGCGCTAATCCGTAATCCAAACAGAAGCCAGACATCCTCCAACTATTTTGATAACCCTTTTTACCACAGTACTTTGACCAATCCACAAAAACTTTCAGTACTAGGAACACGTTGAGGATAACGAGTGTCGCGATGCAAATGCCTCTTTGCCATGATTTAGTCATCCTGAGAAGGGTTACCGCAAATGCGGATTTACTCCATGTCTGGCCGGCAGTAGTAAGACAGGATGATATAGACACGAGAATCAACATACGCTCCGGCCAAGTCTTTTGGACATACCCGGTCGCGAATTCGTAGGTGATGAAGATGTCAGTTGTCAGGAGGACCAGCTAGTTGACACATGACGGGTTAGCCTGACATGTTTGATTCGAGATATCAGATGTGTATATTCACCCAAGATAGTATAAGGATATAATCATCCCACCAAAGACCTTGACGTCTTAGCTTGCACCAAACTCTCAGGGCAAGACATACAGTTGCGCCGGCGAAAAGGGACCAGAGACCGGCATTGACCTGGGTCTCAGGGGATACAAAATGATGGACGGCGCGAGGTGAACTCATAGTTCCATCGAAATTCCCATCATCATCCATACGAAATAGCAGAGAGGGACGAAAAGTGATGCGCAAGATCCCACGCGTTATTGAGATCTAGATGGTGTACAAATTCCGTAGGGCTCAGAGGATTGCTTCGAGGTATATGCAAGTTTTCTAGAAATACAACCAACAATAGAAACGATATGCACGGTTCCATACCAAGCGGAGAATTTTGCGCAATGGGATACGAATAACAAGCACCTAGGGGTCTTTGTAAACAAGTTCTGGGGGAAACAAGAAAGATGAAGCTTATCATGAGCCAAAAGCAATGGCTTTCCCAATATCCACCCAATAGGGTTTCTCTAATTTGGTACCTTTCACAGATGAAACTATGATTGATTACAGGATATAAAACGGAACTGTCCGCGCATCCAGCACCTTAGACGGTCGCTCCCTTCTTCTCTTCTTGTCTCTCTTCCCTCGGAGACGGATGTCAGTCGCAAAAAACGAATCTAGACTAAAGGTTTGATACCCCTTGCTAGAACCGCAGAAACTTCCAGGTACTGGTCTGCAAAAACGTGTCTTGTGGGTCGGCATCCTCGTTTGGAGAGATAGAGGCCCTTCAGCACTTTACCCCTTTTAGCGACACAATCATAATGAGCGCACCAGGTTGCGTCGGAAGTAAATTAAAAGTCAGCCTGTATTAGCCAATCATATCCATCGAGTGAGAAGTGAACCACAATAATGGAATCTGCATAATGAACGTAGTAATAGAAGAGAAGTTATATAGAAATAACCTTCTATTCGTGTTCCTGAAAAAGGATTCAATAGCATGGTTTAGTGTGATGTGTGTGATGAGAACTGGTGTTGGGGTTACGAATTAAGGTTCTAGGTTCGACAGGATTGCCCTGAGCTGAAGTAGCATCGGCAGCTAAATAGTAGCTCATCGTAGAATAAACTCTGTGGGTGTGATCTAAAGCTTGTCACAATATCATGCCGTCTTGGACGCGTGAGCTAGTCGAGCTGCTACTGTAGGCGAACAATGCCGTGTCACATAACGGGGTTGACCCGGGGCGAGGTCATGGGAAGACGGAAAGTTGGAAAGTTGGAAACAAATGCGGTAAAAGTTTTATTGGCGGAATCTCCCTTTATCCTTGGGCGTCAAAGGGGACTTGGGTTCATCCCCGAAAGGACTGGGAAATAGATTAAATAAGACTCTAAGCCATCCATCAATCAGGTCATCTTTCTCAATATTATATTACAACACTTGACAAGTATGGTATAGTTACACCGACACGCGAGTTCAATTCATGCTGTATAGTGCACCGACCGGAGAGTCGGAGACTTACAAATCAGGAATCAGGAATCAGGAAGAGATTCAGGAGGAAGAAAATACACTTGATATCTCTCTACGTAAGTAGCATCTCGTCTCTAGTCTCTAATGCTTAGTGTCTAACGTCTAACGTCTAGTATCTAGTGTGTGTCTAATATCTAGTATTTAGCCTCTAGTCTTTAGCCTCTAGTCTTTAGCCTTTAGTATTTAGCCTCTAGTATCGAACATCTAGTATCGAACATCTAGTATCGAATACATCGAATACATCGACCCGCCAGACCTATGTATCTAATTCCATATAATTCCATCACTGCCGGTACTTCGATGGTCAATACTTATTACTGTATTGCTTTTTCTCACGAACACGCAATATGAAGTCATCTCATGCCACATTGTCGGTCTACTGACTCGACTCTCCTCCGTACTTGGCTTTCAAAATAGAAAAGGAAAATGACACTTGATGAACCACGGAACAATGGCATTTTCCGGCGGGGAACCCTCGGACCTCAATTGATCCGCAACAAAGGATATTCTCATGCCTCTCACTCTAATTTGAGTTTTGAAGGAATAGACTTGACAAGGAGAGAGAGGATTAACAATACCACCGATACTTTCCAGGGTTCTCCGTCATCACTCTGCAGAGTTACTTACTGTATTCCATGATTCAATCGGTTCGATCGACGAATTAATCTTCAGTCTTCAATCTAACGCATCTAACGCATCTAACACATCTAATACATCTAATACATCTAATATATGTAATATACCTACTTATTGTAATGGGTTCGTGGACTTCATCATTTTGAGAATAGTATTCCAAGATGGATGGGGATGTTTGAGAGTTTGCTGGGTACCACCAGGACTTCTCTTCTCTCCTATTCATAGATGGACGTTCTAGGAGATTAGTCCAATTTCTTCGAAGTAATATATCTACAGGACCAGCATTACATTGTTATTGACGTTATACTTTTCCCATAATTCATTTTGATATTCATTCCACACCGGAGCCATCAATACTCATCACTACTGCATTTGGTAGATCATTCATAGAAAAAAACCTTATGCTATCTGACAAGACAGTGTCTTGAATGAAATTAGCCCAACGATTGTTAAGTAACAGGGCGCAGCAAAATCAATGCACCATTGACGAACACGCGCTTAATAATGTCGAATGTCGAATATCTGTTGTCAGATAAATATACTTTCAATTTAATTTTGAATTGGTTTTAGTTCGGATGTTTTCATAATGGATTCATCATCACGTCGCACAAGAGTTTGAATTAGTCTTGTCTTTGGTCCTGCAAATGTTACTCGGAGATGCTTTAACTGCGATTGCTATACATAGAGAGAGAGAGAGAGAAATAGAGAGAAAGGGATAGAATTTCAAGAGACGAATATGTCGCGAGTTCTATACGACCATTATATTTTTGGTCCTAATTTTTGATAGCTGTTATTATGGTAGCCAACAACTGTATCTAAGAGTATGGCAAGAACACATAGGTATGAGATCTCAAGATATTGAAACGGGTGATCTAAATCATCGATTACGGGATGGGAAGTATATAAAGCACTGTCAGTGTATACTATCGTCTGCAATCCGAAGCCTTATTTTCCGCGTACAGAGTAGAATGCGTTGAGTCAATGTCAAACATTGGTTGACCACACCATTACTCAACTTCCGCAACTCTTTACCTCGCTCCGCATCCCGAGATGTACGGCTTCGGATAAGACGTTACGTTGACCCTCGCATTGTTTCCTACAGTATAAACATTCATGGCAGAAGCAAAAAAGTCCCTGACGATCTCGGCAATGATGCATTGAAGCTTAAATCAGATTAGGCAGCCGCTCGGTACCGTCGAACCTAACGTCTAGACTTCCACACTTTGGGGGATTAGCTGTAAGGAGTACCAGAACACTCCGCGCATTGAGTCTCGAGCTTCATATGACCTATACATTCCCATTTCCGGTAATGTACTGCACTCTCTCCAAGCACAACTACAGACGCAATGATAACTCCGTCGGCAGCTCGGGATGAGACTGTGGCACAGGGTGGACAGAGTGAACAGAGCAGTGGTGTCATGTCCTTAGATGTCTCAAACCTGTGGTCTGCTACTCCGTACAATGATTGCACTGTAAGTTTGTTGTAGCGGCGATGCCTGTTGCCAAGACGGATACATATATTTGAACCATGCCGGTAAACGAGCGTCCGGAGAATGTCCTCGTGTGGTAGCATTCTCTTGTGGGATACCGCATCTCTTGGCGGGATGGAGTACTCTGCTGCGTACTCCGAACATCGAGTCCAGGGATCTTTTATGGCTATGGTTTTATGGTTTTGGTTTGATGGTTGCACTTTATGGTTATAGTTTATCGTTATATATAGTTTAACCTCATAATTATATATAATTTATAGCTTGATTCTATGGTTATAGTTTATGAATTAGATCAATACTACAGTATGTATGATATGTTCTCCTTAAAATTGCATCATATATTTTGTTATGGTATATAAGTGTTGATCAGTGATTATCAATGTCTCTCCTTATTTTGAAGATCTATATAGTCTGGTTTTTTGAGCTTTGGCACAACACTGCCCGGGTGTTATCAAGACGTTATCTTCGAACAGTGTGCATGCAATACGGACAATGCAAACCATACTCTTTTCCATTTCGATGGCTTCTGAAGGTTAATATATAACTAAGTTTGACATCATATTAGCAGTCACCAAAGACCAGAACTCAAAAGCCAACACTTCGGGGAGTTGATGAATCACACTTAGATCCGTATACCCGTAGGTGTAACCTCCTTTTGCTCTTACGTTGGAGACTTTGATGTGATTAGATGATGTAAATTATAAACAGAAACACAAGCATCTCATCTCAGCCAATCATTTGGTTTGGTTCTTTGATAAAGTAGGATCTTAGACGAAGGGTAGTTGGTTATCAATAACTTTTACCTAGATGTATTCAACCATTATGGGCTCACCGGGAGCTTGAATGCCAAGAATCGAAGTCGCGCTAAAATGACCCTTGCCAAACGCGTCCCCCGCAACTTCTCTGTCAACATCTTCATCTTCAATCAGACAAGAATTTCCAATTAACAGAACCACTCTTTCATATTTGAGACTTATCTTGTTGATTGTTCACACTCGCAAAAGTCCTTGTATTTATTTGTATTCTCTGTCACAGATTTGGATATTCAAAGCAGTCCTTGGCTTCTCCTCATCGGCGCAAATTATACTCGAAAGAGGCACAACTATGAGTGCCGCAGACACAGCTCTCCTTACGGAGCATCTCACATATCGACCGATTGTGAGTATTGACATATCATCATGCTATTACTTCTCATTCCTAATCGGCTCCTCTAACACCTCCATAGGCTGTCATCGATGATATAATAAATAGTATCAATCTTCTCGCTTTCCGCGCGATCGATGCACTCGAAAAGGGTCTTCTCGCCGCTCCCCCAGCCTCAATTGGTTTCACACCCACCTCTACCTCATCTGCTGAAGATGTTGCAACACAATGTCAACATGAAATCGAATATGGAGTCTATAAGTTGGAGACGCTACTCAATGCGAAGATTGATAAAAATTTTGATAAGATGGAGATTTATTTGCTGAGGAATGTCTTTGCGGTGCCGGCCGATGTTAGGGATTGGATTAGATTGAGCCATTATGAAGGGTTGGATTTTAGTGCGGTAGATGAAAACGGAGGAGGTGCGGATGGAGCGCCGACATCAGAAACTGTCACATTGCAGAGAAAGAGATTGAGGGAGACAATGAAATTGAATGCAATTTTGAGGGCAGAAAAGGAGAGGAATGAAAAAACTATCGCGGCATTAAAAGGGTCATTCTTCTACCGACTGCAAATCCAGCAAAGAAAAATGTAAAGGCTGAAGACGGTACTGAGATGGAGATCGATACAGAAGATGACGGGCGACCGTCGCTAGCATTCTTGCAGAAGAAGGGAAATCTGACAAAGGATGGAAAACACCCTATTGCGACGACGACCGAATTCGCGCTGACGCAACTACCTGCGCTAAAACAGTTACTGGATAATCTAGGGCCAAGATTGAAGGAGTTATCGGAAGGAGATGGCATGGATGGGATGGTGGGAGAACAGGAGAAGAGTTGGAGAAGGGAAAGATTGGAGTTTATTGAAAAAGAGACACGGCGACATCTAGAAAGTGTTAGAGGCTTGGAGCTAGGCGCTCAAGGTGAAGTGCGAGATGGAGAGTGGCAGGGTGAAGGTAGAAAGCTCGGGAATGGAGAGGTTGAAGATTTAGAAAAGGTTGTGGGGATGTTTGAAACCCATGCCGCACCACCCCAAGGAGATGGAGATGCGATGGATGAGGGAGCATGAACTGAGTGTCGGCGGCAAAATTTGTGATGTTGATATTGGCGTTTTAGGATATACCCGAGGGTGACTGAATAACCGGCGATTTAGGCGCATATGAGAACGTCATTTGATTCATATGCGATTATGCGGTAGCGTAGCATGGCTTGAACTAAAGGAGTTTGCAAATGACGACGACTAGCTAGCAACTAGCTAGGTGCTATATCTATCACAATACTAAGCATCTCACATCAATCTATCAAAAAAGAATAGATGCCCCTATCCACTAGGGAATCAGACCTACGCCTCGCTAATGAACATTCCATCTCAAGATACCTACACCAGCTCCATCTCCCCCAAACGCACCAATTTTATCTCGCTGCACGTCTAACCCCTCACAAATCCTCAGGACTCCAACGTCATCCAACTTTCGGATCTCTTCACCTTTCGCTTTCCGGATATCCGAAAAGGAACAGGGCGCGAATCCCCAATATGCATTCATTCATCACAGGGGCAACGTATCCCGCACATTCCGCAGCCGCCCTGCCGAACCCCGACTTCTCGTATCCCCGCTTCCTTTCTCGTGTGTTGTTGTGGATGCGCGGGTCTTGGTGTTTGAAGTGTAGGTCCTGGGGGGAGATTTTGGTGTGGGTGTGGGTGTGGGTGTGGGTGTGGGTGGATGGTGTGGGTGGATGGTGTGGAGTGCAATGGTGTGTACTCGTCTGGGGTTGTAGATGTGGGATGATTGGGTGGGGTGATTGGGTGGTGGGATGATTGGGTTGGTGGTGTTGTGAGGTGGAAATGGGAGGTGTAGTGAGAGAGACGGTGTTTTTGAGGTAGGGTTTGGGGGGTTCGGGGCTATCTGGTGATGGTAGGGTCAGGGAATTTATTTTATCTGTTCGAGGAAGGGCGGAATGGGGGGTCGAAGACGGGATGTGGGAGATGGGATTGGTCTTTTCACTTCCGTGTTCGGTTATCGCTTTATTGATTTTCGTTGGGCGTCTTCTCCAAGTTCATGCTTCTCCTTGGAGAGGGGCAGTCCGCCGCTCAGCTTCTCGCGAGAGGTGATGGAAAGAACATCGTTGCGGTGTTGCTATGCATCTGGCCCTTTGGGACGGCGAGAAAAGGTGATGGGTGCGGATTAAGCTTTTTGATGGAGGCGAGAGTTGTGTGTGGTTTCCTTTCCACCGTCGGATGGCATGGTGTGGGTTTAACACTGAGGGTTGGGGTTGGAATCGACGAATGAAGGGATGATGAATGGATCGATATCCCACGATTTTACCATACTATCCAGACGTGACTGAGAGGGGGAATATCATATCATATCATATCATACCATTACATACATCCAGAAGAAATACAGCAGTGTAGAGGAAAGATGCAACGTGATATCATGACATCAGATCAGTCTCCGGTGTTGAATATAAGACTTACATGTAGTCATCTCACACATCCATCCCGCACCATCAAACCTCGATCATCGTTCCAGGAGCTAGCCAGCCAGCCAGCCAGCCATGAAGAAAGAGAGAGAGAGAGAGAGATGTATATAATAGACCTGCCTCCAAGCACGCTATACCTAGCACGCTATACCAAGCACGTGACTTCCACCCACGGGACACGAGACAATCCAAGTGGAGGAGGAAATCCATAGATGTATCTTTCCCATACTCGTAACGTTTTCAGAAGTCGTGACGCAATGGAGACGGAGCGTTCATTCCTTAGCTCGTCGCCTGCGTGGAGATTCGCGTTTTCGGTTCCCCAACCTGGTTCGGGCTGGGTGCGGCGGCGGCGCAGAGTCGATGAGATGGGGAGATGGGGGGTGTGACGAGCGGGGTTGCGGCTTGTCGGGTCCTTGCTCCGTTCGCCGAGCTCCGTCCGGCGGGCATGGCACGGCATGGTATGGTATGCGTTGTGGCGTGAAGATCCTCACCGTGGGCGACGGAGCGAGCTTTGTGTGTATCGTGTGGGCGGGTCCGGAGAGCGGGAGGGCGGCGAGTTTTCATGTGGGGACGGGGTGTTCGAGTGGTGGGCTTAGCTATTTCCAGCACCCTTGACCCATCAACTGTCGATATGGGTATTCGCATCTCGGACTCGATCGATATACGATTGGCTATGGAGAGGAGGGCCATACATCCGTTTCTACCATGCCCTACCCTGCCCTACCCTACCCGACTTTGCATCCATCCATCAGATGCTACTGCAAGGCATAAACGAAGACACGACACGACACGAACTTTCCAAGCACATCCCATCAAAAACCCAGAGCACATCCCGTCAAAAGAAAGCCTACCTGCGACACGAGGGCCGTGAGCCTTCGCCACAAAAAAGGACCTGCTGGGAAGCACCCGGAAAGTTCTACTCGACGAGTGTGCGCCAGGCGAGGGAAGGGACAGTGCAGTTTCCTTGGAGCGTCGACGGAGCGTGATGGATGATCTTGGAGCTAGGGTTTGCGGGGATTTCAAGAAACGGCATCGGTTGCGCGTTGTGGATCTTGAGGTTTGGGAGAACGGGGTAGAGGTTGGGGTTGGGTGGATGGGTGGATGGCGATCGGGCGATTGGGCGGGTTGGAGGATGGTTGGAGTGCGGGTTGTGCATGGTGGTTTGGTGATGGGTAGGTTGTGAGGGGGGGTGGGGCTGGATGGCTGGGAGAAAGGGAGTGGGGAAGGGGAGGGGGGGGGGGTAGATCTCCGGCCGGGTCTTTGATGGAGTTTGGGAGAATAAAAAATTTGATTGTCGAGGACAGGATGGGACGTGAGATGCTATGATTGGTGTATTTGAGATTGTATCACAGAAAGATTATATCACAGAGCACTTTTAGCTCATCTCTGTTGTATTCAAGGTTGGGTCGGTCATCTTTAGCTGAAGCACGGCGTGTAAATACTCTCCTTTGCCTGTCGGAGTGCCAGCTCTTGAGACAGCGCGGCACGGAGAAAAGGCACTGTGAATGAGGAATGCATTCCAGTGAGGGGTAATCGCGAAACGGGATTGTGGTTGAAATGGTGGAGCACTATTCAATAGCAAGAGCATGTTCTAGCAAAACCATGGTATCACAATTACCATTCCGAACCACAAGTTCGAAATCCCAAACTCGCAACCAAAACTTGCTCTTCTCGCGACAATTTGGTTTGGATGGGATTCTAAATTGTTGAATATTTCGGCGATAGCTTCATCGGAAGTTCAGAAATAGGGCATGGGGGAGTCATCGCAGGTGCTTAGCGATCAGAGACCTCTCAGCACCCGTCGATCGTCATTTCTGCCCATATTCCAAGAGCGATAAATCTCGTCGCCTTCACTGACGGTCATGCAACTTGGGATGTAAGACTTCGAAATATAACTTTGCAGCACGTGTTCGTGGAAGATTGGTATTGCAGAAATGAGAACAAAAATATGTAGCACAGTAGTTCAGGAACTCGCACTGTAATTTATGAGCTTGATGGGAACTTGGAAATGTCTGTCTTCGGTTGTTCTGTTGGATTCAAGGGGAACGTCTTTGGGATAGATGGGAAGTGTGATGAAAAGATGGCCTTTAGATGTTGGCTCGCAGCTGTCGGTATCCATGATCCTATCTTGGCGAGTTACCACTGGGGCCATCGTGAACAATAGCATGCCCATCAGCTGTTACCGCACTTGCCGTACGTTGATTGGATTCTATACCTTTGACAGAAAGCCAAAGCATCCAATATCGAGAGAATGATCCCCCCAGAACTCGAGTAGCAAGGGGTAAACAGAAGACGAAGTTGAAAAGAGAAAGACGAGGAGTATCGCCAATGTACGGAAAGTCTTGCGGCAGCGCAAACACGAGACACCCCCGTACGCACGATGGAGAAAACTCTGACTCTCAGGATGCAAAGCGATGAGATGAGGTCGACTGCAACATGGGTCGCAGAATATATTGGCCGCACAACAACCATGCATGCGAAATGACCCATGTCGTCAGCACGGGAGATAAAGCTACTCCCCGCCTCAGATTCGGCATTCGCTCTACAGACTCTCCACTCTGCCGAATCGGATCCTGATAAGCCCAAACGAGCCATCCCACGAAGATCATAGCGCATTATCGACATCCCCATTCAGACCTGCCTCTTCGCATGCGATATCGGTAAGATGGGATGGCGCGATGCCAAGACTTCACGGTGGTCACTTGATATGCTCGAGGTTTGGTGAGTATCGTGTACATCCATGGAGACTGTACATGTCGACAGGTGTAGAGTCGTATGTATGTGTATGGCAATTTGCATGGGTCGGAGAGATTATTTGATGTCCCTAGCGTCGCCCTGGACTGATGTATTGAATGGACTATCGTATCCTGTAAGATGATTATTGAACATCATGCATGAGCACACGAACGACATCTCTTCTCCCGGGAAAAGTGTAGGAGGAGAACAGAATGGGAACACATAGATAAGCAACAATCTGCAAGCAAGCAAGCAAGCAAGCAGGTAACGGCCCTTCTCCGTCAAGTGGCACACAGACACGTGATTGGATTTCAAATCTTGAGATGAAGCCGATGAGGTTTAACTGGAATTCATGGCTTAAGAAGAGCCACGTGGTGACTCGTGAGCATGTACCGTAGTTCGAATGAATGTAACGAGTCATCGAATTGGACGCGAAAAGGTGAAGATTAAAGGTTAGAGTGTGCATAGATTTATCAATTATTGAGGAAGATCTTCATACTACGGAGTAAAGCCTCAAAAATTCTGTCTTGGTCTCCACTTTGGATCAATCAATTATCAATAACATGGGCGCTGAAGTATTGTAAGTGGAGGGATGGAGGGATGGATGGATGGATGGATGGATGGATGAAGTAGTGATACTGTCCTTGTAGAATCTGTCGACTCGTGCAAATCACTTCATATAATGAGACCACGCGATATAATTACTTTCTCCTCATCGTCTCCAGCGCCCTTTAATGGCGAATGCGACATTGAATTCCCCATTTCACCGTGACCCAAGAGTCCAAAAACTCACCTCAACTCGCATCTCTCATCCCCATCCATCGCAACACATCCGTAAACTTCAATGCAAAGCAATACAGTCTATCTCCAGATACGGCTTTCCACTCATTAATGCGCACTCATCCATCACATCGTCCGTCGCATCACATTTCCCACATGCCACCGCGAAACCTGTCATCTTTCTTTCCCCGTTAGTAGTTCACTATCATCCATCCGTCCATTGTGATGAGCCAAACAGCGTGATGCCCACCCACACTCCCTCGGGACATGTTGAAGAATAAGCCTTGCAAGTGCCGAAGCGATCGATGGATGGTTTTTCATCGCGTCTCTGCATGTGGTCATGGTGGTGTGACAGGGAAGCCCATCTCCTGTATGGAGGAGATGGTGTCCTCCGTATAAGGTCTGACTTACATTCTTGGTATGTTCTGTAGGGCGTAATCATTAATGCGCGTGAAGAAAGATGGGAAAGATGAAAGGATGGATGGATGGAAGCTTTCAATGATTGTACTTTGGGGTTTATTGGTTTGGGGGAGGGAGGGCCCCGGGGAGGGGAAGAAGGACGGATGGATGGATTGGATGGAGTTGGATTTATTATTATATATTCGAGTAATTAGTACATACTCTGTATTTATCATAAATACTTATTGATAATATATATTATAACTAAATGTGAGTAATAAGCAAATAGATTCCTAGATAGATATAATGCAAATAATATTAGGTTATTGATTAATCATCAATATTATATTATATTACACCTGCAAGTACTTGTATACCTATTTCGGTAGGTATGTATATATTCAATTAAATAAAATGAAAGGAGAAGAAAATTTCTCTTTCTCTTTCTCTTTGTCTCTCTGTTTCTCTCTCCCCTAAGGACTGTCTCGTAATTACTACCTACCTAGGTAGGTATCATTTGATTCATTTCTATTTTTCACCCCCCACTTCATCGATGAGGCACGTGGTAAAGTGGTTAAACCTCGGAGATGGGTAGTATTACATAAGTAGAATGAATCCCAGCAAACAGCTTCAGCCCTTCAATGATAAAGTACAACCATGGCAGAAAAGTACGAGAGGCGTAGTACGGAGTATAGGTAGTACAGAGTAGATGTTAATGTAGTAATTAGTAGTAGCAATAGTGAGTCGTAGTACAGAGTAACAATAGTAGCAATAGTGGCAATGGTAGCAATAGTAAAGAGTAAGAATAATAATAGTAATAATAATAGTAGTAATAGTAATAATCGTGGAAATAGTAGTAAAAGTAGTAATAGTACAAGTAGCAATCGTAGCAATACGGAGTAAACTTAAACCCTATCGAGAACGATCTGCTTCAAAAATCTGTGGTTTTCTTTAATCACCTATCAACTACTAGTAATATGCATAATCATCCATCATGATTCGTGATGATGATTAAGAAATTAGACGCCGTTGTTTCAAATACTTGCATTGATTAATAGGGAGTCTTTTGCTTGGTTTATCATGTACCCGCATTAAGCATGAAAGAAAGAACCTTGGAAATACTTGGATGAATTATGTATGCTGTAGGGTTTGTATGGATGTATGGATGGATGGATGGATGGATGGATGGATATGCTAGGTTACAGTAAATACCACTATTCTTGAGAGTTTGATTTACCTATTTGATATCTATCTATCTATTTACCTATTTGCGCTGCACTCTGTACGTTTCCTTTCTTATACTCTCGTAGGCAGATACTGTATCTCTCAAACCATCGATTTAAACTAAATTAGGGGAAAGTTAAAACCAAGTCTTGAAAAGGGAGGGATCTCGGGGCGGGTAGGGAAACTGGGGCGGCGTACCTGAGTTTAACAACGGTTGGTTGAAAACTTGGAAACCTTTTGTGTGAGTGATACAGTAGATTGTTGTACCGTGTATTATCTATCTATCTATCGATCAATGTCTCGAATATATAGTGAAGTATCGGTCGGTATAATGATGTTTAGGAGAGAGAGGATATTAGAGAGAGGATATTAGAGAGAGACCTTAACTAGTAAGTAATACTTTTTTATAAAATTAAGTTATTTATATACGTTATATAATCATTTCTTCTTAAGTAGTATATAGACTTTATTTTTAAAAATGAAAAATAATATAAATTAGAATAGAATAAAAAAGTTAAAATTTATAGTTTTATATAGATTTTATATAGATTTTATATAGATTTTATATAGATTTTATATAGATTTTATATAGATTTTATATAGATATTATATAGATTTTATATAGATTTAATATAGATATTATATAGATATTATATAGATATTATAGATATTATATAGATATTATATAGATCTAATATAGATTTAGTTTAGATTTTATATAGATTTTATATAGATCTTAGTTTAAACTAATTATTATAATTATAATACTCGAGTAATAATTATTATAAAATAAATATTATTTTATTTCTAGCTAATAAACTTAAATACTTTATATATATATATATATATATATATAAAGTATCTATTATTCTATATAATTCCCTAAACCTATATATATATAAAGGTTTCTAAGCTTTTTATAGATACCTCCCGAACTAGTCTTTTTCTTTACTAAAGGAGGATTTAATTAAAATTTCGCTCGTCTAAGGAAAAAAAAAAGGCCTGAGCACAAGGCACAAGGGATTGGAAAAACTACCTTACTTAATACTATTCTTACCATTAATTCTTATTAAACTTATGAATTCTTCAATCCATTTATTATCATCATTCAAGTTGATCACTCCTTCAAACTTCTTGAATGATTTCAATACAGAATTATCAACCTTTCGATCAACATATGCATGATCAAAGGTTAATTTATCATTTGCCATAGTCTTTTGGAGGGAGGAAGGAAGTATTAAATAGCATTTCTTGCACTTATTAGGTCGTCTCCGAAGCTCCCATTCAAGCTGGCTCGGAACATCAATCTGGGTCAGCAATCCACCAGGCGGTCGCATGCCTCGTCCTCCACCCAACTCGAAGCGACAGCAAGGAGCTGCGAATGTACGCGATACTAGGCATGATAATGGACTTGTAGGCCCTGGGAAGAGGGTACCTCGACAAAAGAGTAATGGATATATGAACGGACATGCGAACTCCTCCGAATCCATTGCATCAACACCACCTTCGACCCCACCACCTACAAATGGCCACGCGAAATTACCTGGACACGCAGACAATACATCAGAACAAAAAGTGGCCGGGGATATGACGAGGAGGACTTCCGTTGGTGGACATTCAGACTCATCTCAAGATATATACAATATCCCCACGATTTCTTTCCCACAAGAAAACCACCGCCATATCAATGTCAACTCTGCCAAGAACCCTTCCGTACATCGTGATTCGGGCCCATGGCATTATGCGAAGACCGTCCTAACATCCTGCCCGATCTCTGATACGCTCGCCATTCTCATTGTCCTTCTCCAGGTCCCACCGGCTTTCTTGACCATTATCCAGTTACTCTTCGCCACTTTGACCTTTGTCCCTCCATCAACGACTGCTACTTCTGGGATAAGCTTTATTGACATGTTTGAGGGAACAACTGCTACTCCATCATTGGCAACGGTTATGGTGGTTGATGTGATGTTTCTCTTGGTTTGGCTATTCTTGTATGGTCCGCTGCAGGAATTCGTTTTACAGTTTGCACAATCGGTGATTGCGTTGACCTTGGGAGGGGGTATCAGTGGGAAAGAGGCTGCCATGAGAAATGTGTTTCTATGCTTTGGTTACATAGGGCTCTCGCATTACGTCTCAATTAGCAATGTTAAACCCGCTGGGCTTCGAGCAATCCTATCATCTTCACGCAGTTTCCTAGGACCATTCGACCCTGACGATCCTCTCGAATCCATACCACTGCAAAGCACAAACTGGAAAGACCGAATACCAATCTGGGCTCGAAAATATTCTTGCGGTCCATATCCTTGCACAAGGGGTAGTGCGGTATATTCGAGATTTATATGTGAGGAGTCAAAAACGCGATCATGCCGCATCTACTTTAGGGGACCCCGAAGCAGGAAAGGGAACCGCAGATGGAGCCAATGATTCTTCTACTACAAATCCACAAACGCCAGATAACGAAACTATAACATCATTACATGCCAGTCATACTGCCATTACCGCCAGGAAAAAGAGGAAACAAAGCGCACAAGTTCGTATACAGCAGCCCTTGTGGGCAGCTTTAGCAAGTACAAAAATTGTCATGGTCAAAGAGTACGAGACGTCACACGCAGCTGCGGAGTCAGCGGGTACAAATGCAACAGATGCTAGTAACCTCGGAAATGCACCTTTTAGTACCGAACCAAATCGGATTTGGATTACAAATGTTGGATCTGACGCGGTTTTATTCAGTACCAGTTACTTTCCTAAACACACAATTTCCGAAGATCATCAGGGAGGGACGGATGGATCCTCTGCAGATTCAAGAATGCCCCTGTTCGTGAGGGTTAATCAAGCATATTGGCAACCCACGAGGATGGAAGCTAGTATTGATTCCAGCTTGCCGACTGGTCAAAACACATGTTGGGATGGAGAGATCTTTGGGCTTGCTCCTTCAAGCAGCTACGAGATCGAATTCTTCAACACTGCCAACAGCAAAGTCATTTTTTGTACCAGCGTCAAAACACTCAACACCCCTTCGGATACTACAGCTACCACCTCTCTTTCACCGCTTCCCCCTCAAATCTCAGGACGCCCAGGATCACCAAGTACCACGATTAAACAATCAATTATTGCATCCGAGACCAAACTCGCGGAAGAGCGGAGTCGCCAGAAGCGTGAACGTAAAGACCAACGCACAAAACTCAGTACACTTCGTAAAGACATCGAGAAACTCACCAGTATCATAACTTCTTCCGGTGGCAATGATGACCGACAACGTCAAAAGATTCAACAAATCAATCTTCACATTAAGCAGGCCGATGATGCCATTTCTGCCATTCAAGCCGAGATCGACATCGTCGAGCGATTACCTTCCGCATCAAGGGATTCCACTTATATTTCTGCGAAACAGAAATATCGAGCACAAAAAGAACTTTATGAGAAAGCGAAGACCGAGTTCAATGCCAAAAAGAAAGAACATGAAAAGCCAATCGCGGATTTGAGCGCCGAACTTCTCAGCAAAGAACGTCAAGCTGAGAAATTGGAAGCCCGATCCATCAAGCTTACCCACCAAGCCGATGGCTACCGCGAAGCTAACATCAAAGGACTGAATGAAGTTCAACGCAAAGAAAAGTTGCGCAAGGACAAAGATGAGGAAAGAAGAATGGTCGAGGCGAGTTGGGCTGAGTATAATATGAAAGTGCAACTCAAATTCCAACAAGACACAGAAGCTCTCAACACCAGCTACCTATGCATCGAACAAATGAGCATGGTCATGCAGCAACAACATCAACAAGAAACAAACCAAGTGTACGTCAATCCTAACCCTTGGACAACGGCCGGTGAAAGCTCAATGTCTGGGTTTCCCGCATACGCTCCAATCTCAAATATGCAAGCTATGCCTCAAATGGGTGGGCCAATGGCAATGCCACAAACTACAAGACCAAGAGGTCGAAGTTCAAGCATGTTGAGTAATGAGAGTGGCTTCACCCAAGGTCTCGATTCCGATGAAGAACATGTCCCATTTTATGGTCCTCATCTCCAATCTCAATCCCAATATACCCCATACAATCCAAATCAATCACCAAGCCCTTTCGCCCTCTTTCGCCAAGCCACCGCATCTCAATTCCAGCAAAACGATTCATTAGGCTGGCCTCCGGCTCGTAAGGGGTCCGGGTCAGGTGATGGATCGGGTTCGAGAGGTGGAAGTTCAAGAGGTAGTATTGGGGATCCCAAGAGTCCTGCTCAGGGCCATGCTCAATTACCTTTGCCGATTGGGGCTGGTTCGGGAATTGGGGGTGGAAGCGTGAGAGGTTTGAGAAAATATTGGGATAACTGATTGCGGGCTTAGATTTTTTGCTAAGGGTGCTGCGTTTAAAGGAACTCCAGAGTGGTTGGATTTGCCCGATCTACTTGGTTGATATCTGTGGTCACGGTGAAGTCAAAAGTGTGAAAATCTTCCGACGTGGGCTGCGGCCAGTTAAAATAAATACATGATTGGCATAGTAGTAAAATGAAGCTTGCAAGTTTTTTGTTCTCTATTTCACTTTGCCCTTTTGATTCTATCCTATCGTGATGTGATATGATTTATTCCATGTGCAAATTGTGCTCGGCAAACATTTTGGGAGTATACCCAGTACGAAAATGCACAGAAAAGGCAAGTGGGGGGACTGAGACATTTCTCGGATATTTTTTTACGAACATCACAACAGCTGCACATAATACTTGGCGCCCAGAAATTCCAAGTCATTTCATACCGGGCGTATGAAACATTTGCCGCATGGTAAATTTCACGGTCATGGTCTGATTTCATTTGAGGTATCAGCGTAAGTTTCTCCGGCGCCACGACGCTCCAAATTGGACTTGTTTCACCACTCCGGGGGTTTCTATGTCGACCTTTTCTTTCCTGTCTTCGTATCATTCCCTCCTCCCCCACCTTGGATCTCGCCAAAGATATACAAATTAAACTGCACCCTCACCACCACCTCTCGCACAAAATACGTGCCCTCTCGTCGTCCCCGTCGGTCTCCACCATGCCCAGCGCCTCTCGCGCCATCCTGGTGATGGAATCTGTCATGGTGGGCGGTCCGCAGATGTAGATGAGGGTTTGGGATCTTTTTTCTTGCGGGGGGTGGGGGAGGGCGTCGTGGATGGCTTGGGGGGTTATTCGGTGGGGGTGGGGGTGGATGGGGAGTTTTGGGTGTAGGGTTGGGGTGGGCGAGAGGCTGGTGAGGAAGAGGTGGAGGTTCCAGTTTCGTTTTGGGGGGTGCGGTTGCGCGGTGGGAGGGGAGAATATTGAGGTGAGGCGGGAGAGGAAGGGGATTGAGTTGAGGGGGAGGGTTTGTGCTTCTGCTTCTGCTTCTGCTTCTCCCTCTTCCTCTCCCTCTCCTTTGTTAGTGGACAGTGGAGGGATTTTCGTGGTGTAGAGGAATTGGATTTCGAGATTTGCGTAGCTTTCTCTTTCCCTTGCGCTCTCGCTTTCACGTCCGGCATTCCTGCCATCGATCTCCAATCTGCTATTGATATATCCAACCATACTGATAAGTGGGTTGATACCCATCCCACCAGCTATGAATATGATCCTCTTTACTCCCGTCCCATTGTGCAAATGCTTGCCATCGTCGTCGCCCTTTGCTGCCGAGGAAGGAAAGGACGCGAACGAATCCGGCGGCCACACAAATGATCCTCCAACCCGAACCCGCACCTCCGTCCCCACAATCTCTCCAGCATCCTGAAATAGCCATGTGACCTGCTCGCTTATCTTTCCTTCCCCCTCGTGTGGGATAATGGGTCTTTGGATTGCAAGTTCGATGCCTTGATCTTCTGCGTCTCTCTTCTCTGTGCGTGATGTCTCCTCCTCGTTTGGTGGTGCGGTGGTGGAGGGCGGCGTGCTGGTCTGATCTGGGGTGTGGTGGAGGGGGAAATTCGTAATGCTGTAGCCGCCGGGTTTTTCAATCCCAGGGAGGTAGAGGTCAACCCATTGTCCGGGCTTCCACGTGAGCTTTTGCTTTTGGGTTTGCTGGGGAGGATTGGAAGGGGGAGAGAGGTAAAAAAGGCGGGTGGTAGCGTTGATGGGTGTTATCCTTTCGAGGATAAGTGTGTGCAGGGACTGGCGGTTGGTTAATGATAGCTTGCTTTGAGGGGATGCTTATTAATCTTAAGTTTGGCTGGGTGTATGTGGGTGTTGACTTGGCACTTTTATGATGGAAAACATGAAAGGGAATAGATAGATACCTCATCCCTAGGCTCTGTCGCTGTTCGCTCGATATGACTTCGATATCTCTTTCCATCGCTCCTGTCTTCATCTTCGCTACCCGCACTGTTTCCACGTTCATTCTCGCTTTCCTTTATATTGCGAGACCTGGGTTCTGTCACTGCATTCCGCGGGGTATCGGGTATTGGCGCCATGACCCGATCGATACCCAGTCTAGATCCAGGCGGCGCTCGACAATTTATTAATGTCCTTTGTGTTGATCGAGATAATTGAGGGAGTTGTCATCATGCTGTGTTGTGCTCACGTGATCATCACATGGAGTCAAACATAGGGCACGGATCTCTTGGAGCATGCATCATATATATTCAGTAGTTTGGATGCCTAACAATAATATTTACCACACACTTGCATCGGATATTTCCTTCCGACTTCATGTCTACGGAACCTGAAAGGAATGTTCTATCGCTAGTAAAGGTAACGAGGGGGGCACAACCCTCCGCTTAGCAACTCCAGTGCGGAGTGCGCAGCTGCATCTCGCATTCGTATGTTTAACCAAGATAGTTCGATTTGAATCGAAAATCACGTGCAAGCTCCAGCTTGAACGTTTTTAGCATCAAAGGGTTGCTATTTCTTATAATCCTTCATACTCGAATCTTCATACCGTGGTTTTAGGCGCACATGGATACTTGACAGCCATACGGGTAGATGATTGATTAGTTCTCTGATGAGGCAATCGGGATACGGATAGCTTGCGGGTACCGGTATCAGGCATCGAAGAGGCTAGACTTCATGATCAGGCGACTGATAACCGAACTGTGGAATTTCTCATGGTTTCATTGGCTATGGACGGTGGTAGCTTGGAGCTCATGGAAACTCCATGTGACATCTACTTGTCATTTGCTATTCCTCGATTCGATGGGAGTTACTCGTGATGTTCCCAAGCCTTGATCGGGAAAGGGTTCCGAGTCATTGCAATGAAAGATTGAGAATGGACACAGGACTGGGGGTGGGGGAAAACGGGGAATGGAAATAGAGCTTCTACATCGCTGATAGAGATGGACGAGCATGAACGTGATGCAGCAACTTGGAGTACTGGTGCTTACTATAGGGAGGAAGAAAAGAAAGCTATAGTAGCTAGATCTTCCTACCTGTTTGGATGCTGACTAGGGCCTGTCGATATCTCTTGAAGTGTAATGAGAGATGATTAATGAGTGTTGGGAGGATTACGCGAATTGAAGCGGGTGGTTGTATTTCTGATTTTCTCGAGGGGCTGAAGGGAGGAGAAAGAATGTGATGGGGATGAGACGGGATAGTATTCATATCTTGGTGCGGTATGTTTTTAAAGGCCTTAAAAATGAATGATACATCTAACGCTCTCGCTAGAAGGAGCGAGACAACACCGGAGCGGATTGATAATATTCTAGATTGCAGTTAGAGCTAGTCATTTTGAACTGTAATTGACGACTCTTAGATGTTATGTATTGAATGTGTGAAGTAAATCAATATATGAGATGAATTCATCTCATAAAATGGGCTAAATGTATAGAATAGCCTCAATATACGAACGAAGCTGAGTGTATGAACTCGAGACTAATCACCTCTCCCAAAAAATGCGCCATGTTGAATATCCCAAGTACCGAACAATTCTGAAGGCTTCGAAGGTTAGGAGCATGGCTTCCATGCCCCGGAATCTGTCCTCCTCATTCCAGCCCAACGCCCAACTCCGCACCCTGCGACACGCCTTGTTACCCATAACACCAGACCCAAACTACCCTAACTCTCATCATACTTATCACCCTTAGCAGGCATCTTCCAACCCACATTGATCTCCTCTCCCTCCGTAACGACCCCCCAGACACAACCCTCACAAAACCGATGATGACAGCCTTCCTTCCCTCTTCCTCCGCCCTTGCAGAAGCGCGAGACGTGCATGTCAAGGTGTGGCTCACCGGGGAATGCAGTTGCAAACTTGCAACGGCAGCAGGTGAGGATCCGGGTGCAGCCTGTTTCGGACCGTGGGTGTTAATCGATGGAGAGACCAGGAGGAGCATGCACACGGCGCAGATGGCGGAACGTTGAGGGGATACGTACCAATCGGTGGAGCGGGCTGGGGAAAATTGGGGGGGAGAAGGTAGAGGAGGTATTCGTACTCCGATCTGAAGATACCCTCGCTGCGGGAATGGGACGCATGGGATTTTGTGGGTTCGGCGGCGTTCAGGAGAGCGACGATCTTTGTGGGAGAAGCGGCGTCGGAAGGGAGAGTGGGCATGGTTGAGATGGGGGTGGTGGTGTGATTGGAGTTAGTGGGAAGAGTCGTATGAGGAGGAGGAGAAGAAGTCATGATTGAGATTGTGGTGGGAAATTCTGGTTGATGAAATTTGCAGAGATGGAATTTAACGAAATCTATGAGAGAAGGACTTGAATGAATCTTGAAGAACCAAAAGAAAATTGTCTGCACAAGGTTAGGGATGTGAGATAAGTCATTATTAAGGAATTGACGCTCAAAAAAATTATTGTAATGAAGAGGACGTTTTAAAAGTGGCGAGGGGTAGAGAGAGATATATATATACATTGGTAGGTAGAGAGATTGGCAGGAACTAATCTGTTTCGGGGTGAGATGGTTTCATTGACCGACATTGAAAAGTGGCAGTGGTGTCCATAGTGTCTTAATTACCGATGCCTGTAGCTAATCTCTGAGATTGTTAATCTAAGACATTGATAGTTTTACATCATGATAGGGTTGATTGATTGCAGTAGAAGTTGTTTGGAAGTGTTTTTCAATCAAATGGATGCTCTCTCAAGTTTAAGCGAAGGGGTTAAAGTTGAATGGTTGTTGCTTGTCTATGAACAACAATTAGTCACATGATGGGCATTGAAATTGTGGTGGTGAAGAGAGACGGTCAATTTCTTGAGATATTCTACACCTTTAAGATGTTTAGCACCGACTCCATTCGAATCTCTGGAAAATTTTAAATGTTCGAGGACAATCAGTTTTTAGAGATAACCAAGCCTGCCAAGGTGGCTACCTATTCCAAGTCATATAGTTTTTCTCAAACCCAACTTCGGTCAGATACTAGTGGCACGTTATGGTACTGTATGTTAACGAGATATTATCTTGAGACAATAGCAGAGTTTACAGAGGATATATATATATATCATAGAGATCTTGGGGTGATAGAGTGGTGAACTCTTGAGAGGAAGACGATGAATAATTATCGGCAGGAGACTGGGGATTTCTTTGACAGAGACTTTTTTCGTTTATAAAAATTACCATACCACTAGATACGGTTATTTGTATCGAGTTGACACAATATTCTTGAAATTTTACAGTAATTATACATAACAGATAGATATTGCTGGTATCAAATGGAGATTCAGTGATATCAATTACCCATAAATGGGTTATATATGAAGCTTACGAGAATAATTTCTCCAATTAGTTATTTGCTATTGATCTTTGTGGAGGATCGCTGCCATTGACCTTCAACGGCAGCGGCTTAAAGTCCTGGGACGAATGTTAACACTCAGATACTCAAGGACTCGATGCTGTTTTCGATTATTATTGTATATAATTCGAGGATCTTAAGCATATAATACTCAAGGTTCCTCGACCTAAAGCGTCCGCTTCATAGTCATGCTTTACTCCATAAAATAGAAGCCGTTTCTTCTTAGCTAGATGGGTGAGCAAGAGTATCATGAAGTCTAACCCGCTTTTCTCATATCGTCTTTTTCGAATTTTGGCTTTGTTGCATTCTCTCCAAAGTTACTACATGCTATACTGTCGTTACTTTAATTGGGTTCATAGTCAGATTATTTTGAATATTCTGCGTCCATGGGCTCTAAATTCGGAGGTAAGGAACGGCATTCCAGATGTCATTAAAGGATAGCGACCCTATGGTCATTCTTTTCACAATATCTAGATCATGATGGTCTGAGATATACTCTACTAAGGCAATCGAAAATGTGTTATGTTTCATTTATTGGAGGTCTTACTATTAGTTAGTTATTTCATGCATCTCTTCGCAAAGAAATTGTGTTTACTAAGTTATCATCATCACCAGCACAATATTCATCTCCTCATTCATATTTTCAATATCTTTCCGCTGTGTATACTAGGTACATACTTCCATGGTCCTTTTACCCAGCATCGAAAAGAGTCGACATAGGACAGAACATCTGAGGGTGACCTCAAAAGCGAGGGTTTTCAACCAGCCACCTCATCTTAACTCGTCTAACCTTGGCCAAGTAGCTAGAAGATTTCATTTCAAATTTCACTCTCATCTCAAGTCTCACTCGTTGCCCACCAAGCTACATTCCACTTTTCATAAGATTGCTGATCTCAAAAGCTCAACAGGCAAATGATTCACTTTCAACCACCTCGTCAAACCAAGCAAAATGTAGCAAGGCAGTGCAAACGCCATTCATCTCACCCTCGCCTATATAGATATGAACAAGCGACAAACAACAAAATTGCGAGGTTGCGGTATGGTGTAGTGGTAATAATCATGCAACTTAATCGTACATCCGTTGGTGTTGGCCTGCGGGACTTGTCTCTCCTTCACCACGTGTGTCTGTACGGACGTGTAACCCCTCTTGAAAGCTCGATATTGTACTGAGTTTTCTTGAGACGGTGTGGTCATGCTTCCTTAGTTTCGTTTCATCCTTGATTCGAACAGCGCTCATAGTAGAAACCCTGGGTTTATAGAGTCTTATTCGACGACTTCGGTCATTGAATGCTCTCGGGGCTTCTCAACTTGAATTGGATATTACCCAATTCTTGTATCTTTTTTTGCATTTTTTTTGCCAGGTTCATTTATTTGGCGGAGGGTGCATGCCCCAATGGTATTTAACCAGCAGAACTTGGTTGAATACAACAGATAACAATTAACTTCCAACACATCAAGGTCCTGATACCCAAAGAGTGGAAACACTTTAATATTCAAGTGACAGCTAACTTATACTATGGGTCATAGTTTCATCACTTTATTTATCTTTATTTCCTTTTCGATTATTGAGCTTATTGGGAGCACCACCAAGGATGTCTGTAGTGATGGGTCGAACTTCTTGGATTATGCGACTGCTATCCAGACTTTCAATGACATCAGAGCGACGTCGAAAGAATCCTGGCCTCCGACTTGTGATCAACTTTGCACGTAAGTCCAACATGTGCACACCAGCAATTTCATCAAGTCTTAGAGTGGGTTTTGATATTTCTGGGTTGGATAGAGACTTGCGATTGTCACCAAAAATACGACGTAGGCCAATAGCGCTACGATATATCTTCTACCCTAAACTGTATTCATTACGATACGCGATGAACCCCTTCGACGGTTTTGAGTTTTGACCTTTTGGCATCGGGATTTTGGTTGCTAGGACTACTGAGCCTTCATCATTGGATGTGATATCTGCACATCTCTTTCCTTTCAGGGGAAACCTCGATGAGAGACATGTATCTGCAAATAAGACCATAGAAAAGCTCTCTATTGTGTCTTGTAACACCAAAACCCATCAATAAGTTTCCTTGGGAAATCCAAACATCGTAGGATTAGTCCCGAAACAGCGCAGAGCGACAAGTGCTCCTTCAATATCGATTCCTGTTGGCTCTAGAAAGTGGAAGCAAGTTGTGATAGCCTTGCAACTATCTTCCTGCCAGCCTGGATTGTTCGTGTGGCATTTGAGAAACTCTTCAGACTCTTGGTCTGCGACTATTTCAGTGGTGTCCTGTCTAGCAGTGTCGGCTTACAACGGGAAGAAGATCAAGTAGTATTTCAATGGGGAGGTGAACAAAATTTCAACCAGAGAGAGTCTTGTTGCTTTTCCAGTACATGCAGATATCTCCACTCAGTACATGATAAGAAGAAACTCAATGTCGCAATGGTTTAGACTTGTGCGCCACTCATGAAGCCAGATTTGGTTTCTCTGCCTTTACCCCAGTTTTGCTAAAGCTCATGTTTGCGGTAACCACTCCTGTATGGGTTCCAATATCCCCTGAGACTGAGGCTAAGATCCAAGTTGGCGTTAAGCTATCATCAAAAAATGCGTTCGGATCAATTCTTCAATAAGCACCCTGTCACCGGCTCCTAACGAGTACCCAAATGGTTTCGCCCGAAAGTGAAAAGCAAAAAAGAAAAAAAGTTATAAAAGATACCATATAAAAGTGAACGCCTAAAACACCCATAGAGTTAATAGATATATATATATATATATATATATATAACTTTTCCCTCATAGTTGGTTTTTTTCTCTTCATAATTTATAACATTACTGAAACTATTTGATGCCCTACACAATTCTCCGTTCCACTTCGTGACACCTTCGAGCTCTTTGAGCTGCTTCATATTCCATCGTGTCTTGGTTATCAGATTCGCTTACCGAACAAAGCAATTCGGTACGGCTAAAGTTCTAGACATAGCGTTCTAAGATAGTAGGCTTGTTATCCTTGATATATTTTATTCCGGATGATGCATTTCTTGTGGACGTGGTAATTCCCCAGACTTGCTCGATAGTACTCGATGGATGTTGAGAACCGGTAGCTGCTTCATCTCTATCTCTAAGACGTTGCGGACTTGGATTCCGACAATCCTCCCCAAGTATCTCAGGGACGTCCGTTTCTATTTGGTGCTCGAACCCGGGGTTATTCCGGTGATATTGAAAAAACGGCCTCTATATAATTGACTATTTGAGCCAAAAAATGTTCAAACTTTTCTGCTATTGTGCCTGGAATACCAGATATCTTACATGCAAAGGAGCATATTGCAGACAGAACTATCCAGATAAGTATTTGCAATAATAAAGCGTATGAACAGATATAATTGTTGTTATAGGTGCTTGACTCTGTGGATCCTAGTAGTATGCCACCCAATGTTCGACGAATAACGGTATCGTTTGTAGGATCGCATTTGAAGAGTGGTGCGGCAGGTAGGGGCTGACTAGCCGCGTTCTTACATTGAGCTGTCGCCCGCTGTGCTTCCTTTGATTTCGATGAGTCAGCATTTATTTATCCGTCCATAACTTGAGTAATGAAGACACACCTCATCTGCTTGACAATGCTCAATATAATCCTTCATGGCAGTCCAAATCGCCAATTTGAGGGTATATTAAGAGATAAAGGTGCCGATCGCAAAAGCAACGGCGGTGATAATAGTCCCAATAGCTCCACATTCCCAGAAAGCAAGAAACCTTACGCATTTCATGATGGGATTAAAATTTGAGGTAGATGCGTGTTGTGAACAGGGAGTGTCGGGTGTACATCCGCATTGCTGGACGGCTTGACGTACTATCGGCGGCACAGGTAGTGGCTGGACTTGAGCTTGAATGTTTGGTTGTCCAGGCTGAATATTTCCTTGAAATACAGGAGCAGCATTAACTAGCATACCACTTTGAATTGCTGGCAGTTGTTGTGATTGTCCTTGCGACACAGGTGCCGCAGCCGCTTGGAGATTAGCACCTCCAACCCCAGAACTTGCAATTGGAGAGAACGAGGCTTGCTGAGAAGCTGCAAGTATAGAAGCTGCACTTCCAGTATTGTTCATTGTAATGGTGGGGGAACTAGGCTGTGCCATGATCGAGGTAGATATGATAGCAGAACACTCGGGGATATGTAAGATATTCACGATGCAGGTTTCATCGTTATATCACCATGCCCATACGATCAATTATCATATGTAGCTTTGGTGAGAGATGCGCAGCTAAACTCAGCCTTTCTGCAGTAACCCTGCCCATGTAAGACAGACAGGTATATGCATACGCACGTGATAGCTCTACGGGGCATGAAACGGTTTAGGCAAATAAACCTGTTTCTCTATCTTAAATAAATTGATTAATCTCCACCATTTAGATTCATAGATACTGTAGGGAGATAGACTTAGTGTGAGCTCAGCGAGTGCATTAATAGATTCATGAAACGCTACGAAAGTCACGGGACAAGATAAGTGAGTATATATATTGGCGGAGTAAAAGATCTGGAATATATAAAGGAATGGTTTAGGAGTGGAGATTTCGCATAAGTTGATTCTTAGTGTTGGGGAAAGGGCGAAAAAAGGGGAAGGGTGTTAGGCAAGAGAGAGAGAAAACGGGTTCAGACATATCGGGAGAGCGAAAGGACGAAGGAGAGTTTGCAATTATTGGGGTCAACAGGCTGTGAAGAAGAAGTTTTATGAGTGAAGAGAAAAGAATTGTTATTAATATTTCGTATAACACTAATTGATTTTGTCTTGCCTCATTATCTTGTCATGTTCTGCCACTCTCCTTCTATGGCTCTAATCATATCTATACAACTCACCCCACTGATTTCTATACTATACTCTGTTTTTCCATATGGCTCCTTTCCCTCCCCCCTTTTTGTTGTCTCGGCTGCCCTCCTTATGATAATCTAGCTCATATGCCTTCAATCATCGCTTCCCAAATTTAACGTGACCCACTCCACTTTTCCACCTCTCATGGCTCTCATTCCCTCACCATCGCCATCATCGCCGCCAACGACCCCCCTGATCATCAACAGTCCCAATCCCTTTTTCATTCTCTCCCTTCTTGTAGTCACCAAAGTCCCCGAGCTATCTATACTGTTAGTTATAGCCCTTGCCCTTCGGGCGTGAAAATGATTCGCCATTGCAGTTTGATGCCCTCGATCTCTTCTCACGTAACCACAACGAGTGGAGCTAATATATGAAGGAACTGGTGCATCCGATTGTTCTTTTTCCGGGTGAGGAATAACTCCACTATGAGGTTCATCTTGGCTGCTATTGGTCGATATGCGAGTAACGTAACTTTCCTCCTTCGCTTCATTGTCTCTTGAAACCCGGACATGATTTTCCTCCTCCTCCTCATCCTCCTCCTCATCCTCATCTCCTTTCTTGGATTGATTTTTGGATTTTCTTTCACTCACAGGGGCGGGTTCCAAAGCCATCATCTCTTTCATCATCTCTCTCCTCTCATAAGACCTGAGATTGGAAAAGGCTCTTGCAGCACCCAAACCCACTTCATCAACCACACCCTCGTAACTACCTAAAGGTACTACCACCCTTCGAGAGCCCCTACTTTTAGACACAGAGCCAAAATCAGATACAGATTCCCCAGTGTTATTGAGTCCGAGCAAAGTACTAACTGGAGATCTAGCTCTCGCAGTATTTTCTGAGGAAGTACCAGAATACAAAGGTCCAGAACGATAGGTCATTATTGAAACAGGCCCTGCTGTTGAAGGTCCTGGATCATCTCTAGCAGGTTCGGGTAATTTGAAAAGACCAAATGGAACAGAAGCCGAGCTACGAGCTCTTCGGAGTGCTTTCTGCACCGTGCTACTATATGCAAGTCCATCCGAACCAGTCTCATCAGTACTTTGGTCTTTGCTGTGATCTGCAGCCGAGAATCTGTCTCTTAGATTTTGTTTTGATACTGAATGAATAAGTGGTTTGAGTTTCTGTTTGATGCGATTGATAGTGGGGAAACGTGGAATTTCCGAGTCACTTCCGTCGCTTACTGGGAAGGAGAATGTCGTTCCAGAAGTGTTGGGCTGCCTTAGTGCACGTTTGGAGGTATTTGTAGAAGATTTTTGGTGAGAATGATCGACGTAGGGAGCTGAGTAGGTACTATCTGCATGAGTGAGAACTTCTGATATTGGGTGTCTAGTGACATATCCTGGTGTAGGTTCTGATTCTCTGCGACGCGTGCTGAACAACGACTTTGCGGCAGACCAAGTTGGCTTCCACCTCTCTTCAGTTTGCTTGAAACTTGTGATGGCTCCAGTGCGCATGAAGCTATCGGAAAGATCACCTTGCGTGCCCGAGCCGCCACGTAAGCTGACCTTGCCGTTTTGAATATAAGCTTGAGGATTTGTCGTGACGTATTCATGGGTGAATTCAGGATTGCTGTTTGATAAATCACTAAGCGAACTTTCTGAGAAGAGGTCTCTTAATTCAATCTCATCTATAATGATCGATTCATGACCCTCTTCACATGTTTTAATAGTTATCTTTGTAAATGGACATCGAGGTGTGGTGGAAGGGCCAGCTGAATTACTTCTTTCCCCAGGTTGAGGTATAGAGGACTGAACAGCAGATAGACCCCGAGAGTTTCCGTTGCTTTTTCTTATGTCATTCGCTCCATCCATGAATTGCAAAGCCGCCGGCCACACGGGAGCAGCTTGCACTGTTGCACCAGCTTTGTTTTTGGATTTTATGTAGCGTCCAATATCGTCCGTGCAACAACAGAAACTCATCAAAATCACAAAGCATACGCATCCTGCGACGATATACATAAGGTGATACGGAGCAACGCGGAATTTTGAGACTCCCCATAGGTGCGGATTAATATTTGTAGATGCTCTGCCGATAGCGTTGGTTGCTGTTGGACTTGCGAGTGCCGGTAGAGGATCTAAGGGTTCTCTATATAACAAAGATGTTACGAGTGTTTGAATGGGTTTGAATGGAGAGGACTCGACTGTAGTGGTGGCTTTGATGGTGGTTGGGGGAAACCAATCAGTTGTCGTACTCGTAGCTGTAGCCAGATGATTCTGTATGAACCCCCTTGTCTTTGTGGTAGTAGAAGCAACGAAGTCTGCACTAATTTTCAAAGGATCTTGCATGAACTGAATAAGAGGCATGGTATCTCTGATTATTGATGATAGCGATGAATCAAAACCTTTACAGTCAATATGCAATATGTTAGGTATGTCTTGTAATCGATGAAGAGCCAATGTCTCGTCAAAAAATCTTAATACTAATGATGCCCGGGTTTTAGAAGTATCAGTATCCAAGTTTGAGCATGCAAAATTGAAAGAAAAGAAATAAAAGAAAATGATTGAGATGTAATTACTGTAAGTGATATATCCGGAATGCAAGGAAACACCGACCTACATAGACTGAATTGACCGTTACAAACCGGGAAGCTGCCACCCCATCACATCCACTAATGAAGAGTTACTGAGCCACAGATACTGTATCTATGAGTCCCCAATGAATGACAGGAGTGGAAGAAAGTTATTAACCATAGATGTACTCCGTGACGAGGTTTCATGATGGCGTCATTTTACTTAAAAGTCCTTCGATGGATATCGTAATCTTTGCGAGACATTGGTGTAACACTAACTATCACCCTGCCTCTTCTCGTCTCAAAAACATTCATCTAGGGTATTTATGGCTTTGCAAGGTTCCAGGTAATGGTGCACTTCAGACCTTTCAGCCCCCAGTTTAAGAAAAGGGGAAGTTTCGCTTACTTTCGCCGACGCCGATAGAACGGAGAGATTTCAAGGATTGATATCAGCCATAAATAAACAGCCACTTAGAATGATATAGAGATGACCTGGTATTCAAAAATCTTTGTGGCAAAGACAGAGATGGACAGGAGGTGAGATCCGAGAGGGATTCAAATGTTCAAGAACAGACATCTGCTATCCATCCCTTATTGGATAATATCGGTATTGTGCCAGTATCAACGATCAAACCATGATGAGTGCATCTACTTTCAGAAATTTGAAGTCCGTTGATAAGTTCTAATACTCATGTATGATAGCTTAAGCTTACAAAATCCGTTTCCATGATGTTGAAATACAGAAAATTTAAGTGTGGCTGACAACTGCCAGAGTGGTCGTTAAATACATCTGTACTATATTTCGCGCGTCCACTGGTGATCGCGACTTTCCACTTTACGCGTTTCCTTAGATTGAATAATGTGCCCGGTGTAGTCGAAAAACATTACAATACACTATACCTCAACATCGCAATATAATTGTTAGAGGACTACAAAATGATCCGCCAAGACCCAAATAGATTCTCCAAGAGACAAAAGCCAGATTATAGGAAAACTCAATTCGCAGAGAAACCCGCCTACAAAGACCTCAACTATCCACACCGTTTGAATTTCTACTCGATACCCCCCACAGCTGATATAACTCTTGAACAATTTGAGCAATGGGCTATTGATCGTCTGCGAGGTACTTCCAGAATTTAAAAATCTCTAGAATATATAATAACACGAGCAATAGTTCTCGCAGAGCTTGAAGCTTGTTCTTTCAGAAACAGATCCCCTGCCGAGACAGCAACGCACATGAAGCCCCTCCTTGATAAATACCTGCCTCTTTCAGCTTCCTCATCCGGCTCTAGTGCATTGCAGGCAGAGAGACAGAAGGATCATTATAGCCATTTCATTCTGCGCCTTGCGTTTGCTACCACGGAAGACTTACGAAGGCGGTTTTCTCGGGTTGAGTCTATGCTATTCCGTTTGCGATTTCAAGCAGATGATCTAAGGGAACGACAAGCATTCGTGGAGAGCTTAAATCTAGATTGGGAGACAGTAAGTGAGGAGGAGAAGAGAGACCACTGGGAACAATTGAAAGGTGCAGCTGGCAGAGATAAGATGCGAATTGAAGAAGAGAGCTGGTTCAAAGTAGATTGGGAAAGGGTGCCTGAGTTAGTAGAGAGCCGTAGAGTGTTTCTGAGGGGCGGGAAAGCGTATGTACATTCTAGGGAACAATTGTCGATGGTTGTTGCGGAATTTACAAGTAAGCTTGACAAAGCTCTGGAGGTTTGTTTATTCATCAGTAACCTCTTATTCTGGTCTGTTTTAATGATTGGCTCAGATTACATCTCGTGCACTCCCTCGGCTTGATGAAGACGATCGGTTAACGCCAATTCTTACTCATCTCTCTCAAAACTTTACCACGCCCGATGCAAACTATTCCAGTTCAGCTACTGCGGTAGACGGGGCAGTCATATCTGCTCGTAACATCGACGCGCTCTCCTCTTCATTTCCTCTCTGCATGCAAAACCTCCATAGGAGCCTCCGTCGTGATGCCCATCTCAAACATTACGGTCGCCTTCAATACACCCTATTTCTCAAAGGTATCGGACTGAACCTCGAGGAATGTCTTGTGTTTTGGCGATCCTCTTTTAGCAAAATTACGGACGATGTTTTTAATAAAGAGTACAGATATAATGTTCGTCACGCATATGGTGATGTAGGAGGAGATTCAAATCGCAGGGGAAATGGATACTCTCCGTTTAGTTGCCATAAAATCCTAACGGAACATCCGCCAGGACCAGGAGATTCACATGGTTGTCCTTATCGACATTTTAGTGTGGACAACCTGACATCATTATTGCGTGCCGTGGGCGTGAATGATCATGAGGTCATAAGGGGAGTCAAAGAGGATAAGGAAAAGCAGAAGTTTCATCTTGCTTGTAATCGGTATGCAATACAGAATGCTTCCCATCTAGAACAAATACTAACGAGCAATGTTAGAGTTTTTGAATACGCACATAAACAGGAGATTAAGAAAGTCAAAGATGATGGTACATGGGGAGCAGCACAACTAGAAACCATTGTCCACCCTAATGAGTATTTCAAACGAAGTTACCTGCTTAAAAATTTGGGTAAGAACCCTACGTCAGACGAGGATGCAAAAATGGATGGTTGAGTAGGTAGTGTATGAATTTTATGATATAGGTTAGTTAATACTGGCGTTTGGAGGGGTAAAGGGGTTCTCTTGTAGGCTTGGTATGATAGATCCCATGATCAAGACTGTTTTTTTTTTTGAATATATATTGCAAGGTGCTCTCACGCTATTCGCCCTGCACTCCTTATGATGTTTTCATTCGGTTGGCTCTCGTCTCCTTACTTCGAGGACATAGTAGCTAGAGACCCATCTTTCTAAATGATTATTCAATAGTTTCGCAGTTCTCGCATCTACATCCCAACTTTTTAAAGCCGACCATATAGCAGGTTCACCTCAACGTACCCAAGAGGTAACCAATGCCCAACAAATCTTATTCTCGTCTATTGTTATAAATACAGCTCAGCAATCGACCCATCAGTCCAACGGAAAGTGAGCAATTGTTTTAATCTCTTGCCTTCCCCTCAACACAATCTGTTGTGTACAAACCAATTCTTGGCTAAGCCATATACAGCCTCTGGACAAAAATCAACACATGATCCCCCCGACAAATTACAAAACCCTGAAGATCGGCTACCTCTCCAAGAATTAAGTCAAAATGGACGCCAGATTGAACGCGAGTTCTCTCAACTCGAGCAGTCTCGACAATTCTGATCTTCCAAGACAGGTCATTTCGATTGGCGTCGGTGGAATATTGGGATTTATTGCTTGGTACTACTTGTACTTTCATATGGTGGTCAGATGGTGATGGACGAGAGACTAGCCGGGATGGGGTAGGGGTGCAGTACATGTTCAGAAGAAGCGCTCTATGGCGTAGATGGATATGATGGGAGTATAGGATGCGTGTTGAGGGGTGAAGAAGCGGACTTCTTTACTGAGAGAGGATGACTGAGAGGATGGAGTAACATTGTTTTTTGAGACTGGCGAAGACTGTGCATGTTGGGTTGATTATGGTTGGCCAATATATACCATGATTGTTCAAGCCAAGACTTCGGTATTCGACAACCACAAATACCAACTTTCCATTCCGACTCTTAGCTTTCTACAGTTTGCTTACCTCCTCATGCCGGATATAACCTAACAATTATTTCGAGTTACGAATCACGATGTGCATATCACCGGTCAGGTTACCTGGAGTTCCAACGCCAAACTTACAAGCACCGCAAAGCTAGCAATGAGACAAATTTTTGTCAATGATGATATTTGACTTTGTATAAATCAGCCTTGGGAGATACTGGGGAGAGAATGGTGTGACGTCAGCAGTTGTGGTTATTCAAAAATATGTTTTCCTTTCTCGTTAGTTACTAGGCGTCCTCAAAATCCCAACCTACGACTCTAGTCAGCGAAAATCACAACGAATTGACGTAGGCTTTTTCCCATTTGGATTCCGTGAAATGAAAACGGAATTGGTGCATTGCCGGGGCTCTGGTGAGTCGTGGCTGATATCTATGTCGCTCATGAAGGGTGCTGGTTTAGTCTAGTTACCGAAATCATCTAGTTGCAAACATCAATTGGCCTTCCAATCTCTGTTTGACTCGTACACTATTTTGTTTTATTTCTGACTGTCGGATGAGAATGCATAAAGATGTTTTGTATTTGTTTTCCTCGTCAAAATTGTTGAACGCGTATTCCAACCCCCAAAATAGCCGAAAACGGCAATTTCCACTTTAATTCCTGATTAGGCCGTTTTCTCACTCACTTCTTCAAATCTCTTCTTTATTCATACAAATGCAATAAATAATCCAGGATACTTTAGTTATTATCCCCTTCTTTGCTCTGCACTGCACTGCTCTGTTGTATTTTTATTCTTGAATAATGGGGAGATCATATGATTTACGCGGGCCAAGAAATAAGAACATGTTAAGTTTCCATCATCTAAACGTAGCAACAGTTGTGTGTGGACTGTTCCTGGGGGTGATGTTGGCGTTGATTGCATTTATCATTACCTTTAGAGTGGCGGTAGACCATGTGGAAGAGTTAGAAGGACCTGGGGGTGTTTGAAAGATTGATCATCAGGATTCACTACATCTATCATTGGAGATACAGCTTTGAAGAAGGGGGGAAGGGGGTGGGGCGGCGCGTCGGGGGTGAAAGAATGTGAGATTCAAGGAACTGTCTGAAGATGCAGTGGAAATAAAGATGTAGATATCACTTCGCTCCTATACTTGCAACCTTGATCAGGATCTTTGCACAAGAAATTGATATCAATCTTAGGGTCACAAGAGAAGACTACGAAGGGAAGATTAAGAGGGCCAGGCTTGGAAGCTTACCAAATATCACTTGATTTATAGAAAAGAAGATCCGGAAGGAATACACAGGTGCTCGGGAGCTTATCGATGGAGAGCATAGAGGAACAGGAAATATAATCCAGAATCGCAAGTGGAATTCCCAATTCAACAAACAAATATATTGGTTAACTAGGTCTAGAAGCTTGAGAAAGATAGACGGAATGGTTACAAAGTCTGGCGAGGTAGTTGATTAGCGCACGAAGCGTTTTCCAACTACTTTGTTAGTTATTCACCCCTCACCTTCGAAGAAGAATTAGTGGAAATTGCAGATTTTGAGGCTGTAGTGAAGCCGTCATGGCTGAAAATATAACTGCTTTCGCTTACACCAGCATTCTGCTCGAATACTCGAATTCCGAATCTCACCGTCCAGCATTTCACCACAAAAAAAGGCTTTCTCTGCCTGGACGTCGATTCATCCAAATTTGTAAGCCTCATCCTCACAAGCAGCATTTGCACTAGCTGATTTTCTTGGGTAGACTTTCACCTTACGCACATTCGTTCCGCGAAGAGAAAGTTTACAATTGAGCGTCAAAGACTTCGACAGGATTGAGGCCAAATCTCTATACTCTCGAGATCGCATAACCCAGAATACTGCCTTGATCAATCTATTTCATACACACGCGGTTGCGGCACTATCAAAATATCCACGTGGCCTAAGAGAATTATCCATCGATACCAAAACAACGGAAAGTATGTCTTACGTTGTAAAATATGACTGGAAAAATGGCTGCATTCGTATTGGCAATGGGATTATCGGCAAGAGCGAGGCACTCTTGATGTTCATGGCTGGGATGCTGCTAGGACTTCTTATCTTTGGCTTGACGCAGAAAATTTTCGACAAAATCATTCGACCAAAATACTTTCCAGCACTACCAAGTCTCCGAAGTACGACAGAGGGAAGCGCATGGAGCATGGGTAGCGCGGCTGCTATATCGCATGACTGATGGAGAGGCTTGGCTTAAGCGCAGTCGATTTGGATTTATATGAAGTTTTAGGAGTGGATTTGAAGGTTATACTAGGCCATTAGGTGTTAGGAATCAGGGTTTTCCTGTGGTGGTTTCAGCTTCTTGAGACTAGTTCGTGGCCATATGGATCTATGGTAAAGGCGCGAAGCTATATGATAGAATGAAAATCTTTCAACCAATACCATACCCCTGTCCTTGTTCTTGTCCTTGTCTATACTTTGCGTTTAATTCTTTGTCAACTCAAATCTTTTTTGTATAGTTTGCGATTGGGATAAAGAGAAGTTGAGGGCAGAAGAAGCACATCTAGGTGCATTGCCTTGCAGCTATCTTCACATTTGTCTAATATCAACTATGGCATCACGAATGGAAACAGCTTTCGCCGAGAAATATGGGAATCCTCGAGGTAGAAGTCATAAAATTCTTGAAGATTGGCTTCCTTTGAAAAAGAGCGGCCTGACACCAGCCTCTCCAAGTGTGGTGGATTGGAAGAAGTTGGCATCAGTAGAGGCCCATTCAAAACTGGAACAATACCAAAGAGAGAGATTTCATGGCAATTAGTTTCGTTCCGTTATTGAGCATTCATAGCTGATGAGTGATAGGATTTACTGCTCGCGAGTTGGAATCTATTGGAGCACTTGCAGATTCCAGGCCAGGAAAATGGGATTACGACTCGTTGGACCGAATGAAGGATCTTCACAAAGTTCCAATACATCCTATTCTAGACAGGAAGCAATGGGAAAGAGACGATAACAGACCGTTACATTTTCCCAAGCATTCATATGGAGATGGTAACAAATTTTGGGAGGTAATCAATGATAGGACCTCGGGATCATTAAAATGGATATTTTTGACCGATATAACTAGGTCAAAGGCAACGACGATATATGGGAGGCTCTACAACCAGCCCTAAGGATTACATCACTCGTATTATCGACTACTATTACTTGGCAGTGGTATTGAACTCCTTTGATTCATTAAAGTCTTCTTCTGCTAACAATGGAAGGTTCGATGCGCTACTAGATGGCATGTATGAGATTATACCTGATGATCAAATACCTGATGAGTACAAAGATTCTTTAAATTATTTGAGATTCTTCCCAAGTGTTAAAGTCTCAGATCGAGATAAATTAGACAAGCACATGAAATTCTTAGACGATATGGTAGGCTTAATAACTTGGGGATTCGGAGTGGGAACAATTAATCCAGAAGGACTTCCAGTCCAGGGCTTTATCTCTGGTATAAGTATTGGAGGCAGAGGCCCCAGATACAATCCCAGTGGCAGTTCATTAATTCTCATTGCTCCTGATATAGTCGAGCCGCTCATGAATCCAGCCTCACTACCACGGATAAGGCATTAGACAGTTTTCTACTTGCATCGGTGATATTACACGAAATTACGGTTCGTCACTCTCCTTGATTTCATTCAGGAGTTACTTTTACTAACCTCAAAAGCATTCTATGTGTGCTTATCTATCATCAAGCAACGAGAACTGGGTGCATGAGCCGTATTTCATGGAAGAACCACTTGCTGAGACGTGAGTAATCAGTTATAAGTTTCTAATGGGTCAACTAACAAAGACTCTCAGTGGGTTCTCTATGCAAACAGCTGTATGTTGCCATGCGACTTTGTATCTCAAATACTAATTTCATTCAGGTATTTGGAGGTATTAACGTGACACTGATCAAACGGTCTTGATATACAAGGTAAATCGTGTGGGGGAATGGTTCAGTCAGTTGTTCATCATGCTTCCATGCTTTTGATACTCATCCAGAATTCAGATCAAATTTTCTAAACGGGTGGTATCGTACCGTAACACAAGGCCCCGTGATTGTCACTGGAAGTCAGCCTTTCTGGAACATCAGAACATCATATCCAGTGCCTGTAGATGTACGCTTGCTCTCTTTACTGAACTTTCTTTATTGATACCTAGTTTCGTCTCATGGCCTCAAATTTTGTATCTTTCTGTTCATTTATATACAAGTTTCTGTTTCTAACACCGCTTCGACTCGGCCTTCTCCTTTCTTTTTCCCGAAATTTTCCTCGATAGCTGATTTCTGACCCTCTGGTCTTGTAGTGGTTCATGGCTTTACAACACCCAGATTTTTGGAGCTTGTATCTACGAAGGTGAGTATCACGGCATGGTGATTGAGATTTCAATCTACTAACCTATTCAACCCAATTGCAGTTATGGTCCTAAAGCCACACACATGGGTCCAAAGATTGTAGGCCTATGGGAAATGGCCGAGAATAATTCGTTTGAAGCATCCCTCAGAGGCTTTGAGGATACTACACCAATCGACCTATCATCATTAGATTCTAGACATGATATCAGAGTAGCTCAGATGGAAAATAATCGCCGGAGAAGGGTCAAACAGATTATGGATAAGTCACTGGGTATTCAACCTCTCAAAAGAGAATTCTATGAATATCTGAGTGCAGATAGACCGGGAATTTCAAACCGGGCTCCCTTTGAAGGTTTAGTTGTCAGTATAGTCCGCTTTCATACTATTTATGGGGCTATATGTTTAACTAGAGTATTGTTTTCCCTCTTGGTATTCTCAGTAAACTCGTCAATTATTGGAATCCCTCTCCAATTTCAATTTAATGGGTATTCTCTAACTCTCTAATGTTCTAGTGTCCGAGATATGACGAAATCAAGCAGTACTTTGAGGATAATAAAGTAGCCTTGGCACTGGGAACGATGGACTTCCTGATCCCTTCGCCCCTGCTCAGAAGTTATGTTATAAATCATGGTGGAATCAACCTGACGGCTTCAGAATGGACTACCTTTTTCAAAGTGGCCAATGACAACAACGAGCTATTCTCGTAAGTAACTGATCGAGATGAAATTTTTATGAGCTACGGATTCTGAATAGAGAAACAGATATAGTAATGCGGGTCATGGAATGATAGGGTTGCTCAAAACTGGTTGGACAAAGGAGGATATACCAATTCCGCGTCGAGGATCTATATTGCGGCGAGTATCTTTGAGACGTAAACCGAGCTCCTCCAAACAACATCAACCCCCCCATCCCGGTGTTAAGCTTGCCAAGATATTTGCATGGCTCTGTCAGTCGATTCTCCAAGATCTTGACCTCCAGGGGGAGACACAAGATGCATGCAAAAACTTCTTCGCGCGAGCAGTGTAATGCCTGTTGGAGATTGCGAAAAGATCTCCTCACAAAACAAAATCTTGTGGTTTCTGATATGCCAGATGGGTTTCCTAAGGATATGGTGCTCCTTGATCGGTGTATATATTGGTCAGATATATTTCATAGAGAGGCACCAAAAGGGATTGTTAGGAGGAAGTCTTCAAAGGCGCCAGGATTTGTTGAAGCAGGGAAACGGCCATCAAAGTTTCGCGAGAAGTGTGTGCATCAAAGCCAGATTATTAGATGAGTTTGTTGGAATTCGGAATTCAAGTGTACTATCTAGTCATTATATATATGTGATCTGCTCACTGGGAAACTGTATATTTCCGCCGGCCTCTCCAAATGCTGAGAACAGCTAGATATTCAAGGTAAAATGAGATCTTATCAGATTATTAGATTCTTGAAGGTAAAAAAGAAGTCCATCGATATTTTAAAAGTCAATCAAAAGAAAACAAATCAACTAGGGTCACCATTGACCGAGCACTATAAGTGTAAGCACTGGTGGATGATTAAGATAGTATGAAGTTATAATTAGAAGCTTTTTTGAAAGTTTACGGTGCTGTGGTAGAGTTTAGAGTTTAGAGTTTAAAATCAAATCAGAATTTGAAGATTATATACATGAACTTTAGTGGCCGACAGAATTGAATGATTTATATTATTTGAAGCTAGATGGAACTCTCGAGGAAATGAAGCAGTGGGGTATAACACAGTATGTAGAGGTCAGCCAAACGTTGAGGATTACACATCGGAGTTCCAGTAAGACAATTAGCCAAGTGTTCAAGATCACTTAAAAATGTATGGGAATTTGGAATAGATAATATAGGATGTCTTTTTTCAATTTCTGAAAACTGATCGAATATTCGCGTTGAATATTGGAGTCTTAAGATTAGAAAGTAACAAATTGTTGACCCAAAATTAGCCCACTTACTGCCATCAAAGGCACAAAGTGAGCTGAGGTTGCTCAAATTACGGAGCGCTTGCTGAACAATAAAAGCTGGCTATATGGGGCTGGGAGTAGTATATTTGAATGTCTAAAATTCACTTAACATTGAAGACTGGACATGTGTACAAGATGTACTTTATAGATAACACTACTTAGCACTCAAAGTCCAATTAGATGTCAAGGACTAGATTCCCAACGATGAGAATAATTTTGCTCAATATCTAATGAGAAGTGGTGTGCTCAAAGCTTGAGGTCTGTGCTCTAGGGCTATAACCCTTGATTTTCGAAGGTTAATCTAAGGTTGATCAATGGGTAGATGCTAAACTTTAAAAATAGCACAAACCAACATTTGACCGCTTGCAGAACATTCAGACCTGATTCAAGAAATCTGAGAATAATAATAAACAATCTATCTGTTGTGAAAGAAGACATGGAGGTTTTAGTAGAATGGTGTTCAAACTAGAATATTGTATCATTACCCCCAAATCCTGCTATATAAAACCTTTTCGATGGTCTGTATACTGCCCAGGTGGAGATAGGTTAGTCTATATTCAATTACCTAGGTAGTTAAAATCATTCCACTATTTGTAGATTTGTAATTCAGTTGCACATTTAGATCTGTAGATGGCATGGTTGCAATTCACCAGAATATCTCCTGAAATAGCCGAGGAAACAGTCACAAAACAATTCAGTCTGGCTCAGTCTCGAATACCTAAGACTTTACCCTCCATTGCCTCTTGATAAATCATGTATCTATGTACCATTTTGATTGGCTACAACTTCTGCACTATTTCCATTTTGAGACTAACAATTGCGCCAACAGGCCTATTATAAGCTCAAAAACTTTAACTTTCAACTTACCACTTACGATCGATTCACAAACAAAATCTGTAAAAAATGACAGATCAAACACCTCCCCAGCAAGTAAGTAAACATGCAGATTATGTCACCGAGAGACTTGATCAAGCTAACGTAACATAATTAGCAGAGAGAGACACCAATGGCCAATATTGGTCAGAGAAGGGCTGTTCTTCCAGTCATCGCCTGTAAGTCCCCAATCAACCATAGATATGATATTATCTGCTCGTTTCTGATCATATCTACAATAGTAGAACAAGGATACGGCTGGCGCTTCACCGGATTTCGGATCCCTCTCGTCTTGAATCCTGTGCGCGCACCTCTGCCTCCCCCCGCCCCTCCAATTCAACCAATTCTTCCGATCCTGGCCAATATTGGCATTCACCGCGCCCCTCGCATCTTACGTCGCCGCCGTCGCCGCCTTGCTCGTCGTCGTCTTCGCCGCCTTCTCCCTAGGCCTCTTGCTCCCTGGGTCAGCCTCTAGCACACCAAATGCTGATTCTAAATGGTGTGGTTGGAGCTATTATTGGAAAGGCTGGTGCCGGGATCAACGAAATCAGACAACTTAGTGGAGGCGTCGTTAATATTAAAGAGCCTCATGATAGTCTAAATTAGAAACTTGTTAAGATAACGATGCATCAAGGAACTCATTGCTTGGTTATTTGACATGGAACATACTAGAATATGTGTTTCACCTTTTCGTCGAAGATGAGAAGAGAGTAAGGTATTTCTTTTCGCTTGCTAGAGTGATGTGAGATCGTTCCCTTGATTTTTCAGATAGTGAGACCAGCGCGCTTACTAGGCCTGTAAATAATAATAGAGGCGGGTTCCCATTCAACAGCCTCAATATGCAACCTCGTAGAACCTTATAATACGTTCTGGTAGAGATTACATCGAGTCGCAAATGCATTCAAATTCTCTCATCTGGAATGAAATGGAATGATCTCAAATCATACGTTCGCCACGTACAAAACACTAAAATGTTCGCACATGCAGCAACAATTTGCGAACTTTGAGCTGGCCGTATGTCCACCCATCCCGCAGTTCTGTCAAAATACCTCATATTTCTGTTTCCTATCCTTCTATAGCAAGCCGAAATCCTTCGCCTCTGCGCTTCGCATGCTTCTCTCGCGAAAGCACTGAACTTCATGCGCATTTTCGCTCGAGGAGCTTTCATACAGTGAGCCAAGCATCATGTTGAGGTGTCAATTCTTGGGTAAGCTTCTGCCGAGTGAATTCTGTACTTGATCAGAGTATCGAGATTCAATGTTTTGCGATCATAGAATCGACACCGTCGAACTCGACTTCACGTATGGTCAGATAACGGGCCACCAATTTGCCTGTGAGAAATATAAAGTCAAGTGGGTTTGGGGCAAAGGATTAGAAAACTCCAGTCACCTAACCATGACCATGATCTTCATGTAGTCATTTGTAGTCAATATTCGAGATGTAAACAGCTATTATACCGATGCTAAATGGGGTTTTTGGTCTTAAGCTACTTTTCGATACGGGTCACCACAATTGAAACACCTGTGTCGCTTGCGACGTAGTTCCACTGGTGTTCCCGATTGGAAGACTCTAGAAACTCGGCGCGTTATCGAAAAAGTGAAGAGGTGAAATATAGAGTTCAACATACCTAATCAACCATGAAAGGCAACTGGAGGGACGGCATTGGATCAGATTATAAGTTAAACACAATCTAATACTATTCCATGTCATACGCGAGCAAGTGTTCACTGCAGTCAATTCTGACTGATTCGCAAGCTAATCATATAATCTGACCGCTTCCCTCACCCCTATTGCTAAAAGATACCTCCAGCTCTTAGTTTCGCGCTAGGTTCCAGAAAACAAATGGTGCCGGGATGCAGATTGATATAAAAATGGAAGCCCATGGATTATTACTTCAACTATAGCGAAGTACTTATGAATCATCAGGGCAAACAATGGGAACGTGAATGCACCAAAATCGCGAGGAAAGCGAATTGGGGCATTCGAAATAGCAATATATTTTGGGAAAGAGCCCTTAACATGCTATTGAATTGTTCAAAGTTTTAGAATAATGCTACTGCTACAATGGCAATACCAATCAATACTGTTGGTATAAACTTGGTCAGTTAAAGTGTAAGTACTTAATCCTTTTGTTGGTATATCATCGTTGTTATTCTCTATGTAATCTATGAAATGGAGGACGACTTTATAGACGTCCTCGAGGTGCTAGTACGCCCAATACGGTTAGACGTATTGTTCGTACAGCAGCCCAATATCACATGATCCATTTCCCGACAAATACCAAGAAGTATCTAGAAAGTACGCGCCTGTGTGATCCAGCTACACTGGAAAGGCTCTACGGTAATAAACATTGTACCTGTGATCACTAGAGGGGTATTGTATCTGGACTGAGCAACGACTTTTGCAAGAGTCACAACGTGTTTCGAAATGTGGTCCATATGATATGCAACACGACTGAATTGAACTGAGAGAGCGCATGAGGCTGAAGGATTTCTCCATTCATGGTCGGTGGAATAGTTTCCATCAGTTCCCTTGCGTAGCTTCTTGGCTTTTCGGTGGAGGATTGTGCCAGAGTAAGTCCCGAGAAAAGCAAAGAGAGCACAAAACATCAATATGGCGTCGAAGATGTATATAGAGTATAGAAAACCCAATATGCTCTGGTAGAACTAGTGCGTACACCACGGGAGGTGGTGTTGTGAGTACCCGAATAGTGTTTGATATGATGGGAAAGTGTAGAAGAGTAAGAGTCACTGCTTTACAAACTAAAGCATGAGAAGTAAGGGGGGGATGTCGTTATGCTGGCACTTGTTGAGGAATTGCGATATATTAAGGGAAAGGGCAAGTTGAAGATTGCTAGATGAGAGAGTGTGACCAGGGTCTGCCCTACCCTTGAACGATTCGTCCATCGGTAGCTATAAACTTAGAGCCTACAGTATCTTATCTCCTCTTTTTTTTATCACAATCCTCCTTCGAGTCTTTAAAAGCCTTGCTCAGGCATGCAAACCCAAGACCTACACTTCAATCCAACCACAAATCCCTTTGTTTTTCCAAGCCACGAACTCATACATGTTTGTAGGCAGTGTTTGTGAAGAGACATATCATCGAGTCAATCCTGTGTTATTACGGACTGCCTCCGATCAATCAACCGGTTTGATCAATCCATCCGCTCATAAAGCAGGTAGAGCCTTTCGGTTCGCCAATCTGTAGATTTCCAATACTCGGTAGTTCATTCCTTTCTCCATAAGGAGTTCAATCCACCTTACGGCCTTCCGTCTTCATACTGTTCGGATTGAACCACCTCTGTCTAGGAGGTGCTGGAACAAGTTTTCAGAACTTTGGTTACCTCTTTCATCCCAGATGCATTAATCTCGCCCATAAGGTTCTTCGAATGGGTCGAACGATTCAAATAGTGTTGAAGGGAACTGGAAATATGCCATGCCGTTGGTTGAGACAATGTCTCAATCGAGTTTATAGATCGTACGGAGCCATCTGTGGAGGCTTCAATAAAGATATTTGGTGTGGTAGCGTGTAGCTTCAGACATAAGAGGATTTTGGAAGACGAGAAGACATTGGAGTGTATAGATTTGTAGATTGTTCAAGTAATAATTTGATGTTAATGTTCAGTAGGTCAACGTCCAGAATATGAATTGGCTATAAAGAAGGTGAGGAGATCTGGTAGTTTGTCTATGGGCTGACTTGTGCATATGGGTTGATAGGAAACTCTTCGGTTGAGGTGATCTAGTAGTTCTTATGGTAGATTTGTTATTAATAATGGCTGAGTTATATAGCACAAATTGAATCATAGAAGAATGCGCATCTCAAGCCGGCAGATCACTTGATTATGAAATAAATTGGTGTATTGAAGAAGTACCGTGAAGTCAACGAGGTTGGTCCTCAGTCTCTCACATCGATCATGCTGACTCGAGCTTTTCGAGGAGTGGTAGAACCAATAAGAAGATGAAGAGTGCGGCGATCAAACAACATACGGCGGCGATAGTGAAGAATCGACGAATAGTGTCATGCTGATATCGCTGTCGCGGAGGGCCAACGCTAACCGTTGCAATCAAGGGGGTGCGTTTCATTGCTCTCCATATTTTCATCAGAGAGGTGGGCGGTAACTCTCCAACAAGATTCAAAGCTCATGTAACGATCAAATACTATATGTGCAGCTGAGTGGAGAAAATCTTGATTTGAAGATTTGAAGGCTGTCGTGAGTGATAGATAATTATATGTATGATTTACAAGTATCCAGAGGATAATTAGATCGGGAGAGTGACCGACCCATAGAACAACTAACATGCTAAACCCACCCTGCGCGGCCGCAATTCCGAAAATGCGGGGGACATACCGATCATAATCAATCAGCGTTCACTTCGAACCTCGCTCGCAATTTCACAGGTTGTCCCCTTTTCTCTTAGCAATATGCCTCCTAGACTGTCCTTTCAGCTGAGACAATCATTCCAAAGTCTGCGCGGTCCCTTATTGCAACGTTTCAACACAACAGTTGCAGCAAAAAGCAACGAACCGCAGGCCAAGTCGACCTCGCGATGGCTGGGCTCGATTAAAGAGAGGATTGGGAAATGTATTATGTTTGGAATGAGTCGAAAACAGGCACGAGATGCGGCAAAAATACTAGGGATACTGGGGCGGGATTGGAGGGAGCTGGTTGCTGGGAGACATGGATATTTGGTTGATAAAAAGAGAGCAGGCTTGACTAGACATAAGGTTGTTTGGGGGAGATGGATTCTATGGTATATCCCCCTGGTCGGTTTGAAGGGTTGCCGAGCTATATGGTACTGTATAGAATTCAAGATGAATAAATAAGCTAACTATGCACTGCAGAAACATGTTAACAACGTTATGTACATACGATATGCCGAGAGTGCTAGAGTAAATTGGGCTCAGAATTATGCCATTCATGTCGATCCCCAGAATAAGGATAAATGGAGTAAAATGTGTAAGCCAGAAGACTATGGGATGATCCTGAGAAGTATCAAGACAGAATACCTTTTTGTGAGAGTTCCCCTCATCTTCTATCTTCCATACGCTCTCTCGCATATCTGCTCGCACATTTACTGACACGTACAAGCCTCTGACATGGCCTGATCACATTTCTGTGTATCACAAGCTCAGCCATGCACCCAATGACCACATTCCTCCCTCTGGCTCTTTCAAATTAGAAGTGTTAATTGTATCGGAATTGCACCAGCGCGTAGCTGCAAGGTGTGTTGAAGAGATTGTGACCTATGATTATAAAAAAGGAAAGAAGGAGGCTTTACAACCATGGCTTGTAGATGCTTTGACGAAGACTTGGGAAGAGCAAAATGCGGCAATGGCAAGTGCACTAAGGAAAGATTGAGGATATTGAAGAGAAAGTTAGGGCGTTGGAGATTGACACTTGGGATAGAGCGGATGCGGTAGAGGACATGGGCTCGGCTACCAAGACTGATTAGAGAAACGTGAACCAAGTAAATGTGTAGGAGGCAGGACTAAAGCTCGTTCAAACTCGTATGTTTGGATAGTAGAGTTATGTTTCTAGGCCTAGGTTTGTGTTGTATGAAATATCGATCATGAACGACCTAACAGCATGCAATATAACATAGTCTTCCGCGACCATCTAGAAGTAACAAAAACGTGTACATCGGTGCAGAGGGCAAAGACAACCCATGTCTCGGTCTACCCAGTATACCAAAACCTCTTATATGAGACCGATAAACCCTCTGCTGCACCAGGCTCAGTGAACCAATCCTTCACCTCTCTCACCAAACCCTGTATCATGCCCCTCATCTAGTTAGCCCACTGAACCATGTTGAATCTCCATCTAGGCAAGAGCAAGAGAATACGTCTGTCTCTACAACAAGTACTTTTTCTGAAATAATAAAGCCACATTCCGAATCAACCAACCAATCACCATCATAGTATGCGTGGGTTATCACCAGGGATCCAAGGGGAGAATGTACTCCCAACGAGCTACGGTGAAGTATCATCAGAGCCGGCACTTTTCGAAAACCAAGAAGCTCACCGGGGACATTTCTCCACAGCCCACTCTCTCACCCCTGCTGACACGGCCGCTAGCTTTATATGTCCCTTGGGGTCAGAGCTTCCATCGTCATTGAGCATCTCTGAAATACCCGTGGACCTTCTTGTAACCTACCTAGGTAGATTACAGCCAATTACCGTCTATTGAGCATCTTTCTTGTCTAATCTACGATTGATTGATATTGGATATTGCTCCTGTTACATATTACGATTTCTTCACTCTGGCTTCTCTTCTCTTTATAAAACAGATCCAGTAAAACCCAGAACAAAATGCCATCGGCAGCTCTTCGACAAGAGGTTATAAGTATCTACAAAGGTACCGAATACCGTGCCAATATCTCCCCCTCTCCTCTCCATTGTCTCCCCAAAGCCCCCTATCTAAGCCCTCCAGCTTTTCTGTTCCTCATTTAGTTTCCTACATACAAATTCTCTTCGCGCGTACTTTCCCTCATTGTCTCCACACACGTATCGACTGACCTGTTCCTTCTCTCAGAACTCCTCAATTTGGGTCGCGCATACCCTCTCGGGTACACTTATTTCCGTACACGATTGCACAAGGCATTTATGGCCAATGCATCCATGGACAACGAGTCTGAGATACGGAAGGGGATTGAACGAGCAAATTTTGTTAGGAAAGGTATGTGTTCTTTTGCCTTTGGGAATGAGTGAAGGAAGTGTGACTGGGTTTAATTTCTGCTAATCATTTTTATGGGGAATTAGAGATTGAAGCACTGTATGTCATCATTGATTATGTCTTCAAGTATTTGTAGGGAGATGACTCCCAACAACGCACATGAGGATCATATATGAAGAGACAAGCTGATCAAATTTGTATTGGGTATATCTAGGTACTATCTTAAAAGGTATCGAGCGCTGCGCCAACGATACGAACAACGATGAGGAATTACAATATGGACTCCTGGCATTTATATCCAACCGATGAACACGATACGCCGATGCAGATGCAAGTAGGTATATACAGTCCTTTGTGGACGGAATATGATACCGAAGATAAATCCAGAAGACTCAATCCCAGCCTCGAGATGTTGTAGCATGATATGAAAAATATGTTCGGACGCGCGGCATGTATAGGAGGCGATGATTACAAGATAAGTAGTGGCGATTCGAAAACGGAAAAATTTGGATGGGTAATATAAACTTTTGGCGAAGGAAGGGAATTAATTGGTGGAGGAAAATCCGATAAATTTCGAGAACATGGAAACACATTCTTTCAAGCATTCGGATCAGAATTCGGATCCTTTTTCCTCGCCCACCAAGCACCGACTTCTAGACATTCTCCCCAACATGTTCCGTTGTTCTTCAGCAAATCCGTCATCAAATTCCCGCACCAACGATCCCATTCATCCATACTTTTGCCACTTGCTTCTTTCAGCAGTGGCTCTAAACTCTCAATCATTTGAATAATGCTCATGAGTGCGGTTCTGCGAAGAGCGGGTCTGTCCTGGTGTAAGTTGTTTTCGATCGCCTTCTTTGGCTTTGCCTTTCGATCCATGGAGTCCGTTCGTGGAGGTTGCGAATCCGCCTACTCCTTCACGCTCCCAACGTACTTCACTGAGTGGGATGGCTAATCTTCGACTCTCGATTTGTTCGAGGACTTCGGCCTCTTGAAGAAGCATTGGCCGGATACTTGTACAAGGCATAGGGGGTAAATCTCGAGCCTCCAAGGCCTTGGATATCCATGTATTGTAGTCTATGAGGTACTGGTTTTGTGGTGCTGCTAAAGGTGTTTGTGGTGTTATGGTATATGCGCCCATAGCATTGGTTTGTATTTGCTTGCGAGCTTGACTAGAAGTGTCGTTTTCCTTGGTAGCAGGTGGTGAGTGCGATAAAAGCATTCGAATAGTATGGTCGCCATCCCAGATCTCCAGTATTCCTCCTGGTTTCAATATTCGTAAATACTCATCAATCAAAGCCTGTGTGTTGTCTTTTGTAGATAGGGTCATGCTAAGATCCTTAACCATGATAAGGGAGAACTCTTCGTTGCGAAAGGGGAGGGGCGTCTTTCGTATATCGTGTTGAACAAATCGCCAATTCATATCACCATCCGCATCCATGCGAGGAGCTAGCGGCGCAATATCTATACCCGTGAATTGGATTGAAGAGTGACCTTTGTGCGAGAAATGTTTTGTGGCACATCACACTCCAGAAGCCTGTGCCGCACGCAACCTCGAGGACTCGTTTTGGGGGTCTGTTGTTGAACGCAGAAGAACATGTAGGGCCATTAAAGACTTGACATAATAGCATCGTTCGTAATGTTTTGTCGATGGATTTCGGGGAGATCGCATGGTAGCGGATATGCCAACGAGGGATCTCGTAGGTATCGGCGACCGTTGCGTTTGGTGAATGGGTGCGCCATTAGAGGTTCCACGGATAAGCCCAAGGGATCGCGATCGGTTGAATTTATCTTTGAAAATTGGCTCGAGTTGGTTGTGCTCGCGATGCTGCTTGCTCTGGCTGCGGAATCTCCTCTCTGCTGCTGGTGGGCGGCGGAGGTGGAGGTGTACCGCGAGGAGTCCACTCCGCTTGCATTTTTGTTGCTGTGAGAAGAATGGCCCGAGGTCGAGGATGATTTGCGCTTTGCTTTCGCTTCTGTTGCGGCCCTGGCTTTATTGGTTTGATTTGCGGAGTGTTTGTAATCGACTAAAGGGGTCGAAAGCATACCCACCACACCCGCCGCAATCGTCGAATTATTCGAGCTCCCCGGTACTGGCGGTCGTGCTTTTAATTAATGGTTCGGAAAATGGATCGTTATTATTCTTATCGCTTTTGAGGGTTGGAGTTCCCGCAAGAGTGGGAGGAGACGACTGGACTTCTGGATGATTGAGTGGCGGGACGGGATGATCTGGATCTAATAATTGTGATAGTTCTTCGTTTCGTTGTGAACTTGATTTTGATTGTGATCTAGATCGAGAGGTTCTCTCTTGGAAAATGGTCTTACGGCTGTGTGCTTGCGAATGTATGGATATATTCGTATGTGCGGATGGGGGTTTCGAACGGTCAGGCTTTTGGGTGGAATAATTGTAGAAGAAGCCGGCTTCTGACATGATGATGATATATATGTATTTGCATCGATTTGATTGCTTGATTGATTGATTAACCTTTCATCTTGGTGGTAGGGTAGCGTATGGTAGGTTATATGAAATATACCAAATCATCCCAAGTTATTTGAGGAAGCAATATGTCTTATTGGTGATTCTTCCAAGACTAACCTGGAATGAAACGATCGATGGTTAAAGTTACTACCTGCTGTACAGTCTGTCCAGTATGTACTCGTCTAGTCAGTCGTAAAGATCGTCCAGTATGATTTTCGGTTGATTCAGGGACGGCCTGGAGGAAACTTTGAGTTTTGCCTAATTGAAACAAAGCCTTTCAACCTTTTCGGGGTTTTGGTTTTTTGGATTCCTGATGGAACTTTTGCTTTTTTGTATCCGGATAACGAATAGAACTTCGAGTGAGAAGTAGGAGATGGGATAGATAGGAGGGATGAATTAGATTAATTGGATGGGTTGAGAATAGGTCAAAGTAGCACTAACCTAATTAGGTGTCGTTAACAGTGATGACACGATCAGACAGACGTTCGTGACTGAATGAATGCTGTGTTTATGTGAAGTATGAGTAGGTAGATACTGCATAGATAGGCAGGTAGATGATGGTATATGTATTTATATACTCGAGTACTAATTCTCCGCATTGCAGATGATCGATCCTTTTGATCATCTACTTCAGTACGTACAGCAACGATACCTTTTTAGTCACTTGGAAATCGGGAAAACTTCATATATTTGAATGGATGATAATCTAATCAAGCATGTGGGATCGTGGAAAGATCCCCCTTCTGCGTAAGGTTATGCATTAATCCAATTGCAATATTTCTACGGAGGTAGGTGTAAAAGACAAGCAAATCCCAGAAAGAGATCGGAGTGAGCGAGGCATTTGGGCGTCAAGGGTTTGAATTATCATTATATTTCGTACTTCATACTCCCGCGTCATATAGAAGCCGGGATAGGTAGAGAGACGAATCCGGAGGATTCTAATTTGTTATTTCGTAATGTCGTCGTGATATCTGTTTAATATAAATACCTACCCCAGTACTTGCTCGGTAGGTAGGTCGTCATAGTAGCCATGAGCACTTGCGGATTGATAATGCCATGGATACGTTGAAAATCCGGGGAAATGATGGGGAAACTTAGCCTTTAATAAGTAATGCAATCTTTCTTGTAAGACTGATTGTTGATATAACCTTGGAAGAGTAAGCTACCTACACAGTGCACATCATTCATGCATCCATCAGGTCACGATGAAGGAAAGGTTTCGAAATGTATTGTTGATTGTTCATTCATTCTGTTGGGAAAGAGTTAGAAAGAGTCCGCCCTATAGCCTTTTGGATATGATCCCTTAATAAAGCTTTTATACCATTTGTCTAGATGCCGGCGTTTTCAAAGAAAGATCAATTGACTCAACGTATTGGAAAAATTGAATACAGTATGCCGTAAGACTATAAGAAGACTACTAGGTATGTCCAGTCACGCAAGTCCAATATATTAGAATCAAGCGAACATTCTCCCCAGCGTCAGCGCTGGTAATGTAACCTGTAAGAAAGATACTTCCCCCGCCTTGACTTGCAGATAGACCCTGCCTTGCTCTGCTTATGGGAAGTTCTAATAGCCACCCAAATCTCATCATGATCCGATTGGTGATACATAGCCGTACTTTTGAGAGATTCCCCGAAATTACTGTTGGCTTTGTTCCTTTTCCACCACTTTGAGTCAAATCCCCCGTGTCGTCGTACCCCAGGTTTCACCCAAGCGTAAGTAATCAATTAGTAGCTAACAACATTATCCATTTCGAATTGGGGGCTGCTTCTTTAAACAGAGAAACACGCGAGACATAAGAACCTTTTTTTAACCGTCTGAAAATAACTGTTTGATCCGCTTGTGCGTGAAGCCAAAGGGGTTGTTAACAATCACGTATTGTGAGACGGGGCTGAATGGATATATCGAATCGTACGGATAAAACCTCAACCATGGAATATTTGTAGATATCAAGCCTTGTAGTACCTTGGGACTCGAGCATCTGAAATGCTGCAAACAAGCATAGAATAATAGGCTGCCTGCATTGTGCTCCATACAGTATCTACCTGGATGAGGCCGGATGTTACCTCATCATCCAGTTGGACGGGTCCATGCAATGTTGGAGTATTTACCCGACCAAATAGATAGCTTCCAAGTAACCAAGAAAGCAATGTATAAGTTTGATGAATAAATAGCATTGTGGAATTCGGGCACATGAAACAGATAAGATGACAAGAATTCCCAAGAGTAATCTCAATCAATGCAGATAATGATGCAATAGCTGTCTGTCATAAGCATATAGAACCAGGAGCTACTTGCTGATACCCGAAACAAAGCTTCCATGTCTCAAAGAAATGGCAAATTCATTGTATGATATGGAACATGAAGTGAATTATTAGCCCTTTGTCAGAATATGATTCCATAGACTCAAATTCTTATGAGAATCAATGATTGTGTCGATGCATGGGAATGTGTTGTTTAGAAGTTCACAGTCTTACACTCTGTGAATGGAAGTCAACCAAAACCAGTCGCTTATATATCACGTGATTGCATCTTTTTGACGCTAAGCTCTCATCCATGTGTTGAGGTTCCGCTCAGTTCTGGTGATAGCTTTGGTGGGTGAACCACATCTGAACTGCAAAGTTGACGATAACAACAATACAACACTGTCTACCTACAATAGTACTTTCCTCGACAATATCTAACGTATGAGAAGGTCCTTCACTTGTTAATCAGGTAGTACTTTTTCTTTTTTATCCAAAGAAAAAGATGAATTCTTTTTCTTCCAACAGTGTTCACTTCTTAAGATAGCCACTTACCAGTTGCAAACTACTAGGTCCAAGACTTAGAACTCGAACCATTCACATTTAAACATCTGCGAGATCTTTGACGAAGACCCGAAGGTCGAGTAAATACTTCAATCACGCGCCTTGCAGAATCCAGCGTGCCTTAAAAACAACTGTATTTGTCTGGTTCCAATACCGATTGCTTCGCGCCAACAGGCACCCCACCACTTGTGATTCTGCGATCGTGGTATATGCTAGAAAACATCTCCAAGAGACCTATGTGCCAACGAAGAATAAACCAATCTCCAGCTTCGAAACCACCCGTTTAACCGGTCCTCGGTTTCTTCCGTCTCCCTACCCGGCCTGCGCTCACAAAGCTGAGCCAACGCCTCCGCTAGATCTATATCGGCGGTGGTTTTAATGGCAGATGGTTACAGATTTTCACAGCAGAGCGCTGGGAACTATTACTACCCTCAAAATACACACCATCCAAGACATCTGATTCGCACTGGTACACCTCCAAATAACATTCGATCTGCTTTCAACACCAATACCCCCTCCCCAACTCGAACCCCTGATCCCCAATCTCCCGCTCACGGTCTTTACGGTATGTTCAATCACCAGCAAGGGCAACATGGCCGTGTCAATGGCGCAGGACGAGGTGCCATGGCAGATCATACCCGCATGATTCCATATCCTCACCTTATGCATCAATCTCAGCATACTCAACACCATGCCAATATTCAGCAAGACCACAACGCACATAATACAATGGTGTTGGACACCATGCAAACTTTACCTCCGTTGGCATGCAAAATTCGACTTCCAATTTCACATCAAATCTACAAAATGGACATGCTACAAGTACACATGGTGGTCAGCCGCCAGTAATCAATGAACATTGGCAGAAACAATTAGAGTTGTATCAAGAATCGAAGAAAGCGAAACTCCAAGGCCCGCATCATTTTGCTAGATCTAAATCGGCCCAGAATACCGTTGATACTAAGCCCGTAGCAACGACATCAAATGAGGAAGAGCCAGAGAGTGCGAGTCGAAATAGGCCATCGAATACTGACATTTCTATCAAGCGTCAAGATTGGCACAATATGGATATGAGTGGCCTTGGGCTTCGAGCATTATCAGTTGAAGTGTTCCAGTACACTTTCCTTCGTGAGTTATACGTGGCATACAATGCACTCACACCTCCTTACCTTCGGTCATCGGCCAATTAAGACACCTGAGCCATTTAGATGCTTCGGGTAATGCATTACAGACTCTTCCACCAGAATTAGGCATGTGTGTGTATCTGAAGAATTTACTGTTATTTGATAATCAACTTACATCATTACCTCAATCATTTGGATCACTCTATCAACTAGAGATGCTAGGTATCGAGGGTAATAAGCAAATGGACCCTGCCATTAAAAGTGAAATCATGGAGAAGGGCACCAAGGCTCTCATCCACACCCTCAAAGAAGAAGCCCCAGGTAAGTAAAGAGGTACAAATTTCCATCACGTAACTAAACCTTTGCAAGTTCCTCCCCCTCCTGCTCCTAGAGAAATGATTGATCTACTCAATGGCACAACCGTTCCACCCGAAGTGGAACGGTTCACAGTCTTCTCTTATAACATTTTGTGTGATAATTACGTGGGTCCCGGCCAATACGGTTATGTTCCATCCAAGGCTTTGGACTGGGATCATCGACGGCACGAAATCCTACGCGAAATAGAAGATCGGGATGCGGACTTTGTATGCCTTCAAGAAGTGGATGCTGAGAATTTCCCGAGAGTTCTTCAGTGTGAAACTTGCATACAAAGATTACAAAGGTGTTTTGGTGGCCAAAGTCACGAGCCAAGACCATGTCCGAGTCGGCTGCAAAGGCTGTCGATGGATGCGCAACATTTTATAAGAACAACAAATACATTCTCCTTGACAAGCAGCTTATCGATTTTGCCAACATCGCAATCAATAGACCAGATATGAAGAATCAACATGACATTTTCAATCGTGTCATGCCTAGGGATCACATTGCAGTCCTCGGTTTCTTCGAGAAACCGCTTAACTGGATCACGCGTTATTGTTGCCAATGCACACATATTCTGGGACCCAGCATATGCCGATGTCAAATTAATTCAAATCGCGATTCTCATGGAGAGTATCAGCAAATTCGCCGATAAATATCAAAGATTCCCGGCCTGCAAAGATAAAAAAGCATATACCATCACGGATGATTCAAACCCAGAAGCCCCTGTGGAAGTCGCTCCGGAACCCGCTCCATCTATGGAATACACAAACAAGACACAAATACCGCTGATAGTTTGTGGCGATCTGAACTCTACAGCGGACTCTAGTGTATACGAGTTATTGGCTACTGGACGAGTTGCCCCTGATCATCCAGATCTCGGAAATTATCAGTATGGAAACTTCACGAGAGATGGAATTGAGCATCCTTTCTCCCTTCGATCAGCTTACACAAACCTAGCCGATGGTCCTCAGGAATTGACATGGACAAATTACACACCCGGTTTCACCGATCATATTGATCACATCTGGTATTCGACCAACGCACTAGAGAATACGGATTTATTAGGACCTGTAGACGAAGAATACATGAGAACAGTCCCTGGTCTACCACACTACCATTTCCCCAGTGATCATTTAGCACTTCTAGCCCGATTCAACGTCAAGATGCCGAAAGCAAAGAAACCTCACTCAGAACCCGATTTCGGTCCGTCTAGTCACCACGATCGACGAAGAGATTAGAATGCATATGGAGCAACCCCAAAGCTCCATCTTCTTAAATTTGAGACATCAGGGATCGGACGGATGGATTTCAATGAATGGAAAGGGAAGGAGTTTTTTTTCTTTCTTGTCTTTATTCCATGGGCTTGGAAATTGGTGGTTTGGCAAGGCTACTGGCGGGCGTGAAGCGTTGTATGCATTTTCGAACCGTCTTTTTTCACACTCTCTTTTGCGGTCGTCTTATCAGGTTTTGTTTTCGTGTAATGATTAGGGTTCAGATCTATGTGGGGTGGATGGTGTGAGCATCAGGGGGGAGGATGTGTGGAGGTGAATAGTGGTAGGCCGATGTTGGTGGAGATGAACTGAGATGAGATGAGATACATGCACGCAAAACGAGAAACATGTTAGTGTATAGAACGACATGATAGATTGTTTTGCCATTTTTCATCTTCCTTCCCGCTGCTTTGACTAGCTTCTATCGTGATATTGATATGTTGTGATTGGATGCTCAATTTTATTCCTCATTTCGAGATCTGATACGTCACGAATCTTCATTGATCATAAATGGCACTTTAATTCCAGATTGTACAAAATATTCTGACATTTCATCATATAAATGCTAGGAGTGCTTTGTCCGTCTCTTGTTGCTATTGTGTTTTGACATGTGGAGATGTGGAGATTTGGCAATGGGGTGGCATGGGATTTGGTGGATGATATTCGGGGAAGTAGGGGAGGAAGGGAAGAAGAGGAGAGGACGATAGCGCGCTTTGAGAATTTCGTCCTCTCTCTTCAACACTTTCCTTTTTTACCTCGTCGTTTTCCCGGGCGGGAAAGACGATTGGGATGATGGTGTCTTTTTTTTTTTTTTTTTTTTTTCTTTTTTTTTGCGCTATTGCCACGGTGGTGTGAGGTTGCGAGTACAGTTGAGGGAAAGGGTCACGTTGGCTAGGAACGGACGGCGAGAGCTGGCCCTTGCAATTGAGTGTGGAGTTTGGAGTCGGGGATCGGGTACGGAATATTGCTTCATGCACATCCTGTCACGTTGGATCAGATCCACGTCTTGATTTCCATTAGACGATAGATATGTAAGTGCTGATTCATCAGGCGATTCTGTTTTCATCCATGTCTTGCACGCTAGTCTTTCACCATCTCTCTCTTTCCTAGGAGTTGGGATAAAGACGAGGGGAGGTCCCAGCAAGGGATCGATGGCTGTTTTGGGTTAGGGGGTATATTATGTGTTGGGGTTTCGGGGTGTTCCTTTGTTTGGCGGGGGAGGTAGGGATGCGGGAGAAAGGATAGGATTGAAGCGCTTGGTACTTTGACTGGGGATTCGTGTGCTTCGATTTTCGTTTACCGCGCTCGCTGACCTGGGACGTTTTTTGCCGAGCCATTCAATTTCGTGTTGTGCGCTCATTGATTTGTAGAAATATCTTCGCACCGGTCTAAGATGTCGACCGCCGCTATCTCCCCTTCTGGCCCTCTCCTGGCCGGCTCACCCCTCCTTGACCGCAATCGGATGGCCCGGATGCGACAGATGGTAAGCATCTATAGCGAAATCAAAGATCTATGGAAATGCTCCGCGTTTTATGTCGAGCAAGTTGTTTTTCTGCGTAATGCGATTCTTACTCTCGATCGTCTCGCCATAGATAGTGCGCTGTGTATAGGATTGCGAACATTGAGTAATCACAATCCCAAGGCGAGGCAGGATAAGTGGGAGTTGAGCTTGACGTATGATGGGAAGGGGTTGAAGGGGTTGTGTCAGCTGGCATTGTTTGAATGTTGGATTGAGATTTTGAGTAGGTCTTCGTTTTTGTGATTTTGTGAAAGCGTCTTATTTCCTGACATGAGTGGACTTGTTTGAGTATATCCGACTTAAGAAGGATCTAGATTGACATCCCGCTATAGGAGAAAAGTTTGAAATTGACCAGAAGAAAATCTACTTTCACTTCCCACGTGGACTGAACGGAGATGAACGACTCTTTATGAGAAGCTTAAATTTTGAAGATGGCATCATTCCGTATTATCACGAAGTAAAGAACTTTACGACCCCGGAGACATTCTTATTTGGTACGACTAAACACGTTATGCACTGGCATGGAAGCTTGTTGAATCATACTGTTCCTACATTGGCTGTGCTGGCTCCATTGCACGTAAATGGATATTGGAGGCATTACCATCGTTTGTAAGTTAGCATGATGGCACGCACGTCTGTGGAGATCGAGATTGCATTCGAAGTGCTCGTATATACATATGTATTCTAACATCTAAACAGCGAGCAAAGAAATTTCCGACGCTTTCTAAATACAGTAAATATTCGCAAACTCGGGCCGTTAATAGGCATAGCCACACTGAGATCCTTTGAGAGAAAAGATTTAAGGAAAGATCCCAAAACAAAGGGAGGGATGGAGTTGCGCATGAGTGATATATTGTCGAACTATGCGATCTTCTGGAGACCCGATCCAGATCCCACAGACGAGAGACCGAAACCAATGTGGGGTTGGTATACTCCAGAGTTATGGCAGAGACTTCCTGGACCCACTGGAGCCTTGGGGAGAGTCTCTGATCTGGTTGAAGTGCAGGAGAAATGGAAAGCGAACAATATTTCTTGGTGGCAGTGGTTCGTGCAGAATTTGCCATGGTTGATTTATTTTGAGATTGTATTGTGTTGGCTGAAGAGCCTTTTAATTGATACTTTTTGGCCACATTTGATAGCTTTGGATGTGGGTCGTGAGTTGCAGGTGGAAGCAGTGTGGGATTCATGGGAGGAAGATGGGTTGGTTTACTACTTGGTGGAGACGAAGATGAACGGGCGCACTGCTTTCAGACGTTGGTGTAGTGATGATATGGGACCGGGCGCATATACCAAGGTAAATGACTTCCATTTTGCGAATCCTGGGAGACGTAAGGGTCATGTACAGATTGGGTGGTGGGACTTTTGGATGGAGTTTTTGCTTGGGGATCCATATGGGGACTATAATGCAGACGAAAATCGGTCAAAAACCCCCTGAGTCTCATGTTGTCAATTAGAATCTATCTCCCATCAAGAACAACTCCCAAAAAGAACAAGATAAGATAGGGATGTAGGGTATGGTAGCATGGGTTGTTTGCTCTGAATTCAAAGCATCTGATTCCTCATATAATTGATGCCTTATTTGTAGCTATTGAAGGGCATAACTACGAGGATGGCCTTGATAATCAACATGGCGTCTATATTACTGTTCTCTATTGTATTGGCTATTGATTGAACTTCTAGCAGCTATTCTAGCGCGTAATCACTTTCTCTTATTAAGTTGTATCATATAAACTGGTAACTGCCAGAAGAATTGCCGAGTACATAAGTTCATGTAGAGCGTAAAATATGGAGGAAAGAAATCCTTCACCTGATCTTCTTACACACTCGTAAGCCAAATCTAATTAGTTCTCCTCCTATACATGAAGCTTACAACAATATCACGTGCAACGACTGCATATGCATGCAAATGCTGTAAAAGCATAACCCTTTCTCTTGCGCCCTAAAGCCGTAGATGTATGACGTATGCGGCTTCACATCTGTTGTGTGACTTCCTCAGTTCCCTCGACCCATATATTGAATTGACTTCAATTCGCAGGTGTTCGTACTGCTTTTCATCACTTCATGTTACAACAGCAGCATCTACCAAACTATAGGTAGTCTGCAGCTGCAGTTCGAAATGAAAATGACCTCAATGCTCCCCAAAATTATGCTAAAGCATATCAAGCCAATGCAGGGGCTCTCTGTATTGCTGCAAAGTCCATTGTGGATTCATGAGCAACAAATGCATTATGCAGAACGATCCATCGGTATATAAGGCTAAGTGAAAGAGTGATGATGATTTCGAGAAGCCTTTGATCGAATTGAATTTGGAGTTCTTTTTGAGATAGACATGAAGTATGAATGGAGTGTGACGATCGTGAATGAATAACAAGACTCCCAGACCTCTCATTATCCTATTATCCTATTATCCTATCGTTATACTGGAGCATACTTATTATAGATATTTGGAAGCTGTACGGAGTACCCAGTAGGTCCACGGATATTGAGGACCTTGCTAACTTTAGAATCTACGGAGGAGATTGATCGAAAAGGCTTATTGTACACTATTCCCAATTGGGTTAGTCTCACGTCAAGCGTCAATGCTCTACTGAATCCTGACTAAGATGATGCCGGTAAAAACTATGGTCCGTCCCGCCCCGCGCCTACTCTCTCCATTTATCTAATCTTACCATAGCTTTCCTAACCTTACCTACCTACTCCGTACACTACCATCCAATAAATAAGCAATTCCATCAAATACATCATTTCACACATTTCATCCTTTCGCCATTCAATCAATCAATCAATCAATCAATCCCTTCATTCACTCTTTCTTTGGGAGTATAAATAGCCCTGATATACAAACATCAAAGTTATCAAACTTCTGTACATCCGTCCTACTTACTACTCAATCCCTTCATTAACGATACCCTAAGATGGCATTTTGAATGATCATATTTAATTCGAAGAAACCAACCATCCTAGAAACTATCACTCTTTCGTTCTGATTCACCATGAGATGCTATAACCCATCTGCGTTTGTTCCCATGGCGGTTACATTGGTAACCGTCATAATCTATCTTGGAGTCTTCATACCTTTACTCATTGTTCATGAGACTGTACCATCTGCTCCCGATGATCCTACTCTTTACAATGGCCTGAATCTCACAGAGGCATGGCTCGACCTTCAGAGCCTGAGTGATGGTTACCACCCATTCAACAGTCGCAAAAAATGACGATGTGCGAAATTGGTTATTGAAGAGGATTGATGAGATACTCGACCATAATCAAATCCAGTATACGACGGAGAATGATAGTACTGGTGCCTCTGAAATTGACATTCAAACTGAGGTTGATTTCGACGAGGCCATTCCAGTGCCGATATCAAGTTCTAGCAGCTTTAACAAGGACTTTTCAGAATACCATGAAGATTTGCGAACACGTAAATTATCGCCGGCGGTTACAGTATTCAATGATCTACGCTCAAACTTTTCCAGTAATGCCCTCACAAGCATCGGAGTCAAGGGCCGAAAGCTTGGGATAAGCACATACTTTGAAGGAAACAATATCATATGTTATGTTCGAGGGCGCGATGACGAGGAGGGTGAGTGGTGGAAAACTGGGTCCATCAATACCAAGGGGAAGACTCATGGTAAAGGTGGAGTAATGGTCAATGCCCATTTTGACAGTGTCTCGACGGGTTTTGGAGCTACAGATGACGGGGTAGGAGTTGTGACGGCCCTTCAATTGATCCGTTACTTCACAACACCAGAGAATCGACCTCAGAAAGGCTTTGTAGCGCTTTTCAATAATGGTGAAGAGGACGGTTTATATGGCGCAAAGGCATTTTTGTCACATCCGATGGCCAAATTTGTACATACGTTTCTAAACTTGGAAGGCGCCGGGGCTGGTGGTAGAGCTACTTTGTTTCGAAGTACAGATACTGAGGTCACCCGAGCTTATGCTCATGCCAAGCATCCTTTTGGAACGGTTGTCAGTTCAGACGGTTTCTCTTTAGGATTTGTGAGAAGCGAGACTGATTATGTCGTATTTCGAGCAGAGGGCTATCGTGGACTAGACGTCGCGTTTTGGCAACCAAGATCTCAATATCATACCGATCAAGATGATGCCAAACATACCTCAATAGACTCACTATGGCACATGCTATCTGCATCAGTAGCCACTACTCGATCCCTCACGAGAGATACTAGCAATACATTTGTGGGACCACGGAATGATGATAAAATTGGCAAGGTTAGCAATGGAAAGGGTTCAGATGGCGTCTGGTTTGATTTATTTGGCACTTTTTTTGCGGTTTTCAAATTGAGAACCTCCTTTGCTTGGTCACTAACTCTTCTCATTGCCGCACCTTTGATCCTCTTCGCAGTCTCCTATCTACTGAACCGACAAGATAAGTTCTACTTCTTTACTGGATCGATTAGCCCGAAAGACCCTGAAAGCGAACCTGTTTCTCTGGGTGGATGGCGCGGTGCCTTCCGTTTCCCTATCACTCTTATCATCACTGGTGCCATCACCTTTGGATGTGCATCGTTGATCAATAAGATTAACCCCATGATTATTTACTCCTCCCCATACTCAGTGTGGAGTATGTCTGCGACTCTATTTTTCTCAGTCTTTTGGTTCATCATGGCTGGTTGTAACTTTGTCAGACCTTCGGCACTCCAAAGGGGGTATGCATTTATGTGGATGTTCGTGTTTGGGTGGATTGCGCTTGTTATTGCTACAGTATTCGAAGATCGCTTTAAGATAAGCGGCGGCTATCTGTTTGTGTTTTACGAAGCTACACTATTTCTTGCTACATTGATCGCCATTGGCGAGCAATTTGCGCTGCCTAGAAAATCCGTGTTCGTCGAAGAGTATCATAATGAGCATAGTGGCGCTCAAGAGTGTCATCAAAATTCAATGAACACTGATGGAGCGAATGGAGGTGATGAAGTCAATACCGAAAATGAGGTAGAAGGAGAAGAATCTGAAGAGACTGCCAACGAAACAATGACTCCTCACGAAACGACTCCTCTTATTGGAGGCGGAGGTCCTAGTAATCGCACTTCAATCAGCACCACTTTTGCTAATCGATATCGTCAAGTAGTTTCCGAGTCATATGATGGAGCAAATGATCGTAGTCATCATGACAAAAAGGGTCATAAGAAACACCCCTACGGAGGTGAACAGGGGTGGTCAGCCAAATTACCTATATGGACTTGGCTGGTTCAGTTTCTCCTCGTTGGTCCATTCATATTGATTGTCATCGGACAAGTTGGTTTATTTCTTGTAGCTGCTCTACATCAAACCGGAACAGATGGCAGTCCACTTCTTTTACCCTACCTTGTTGTGGCAGTGTTCTCCATTCTACTCCTACTTCCTATAAACACCATTCATCCACCGCCTCACTCATCATATACCAACATTCTTTTTCTTGGTCTTCATCGGAACCCTCATTTACAATCTTGTGGCTTTTCCCTTTTCACCTAACAATCGTTACAAGGCATATTTTCCAACAAACCGTCGATCTTGATACAGGCCTCAACAAGGTCACACTGGTAGGAATAGAAGAATATATCCGCGAAATTATTGCGCAGATACCAAGTGCGGCAGGCCAAGCTATACATTGTGAAGATAACGCACGGATTCGATCAGGGCTCTCTTTTTGCTCTTACGAGGGCCTTGCCCCCAAGGTGGTGGACAATGTTGTTGAAGGGGTTCCTCCGGAAAGGGGGTATCATGAGTGGCTCACTTATAACGTCTCACGAGTTCCAGGCGAGAACAAAGCGACATTCCACATCTCAGGCATCGAAACCCGTGCTTGTATCCTCCGTTTCGATGAACCTTTTTCGGAATTCAAAGTCCACGGTGGAGCTAAATCGGAAGAGCGATGGGATGATGTTCCCGATAGTGGAAGTGATCAGATCAAACTTTGGCACAGAGATTGGAATAAAGAATGGGTGGTTGACGTAGAGTGGGCGGTCATTGAGGATATGAAACCTGGCGAGGAGGGAAGGACGGGAAGGGTAGTTTGTTTGTGGAGTGATGCTAATAAGAGGGGAGTTATTCCAGCTTTGGATGAAGCACAGAGGTTTAGTCCTGATTGGACTAGTATTGTTAAGTTGATGGATGGATTAGTGGAGGGAAGTAAGAGGTTTGTGGTTTGAGCGGGAGTTGAGTAGGAGTTGAGTGTTTATTAATTGATAAGTGAGGAGGAGAGAGAAAGGGAGGAAGGTGAAGGGGTCTCTCTTGGCGTTGTTGAATTTGGGGCATCAGTGATGAGGTACAAGGATACGATGGTGGGATGGTATTATTAATGCACGGATGTAATGAGAAGGAGAATAAGAATAAGAATAAGAATGAATGGATGGGTTAATGGGTTTTTGCGATTAGTTGGGGTAGTTGATTGATGGACTTGAACTTGAAGTCTTTGTAGTATAGGTCACCTATAGCCGTCAGTGTAGCAGTCTTTAATCATCAATGCATGCATGGTTCCCTCGGTATAACATTCGATCTCATTGCTCAGCGGCTGAATATAAACCTGTATATCTATCTAGATCCAAAGAAAATGCATGTATTATATATATATATTATATTATATATATAATATATATATATATGACGATGATACTGATGCTGATGATTTATTCATAGCGATCTCTCTCGTTTTGAATACTTGATGGATGGATGGATGGATGGATAGGGGGAGGCGGAGAGGGGAACATGTGGATGTGTATGTGTATGAGTACGCGTGAAGCGTTTTGCTAATTACTTGACGTTTCGATTTCGATGTTGAGAGGCATAGGGAGTTTGGGTTTGGGTTTGGGTTTGGGTTTGGGTTTGGGTTTGGGTTTGGGCTTAACTTTGGGTTTAATTTTGGGTTCAACTTTGGCTTTGATATAGGCTTTGCTACTGTACTGTACTGTACTGTACTGTACTGTGTGGAATGAATGCGAGGATGCGTTTGGAGGTGGTGGTGGTTGGGGTTATGGTGTGGGGTGTGGGGTGTGGGGATGGGATGGGATGGGGTGGGATGAGTTAGGATGGGATGGGATGGGGTGGGCGATTGGGTGTGGAGAAGGGGTTGTTGGGTGGGGAGGGGAATGTTGTGATGGGTGGATTGGAAGGGGTTTTTGTGGATGGGAGGGATGGGAGGGATGGTGGATGGTGGATGGTGGATGGTGGATGTTGGATGTTGGGTTGTTGGACAGGCTGGAGATATATATCTACACAACTAGAACTAACTACCTGTTAGGTTATATAAAGAATCAATCCATCCATCCATCCCATCCCATCCCATCCATCCCTCTCGCCGCATCAAAGATATTCGATCTACATACAGTATTCCCATGAAGAATAGCGACATGGGAAATCCAGGGTTTCAAGATCCAATCCATCCATCCCTATCCATCTTTCATGTTCTACTGATTAATCATTTCTTTGTATGTTGGCTGGTTGGCTGGTTGGTTGGTTGGCTGATGCAAGCAATGTAATGCGATGCGATGGGATGCGATGGGATGCGATGGATATTCATATGCGAATAAGACGGAACCGAAGGCGAAGGAAGGGCTTACTCGCTTTTACTTAGATGTACTGTGATAGCTAGCTCGGTATGGTATGTTATGTATGTTATGTATGGATGGATGGATGGATGTATCTACTCTGCTAATTCATGATCATTGGGGTCAGTGTGGAGTAAGTAGGTGGGATTGGGGATTGGGATGGGTCTAGATTTTTGGATTGGATTGGGGTGGATGGGATGGCTGGTTGATTGGTTGATTGATTGGATTGATTGGTGAAAGAGAGGATTGGGAGAGATTGAGAGATTGGAAATGGAAAAAGGAAGGTGGGAATGGATGATGATGATGGAGGATGGATGAATGCATTAACGAATGAACAAAGGATAAAGAATGAAGAATCTGTTGATGTATGGATGTATTGATTAGGTAGGCAGGTAGTTTTGTATGTCTTCTATATTCGAAGTTACCTAGGTATTTCTTTATTGTTGATATTTGTATTTATATATGTATTTATATGTATATATGTATTTATATATTATATATATTTATACTTTAAATATATTACTATTATATATTAAAGCAAATTAATAAAAATTAATTAATTAGAATAAAAGATTAAAGAAAAAAAGATCTTTAAAAGATCTTTTTTATATATATAATAATATTTAGTTTAAGACGAGCTTAATTTGCTTTTTTATTTTAATTAATTAATCTCTATTAACTCACTTTAATATATAATCGTAATATATATTTATATATATATTTATACTTATCTTATATTTATATTTATAAATAGAGGGATAGATGTCTATAGTAATATTTTACAACTAAACAATAGTTAAGAATAATATAGAAACCGGTTTATTAGTAAGGTTAATTCAATTATAGAATATAAGGATGAAGTATTATTACTATAGGAGAGGATACTTATCGACTAGAGAGGTAGAACTCAAGGATCCATCGAGTCAGCTCTCTAGAAGCATCTATATCTTGATTATACAATGCAAATAAATATACAAGGATGACCTACTTGCAGAGATAATTGAAATTTTTAAAATCCCTGGGTAGGAAGTAGTATTTAGGAGAATCTTGGAGCGAGAAAACATGAGAAATATCGATGTTGACATCAATTTCTCAACCTCGGTTTGGATTCCGCCATCATCGATCCTAGCAATCTCGATATACTCGTGAAATTACAGCACAAGTACCCGTGGACTGCTACAGCACAGCAATACTCCAGAGATGCACTTGTTTGTCCCGGGTACGTCAATCACCTACTGCTCGTTTTAGACTTTGATGCAAAGCAAAACTTGACAATCCCGAGGGTCGATCATGAAAGATTCATACAGTCCTGTGCTGTGCTGTGCTGTGCTGTGCTGTGCTGTACATAAAACGGGAAACATCTCATTTATCTTTACAGCTGCAGATAAGTCGACAGGTCGGATGGACGTCCATCTGAGCTCCCGTGGACTCGGAAAAACGTCGGGTGGACTAATAAGGCAAAAAGTCATAAATTTGTATAAAATTCATAAAAATTCATAAAAAATTATACAAAAATTGATTATTAATAAATTATAAATTTTTAAGATTAAATTCTAAATGTTTTCGAAACGTTTAGAAAACGTTTAGAAAATGTTTAGAAAACGTTTTAAAAAACGTTTTAAAAAACGTTTTGAAAACATTTAGAAAACGTTTCGAAAACATTTAGAAAACGCTTAGAATTTAATTTAAAGCTTTTATTAAAAAATAATATAATTATCTTATATAAATTTATATTAATTTTATTTTAAATTAGAATAGATTATATATATATATATATAATACTTAAAATATTATAAATTATATTTAAATAATATATATATATATATATATAAATAAATAATTTATCTTTTAATAAAACTATATTAATTAATATATATTTAAATTTATTATTATTAATTTATTATTTAATTAATATTTTAATATTAAATAATTAATTTTTAAATAATTAAATATAAATATATTATTATTATTATTAAAAAAATTATAAATATTCTTAATTAGATTCTAAACGTTTAGAAAACGTTTAAAAAACGTTTTAAAAACATTTAGCAAAAACGTTTAGAATCTAATTAAGAATATTTATAATTTATGCAAAATTTTATGAAATTTTCATAAAATTATGCGTTCGGTTAAACGTCGGATGGACTTGTATAACGTTTTGCAGTTAACCTTTTTTTTTAAGAGATGCCCCACAGGTCCATATGAGCTCAAATGGACGTCCATCCGACCTACATACCTCTGCAGATCGCGAACTTTATCGTTTTGTCATGGACCAATTGGGATGGGGAGATGAAATGTAATTGATTGCGTCGGAGTTTTGTTGTGATCTAAGGATGGATGGGATGAATGAATGTAGTATACGACTGTATGTATATAGAGTATATAATGTATATATAGAGTATATATGTATTATATAGAGTATATAGAGTATATATATTATTATAGAGTAAATATATATATTATAATTAATCACCTATCAATCTATAAATAACTACTAAATTAATAATATTTGTTTTCTAATATTCTAAAAATAATTAAGAAATATTTTCTAGAATCAACGCTCTCAGCTCTAGTATATAAGTTATTCCATTTATTCAATTTCTAAGGTTATTTAATTTATTTTATTTACTCTATTCATTTCATTTATTCTATTTATTCATCTATTCTATCTATTTCATTTATTCCATCTATTCCATCTATTCCATCTATTCCATCTATTCTATTTATTCCATCTATTCTATCTATTTCATTTATTCCATCTATTCCATCTATTCCATCTATTCCATTCCATCCATTCCATCCATTCCATTCATTCCTCCTTCCTTCTTTCCCAATTCCATTCGTTCCCTCCACCTGCTTGCTGACTTGTATCACATGTGCGCTACCTGCTGCATATTACACATTACATATTACATACTACAGTACAGTACATACACTACTTGTACATGCTACATACATAACACATGCCCCCCATCCATCCATCCATCCCCATTTATGTACAGTATTTGCTCGTACAGTACAGTACTGTAGCCTCCCGGTCGTCCATACCCATGATAGCTTATACACTGGGGACTGCGGACAGGCTGGGCGCGGCATGTCTCACTCCTTTGTTCTGTGGAGCAGCCGAATCGTTCTATGGTTATTCTTTGCGTGTTCTTTGCATTTGGATGAGTTGGGTTGGGTTGGGAGGGAGGGAAGGGAGGGAGGGAGGGGAGGTGGTAATAATAATAATAATAACAACAACAATAATAATAATAATAATAAGTGGATGTTTCTTTTTGCTTTGGATTCTTTTGATTCTACTTTATACTGTGCGTATAAGATACGGATGAGGATGCGATTGATTGTATGTTTTTCTATAATGAGTGAAGAAGAATATAATAAGATCATTAGATACTAGGTATTAAATAGATGAATGTTTGGTTTATTATATATAATTAGATATAATATGATTTGTATTGTGTTGTATTGTATTGTATTGTATCGTATAGGTCCGGGTAGCCGTAGAGGTGTTATTGTATTCATATTTTATCTACTCGAGTAGTCCGGTATATTAGTCTAGTATATATTTTTAGTATCATAAGGATATTTACTATTGGATAAATGATTAGAATTATATGATTTAGCATCTTTCTTAAAGATATTTATATATTTTACTATTCATTCTACATTCATAATTAATCAATTCAATAAATCAATTACTTACCTAGGTAACTTGGAACTACTAGATATCTACTGTACTTAAACATTGATTGCATCGATTACATCGATTACATTCATTACATTCATTACATCAACTCATTTCATTCGTTCACATCCCTTCTTCCCTTTCCTTCTTCCCTTCTCTTGCCAATGGCTTATTCCTCTTCATCTTTCATCGATTCCATCATCTTTCTAAACGTTAGCCTCAATTTGTCAAAGCTCTAACAAGTAGATGATGACTTGACCAATGACAATTCATCCTTTCACTCTCTCTTTCTTTCAATCACTTCTTCACTGATGGATACAGATAGATTACCCATCCAGATTTATGGATGTATGTGAATAGATTCTTCAATACTTCATTACCGATCTATATTCACTCTATTCTGGTATTACTAGGTACTTGCTACTTGCTACTTATGACCTATGACCTACAACCTACGACCTACGACCTACCAAAAATTAAACCATTCTCATATATATATCTCTCTCTAATAGTGATATACGGACATTTCGAAATTTATCATCAAATCACAAGATCTATATTATCTGCATTCAATATTATCCAAGTAGACAAACGAACAGACTAGGTATTAATTATCTGTATACTACCTGGGTACTTGAATACTACTTACATACTACTATATACTATTATATACTACTACATACTACCTACATACTACTTACATACTACCTACATATTACTTACCACTTACCACTTACCACTTACCACAGCAACATCAAGAACCACAACTCTGGACTCGATTGCATTCATTTCAAGGTCTTTCCTTGATTAAACTTTCCCCAAATTCACTTCCTTATAACCTCCAGGGCTCTCGATATCATTTCCAAGGTTCACATCTTCCTCTTGATTTGGACTACATTATTATTCGTATACACATATATCCCATCATATCATATCATATTATATCATCTCATCTTATATTCATTCTACTGTATATCTTTTTTCATCACAATCCGAAATACGACCAAAAATAATGACCTTCTTTTAATTTTTTGTTCTATTCTGGTTCTTCTCTTGCTCTGCTCTTGCTCTTGCTCTTGCTGTTGCTATTGCTCTTGCTCTTTCTCTTACTCGTTTTCTTACTACCTACTTCTCTTTCCCTCTCTCATTCCCTTTCCTTCCCTCCCCTTCCCTCCCTCATGGCATTCTTCTTCTTCTCGGAATTACAGTCACGTATACTCGACCTTGAAATTTGAAGATACTTGTGAGCAAAGGGAGGAATGAGAGAGAGCCCGAACTTGATGTTCTTCAGCCGATATTCAAATCCAATTTTGTACATTACAAGACAATACGAGACAAGACAAGACAAGACAACTTCAAGAAGATCACCAAGTATAACAACTCCAACTTCAACCACTTCAACTACTGCCACCACAGCTACAGCTACAGCTACTACTACAGTTACTACTACAGTTACTACTACTACTACTACTACTATTATTACTACTACTACAGCTACAGCTACTACTACTAACAACTACTACTACTATATTACTACTACTGTTACTCCAAATACTGCTACTCCTCCTCCTCCTCCTCCTCCTCCTCCTTCTCCTTCTCCTCCTCGTCCATACAAGCCCTCATACCTCAAGATACCCACATACATGTACTACTACTACTACTACTACTACCACCACCACCACCACTCTTACTACTTACGACTCTTACTACTATTATTGTCTTTGAAGGTCCAATTTCAATCAAGCCCCTCTTTTTTGACAATCCTTCTCTATCCACTCTTCTACATTACAGACATTCCACATTCATCAATCATTTGAACTCTGTTTAGTCAATTTTCCATTTCCGTCACACGACAGAGTCCAGAACTTACCTCGATATTCTACTACGAAGTACAGGGTTTCTTCCCTGTAATTACGAAACACTTCCAATCTACTTTGATTCTTTTTTACGAGACTCGGTTGCATTTTTCTTTCAATACCCAAAAACCCGAAATTCCTCGGCCCCTTGGATGAAAAAAAGACGTCGCGATTAATATCGTCATCGCCCTTTCTATTGAGAAACCGAAACCGAGACCGAAACAAAGTCATTCAAAAAGGGACAAGAAAAAATAAGAAAGGCTTGATTTATAATTGTCTGACTCGGCCGATCATAAGAAGGAGGAAAAAGGCGCTGCGCTCGAGCCAGCTTGCCCCCGTGCGACGCGGTAATTGAGTATTGAGCTCAATTTGATTGGCATATTTTTTTTTCTCTCTCCATTACTCCTATACCATCACTTAATATTGGTCAAAGCCCGCGGATATTGGTGGTGAGCGGGTATATAGATTCGGTGTTGTGGTGTGCGAACGATAGTGGCAGTAATGGACTACGCCGCATGCAATATTGTCTACGTGGATCGCACAGCGCTCGAGGACAAATTGATGCGAAAAGAGGATGTGGTGTCAAATGTCTCGACCTTGGAAAATTCAGCTCCTGCTACCGATGGAGCGATAACACCACGAGCGATCAGTCCCTGTGACAACAATGTGAACATTTTACTCGGGACATTCACGGAAGGTAGGTTCAATTGAAATCTTGGCTCAATTGATCCTGAATTGGACTGCTGCGATGGATGATGACATTGACATGAATTAGTCCACGTGTGTACCTCTGGCAAGTCCTGCATCTCGAAAGTCTCCGAATTAAATCGCGCATCGATCGTGGATTTGATACCGACCCTCGTCCTCATAGATATCCCATTTGATGATCAGATAAATGAGCGACCGGCCAGAGAAGTGCGGACCCCGTCACCCAGCTCCCGACAACAGGTGGATGGTCTGCACGATGATGACCCAGGGGAGGCATACGGTGTCAGATTATTACAATGGATCGCATCCGAGATTCAACAGCACAGCTTATCGAAGTTGATTGTTCCGGTGGCCGTGGTTTCTGCCTCGGAGCAGACGCTGTCGGTGACTTCGTCCAAGATTCGAACGAGTTCACGATCGGAACCCGCTCCTACATCCGGATATGAGATGGGAAGGCAGAACCGGAAGTCGAGCGGCATCTACATACCATTAGATCAGAGGAGGACGATCAAATTTTTAGACATCGGAGCCGTGGATGTCTTGACTAGTCCTCTCCTCCTGGAACGCTTGCCCAGCTTGGCCGTGCATGCATATCGAGCGCACAAAGACGCATCCAAGGATCATCGGGCATTGATGGAGATGAAGAGGGGGAGAAAGCGATCGTGGGTTGGTGTGGAGGACCAAAAACCTTATGCGTATTTGAGAGAAGCTATGGTGTCGGATTTGATGGATGGCATTTGCAGGTTAAACAGTGAAGAGGTGGAGGAGTACGGTAATTTGAGGGTGACGGTGGCACTAGAACGCAGGCAATTGATCGTCCATGCCATTAGTTCGTGGCAGTTCTCGGCGCATGATTTTACGGATGATGAGCTTCTTTATGCATCATCATTGATGTTACAACATGCCCTCTCCATGCCGGAACTGGAGAAGTGGCGGATATCCACAGGTGAGTTTCAAAACAAATGGTTCGGGTAATGTACGGCCTCGGCCCTGCTGACACCCGTTGCAGAAAATCTTACGGGATTTCTCCTCGCCAGTCGATCCGCATACAATGCTTTTGTACCATACCACAATTTTTCGTCACGTCGTCGATGTCCTCCAAGCCATCTTTCACTTCCTCGTACGCTTGGGGAACCTCCCAGAGTATCCTCCCAAATCCGATGGCGCAAATGGGATGACGAGCCAAAGATTATCACCCATCGCCGAGCTCATTAGACCGTTTGATGCCCTGACGCTGATGATCACTGCCATCGGGCATGATGTGGGTCACCCGGGCGTCAACAATGCCTTTCTGGTCCATCTAAATGCACCGCTTGCTCAACTATACAATGATCGATCTGTCCTCGAGTCATTTCACTGTGCCGCTTATTCTCAGATCTTGCGCCGTCACTGGCTCGCGGCTTTTGAGGAGCGTGGCATGCGACAATTGATGATCAGCACCATCTTGGCAACGGATATGGGTCTGCATTTCGATTACATGAAGAAGCTTGGCTATCTTCAAGAGAAGCTACATGAGAATGGGGAGGGACTGATGGTTGGAATGGTCGCATAATCGATGATCAACGAAACCCTTGCCTGCCTGCTCTTTACTCATCAAATGCGCAGATATAAGCAACGTCGTATGTTCAACGAACCCTGGCTGATGGGTTAAGATGCTGACTCACACACAGGCACGAAGATTTGATACTGCAACTCAATGGACGGAGATATTGACGGATGAATTCGCTCGGCAAGCTTCCATGGAACAGGATTTGGGGATCCCCTCGGCTTTGTATGCAGTGCCGTTCGAGAAATCATCGAACTGGGGAAGTCTCAGATAGGTTTCATGAACATGTTCGCCATCCCACTGTTTGTTGGGGTGACGGATGTCATGCCGAGTATGCGCTTCTGTGTCGAGGAATTGGAAAGGAACAAGACGGCCTGGGAGAACCGGATAGCTTTCGAGCAGGAGAGGCAAATTCAGGAAAATGGGTTCTTGGGCCTTCCTGACGGCATGCAATCAGGCATGCGCTCGCCTCGCACGATGAGCATTGCACAATCTGTTCCGGACGGGTCTGCTGGCCAGGATGCGACTTCAAGGTCCAGCGAAGCTTCAAACCTCCGTGTCCAATCCGTGCTGAACAAAGGCACATTCTCAAGACAAGGTTCCAACGACGAATCGCCCAAAGGTACGAAACAAAGGTCGCCAGAACTTCGTCCATCGGCAAGTTTGCCCGATCGAAGATCATCAAGGCCCAGTCAACTTCAACTCAGTTATGCCACGGCAAGTGCACCGGGACTTCTCGATCATTCGAGTCCGAAGGTAGAAATTTTGGCCAATGGAGATCGACAGGTTAATGGTGTGCATGTTCAGCCGTCTCTTGCCACAGATGTGGTGGTGGTAGATCCACCCACACCCCAAGGAATTCACTCACCCACAAAGAAGCAGCGAAGCTACAACTGAGGGTAGTAACTCTGGCTCGCGGGAGAGTGGTCTGCAGGTGCAACGACCAACAATAAAAGCCCATTCTCACCCAGCACTCAGGCGACCAGCTTTGCAAGCGAAGATTCGAATAATGATCGAGCTGTCACTCCCACTGGTGCTTCTCCGCTAATCAATAGCACGAGCCATTCTTCAGTTGGCTACGATAGATCGAGTCATTCCACGAATGAGGGATCGAGTATGCCTGAAGGGGGAACCGATCACAAAGTATTGGCAGAGACGGGAAGAAATTTGAAAAAGAAGCCCAGTCGGTTCAGGATGAACGGATTGCATTTCTGGAAGAGGAAGACTGGCAATCCGCCTGCAGTGCCAACTGGGACCTCGGATAAGCGGGAGTCGGATGCGACTGAAGGATGACGCCAAACAAAAGCGAGAAGCCGCATGAGGATGAGCTATATAACTCGACGAATTCACTGACGATAATGTTTTGAGATGAGATTAAGATTTCGGTACGGCAATTGGGGATGTTTTGTTAAGGTTCTTGTGTGTATGATTATTATTACTTTTTTGTACATTGTACATGATGCGGCCATCGATTTTCGGGATATTTCATTTGCGTACCTGAAAGGGAAGCGATAAAATCAAATACCTCTGTGTTTATGGGTTCTTCAAAACAAAGACGGGAATGGCGTTTTTTTTTCTTTTTCTTGTTTTTTTTTCTTCCTTGGCCCGGGGGATGGGAGATGGTTGGTTCGAATGGTCCAGATTGGGCGGTGTGGAAGGCGTTTTCATTTATTTTGGAGGGACTGGTGCTGGATGCATGCATCATGGTGATTGCTATTGGGGGAATTGGGAGCCTAGCTGTGCGTAGAGAAAGGGGGTAGGATGGGACTTTTTATATCCAAGCAAGCAGGTTAGGCTTTCAGGGCTTTCAGGCCAGGGGAGGGAAGGAAAGGGAAGGCAAGGAAATATGGGGATTATAAAGTATGGTATGGTTTGGTTGTTTGATACGGTATGGTGGTTTGGTGCTTGGCTTCACTTGGCTTGGGGTATATCTTTCTGAGTGGGAGGATGTGGAATTCTATATGCGTATGCATCCATAACGTGGAAAGGGGAATAAAGCGATTGCATGTGCTATCACAGCGAGTATATCAATATAAGAGAGAAAGATGGAGGAAGAGTTAAGAAAAAAGAAAGCAGTTGATTAAATTTCAATTCAACTCATTTTCAATGCTTTGCTTTGTATGGAAGCTAGCAAACAAAAGAAAGCATGCATTTTATTGCACATCTTGAGGAACGTAATGTGATGATGGTTCTTGGTGCTTATTGTTTGTTATCTTCTGATGGGTAGAGTAAGATGAGTTGAGTTGAATTGAGGGGAATCAAAATCATATGTGAAGGTATATTTATTATATAATGAATTACTCTATCACTGTTATCATAATTACCTTGTACTCTAGTAAAGGGATTTTTTATTTATTATATTTTACTTAATTACTGTACAGAGTGCGGTTATAATTATAGTTATAGTTATAGTTATATAGTTATAGTTATATTATAATTATAGTTATAATTATAGTTATAGTTATAGTTATAGTTATAGTTATATCTATCCATAGATGTATTCAAACACTTATGTGGGAATGAATGCTCACCCATCCCCCAAAGAATCGAGCGACTGCAAAAAAAGTACGTGGACATCGAGCACTCGTTCTGTGATTGGCCATTCCCATTTTTCGAGGATTCCCTTCGTGAGTCGGAGCCCGAATGGCGTGCGAATCAGCTGTTGGAGAAATGGGGGGGCCAGATAAGCCAGCTAGCTATGCTGCTGCCGTGCAGCTCTGCAGCACATCCGTAAGCGATTGTAACATGATGAATAATCGTGTCTCCCCTGGTAGCGTACGTGATAACGTCCGGACTACGCGTGAGTCGGCGTGGAGAGTCACGACTCGTCATTCATGCTTGCCATCTTGAGGTTGTGTGATCATGATGCTCAACATGGACTTTGCCCCCGCCGCGCGCCGTCCGTGATGTTTGTTCTTCTCGTGGCAGTCCCCACGTTCTCTGTGCTTTGGCGGCTGTTTTTCCACACGTCGCCGTATCCGCTCCCGCCGCGTCCTCGTGGGGAACCGGTTCTGGGTCATATACGCTTGGTTCCTACGGAGAATCCGCACCTTTATTATCAAAAGTTGGCGGAAGAATATGGTGAGTGCATGGTAGCTAAGTCTCGAGACGTGGGATGTGCTGAAATACAACCACAGACTCAGACATACTGTATTTCAAACAGTTTCTGACTCCCGTTTGTGGTCCTGAATTCGGTCAAAGCTGCTGATGAGCTTCTCTCGAGGAGAGGCGCTAACTATTGTGACCGGCCTCGATTTGTTCTGTTTGAGGTGTAAGTCATCTTCGTGATCCATGCCGGCATAGCTGATGGGGAAGAAAGGATGGGATGGGGTCGGACTTTAACATTTCTTCCTTGGGGATCACGTTTCAAGGCACATAGAACCCACCTGCAGAGTGCCTTTACGAAAAGCAGTGTGGTCCAATATCGAGACATACAAGAACAAGAAGCACGCCAGGCTCTTTCACACTATCACCCAACGGCCCGAGGACTGGGAAGTTGCTTTGAGGAGGCAAGCTTGCGGATGCTTCTCATCCTGTCCGAAGACCATGCTTACTCCAGCGTAGGTTCGCTTCTGCCATTGTATTGAGAGTTGCTTTTGGCATTGCTTTGGAAGATGACGACGACGAGTACATCAAGATTGCCGCGGATGCAATCAACGCTACGGGTAATGGCGGCTCTCCAGGCGCAACAATCGTCGATTACTTGCCTTTCTTGGGTCACCTCCCTTACTGGATGGTTCCATCACAAGCCATCAGACATGCGAAGAAATGGGGCACGGCTATCCAGCGCCTCCACGACATCCCCTTCGCCGCCGCGCAGAAGGAATTTGTGCGTCATCACCCTCCCCCGCCCCTGAATTGAGCACTTGGTTCTAATGCACTGCAGAACGACGGGCGGGCCCCGAAGCCTTCCTACGTTTCTTCTCTGCTTGAGAAACACGCGCAGAATGAGGCGCGGGGTCTGTTCAACGACTTTTCACTCAAGGATATCAATGGCTCCGCGGCCGCCGTATTCATTGCCGGTTCCGACACGACTTTTGCCACGACCTTGGTCGGGATCCTCAACTTACTGCTCCATCCTGCCATATTCCACAAGGCGAGGGAACTGCTCGATCAGACCATCGGGCCAGACCGGCTACCCTCGCTGAAAGACAGAGATAACCCCAAACTGCTATACCTAGAGCACATCGTGCAGGAGATCGTCAGATGGCGCCCGCTCTCCCCTCTGGGCGTCCCCCACAAATCCCTCCACGACGACGTCTACAACGACATGTTCATCCCCCGCGGCACGAGCGTCTACTTCAACACCTGGGCCATGAGCCGCGACCGCGCCGTCTACCGCGACCCGGACCTCTTCAACCCCGCGCGATACCTGCCCGCGGAGCACGGCGGCGCCGGCGAGCCCTACCTCCAGGGCCCCTTTGGCTTCGGGCGCCGCGTCTGCGTCGGCCGCCACCTCGCCCTCGCGAGCGTGTGGATCGTCCTCGCCACCCTGCTCGCCACCGTCGACCTCGCAAAGCCCGTGGATCCCCACGGCCGCCTTCGAGACCCCGTCGTCGCCTTCACCACCGGTCTCTCCAGGTACGTACGCACCCCCGCGGGCCGCGCGATCCTTACTGACCATTTCAGCCACCCCTTGCACTTTGACTGTCGATTCCGCGCCCGCTCGCGGACCGCTGCATCGCTGCTTGCGTCGGCTGTGTCGCGCGATCTTGTGTAAGTGATGAGTTGGGATTTGTCGGTTTTGCCGACCTTCCTTTCTTTTCTTTTCTTTCCTTTCCTTTCCTTTCCTTTCCTTTCCTTTTCTTTCCTTTCCTTTCCTTTCCTTTTCTTTCCTTTCCTTTCCTCTCCTCTCCTCTCCCCTCCTTCCACCCTCCGCCCATTCCCCCACCCTAAACTCAACACCGCATTCCCTCAACACGCCGATACCCCCATCGGGCGCGGCACGATCAGCGAGGTCCGCATCGTTGGATGCTGGCTTCTTAGCTCGGGGTATTCGTCTTTTATTTTACTTTATTTGTTTTTTTTTTCTTTTTTTTTTCTTTTTTTAAATGAATGAAAAAAAAAGAAAAAAAAAAAGGATCTGATTGAAAGACTATCCGGCGCCTGCTACCGAACCGATGCTTTATCGTCTGTCTGCCCGACGATATACGGCGCGGAGAAAAGGTATAGGGGAAGGAATCGTGAGATTATAGCTGCGGCTTTTGCTCTTGGGAAACTTTCAGTTGTTGTTGGTTTTTTTTTTTTTTTTTTTTTTTTGAGGGGGGGTTTTTATTGGAGGGTTGTGTGGATGATGGATGGATGGGTGGGTGGGTGTTGTTATGGATGTTGTTATGGGTGTTGTTATTGATGTTGTTATTGATGTTGTTATTGATGTTGTTATTGATGTTGTTATGGGGGGTGGTATATACGTATTTACTTGTTTAGTTAGTCGGTCAGTCAGTCAGTCAGTCAGTCAGTCAGTCAGTCATATGAGGAAGCACGGCGATCCATCGACTTCTATCGTGGATGGACGTACGGATAGACAGATGGATGAATGGGCTAGGGGGAGGTATCGAGGCGTATTGTAGTGAGACTATCGCATTAGAAATTTACCCTTGGTTCTACCGCGGAGGATGGGCGGAGGGAGCCCGGATGGCGTTCTCAGACCGGTGACCTACGCTCGTGCTACGTCGCTTATTTGCCACTTATGTAAATTGAAGAGATCTTCTCCTCACGCAGTGGGATGTGGAGGGGAGGATTTCCGGTGGCGTCTTCGGATCTCGAAGGTATGAAGGCGGAAAGGGAAATGGGAGGGGGGATCTTCCACGGCGCGGCGGGAATGGGGTCTAGTTTTTGTGGCGTGGATGTCGTGTATTGGATCTTGTAGGATGTGTTAGTACCGTGCGCTCCCCTGAAGAAACGGCAAAAGAAGGTTCGGTCCATCTAAATCTAGCAAGCAAAATTTATCATTGCGGTAGACTTCGTTTTCGCCACACATCAAGAGTGACAATTCGCTGAATACCACCCTGCATTGATGGGAAGATCACAATCTGGCTTGTGCAAAGAATTCAACTGTTCAGGTGATGAATGTCAGGGAGGATTCATCCATTGCCCTTTATTCAGGGGGGATTGTATAACGTCTTTTTGGCGCGTGGATACGTTCGTTCATCTATCCTCGCTTGTTTGGTGACTGGAGTATCGTTGAATTATGATCATCGTCTACTTATCATGCAGAATACGTAGAAATCTACAGATATATGGCACCATGAATCGTGATGAGTGGCGAGAGGGGTCGCGCAGCTGGTTTGATGATCAAGTCAAGCGGGCTGCGAGTCTGCACCCTGTTGAACCGGGCGGTCGCTTGGTGGGAGGTGAGGGTTGGTTACTTGCCGTGGTACGATATCATGTTGGCGATGATTTTTTTTGTGTTACCGATTATATGATATCGTGGGGATTGAATATATACTGTCGGGAAATGGATCATGTGATATTGGGTTGCTGTACGAATAATACGTCTAACCGTATTGGGGGTACTAGCACCTCGAGGACGTCTATAAAGTCGTCCTCCATTCCATAGATTACATAGAGAATAACAACGATGATATACCAAAAGGATTAAGTACTTACACTTTAACTGACCAAGTTTATACCAACACATACATACAAGACTTGGTGCTATCTACTCGCTTACGAAGGGGGCTAGTGTAGAGTGGGAATTAATATTGAGACTTGGATATATAGCTTTATTGTTGGTGGCTCCGTGGGCAACTACAGTCAAAGAATGTGATATTATATCATATCTCTTATCTTTGATATTCTTGTGATTGGTGAAGGAGAGCTTACTCGGTCTTTCTGGAACGACTCATGTGAACGTCGAGGTATCAGCGTGCGCTCACATCACAAGTATCCCAACACTTTGAGGGTGAGTCTTTATGCTTAAAAGCACTGTTGCATTTAATCATGATATGTATCGGAGGAATACAGATATCATGATTTAATGACCTGAAAATTACACACTGCACACATCATTGTGATGAGACAGGTTTTTAACAATCTTCCGTTCGCGGTAATGGGAATTAGAATCCTCGCTATCCGGTTGGCTTCGTCGTGGGTGGCTGATAGTAGGGAGTGTTAGGGAGAGGTTGGATATTGAGGATTTAGGTTGTATGCCGATTGACCTGCAGGCGAAGGAAGGAGGGTGGTGTGTATGTACGATACCCGCTGTATAATTTGGTTCCGGTGGGCGGTGGAAGAAAAAGAGTTATGGCTTTCCGGGTGCTACGAGAGGTAATTGTCATCATATGACTGTTGTGAGTTGAGTATTCCGCCTTTTCCGAGGCGAGTCGATGAGTATATCTCCCTATTTGGTTGATCATCACACAGGTGAAGGTCGAGCTATTCTACTCGAGTTATATATTTATCTTGATGCTTTTGATGATTGGAGTCTGAATATGAGAGCAGACTGACATACTATGACGCCATTTCACAACAGGTCGACTAAGAAGTCAAATTGTTCCTCAGTGACCCTCACATTTGACCAGAGAGACATAAAACACACGTGAGATTCATGTGATAGAGACAATGTCTGGGGTAAGTTGTCACACCTTCCTATTTCAGTTCCGGCTAATATACAAGCGGTATCCCGGAGACTTAAGCTGTCCCACATAGAAAGATCTCTCCACCCGTGTCCATCTCCCGTGCATTCCTCAATCTTATATCAACGTCGCAAAGTCATGCCGACAAGCGTCATCTTTATTAATTGAAGTTTTCAAGGCGAATAGTGGTGTCCCAACAGTCAGTCACTGGTCACACAACATTGATCTCATGTTCAAACAGATTAGTTCAATTTCAAATGTCTGGAAGAAGAGAACTTTAGTATCTATACCTTAGCTCGACTATGTTCATCGGAATATATTGTCTGCTATGCTCAAGTTTGCCAAGATGATTAGAAAAAGATGGTGTGCATGATTGAGACGGGGGGGCGCTACAGAGGAGTATTATGGCTGATATCTTTGAGGCAGGAGATAAGCCTTTTCGATGAAGCCCTTCAAAATACCGGCATTCCATATTTCATCATTTCAGCAACAATGGCTATAAGTTGTCGCCAAGATGATTTTATCATCACGAGATTCTTCCGATCATTGGAATTCAACAAGTTTCAATAAATATTCATTCTCGAAAGGGGAGGTTGTTATTGATTCTGATTAGATGAAGCCATCCTCAATGATATTGTACAATCATATATACCCAGTTCACTTGGCGCTTGTGCGTCTCTAGATATCTTGAAGTAGTATCAAGCTTCTGATTGTTCAGTCGAGCGCTTGGCTCCAAACTTGGCAATGCTACATAAATTACAAGCTTTGTGCCAATAGGACGCCGCATATTTAAAGCTCGATAAGAAAAGCTTCACAGCTTCCCAATATGGTATATAAATCTGCAGGAGAGCGACACATTGACTATTATGATGGCGTTTAGCCTGAGATTCATATCGATTTGATGTCGTTAAGTTCGGCTCGTGGTACGTCGTAGTTGATGAAATTCACGATGGTGTTATGCTAGGACTGTCTTGCTTCATTATTCTAGCACGCCATGGAGATGTGTTTGTCGAATAGCATCTCGACAAAGATTATATCCCCTGACAAGTGCCGGTAGCCAAGTCAGGCCCTGGAGAACCTTTTCATGTCAAACTCCTTGCCAACTTCCACAAATGTAATAGATTAATGCCTGAGATTGAAGACAGCAATCAATTGTAGAAGGTGACAATGAAGAATAATGTTCCTGTTGGTGATATCGACTCGCAATACTACTTGGTTTGACGATTCATAGCAATCTTATCTTGCCATGAGTTTGGAAAGTTCGCCGACAAGAGCCATCCAAATTTGCATATGTGCAAGAGCGTCAAGAAAATGTACTTAAATACTGCCTCTGCGCCTCCCAAGGAATCTCTCATCAGGGAACATCTTCTCCATTAACTTTACACCAAGAATAACTCTTTGACCACAACTTCATTATGGCCTCCTATCTTACAGTTCTTACCGCTTTGGCAGCTGTCTTTGCTCCTGTCTTTGCGGCACCAGCAGCAGTCGTACCTCATCCCAAGATTAAGATTCCAACGGTAGACGCCAAAGAAATCGTAGCTGATAGCTATATCGTCGTTTATAACTCAGGTGTTTCTGCAGAGGTGACTGCCAGCCATGCTGAGTTTGTCAACTCCATTGTCGCAAAACGTGACAATGCTGTTACAGTTGGTGATACCTACAAGATTCAAGACTTTGCTGGATACCAGATTTCTGCGGATGAGGCCACCATTGTTGAGATTGCCAATAAGCCGGAAGTATGTATCCTTCCTTTCAAGTAATGTAACATCACTGACGTTTGATTTAGGTTGCATACATTGAAAAGGATGCAAAGGTCTACGCCTCAACATTGACAACCCAAAGTGGAGCTCCTTGGGGTCTTGGTCGTATCTCTCACAGGGCAAAGGGAACTACCTCTTATATTTACGATACTACTGCTGGAAGTGGTGTCACCGTATATATTGTTGATACTGGTATTTACACTTCACACTCTCAATTTGGTGGCCGTGCCAGTTGGGGAGCCAATTTCATATCTGGTTCTGCTGTAAGCTTCAATGAATTCAAATCAAGCCTTTATATGCTCACATGATGTTAGAATACCGACGAGAACGGTCACGGTACTCACGTCTCTGGTACTGTTGCCGGTAGTACATATGGTGTTGCCAAGGCTGCAAAGCTTGTCGCTGTTAAAGTTCTTGATGCCTCTGGATCGGGAACAAACTCGGGTGTTATCTCTGGAATTAACTGGGTTGCTGCTAACGCCGGCTCTAAATCTGTTCTTAGCATGTCCCTTGGTGGAAGTTACTCAGCTGCTGTCAACAGCGCCGTCACAAACACAGTCGCTGCAGGTGTAACAGTTGTTGTAGCAGCCGGAAATGATAACGTAAGTCGAGTTACCTCCCCAGTCATCGTTTGCCATAAAGCAAGAAATACATACTGATCATTTCCCCAGGCAAACGCTGCCAACTATTCTCCTGCTTCAACTCCCAACGCCATCACAGTCGGCGCCATTGATTCAACTGATGCTCGTGCCTCCTTCTCCAACTACGGCTCCATCCTCGATGTTTTTGCACCAGGCGTCAGTGTTCTTAGCTCTTGGATCGGATCTACTACTGCCACCAACACCATCAGTGGAACTTCCATGGCCACTCCTCACGTCTCTGGTCTCGCGGCTTACTTGATTGCCCTCGAGGGCTTGAGCACACCCGCTGCTGTCGTCGCCAGAATTAAGGCCTTGGCAACAAGTGGTTTGATTACCAGCCCTGGGTCTGGAAGCCCAAACCTCATCGCTTACAACGGTAACGGTGCATAAGTTGGCCAAATAAGAGGGAGGTGGGAGAGTACCGGGGGTTGATATTACTGGGCAGGTGATATCGATCTGGCAATTTTTTACTTTTCTTTTTCTCAGTCAAAAGGACAGTAATATGTTCATAGCGCGCATAAGATGCATAGGGTGGGTAGGGTGAATATGTGAATAGCGGTGGAGGATATTTGTGAGAGGATTCAGGTGATTGGTATGTGTATGGCAGTCGTGTGACTCTTGTCAAATTTCAGATACATGTGGGAAATCATCTTTCCATCATCGTAAAGTGAAGTCGACTTGCATCCAAACATTTGTCTTTTATGATTTACTCTTCGGCCCCATGGCCCTTCCAGTACATAATAGGAACTCAAACTGTGGGTTTCTATCAACTAGTTATATAATTCATATAACCTTGGAAGCACCAATAATATCAAGAACTACCACGATATTTGGCTTTCCACACTCTACATGATAGCAGTCAAGTTACCTGCATGCAAGTCAAACATAATCACTAACTAGTCTATCAAACTCAAGTATCTATGAAGCAAAAAGCTCTGAGCAAAACACTCATATACTGATTCACATCACTCTTTTGACAGTATTCCAAAAAAAAAGAAGACATAATACCTGTAGTGTATATCTGAGTTTAGGAACTTCGGTTCAGACTTCAGAACCGCAAAGCCATCCCCCCAACCCATGAGAAGCAACCCCAAATGCTATCCATGCAGGATAGCTATCAGGAAGCGTGAATTCCAGAGTCTGACTGGCTTGGAAGGGCTGTGATATATCTGCAGTTTTGGCACTAGTACACGCCAGTGATATGAATCTAATACTACGTATACACATACTTCGTGAAGAACCTATACATACTTCAGTACGGATCAACATGCGCGATACAACGAATCCCAATTCCTCCACTGCATATCCATGGCTCGAGAAAGTTGACGATCTATGCTGTTAGTGTGAATCGGGTATATAGAAAATATAAGAACGTAGACTACGAAGCCAAGAGGGTGTTTCCTGTGGGTGCGGAAAAGGTTGTGTTGGTATCAATTTACGATTGTGAGGCTATGTAGAGCTGATAATCGCACCTGCGATATTTAATGTCTAACAACGCTCTTGGGGCAACGATTAGCGTACGGGTCCAGCTCTCCATTAAGTAATACGCTTGCTTCTATGTGGTTCGATCTATCGATCCTTACCATTGAGTACCTAGTATGCAAGCGGGATGACACCATCACTGACAGCTTAACACTGCAGATCTCGATTCACGAAGGTAGTGCCACCAGGAGATCATCTCGCTGTCTTCAGGCTGCTATCAGGAGTTTCTTTTGGAGCTAGGGGTCTTTTGATGTTCGGGTAGATGAGGGTTATATGCTTGGTGGAGCGAAACGTCAGATGGGTTTGACGCTGTGTGCGATCTTGGTAGAATTTCTCGTTGCATTCACCGCGAATACTAGGAGAATTTCTCGCCAAGCAAATACGTTGATGGATTTATTGGCATTATCGGAAACGTTCAATTTAAGATTGTGATGTGGTACCTTCATTTGGCTTTTAGTCCTTATCGATGTGACAAAGGCTGCTCAAGCTATAATCTTGGCGGGTTGGGTAAGAAATGAGCAGAGGTGAAGGAAAAATGTGGAGGCGGGGGAGTGTTGAAAACAGGGAAACTAGGAAGGAGAAGGATGAGATCGAAGTAGAATGAGTAGAATATCTGAGCCAAGAAGATCATATCCAAAGAACTATATCTTGGATGGGATAACCATGGCGTAATGGTAAGAATGCAATAATTAATCTGTTCGTTAGCTTAATTTGCTGATAACTGGATAGTCATAGAATTTGGGGCATTTCATGAATGTTCGACAAAAGATATGCATTTGAGGCATTTACTTCGAGAGGTGAAAGACTGAGGGTCAAGTTGCTGGTCTCTTTTTATTGGATTGACTTACTTCATGCCAATGTCAGTCGATTCGTCAACTGTAATAAATTATCAAAGTGTGTATATCATTACGTATCATACCATTTGACTAACAGTAGATCTCGCCTGAATCGCAAGGTGTCGATTGCTGGAGCAACGGCATCATAGCAGTACTATTATCTAGTACACTCAAGATGTCATAATTGAAACACTAACATTTAAAGAAAATATTTTCCGCTTTCATTTGCACGGTAGTATAGAATAGTAGGAATGACGATTTGTATGGAAATGACAGGGATGCCAGGTGTTGAGGTCTAAGCGAGTGATTAGTTCGCTCTGAGTCGAATTCGAATTGAATGAAGAGTATTTGATTGATAGATGGAGCAATCATTTCAGGAAGTTCTAGCTCTTTTGAAGAATTCATTCAATCAGATTTCCGCTGTTACAGTACGAATTTCAAATTTTCCCATTTTGTTATTGTGCGATGTTCTTTGGCTGTCAAAAATGCCAAGAACACTAATAAATTAGCTTAGCGACCGTTGAATTAGGGGGGTCAGTCGTTTTGTGGAGCAATAATGATCAAGGCACCCAATAGAAGAGAGTTATATCCGAGTTTCTGAAGTAAAAACTCGCTAAGGAACCTAAAATTCTAGATTTAGCAAACCATCAAGTATGGGGACTTTAGCACTACACTATAATACTACTGCCTATAGCTTACTCAAACAGTTGAGTCGTGTACGGGGAGACGTCAGATTCCCAGTTGCAGTACGGTTACCAGTCTTGGTTCCCCCTTCCCTTTTATCTGTTGAAATCCAGATTTGCTTCTCAAAAAGCCGTGATACAGGACAATACAGTCACTTATCATTTCAAATCCTATAAATTTGCTACTCAAACCAACAACCAGAGCACAACCCTTATTAGACAATCATCATTCACATCTAGATTTCATATTTCCTCATCAAACCCCCCATTACCGAACTCAACTTCTGAGAAATCCTACTCCTAGTTGCTGACCTCATCGAAGTCTTCTTTTGAATAGCAGATTTTATATATCTAAAATATCGAGTCTCATCAGAGCGTTAGCTATATTACATGTTTGCACATCATACCACTGACTATCAAGCTATTATTGACTTGAATACTGAATAGAATCCACATACCGCAAGTTATCGAGTTCGTATCATTTCAAAGACAGAGATGCAGAGATCCAAGTTGAAAACTACCACACCCCCCGAATCTGCAGCGGAGCAGGATGAAATCCAACCTTGCGAACGGCCATTCATGCTAGATTGTGCGGACACAGACCATGCATTGCGTTATAGCGCTGAAGGAATGATACAGGATGACAGCATCGGTGAAGCGTTTTGTACTATTCCGCAGAGTAATGATGCTGCGGAGAATCATGATGATGATAACATCAACTATTCTACCAATGATAGTGATAGCGACGACGACAATCGTCATAAAAATAGAAAACCGAAGAAAAAGAGAAAGGTTAGTGGAGGAAAGGAGAACAAGGAACTGCCCAACAAGGCGAAGACAACTGGTAAGGATGTCAATAATACTGAAGAGAATCATTCACGTCACCAGGAAGAGCCTAAGTGGAACAGAAGAGTTTCGAACTTTTATCGTAATCTTAAGCCAAAAAAGAGGGAAAAGGTCCAGGAGGGCCGAAGCAAAGGGACTCCTCACTTTTGGCCAAGAGCTATGGTCGATGAGAGCAAAACAGATAAGAAAGGCATGGATAGCGACGTGAAGACCCCTGTGGAGAAGGGCCCGAGTCCCACTGGCGGAAAGATGAATGGACTGGCCGAGAGAAAGACATATGCCCAGTGTCCGTCGATTTCTCAAAGTCACACAGATGTTGGGAGTGCAGTGGATGAAGATAACATCGAATCCGAAGAAGAAGGGAGACAGGATGAAGAGGGGGGATCTCGGTATGGGAGGCCACGTTCTAGGCGTGAGAACAACGAAATGATGGAGCCAAATGCATGCGTGGTATTTCCACATTTTGATCCAACTGCATCAGGGAACAATCGAGTTTATAGAGTGAGCAAGTTTAGGGAGAATATAGATTCCTACGATCAGAATGCCATCAGAGGGGAGAGAGTAGAGATGTTGAGGCAAGAGAGGCAAGCGATTAGACTTTACCAACAGAGGCAAAGCACTTCCGACAGCGTTTCGGTGAGCGAACCTAAAATGCCAGATGAAAACCTTCGGACTGCCGATGATCATGAAAAGTTGAACGACATTCATGCATCGCATGATTCTTCAGCTCCATCTGTGAATGAACCAACCAACCAGAGCAATCCAAACTTTCATACTCGTACCGTTTACTCCGTCGAAAGAACTGGAGAAATAATAAGCACTCAACCGCTGTCCGCTAATATCAACTTTATCTCGGCGATGTATGTGGCACCCCCCGAGCAATCTAGGAAATCGACATTGGGATCGAAACTTAGAAAACTTGTACCAAAAAGACTTAGAAAGATTTGTTTTGGGGCGGGAGATGAGCCTGTGTTGACGCAAGAGATGACTGAAAGAGGTCCAACTAGGATTAAGACAATTAGGAAAGAAAGTAATGAGTCATTGGGAGCACTGATTGAGTACATCAAAGAGATCCTGAAGAAGAAAGTCGACGATTTAGAGCGAAACACTCATAGCACTGAGCAGGTTCTCCAGCAGAATGGCACCAGAGACCTTGAGAGACAGGTCTCCGAAAGCACATCATCAGCCCCCAATTCACGCACCCTTTCTAGATCAAATGCAATCAGATCTGCTGGATCAATTATAGAAGATGATTCGAGGAAGGCAGAGCCCATAGAAGGTGGTTCAAGAACGGAGAATCAGTCTGAAATAACAGGTGGATCACCCGGGACACTTCTTGAAGACAATGCTAAAGACGTTATGCAGTGTTGTCCGGTATTGAAGCCCGCTCCCGAGTCTAGTTCGTCCCCAGGACCCTCCATGCAAGCAGTCGCTAGCTCACAAAACACTCCAAGTGAGAGCACGAGTTCTTTCCATGTGTGCTATATGGGAGAACATAATAGAAAGCAGAGGGAAAAGCAAAAGAAATTTAGAAAACAACCAAGTCTGCGTACAACATTCTTAAAAAGAAGCTTGAGACCTGAGGATATCTGGGAGCTGAGAGCTCAACGGACTCGCAGAGCGAGAGAGGCATTGGAAAGAGCTTCGAACAATGCGCCTGCTGAAGATGTAGACGCAATAGAACCAATTCAAAGTGATAGGGACGCTGAAGCGAGTCGTGCCGGGCTGTGAGAGGATAAAATACTAAAGATTCCAAGGGGCGGTGAAGTATCTGTTTTCCAGAGTGGAAGAAAACGTGGCGACCAACTCGGTTAGATGAGCGACTCATGAAGAGCCAGAGAAGACAGAGAAAGTGATGAGGAATAGAGGGAGGGAAGAAAGGAAGGTGCTAAAGAGGTTCAAAGGCGAAGAAAGAAGCTATGATGCATACAATCACATTGTAGTAGATGGAGGTTTGGGTTCAAGAGAGGATTGATACCCATGTAAAGTCTATAATGGTGGTACATATAGGCTGATATCTAGGTAAACATCTCAATGCAGTTTAACATGAAGTACGCTAATAGGTATTTAGTTGTTTATGCCCGCTCACCGCAATTCGATGCTATTAGTAATGAGTATTATATGTTATTCTTGAAGCTTCTCTTTTAGGTCATAAGAATTGACTCTGCTGATAGCTTAGTATGATTCAAGTTGATCTCCAGTTTTTGGTTCAAAATCTAAAGAACGAAAGATCCAGAACAATCAGACTCGCGACAATATTTCGTATTTATATATAAGACATTGATGTTTCAAGAAAGATATTCTACGCTTGATGTCAATAGTAATGATTCTCTACTCAGCCATAACATACATAATCCTAATGTTGTGAATGCCCTAGGCCCAACAAAAGCATCTATTAGACACTTAACACCGACCTAAACACACAACACGCCCATTCTCAACTCTACCTTCTAGTTTCAAACATTTTTCCATGCGGCAGCGCCTTAGTAAAATTAATTTCCAACATGTCTACCGCATGGTTCAATAGAAATCCCTCAGATAACATACAACCGGTAAACCCATCGCTGGCATCTTGCTAGATGGATCATGAACAGCTCTCCAAACCAATTCCATGACCAAAATTATGCTTGTATCATGATGCAATTGCGGAAATCAACAATGCGGCCTGACATAAAGACGATGTTCTTCCCACAGCCTATGGTCTTTTCCCATTCTCCACCTGATCCTTTCCAGTATCTGCCAGCGACCCTGTTCCAGAATGGAAAATAGCCTGCGAATGACCGTCTTTTCGCATCTGCATTCCCGCTTGCTGTCACCAGGGGTATCAACGCGTGTAAGGTTCATGCATGCAGCTTCAGTTTAGAATAGATCGTTCTCACAATATGCATCAGAACTAAGCAGCTCCGTACAATGTATTCATTATGAAGAAGCAACATCACGATGGGACGTGCTGCTCAAACTCGAGTATATTCTTGCAATATTCGATTTCCCCAACAAAGAATCGAAACATGGACTGGCGTTTCCAATGAAGAATACTTGGGCAAGACACAGATCACACGCCTTCAATTGTACCTATTTAACAGGAAGGAAAAAATAGGGCAAATGTTATTTGCCCTTGAGCTAGAAGTTCCATTTACTACTAAGCTTAGGAGTTCAGCAAGTAATAGCTAGGAAAGCTTGATCCCTCGTGAGAACTAGGTGTTCTTGAATATGAATTATGGTTTTTACATCAGATATTGAGGTCATTCACCAGAAGTAAGAATTCGCGCATTCACCCCAAAAAGAAGAAATACTTATTACTCTTCAGTCTTCATATTGAACATTACCATTACATTTTCCACCCTATCCATGGAAACCAGTGTCTCGTCAGAAGCAGACCCCCTCCATATTATGAATCTTTGTATTGGGTTTCTGGCGCTCGAAAGTTGCTACATGAACATCCACTCAGTACAAGTGAGCGCAGCGATATCTTTCGCAAAACAAGCGCTCGAGGAAAGGAAAAGATCCAACATAGACACACCAGCCACAAATCCGATTTCCATCGCTGCAACGCCCCAGACACAAGTCCACCCGACTACCATCTGATAATCATCAACCATCCATGCATCGTATATGCGGCAATCCAGAGATGAGATAACAACCGTGCAACCAATACCAAATCAGACAACTCTATCTTGAACCCGAGCGAGAATCAACAAGAGGGTACTAATTCGTGACCAGAACAGAAGAAACGCGGAGCAAGTCGATAGGATGAAAACAAGACTAACACATACCATGACCCCCTCCATTAAATCCCCACCCTCCACCATAAAACTCCATCCACCCCATCCACCCCCTCCACCTCAGTATATATCCCATCCCCAAAACCAAGCCCAGGAAGCAGCCAGACACACAAGCATAAGCATATGCAGCCCCAACAACAATCCCAAGAGCAACACCCACCCCCACCTCCAACTCCCTCCTGCAAGCCGCCCCAACAAGCCCCCGGTAGAGACAAGCATGCAAGCTGCACAGCAAAGAGAGAACAGTAGCGGAGAACGAGCAGAGCTGCAATCCCATTCCACGACCGAAACCCACCCCTCAAAACCCCACCGTCACACGCAGAAAGAAGGAGTAGATAAACCCGATACAACGACGACCAACAATGCCCAACCCGCGACGAGAAGCAGAAAAGAGAAAGGAGTGACGAAGCGGGCTGCAGGTAAGAGGATCAGAGGATTTCCGAGGGGGAATCCAAGGAGGAGATGATGAAGGGGGAACTTTTGGAGCAGAGAACTGATGGGAGAGAGAAGGTGAGGAGGGGGATTTGTAGAGGTGGGTCGGTCTAGTTTGGTGATCATTTATGTTGAAGAAAGGAATTGTATTGAGAAGACGCGATACTTTCTATTTAAACACCTACTCAAAACAGCCCTGCCTTATCCTCAGAATGACGTATATATCAAATGCGATTTCGATCTTCAAGACTGCTCAACTCACTCGGGATATATTTCGCATGTCATATCTTGGCATCACATCATCTCTCACTCCTCATCCAGATCACTGAGATCAAACATCAAACATCAAACATCGCACATCGCACACCACAGAGAATCAAAAAATCACATTAACCCTCACTCACACGCTCATCCCTCATCCCCACACAAAAAGATCTTGAAGTATTCTCCGAATTCTCCCTAAACATAGGTAGGTATATAAAATGCAGCGATGCCACTCGACCATTAGCTAATATCTCAATCTCTACTTCTCTTTTCTTCCCCTCTCAAATACCGAATTCCGATACTCATTTTGTTGCCCCTTTTTCCATTCTTGCCGTGTTTCCATTATGAGCCATCATTGTATCTTTTCGGATGTATCCTTCTGATGGATCTCTCAAGTGTATCGATTATCAAAGAGAGAGGGGGAAAAAGAGGAAAAAAGAAAAGAAAAACATTACAACACAGACGACGCAATTATGTAAACGCCGGAAACAGCAACGCTCTGATATATCGTGCAAAAAAAAAGAGGATCATCAACCTCGGCGATAGCTTCATGCAGATAAACTTTAGATACAGGTTCTGATAGCTTGCGCTAGTGATTGTATTCAAGATTATATGCGGTGTTGAGAAAGAGGTAAGATAAAAGAGACGATGAGAAGGCATGGCAAAGAGAATGAGCCTGATAAATAGGGGCCAAGATCTCGAGATCTAAGACCCTGGAAGAGCATGGTAACAGAGATAATCCCCCATTATTTCTTCTGCCGAGTAATCTCAAAAACCTGGGTCAATCCCTCCACAACCGTCTCCACATTCATAGTAACCAACGGCATCTTCTCATAGCTTCCCTCCTTCATGATTGCCACGAGAGCCAAATATTTATTGACTTCCCTCAACATAATGGGTCTCTTATCTGCCGTAAGAACAATTACACTCTCAGCATCTTTGCAAGCGATTTGGTCTTCGAGCTTTTTATTCCATGGAGGACCTTCAAGTTTGGCTATATATTCTGGAGAGCGTTGGTAACCATAGATTTCGGACACGTCGACGATGACGTCGATATAATCGCTGCAGATTTCATAGGAGGGCATATCCACAGGGGAGGAATCGGTTGCGATGTAAATTTTAGAGAGAACATCGAAGAGGTATGCTTTCTCAAAACGACAGTTGCGGCAGAGATCGTTGAGGAGGGCTTCAAGAGTCGCGAGGTGAGGAATCAGCTTTTGAATGACTTTGCTGAAAGCTTCGAAGATGGAATGATTATAGATAGAAGTGAGATGGAAACTGATGGCAGCGTTTTCGATATCGTTATCAGAGAGCTCGTCTTGGATTCGTTGCATGATGTCCCTTTGAATATCAAGCATGTAATCATCGGAGAGACCATCAACTTTGTGGATGAAGACCTCGATATTAATGTTTGGGAATTTGTCATGAAGATTGATGATTGTGCCGCTGAGGCGGCTAATTGCTTCGAGATAATCATCTTGAGCATCGATAACCCAGATCAATGCACCAAGTTCACCAAATATAGCATCGAGATCGAATTGAGGTTCAGTGAAATCGACTTGGCCAGGAAAATCCCATACCTGGAAATCCATGAAGGAGCTTGAGTACGCGTATTAGTCGGCAGCAATCAAGACAGAGAATATTTTGACTTACTGCATAGAATCTTTCTGAATTCTTGCGGTAGATTCAAGGAAGAGGGTTTCGTTAGGTGGCATCTTATGGAATACAACACTTGAGATTGAGGATTTTCCAGATCTGCGAATGGTCAGTATCTACTTGATCTAAGATCGACGCGCCTTAATAATAAAACTAACCTTCTTTGGCCCATCAACATCAATCTTGGTTTACCCTTGGCGGCAACACCAGGAGCTGGATCAACTACCTTAGTAGCATCCTTTTTTTGCAGAGCGGCACGATTCTGTTCATAAATAAATTCTAGATTTAGCGATGCTGGACTGATATGCCTAACAGGGCCCATACGAGGAGGACCACTGTAGCTTTGATCCTCTTTTGTACGTCTGCGCCCAGTTTGAAGAATTGAAGGGGAGGAAGACATCTGAGCGAGTACTTAAATGAAAACAAGTCGAATATCGCACAAGTAACAAGTGGTAAGTGCAACTTTGCCAGTGGGTAATACAAGGGAGACAAGTGATTGAGTGACAAGAAAGATGTGATAAATCAAAGGTGTGGAAGATAGTGTTGTATCGGCTCAGTTTAACTTTCGATGATTGCTATTGTGGTGTGGTGAGATGTAGTTTGCCGAAATAGATCGATCCCAGGGCACCTCACATCACAACCACCATCCAAAGGTGAACTCCCAAAAATGATTTCTCCAGCCTTGCGAAAAGACGATCAAAAATCCATCTGCCAACTTCCACTGTTTGTTTGTCTAACATCAAAGCCGGCACTCATACAAAGGTCTCGGATAAAGATCAAGCTGTACTCGGCCTCCAAATTTTGAATTTGTAGGAGAACCTAGAAGCGGGTAGCCACAGAACCCGAACACCAGAATGACCCCTTCAGTTCCTGTGAGTGACACTGGTCAAAGAAAATGAGTCTTGAAGTATGTACCATCCACCCAAACACAAAATCCATGTGAAGAGCGATATGACATGAGTCAACTAAGACAACAAGCAATAATGAACATGGGCACCTCCCGCATCATTGAAACCCAAGCTCAAGTTATGTGTCGGTACAAATCAGACCAAAACACAAAGAAGAAACCAATACACCTGCATACCTAGGTACTTAAGATAAATGCAAAGGGGTGCCTAGTGGAGCCAACAGTCGTACACATTTCCCTCTACTAATCGAGGCAGAGACAAAATCGCGGCCTGAAAGGATTCATTCGTGCGCACCCGTGATAAGAACCAAGTCCCGGGAAATGCAAGAATGCCACCCTCTTATCAATCCAAGGAAGAACAAAAAAGAAATCATGAAGAATGCAAATTTAGAACGCGCGTGGAAAGAAGGAAAGGTCTCTTCATACCTCCATGATGCTACCGCTGCAGCTGTTCGGTATCTCCGAATGAGAGCTCTTGGTGGTGGAATGTTGGTGGAGAAGATCAAAAGTATAGATCCCTTGCTGGACCCCGATCTTTTCGTGGCCAGAGTGCTATTTTGAACTAGAGAGGTCCCAATCAGTATGGAATATCCTCTTTTACACCTTCTGAGATGAATGGAAGATGTGCTGTCAATATTCCAGAAGCATGCCAGGTGGTGGCTGATGGTCCGGGGTTGAACAGGTCACTCACTAAAGGTTTCTTTTGTTTCAGAATCTTCCTTTTTGATAGCCAAGTGTTATTCTTATCAGTATCTCGAACTTAATAGACCTGGATCCTTTGTGCCCAATCTGAAGTTGTGGGTTGATAATGAGTAGTGGTTGAAGATTTTTTGATGATGATTTATTGGTTAAGGATAGAAATCAAGGTGTTTTGTTTCCTGGTTGGTCCTGGTGGTCCACCAGTGAGTGGTCTATGCATCAAGACAACGCAATTTTTGGCGGGCAAAGGATGAAGTCACCATCAACCGAGCGAGAGGCAAATTGACTACTCGAGTACTAGGGACCGATGTATGGATGTAACTAATTAGATGTATATATATATATAAATTTGACGATCTATCCAGGTTCTTTCTGATTTGATCTAATTAAAATCACTTTCTAATTATATACCACAAATGCCTCGAATAACATCCAATCCATTCGGAAGCTTCCATTGCTTATTTGGGTACGTACATACTGTACATGAACAAAAAGAAATCCCCTTTTGCAACGTTAGCCCTGGTGGCCTCAACCACAACCTCAACTACAGCCATAATCACAATCACAACTAACAAATATTGATTAATCCATCCATCCATCCATCCATTCATTCATTCCACCACACCAGCGACCAGTGACACCACACCACACACATCAAACACTCGGATAGAACTAGCTATAGAACTCTATCGCTTCCCATTCCCAGAAACCCATCGGGACGCGGCCACCAACGGAAACCATGTGGGGCATCCCTCATACTCCCTCGGTGACATCTGCAACTACCACTGTACCATCTGCGAATGTCCTATCCCATCCTGTCCTGTACCGTACCATGCCGTACCATAAACGTCGCTCCCCCATAAGATCAAACTACCTACCCACCTACCCCCCTACCCACCTACCAACCTCCCAGGCAGGTACCACAGATCTGGGTGCAGAGGAAGGAACGTTCGATCCAAGCCCTACTGACCTCGTACCTCGTACCTCGTACCTTGTACTTGGATCGAATAGTTCATGTTCATGATCCAGCCAGCTGCACCGCATTATGCATGAGGGGCAAGCCGCGAGTCGCATGCTCTAGGATTCCCAGCCCGAATCCAGCCGTGGGTTTTGGTTTCTTTTGGGTTTGGAGTGCGGATGCTAATTATAGATATGGGATGGATGACTTGCATTGGGGTTGAAAGATGATTACAGGGGAGGACTATGGTTCGGGATGGGCACGGGTTATAGGATTGACAAAAATTGGGATCAATCTTTCCATGGTAAGCATTCATTATTGATTGTATGAATATCTTGCCTACCTATTCAGTCCTGGCTACAACCAGGAGTAGCTCTATTTGTATATTATACTACATTAACATTAATCATCTTATCCTCTCCCACAAACAGCCATCCTGGTGCTTTTTATCCGAAAGCCGGCAACGAGAAGCCGAAAGTAATGTATCTGTAATATCTCCTTGCCATTGCCAGTCCTGTAATGTCACGCCATATCCAATCAGTAAGGTGCCGCATCACTCACTGACTTCCATCCGAAAACCTATCGATCATATCCATCCATGTATTCCAGGTATCCGATCCCCCTATAAACTCCGTTGCTACACAAATGACGATAATGCAAGCACCATTGATCTTTTATGGGTCGCTATAGCCGCCCAGTAAACTTACATCTTCCAAGATGTTCACGAATGATCATTCCCAAATATACCGCGTCGGTATCTTCAAGACTTTGACTTGCCTCCAAAAACTGCAGCCATAAAACTCTTCCTTCTCCCTAACTTTTGAGCATTCACTGCCTTTTTATCAAACGCATTGGGCTCCGTTGGCAAGGGTGGTAATGGCGGCGTTCCGCTAGAACTGACAGAGGGAGTATACTCTTCATGCGTTTGCAAATTCTTGGCTTTAAGACTCCTCAAGGACTTGGTGCTTATTTTTTTCTTGCTTTTCACAATTTCCGATGGATGCAATCGTCCCAGTGATGAACTGTCATTTGCGACCTCTCGTTCCAATTGTTCTATCTCACCAGCAACAGTTCTTCCCTTGACTGCAAAGTTCTCCTCTGCCAATGGTACAAATCTAATAATACCACGTTCCGGCTCAACTGCTAATTCGGTACCGGCCATGTAAGTCTGAAGTAGCGCCGCATTTCTCTTGTTGGTTACAGGTTGCATTTGTGATGGAAGCGCAGTTATCGTCATAATATATGCAGGTTCGAAAGTGCCGGCTACAATGAAGCATGCGGAGTGTTTAAGGGTGACAAAAATGGAAGATTCGGGTCGTTGAAAGCGGTTTGATAGGGTGTTGGAAAGACTCGTGAGAAGGGTGTGTTCTTCACGCATCTATTATACATAGTCTTAGCAGCTGACTCGATGGGTAGGACAAGGTAGGGGAAGAAAGGGAAAGTAAAGAAAAGGGAGAACAAACAATAACATTTGTCACCAATTCACAAAGCACCATGCTATCTCTGCTCACTCTCTCCCTCGCACCACCGGCTTGTTCTCGATATGCAAACGCTTCACCATAGTACTGATTTCTCTTCTTCGCCAATTGCTTCTGCTCGGGTGATTTTGGTATGCTCGACTTGGTGAGATCGCCTGGGGTGCCGCGTGAAATGTCTCTAGTAATACGTTGTCCTTCAATCACTATCGGAGAGGGCGATGGTCGACTAGTATCCATCTTGTCACTATCGGCCGGTGAAGGAGGTAACTGGACGGGTAACTCAATGATCGACTTTACACACCGTGAATCATTGTTGGCATCCACGACAAAGCCCTTTTGTGAATATATATCGATCCCCCCCTTCGCAGGTGACTCGTATTCATTAGATACATGCTTGGAACTTGCTGTTGTTGTTGTTGACATCGCAATGGAAGGCAGGAATATGTATTCTGGAGTTGGAAAGTTATAGAAAAGCTGTGGCACCAAGCAAGTGAGAGAGATGCAGGCTTTTCAAGGGAAATATCTGATTCGAAAGATCGATATGCGCAGTTCTAAGACAAACAGAAAAGTCTAAAAACCGAATCAAGAGATGATAGACCTGGAGTCGATCCCTCGGCTTATCCTTTGATCGCAGAGATATTCAGAAGCGATAAGAAGCGATAAGACTGAATAGTTGCAGTTGTAATTGTAGTTGTAGTTGTACTTGAATAGAATCTGCTTTGTATGGTTTGCGAATACCTAGGGATGTATATGAGCAAACGGTATTTCGAATGTATGTTGATGTTGCCCAGGTGTAAAGTAGCAAGATGAGCATATGGAAACTTCCCGTGCGAGTCTAATAATAACCTTGGAAGTATAAGTACCTACCTAGAACCTACCTACCTAGGTAGTAAATAGATTTTGGCCGGTCAGATATTCGAGTGAGGCAAGGACGATCCAGAATCGCTTTTGGAACATTCTGCAGAACAATAATTAAATAGTGCAGGCAATTATTTACATCCCAATAATGTCAAATAACAGAAAGCGGTTTAGCTTTATCAATAACCATGTTGATCTCAAATTAAGATCTAATCATGTCTGATTTCTGATTGGTCAGATGGAGCTAGAGGAATGTTCAAAGAGCTTCAATTGGTTATTAATCGTGAATCGTGAATAATGAATAACGAATAATGAATGAATAATCAATTATCTAATACTCTCTGTAGGTGATATGATCCACCATCCATCTACTCTGCACTGGATCAACTTGATCAAGGATTATCAAGGTTCGCGCATCAATCAGATCATCAAATGGGAATTGACAATTTCCAAGGTTCTTCGTACTCTGATCTCCCCTCTCCCTCGTTACTGCCATGAAGATAATCTCGCATATGCGGGCAAATGTTCCCCAATTGATGGAGAGAGATGGATATACGTGGTCGATTGCCCCAGATTCTGATACGAGAGCTTTGAAAGATATCTACCTAGATAGGCAGGTAGGTAGTACTCGTACGCATTGATTATCATGCTTGGTGTGTCGTTGTGTTGTTGTTCCGTTTGGTTTATATCAAGATATCTTCTTCCACACATCACATCAAACCACATCAAATCAAAGCAAACAAGCATGCTATACCTCACAGATCTTCACTGCCGCTATCCATGGAACAGCCCACTCCAGCTATCATTGGTATGGATGGATGGATGGATGGATGGATGGACTTTCTTTTCCTCGACCTATGATCTATCTCCCTCCCATCAAATCCTTCCATCCCGTCCTGTCGTATTAGTCTAACATAGCTGTCCCTTCCCGTGAAACGTTTCCATCCCACCACAATCCCACCTACCATATCCAAACACTATATCTTGTACCCCATACATTATCGGTTCCTTACAGCATCGGATACAAATATATATTAGCTCGCTTGCTGCGTTCCCTATACGTGAGCCTTATTAAGTTGTTCCGTTGCGAAAAAGGATTCAAGATCCTGTACCACGAGATGTGATTCTCATTCATCATGATTCATGCCATCGAAACTCACGTAACAAATCTCAAAATCAAGACCTCTCTTGCAGGCGCGGTATCTGCGGTGAAATGTTGCGTGCAGACATGGTAGTATTGGAATTTAGGCGGTAGCAGTGAGGGGGTAACAGTAGCACCAAGGTTGAGTAATTTTTGGGTTATGTGTGACACGGACATTTGATCTTGCAGTTGTTTTATGATAATGTGTGGGGGATTGCGTTTGGCTGTCATTTGATACTGGGTGTAGATTAGTAAAACTGTTGCAGTGTTAATGAATATATAAGGTATATCTGTGTTTGTATTTGAGACATGAAAGAAGCAAGATCAATTGTATGATGAGGCCGCCAAAGATAGAGGTAGTAAGATTACATCTTTCATGTTAAATTGCATCAAAGACCTTCCACGAACACACCTGCATTATAATGTCATACAAGTTGTAAGATCAGGCTTTGTCCAGAGAAATCTCTAAAATCAATCATGAACACATATCTCCGGCCTTGACATAGATATACCTTTCGGTGATAGACTTCCACCATGGCTTTGCCAAGGACCCTCTTATTGCATGATATTGAAAATCTCCCATCCTATAGCCAAGACTTCAATATTATCAAATGTTCAAATACCCTGCTTAATCTTCTGTCGTACAATTTCATCTCTCTCCCATAAGAGAGCGGTGGCTGCTCCAATTGGTCCAGCCACCAATGTCCATACACCTATCTTAACCAACAATTTTCTCCTCAACGCTCCGGCTTTGTTTCCTTCTCCCGCAAGAAGTTCTCGAATTTGATACGACGGGAGGCTAACTTTAGGATCTACAATCGATTTTTCGGTCGTAGCATTTCGATATAATAATATAGCCCATACCAAGAGCGCTGTGGAACCTGTCGTTAAATCCCATTGAAGAAATACATGTGAGCCACTTGCAAGATCGGCCACCCGTTGGGAAAGTGGAAATGGAAAGTACGGGACATATATATCGAAGAAATTGAGACTGGCATAAGGAGCAAGTTTAGGTAAAATATCTATGATTGCTGAGGCCGGGATGAGAGCAATGAGCAGAACGGGCAGGTGCGTCAAAGCACAAGTGATAAGGAGGAAGCGGTAGACATGTTTGGCGTTGCTGAGATACGATGCTCCTAGTGGTTCCGGTGGCTGTTTCGTGTCTTTCGAAGTAAGTCTCGATCCAATAAACTGGAAGAACGAGCGGAGAGTCCATTGAATGATAATTGTCCAGATAGGAAATGGTTGCCAGAAAGCGATGAGCTTTTGATGGGTAGGCCCAGAGACTATGGAGGGAGCGTCAAGTCCCATGAGAATGGACGGGATAATATAGGACAGGATTATTGAAAGTGGCAAAATCTTCAGATCTATGGATGAGATGAGAAGAACACTGTTTGCATATGTTCCTGGGAATGGTTTTGCGACTGGTGATGTCAAGAGGTGAATGAATAGGTAAAGTGGTACCGTCACGGCATAGGAGATATTTTGAAATATGACTCCAACTGTTCCGATACTATATGTTTTGGTCAGTGAAGGTGTTTCCGAACAAAATGAGCCTTTCCACACGTGGCAGGAGCATCGTTCGAGAACAAAACAAATCAGGAACGGGTATTTGTACCCAAGGGATCACATACAAACTAACCACTCTTCCCTTATTCCCACTTCTCAAACTCTCCATCACTAACAGTGTCCACGCCGCTCCGAACTGTCCAAACCCGTAAATACTATTCAGCCACAATGCAGAGTTTCTACTATCACAAACAGGTGCAAAGAACGTCACTAGAACAGCCAATTGCTTGTCAATGCCCTTTATACCAGTATAATCTTTCAATAACAGGTATTTGGCATCAGGGAAAACCGCAGCAGGCGTTTCTTGTCTGACGAGGCTGACGATGTGTTCGAATGTCCCATTACGACTGCCTATGATAAAGGTTCCAAAAATACCGATGAAGGAGAGGATAGGAAGAACAATGATTGTGATGGTGCGGAGGTGAAGATGGTACCATTTGCTGGGGACATGACCAGTTAGGTAGGTTGGTGAGCGAGGAGATGAAGGGGAGGAAACTGCTGGTGCGAGTGGGGATACCACAGACTATAAATTTTGTAAGCCAAAACTTCTCTCCCTCTAGATCAATGCATACCATAATGCTTAGTTGATCAAAAACTTATCAAGCAAAAATCCAATCGAAAATGGGTGTCACTGAAATCGTGATGGCAATGGTAGAGATTCGAACCAGATTGATGGCAGTCCAAAAAATTGCTTGGAAAGAAAACACCTGGCTAAATCAACACGTAGGAGAAAAAAGAAAAGAAACCTCCTTACCTTATCTTCATTTTCACTTTCCGAGTCAGACGAATCCATATTCACATATTTTATGATTTGGAGGCACTCTGGAGAGGAAGTGATTTGTGATGTCTTATATCATAGGCGTATGTGGGGCCGAGGCACCTGATCTGCAACTTGCAGGGGTTGGTGAAGGGTTCTGATCTCAATGTGAACGACATCACAATATCAAAATCTTTGGAAGGTTCTTATGATTATCAATCAACCGCTCGTCCGAGAAGTTTGAATGTGTATCTCACACGTCAACCTTGGCCAGTTCTAATCCGTCCAGCTTTATTGTAAGGAAACAGAACTTAACATACCGGAAGTGCAAGAGGACAATGAGAACGAAATGGGTGATCCATGCCGTGAAGATCATTCCCATGTTCAACATGTCTGTCCTGTATTCTTCCTCGGCTCAAGCACCTCGCAATTCTCTTCCCTCAGCCTTGGAATCCTAAATTTCATCATAATGTGCAATTCTGATTCACAATGGGCCAGTGCTCATGATACACAGCCTTCGCCAATATCTGGTGTTGAATTTGGCTGTTGGGTCCGCGCAATTATAAGAGCCAAAACTATCTCAAAGCAAAATTTCTTCTTTTCTGCGCTCAGAAGTCTTCTGAGGTAACTGTTTCTTTCTATCATCCCCTCCAACTCTGTACATCGATTTCTTCATTCGGCAGTTTGAGCTCGCGGAAAGTATGTTTTGAATAATTTTTGATTTCCAGTTTGAATCATGTTGTCACTACTCTTAAAGCGGTAATCTTGTGGTGTGATCATCGCAGGCGATCAACTTTGAAGCAATGATCAGAATGGATATTGACAGCACCGAACTGTGAGTGTGACATTGGTCTTCTCGCAATTTTGATAAAGAATCAGCAGAATCATAAATGCCGAATCCATTAACATACTCTAGCATAGGTTACAATAAACACGAAAATCACACAAAACGCTCGAAGATTCAACAATTGATTCTACTTTAATCATCACTTTACTTCTCTCGTATCCACTACCCAACAAAACTCCGCTTTCTGATTTATAAGGACTACCTTGAAGTGATCAGCATTCTTTTAGGTTTAAAGATATAGTAAAGGTTTTCGATTGAAGCATTTGTGTGCCTCTTGTCCAGCAGACTGTCGAGAATACTTGACTAGAAGTACAGTAATGTTCTGATATTAGTGTCATCAGTATCAAGAAACATTTGGCGCTCAAACAACACAAACATCATGAATAGCTTACAGCAACTGCATCAATATACATGGATACCCAGGTACTGTCTAGTAATCCTTTTGATATCAATTTGTATAACCTTGGAACGTTCAGCGAATAATGTGTGGCTTCACAAAGCAGGGCTCCTTAAGTTCTTTCAGCCAACCGAATCAAAAATATATATCTTCAGAAGCCAAAAGAAAAAAAGAAGAAGAAAAGGGCAAAATTCAGGTGGAGGTGCAAGCACCCCTAGAATCCCAATCAACATCGTACTATATAGAGAGACTGTGACAAAGTGTCCCCTTGTTGCCCCGATTGAGAGGGGCCCGATTACTATGATGTAGGTGGAGGCGTATACCACTGTACCACGGAGATATGTTTGGTGAAGGAGATGCGCAAACTTAAAAATATATATGGTATCTTGTGTGTGAACCTCTGCTTGTGGGGTGGGCGTAGGTAATATTTCTGGGACTGAAAATTTGAAAATTTTCATGATCAGATGCAAGATACTGGTCCCGATCTCCCCATTATCTTCATTTATTTTTACAGACTTTGTTTGGCATGGAACAAAGTTGTAAATTTGTAGTCTTCTCCCTTCCGCCGAAGTATATATCTGCCGCTTAATTACACCGCTCCAGCCGTTGGCTACTCTGGCGAGGAGGAAGTGAGTTATCCACCACTCCCAATTTCAACTCCTAACCCTCTCTCACTCCTAATATTTCTCAAGATTACCATTCAGTTGACAAGCTAAAATTGAATTTTGTTCACAGATGAATGCTAATATGGATACTCAAGAGTTTGTCGAGCAAGTCTGGTTTTCATCGGCTTTTACTTCACCACACTCTTTTTTGATTAGAAGCATCGCGCTCACCATGTTTCCTCCATCCTTGTACCAAGAGAACAAAATCAATAGATTTGAAGTCTCAACAACTGCAGGAACAGGATGGAGACAAATAGAGATACGGAAGACTCGAAGAGCCATACTTCGAGTAATTGCTAAGAACCATCATCCTAGCTGCTCTTCTTAAATCTTCCACAACCCCATGTTTGATCATATTTACTCAGAGTTGCAGTAAAGCGTTCCAAGCGGCAGGCAAAGATTCGTCTCGAGTGCAGAAAGATCACTATCTGCTGTTCCAAAGATTCTATGCCACGCATAACCTTCCAAGTTCTGGTTTTCTATTCTAAAAATCCACGATGTTGAACTGAAAGTGGAATTCAATCAATATTCGCGTTATGGCTAAAATGATGACACTGCTGTATGTGTTTTGTGCTACAGACCAAGGTATGTTTGACTTTCCATGCCGCAATACTTGAGCACATCTTACCCCACTTCTTCCTTCAACTGTCAAAGTTGACTAGACTTCAATCTGGATTTACATACCAATTTTCAATTCTAATATGCAAATAATAGTATTTCTTGCCTCCATCTCATCACTATGCAACTGCATGGCAGAGCTTTATACACCTCTTCTGTGAAATCAAGATGTTGCCGGTTTCTCGATGGAGAATTACGACTATGCTTTGTATCTAGGCATATCTAAAACCTTGAACAGATTTTACGATCTAAAATTGACTGGGGAGGCAAGTAGAGACTTCATACCAAGGAAAAGAAGGTTCCGTTTGATGCCCCATCCTCTGATGTTACGTCAAGGGTTATGTTCTCTATCTGCGTAAGTCTCAGCTAATATTTCAACCAGTTCATCAAAGCCTTATGACTAATCAAATATGCAGACAACAAACCTACGAATAGACATATTACATATTACGTACGACGTTTGGCTGAGATTCAAAACCTCATCTCTAGAATCAACGGTCTCCATTCAGTGAGGTCGAATAAAATTGCAGGGACTTGTAGTCATGATGCAATTCCGAATACGGACAGAAGCCACACTCAAACAATTTCAACGAGTTAACAAATACCGCCACGACCACGATATTTGTCTTGAGATGACATTAAACTACTACCAAAAAGTTTTGTATGCTGTGGTTACGCAACATACTACCTTCAAGACACAAATTTTACAAGCTTTACTGGCAATCAGCTTACTGCAGGTAATTGAACTATCTTCTTACCAGAGACCCAACATCCCAAGGAGAGTCAGTCGATACTCAATATTTTACACACTTGCTTCATCGCCCGATATTTTCCTGATTTCAACAAGCTCCAATTGGTAAGTGAGTTTCCCGGTTCTGGGCATGACATACCATTTACCTTTGAAACGAAAGACTTTGACGGATGATGCCCTGCACTTTCTTCTCCCGACAATAAAAGTAATCTGGATATCACTACGAGAACTTTCATATCTAAAAAACAACTTTACCAAATGTGGCAAATAGCCCACAGCTTATCAAGACTTTCGTAGCTTCCATTGGCGAGGAATTTGTTCCATCTGTATCCTTTCATCCGTCTTTCGAGATACATTGATTGAGCTAATACGCTTTCCATCAACTTTCTATCCATCACCATTTCCAGCTTATGATTATCGAATGCAAAACTACAATTTGCCAGTCGAATAGTGAGAATTCTTGCAAATTAATTCGACCTCAGACTGCATCCGAAAACATCACGAAAGAAGCCCAACCTGAAGCAAATTATGTCTCCTGGCCTTCATTCCAGCTTCCCTCTTATCAGCCCACTTACGTGATAGGCTTGAATTCCTTGATTTACCTTCATGACTACTGATGGTCACCTTTCAAAATCAACATCATTTATGAGTCCACTCGTGCAAATTTAGTAGAAGATGATGCTAACAGCTTTGTAGTAATGCGATACATTGATATGTAGCATTCTTTGGCACATGTCCAAATCACTACTTCATTAGCTCCGCTCATAAATTTCTGGATATGACCCCGACTCCCAATCGCTTATTAACATGCCATCTTTGTCTAGGCATGAAATTAAGCTACACCTAGGCCTATTTGGTGGTCTTATGGATACAGGAACTTTCCGTCCCATCGTCTGGATATGACAAGAACTATCACCTACTTTTATGGGGAGTGTCGAGCACCCGTCCCCCCCCCCCGTCTTATTATGGATCCTAATAATGACCAAAAAAAGGCTTCCTTCCTCACCTGTACAGTACGTACAGGGTGAGAAGTCATGATCAGGATATCTCGCCGACTCTATACCTAGGTCATCACTTCAGTGGATTTTCTCCATTTCTTGGTATGACTTTAACTATCAACATAATATAAGGCTTCTCCTGTCGAGGCATGACGTTAAACTGGTATCGCATCGATTTAGGTATCCCTTCAACTTCCCACATCTAAGACACTACTTCGGTAGCTTCCTAAATCCAAAATTCAGTGGAAATTAATACATTCTATCAATAATTTTTTCCCTTGGAGTCTAGGCATAACTTAAGCTGTCAACAAACATGTGTTTAGTCCGGGTACGATATAGATTTGCCAATCGGGGTCGATGCAATCAAAATGATTTTATTAAGTTTCTTGGTGCCAATCGAAATTGAAACCGAATTTTCTCAATTTCTCACAACGAAACACCGGCTTCTACCGTTTGTCTCTTTATGGAGCGCGCTCTTCTACTGAGTATGCTAGCATGATATTAAGAGCCTTATCCCCGACATGGCAAGTTCGCAGCAGCCGGGACGAATTGGCTCAGATATTTCTGGGTTACTACTGTATAGGTAGCTTTTGATGATGATTTGGTGGATGGTATTTATTATCATCTGCTTCACCATCAAAATTTCCGATGACGGTTGAGTTGGTATATTAGGTATGAATATCTGGGCCTATTGGTACCAACTGAACCATATCTCTCTGGGAGTTCTCATCAGCTCAAGCAAACAGGACGATGCAAAGTATTCTTCTTAGTTTGCATACGATGATATTGACGAGGTGTTACCATGATAGTCTTTTGGGGATCCTTTCAAATACAATGAGCCAAACTACGTGGCGATTCAGTACGTAGACAAGTTTATAGGGGGACAGGCCATTAGACCCAGACCCAGTAGTCCAGTATGAAACCTTGACTCATTATTTATATTTTTGAGGTTTTGCCAGTGCAATCATGGAAATAATCTGCGCCATTTAAAATTTGAGATGCTCTTTCCTTCCTTGGCATGGAAGTCCGGCCGAAGTTTTCTCAACGCAGACTTTGGGTTTGTTCAGAAATCAAAGCCTTGAGCTTTAAAGAAGATATCTTCTCAAACAAATTTGATATCTTGAGGAGATGGAGCATATTAATTGCATCGACCCTTGCAGATAGATTGCACTTTTTTAAACGGATCAAATCTCGAAAAACTAAATTTATCAGTGGACTTCGGAGAAGCATGCTTCTCTAAAAAGGCTCTAGACAGATTGGCCTATCTTGCACATCGTTCGTAACTGCAGATCAACTTTTCAGCGCCTGCTTATGATCGTTTGTATTTGCACATTAATATCACAGAATCACTTCGAGTTAATTTATCATGGAGAAGTGCGAGTAATTTGTCGGGGATCGAAAGCTCGAACCCCCAAAAGAATCATTCTAAAAGCTAAATAAATACACGCAAACGAACAATAGACTATTCCATCCTCATTCCCATCCCCATCCCCTATGTAAAGATCCACATTTGTTATATACATATTATCGTCGAAGTTGAGCAAACAGCTCAAATGTCCAAATACCGCTTTCCATGTTGAATAGTAACCAGGAAACTTGTTTACAATGGGATAGCAAAGTGGCCAGCACGCTTTGAGTGTGAGCTGGCGACGGTCTTGTTGCCGGTCAAGAGAGAAACGTGTGTTCCGAGGGCACCTGCGACAGACAAGATGTCGTCCATGGTAACTTCCTCGGTAGGTTTGTGCCATCCAAGAGCAGTTGGGAGACGTTCGTTTTCTGTAAATCCACCTGTTAGCTCAAAGCACATAAAACATTGTTTCAAACACAAAACTCACCAATCCAGCTGAGGACCAACGATCTGTTAGCAGTGATCGCGTGCTTGTCACCAAAAGCCACAACAGGGGCAACCAACTCTCCAATGCTGAAGGATTCAACGGTGGAAGAGAAGCTGTAGGTGGGGTTGGTGTTTCTAGAAACGATTTGACGGTAAAGTTTGGCATCAATGAATTGTTGACCGGTAATAGTCTCGTTGGGCCACCAGGCTTTGCTGGTCTTGAAAATCTTCTTGTCAAAGACGTGGTTGTTGCCGAAGTAAGCATCTTGACGACTCAGACTTGCGTCATGCTCCAAGACACCGTGGACATTGAGATCATTACTGATATAAAAGGTTACTGGTTGGCCCTGGATATCATGCTACGAGTCTTCGAGGGTGGATTGGGAAAGGAAGTTTGATCTACTTACAGGGTGAAAGATGTGGCGTTGGGGTAGTTTGGACTAGCTGGAATAGCTTGTTGAAACATGACGGCTCCGAGAGATCTGTTGAAGTTGAGACCATGGTTGAGACCATTGACAACGTTGTACTCGGTGAAGTTTCTGCCATCGCGGGGAAGGAAACCATGGTTTGCTAAGGTGTTCAACATAGGACATGGACCGCGGACTGTGGCATATCAGTATCTTGTAAGGGAGAATATTATAGGTTGTCAACATACAGGCATCTTTAGCAGGTGCAACCCATTGGCCTTCAGGAGCATCGACTGGCTGTTGGCTCTTTTTGGCTGCGACCAAGCCGAAGACCAAGGTTGTGACGGAAAGAACGTTAAGCTTCATATTGACTTATTTAAAGTGATCGTGTGAGGGTGATGGATTGTAGGATTGAAGGTAGAATAGTTGAAAGGAAAGTGAGTTGTGGATGATTCTGTCATGTAGCAGCAGGTCGAGGTATTTATGATGATCATCGATTTCGAGAAGTTTGGAATTTCGTCCAAAGTTCCCTCCACAAAACCATCCAGTTGTTTGCTTTCCATATTGGATGAACCTATCATGACAATTCCCGAGAATGCGATTCGTGGACAAGGCACAGGGCAAGCAGGATACAAAGCTCATCCGCATTGCTTTGTGGTCATCGCTCACATCTGTGTGGGTCGAAATGACCCCGAATACGCATTGCCAGATGAAGCAGGTTGATGACGCCCCTTTTCAGGCAAATGTAAGAATCAATGCCGAAAATTACGCATGACATTAGCCACTGCATTCTCATGTTTATGGTTTCTCTAATTAGGGAAGGTCGCTTGTCTGGTGAAACTGTGGAAACGATTATGGCTATGTCACTTTCACTCATCCCAACTATCAGGATACAACGGGTCCCCATTCAAAGTCTCCATAGTAATATCCACTCCGATCTTGGGCATCTTGGGACGGTTCTCGCCAATCCACAGATAGAAGTGGCAACTGTTCGAAGATCTTCATAGAAGTCACCACTGCCGAACTTGTGCCTCTTGGTCGATTTTTCGCTAATCCCTAAGTCTCCAAACCTGATTAAGTTGAAGGGGACTGATTAGCCTGTTCAAGTTAGTTTGATGGATCCTAGGATGAAAGTCCACATTTCTCAGCGTCGAAGTTGAGAAACATTGTGTGAGTAGATGGTCTAATCGCAATTCTCAACAAACTGACGTTCAGCCTACCTAACTAACCATTATTGAATTTTCGACCCTGTGAACGGGAATACCGGAAATATGATCGAAATATGCAGGGCAAGTGGACAGTTTTGAATAGAAAAGCCAGCCACTTTGCTTATTCCTCCAATCCTATGTCTATTTTCGAAAATCGAGCACTAAATCAATCGGGTTAGGTTGTATTTCCGTTCGTGGATAATAGACGGTGTGGTTTCATTGCTTCCTATCTGGGTAAACCCTATTATGAGCATTCTTCATTCGTAACCCATGAATTCTTGGCTACATAACAAAGGTAGCTGTCCCATATGGGGAACCGGGAGAGGAAGCTTCTGGACGAAGAAGCTCAGCCCAGCCCGAAGTTAAACATATTAAGAACGATCAGGATGAAACTTCGATTGATAATATGAATTAGCGTATAGGCTACGCCTGTAAAGTGCAGTCATTAGTAGTCATGGATTTCGGAAAATATATTGCGTTCGTCATAAGTAGACCCTGAGCCATGGGTCTTGTCCCGCACTTGCACCGGTCAATTATGAATGGATCGCCAGAGAAAAAGTTCACACATGGCACTGGGTTCGGGATTTTGTATGGTTACGTATGTGATTCCTTACAAGCCTCAACACTGAGTCAACAGATACAGTAATAGAGTAGGGAGGAAGGCTCAACCCCATCATGGGGCAGATTGGATAGATAGGGTTGGTTTCCAATTAGCTTTTTGGGAGATGTTTAATTGGAAATGATCGGGAATAATAGTCTAGGGGTCACATGCTTTTGATGTGATCTAGATAAAATGAGAAATGCCGAAAGGGTACTTGGCAACAAGAGAAGCTCAAAAATGGCACCTTGTCATATCATTTGCCCAGCTTTTCCTACCTAGACACACTACTGTACTGTATAATGATGATGCCTCCCACATGGACTAACTTTTGATCGCCAAAATTTATTAACAATAGCTTCCTCCCATGCAGATCTCTCGCACACTGCAGATTCGTACTCGCATCTCCGGACTCGGATCAGGTAATTGACTTAAGGTTTAAACTTTACAAATTCAAGCTTTCCCATTGGTGGCAGGATGACTGCATTATGGGGCGCGGGACTAAAATACCCGACTTGGCGCAGGGTGTTTGAGGTTTGAAGATGGATATTAATAAGCTTACTCACGGTCTCACCCTCTCCCGAGTCTCCCCCCTTCAAAGGTTAATTATTCTCTTGATAACACACGTAACTATTCAAATCCAATCTTGGTCCAGGGAAGCTGAGGGTACCTAGGTAGTTGACAAACACAACACAGGTAAATGGTGGAAATGGAGATCTCCACGGTTAGTTTCCGTCTTGTGGATCAGCCACGGGCCTTTTTTCTTCTTCTCCTTCTAGAATCCTCAATGTCTCACATTATCTGATTACTAGGGCATTAAAGAAGGCGACAAGGTACCGTACTGGTACATCTCAACTTCCAAGAGCAAAGATTGATATGTGTGATACTGATAGACCGCTCGAGGCTACTCAGACCAGAGGAAGCTCTATCCTCGAACAAATCAATAAAATGCCTCAGATGTGAACTTTAGTAGTGCTACTCCCATCCCTCGGACAACAGACAGAAATCAACGCATGAAAATTTTGCATGCAGCTGCGCAATAATTTTCTGCACCAATTGGAATAGGGTAGTTCTATGGCATGGAAGTGAGCAGAGGGCTCGAAGACACCTGGGGTGGGATTCACTTCACGTGGGCCAGCCAGGAAGAATACTTCCATGGCGAAGTTCAAATCCTGATTTTGATAAGAATCGATATCGCGATAATCCATATGGTGATATCACGCCGAAAGCATACCCGCTACTTCCCTCTCACTACTCGAGTCATATCAAATCGCTAGGCAGGGGCAGCACACTCTCCAGAGTCTCCACCTGTCCCCATGACGTTTTGGAGAGAGCTGTTTCGCAATGCTCTCAAGGTCAAGGTTTTTTCGTACGGAATCTCGTGCTTCGTATCTCGTATCTCGTGCTTGGTGTTTCGTACCTCGTATCTCGTGCTTCGCATATCGTACACCGTACTTCGCATTTCGCATTTCGCATTTTGCACCTACCCCTGAATTTTGTCCCCACCCAATAACATCACTTCTATTCATAGCACTTTCCACCTCTGTCCTGATGTATATTTCCTGGCATATATTCCATACTCCCCATCCACTGAAGTGAACAAATTTTTCCTCTCTCCAAAGTCATAATCTCCCACCAGTAAGTGTACGTCGTACGAAGGTCAATGGATCCGCGACATGAAATGAACACAATAAAACTTTGTCCCAACTCCACGACCATCCCGCGCCAGGAACAGCCAAGCAAGCACCACCATCTCTCGAAACCACAAAAACAACAGATACTCGCCTTTGTTCCCTATCAACTTCACAAAAAAACTTCACTCCAACCTTCACATTGGTCTACTTCAAGCCCCATAGCCGCCTACCCCTGCATGCAAGCGCCCGTGCCCCTCTGCAGCCGGAAATAACCCTGAGAAACCTTTACCGAAAATGATTCTGAGCCAATCATTCCAAATTCTCACGGCAAGTCTATAATTTTGGTGCGATGATCCAGAGAGAGATTTGGGGGTTTCCCGTATGATTGGCAGATTGGCATATTGAAAATGCACAGGCGGCACGCTCTATCTTATCTGGATGCAATGTTGCTGCGTTTGTTCCTCGAGCGTTTTCCTCGTCGTTTCTGTTGGTTGAAGGCATATTCAACTATTGAACGGTAGGTATTGCTATTGTTTGATGTGAAGCTATGGAAAGTATATGTAGCTGTTGAAGTTCTCAATTCTTTAACTCTGTACAGTCGTCATTTTTGCGCTTGTTTTCGTTGTTGTTCTTCAGCTTTTCGTGCTTATTGTGGAGTATTCCTATTTCTCATCTTACCTTCAATTCCTTCCCTATCGCTAGATTATCTTTCACGCCGTCTTACCGCTTGTTTTCTCTAATCTCACCTCGTTCGATTCATATCTTTGTATTTGTCAATACCCATCTCCCTCCACCACCCAACAAAAATGGCAGGCCCATCTCCCTCTCCCGAACCAAAACAGCCACTCACTATCGTTACCTCTGACTTTCAAGAGTTTACTCCCGAATCCTCCAATCCACGTCCTCAGTCAACCATCGCCCAGAATGCTCATATTGCCATCACAGCCATCAGCGCCGTTTTGGGTCTCGTAATCATGGCCACTTCAGCAGATGCACTCCGCGTCTTCCACTCCACGCATCTAGGCTCTGAATTCCACTTGCCAGTCTGGCCTCAGAGTTTCGATTTGGCGCCTACAATTGCGGGAGTTGCCTGCGGGGTCATAATTTTTGTGATGAATTGCGCGGCACTTGTGGGGCAGATTGTTCCCGCCGTATGTTCCCTGCGACTTTCTTCGGGTTATCCGAAAGCTAATTGTTTCTTTGACAGTTAAAGCGAAATCCCTTATCACTTCCCACTCTAGTTCCTCTGTCCATCGCTTTCGTCGCGGCAGTAGTCAGCACGGCCATTCCTTTCAATGCCTTGGGCTTTTCGACACGATGGTCGGTTCAATCGTGGAGTTGCCAATGGTCAAATATCAGTACGTCAACCGCGCCACATTGGGGGTCATTGTGTACGGAGAGCAGAGCGGCGAGTATTCTGAGCGTGTGTGTCGTCCCGTTGGATGGCTTGGTAGTAGCTTCGATACTGGCCTCGATGGTGATGAAGAAGCAGAGAACTGGAGGGGAGAAGGCAGGTAATTGGGAGAGAAAGGGCAGCCAAGGGAATATGTCGTGAGTGGTCTAGAATGGGAAAGTGGATGAACGGTGATGGATGAGACACGAGGAAAGTATTTTACGTGAAGGAAAGTCGATGGAGGAGTTGGGCGTGAACTACGGCGCATACATTGGTGTTTTACGGACTGACGTTATTGATCACTCCCCGTCTTCTGTATGGCTTTATGAATGGGTATATGGATGATGAACGGGCGAATAAATCAATTCATATAAACGGTATCAAGATCACTATCTCAGGGTTCAACCATATCAACGTAAGTCTGCAAGTAAACGTACACAGAGATGGTATGCTTAATACAAAACTTTTCTGTTCTTCTCGACTAATATCTACGCTCCAAAGCATGTCATCTTTTCTGATCATGGGAAGTCTTCTGCATCCTAGTGATTGGAACACATAAATAATTCCTGGCATTGTTAGAGCAGGAAGGCTCAGCCGTTTTTGCAGTGGCCGTTCAGGCAAACTTCCACAGATTCAACGGTTCGTTCCAGTGATCTGCGCAAATTACGAATACAAACAAGTTTTCCTCACAGATGACTTCATGAATAACCAGATGATGGCCTTCTAAGTTATTCATGACTGGAAGACATGTAACCAGTTTGCTGGGATTAGCTAGGAACAACAGTACAACTTTTTATCGGATGCTTCAAAGCTAAAATTGATTTCTGGGGAAACCAGAATATCTCTAGATTTTACGGAGTAGATTCTAATGCATGATTCGATTACCATGTTAACCTTGGAACCTCTGAAGCCTAAGACCTTGATATACGGAGTATGAACCTTTCTAGGATTTTCGTTCAAACCAAAAAAAGAGAAAAAAAAATAAAAAAAAAGTTAAAAAATAAAAAAAATAAAAAATAAATGAACAGAAATGGAAGAATCGGGTTACCTGCAGAGGAACCTACAGCTCGACGGTATAGACTGCGAATGATATCGATATTAAAATCACAGAATCGGAATCCATGTTCTGAACCTCGGCCATCAGATCTTGGCATGTAGAAAGAACTGACACAAGTTACACAACCAAGCAAATCTTCCCTTCCACAAACAATGACAAACTAGACCTGTCACATCTCATGACCAAAAAGCAATCTATCTCCTGTATCTATCAAGTCTCTCTTTCCCCTTCCCTGTCCCGTTTTCTCAATCTAATCACCGCCACTGGGGAATGAATAAACACATGTAAAACACGGTGGGTGATTCCCATCGTGCGGTAAGCTATATCGCAATCTACAGTGCCGCAGTCAGCCTCGACAGTGTCGAGTCGACACTCTATGTTAAACGACGCGAGAGACACCTCCAAATGATATGATTCGACGGAGAGTCCCAAGGCATGAATGACTCGGTAGCGTTCAGATTCGGCGCGTTTGAGTTTAAGGGTCGAAAGCTTGTGGGTTTTAGGTTTGGAGGCTTGTCCCGAATGAACGGAGAGTTAAAGTTTCCCAGGCCGGGGTTACTTTAAGGTTCAATCTGGGAGTTTAACCTTAAACGTACTAAAATCCTCAGTGCGGTTTTCGGGGGCGGATGTCAGGTGTTGGGTGAGTGGATGGATGGATGGTTTGTGCAGTGCATAATACGGTAGATTGGGTGTGGGTGTGGGTGTGGGTGTGGTATAATATTATGTTATAGAACTATGTCGACTTCTTTCTCACTGGTGCAGATGTGGAAAAATCTGCTCGTTTTATGTGCCTCTGATATTAGGGAACTGCAAGGGAGAATACTTATCTTACTTCCTTCATCTAAATCCGGAGTTAGGTCTCCGTCTTCTTTTTCATTCAAGTGATGGCTGATATCTAACTGGGTAATTCAAAATGCACAAGGTGCAAAGCGATCTAAACTTTCATTACCTCGTTAGTTTACAGCATCTCAAGTTGGGACAAGGTGTGGTAATCTATCCTCCTTCGGCCACATTATTTATGATGAAGAGGTAGAGAAAATGTAAATGAACATTGAAGCTCGAAGGTTTGCTATACGTGGCTATCATATATCATTGTGTAGCAGATCAGTAGTCGATAGATGGAGCTTTTCTGCTATGGTGCTTGGTCTTTCAGGATGGAAAGTTCATTAATATGAGATTTAAAAAGATAGAATATAGATTGGTTGACTTTATTGATACGGGAACAACTATAACTAAATGACAAAGCTGAAGATACATCTCGTGAATCTCTCGATATCCAGCAGCCCGAGGTTGTTATGCTTACGACATTCATGTGCAGTGCTTGTTGTTAAATTTCTTTCTCAACCTACTTATTGTCGCCTAGGAATATCAGAAAATGCCATTGGGGTAACAAGAAGACTTTATATTGACTATTAGCGTAAGCTCCAAACAGTCAGAGCTACTTGACCTGGGTCTCACATGCTTGCTCACCAATTTCTATGATCATTCATGATTAGCTGAAGGGTATTCTGAATTTAGCTAAAATTTCACAGCAGTTTCTGGTACAAATGCCTGACCTAGGTAGGGTACGATGCTGTGCCTTTGTGCAGATAATAACCAAACCATCTTAGACCTTCCATGGCCCAGCCAATACTGTATTGCATGTCCATGTGAGATAAAATATGAGAATAGGTCAAACCTCGCATGAATCCTCCCCGGGTATCGCAAATTACAAAGATCCTCCGGAAGAAAGAGGCAGATCCATCTTCCAAACCCCTAAAGCATCGCTCGAGTGATGGTCCAATATCCCTATTGTCAGTAATCACTGGCCAAAACATTGTTGTAGAAGCACAGTCGGTTTTCCTTCCCGTAACAACGCTTTCGAAGTGTTTTGCTGCAGCTAAGAGTTTGGTGCGACGTTTAGTTCTGGCTGGAGAATCTGGTATCTTGCCTCGCCAGGACAAAAGACTATGTCCTCGAGGATTTCCGTGGCAGTCGACTCATCATCATTTGAATCCCAACCATGCTCTTCCCGACGCATGAGCTTGTAAGCCAAGAGCGAATCGGTCTCGGAAACTTGTTCGCCTTCAGACAGACCGTCATCACTATCGGTGTGGCTCCAATCGCCAGGAAGTGCCGAATGTGTTCGCTTTGAAAGTCGAGGAGCAGAGGTTGGTTGCGCATCCACCGACGGAACCCTCGATCTTGTTTCAAATTCATCGACATCGACGCCCTGTGGCACGAAATCGAGCTCGCCTTCAGCGCCACGTTGACTTGCGTTGCCCCAGTCCGACTGGTTCTCGCGCCATTTGCCAACTGCGAGATGTTTGTACGTGGGGTCAAGTTCGCATTCGAAGCCCTGATCAGACAACCACTTTGTCACATAGTCATCAGCCTTCTTCTCATGATGAATAAGAGAGCCTCTTTGCTGTTCCCTCTCGCAACGGCCTCTCATCGTGACGAACGCCCATTTTGGTACCTTCTTCCACATTGCGACCCTTTCGTACTTTCCTAGGCGGTCAGGTTCGACATCTAGCACTTGGTGGAATGTAGGACGCCTATATGGGGACTCTGAATGAAATACAGAAGGCATCCCCGTATGAGCAGCATATAATTGATGGAAGATATAAATGTGGCTATCTGCCCACTCCAATGAATCAACACTACTCATACTCAAAACAATTCTCTTCTTCATATTGCCGTCTCCCCACTTCAATGTTTTGCCTTTATTGCCTCCGCGATGTTCCCAAACCCATGTCCCTTGATTACCGGTCAGGGCGCCTTCAAGTCGTCCTTCAGTAGCGAAAAGCTCGTTAAATTGGTGAATGATATAATCTAGAGCTATGCCAAATCTCTCGAGCATATAGATAGACCATGTGACTTTTAAACTTTGGAGTGCAGGACAAGAATCAGCTGGGCCGATGAGGTCGCAGACAAGTGCTAGCCACTGGGTACGACAGCCATGGTCAGAGTTTGTTTCAATGTGTAGATGAGTCAAGTTCTGGGCCATTCGAATGATGCGGGCTGCTCGGTCGAATGTGGGTGTTTTTGAGGCTGAGCTAAGACTGTGTTAGCGGAGCCAAATTTAATATGTTGGGGATGGTTTGATGAAGATCGAATAAGGATGTTAGAAGAATATGCATACCCATTAATAGGACCGGTGAGTGGAGTAGAGAGGGGAACTTTGAGATATATCTTTATCAGATTTGACGTCAAAGAGACAACAGAAGTGTCCATGAAGCGAACACCATTATGCTCGATAAAATATCTTCGAAGCCACATGTTCCTCTCGGTCAAGCAAAAGGTGTTGGTCTTGTAAAAAATAGCCAAAGCTTCCTTGTAAAGATCTGGATCACCTCGCAATGCTGTCAAAATATTTTTAACGTGCCCTTGGCCACGATTATCAGTCCATGCACCTTGAAGTAATAGACGAAAGATCATATTTAAAATTTCCATCGGGAAAATGCGAACAGGCCTTCTTTCTTTATAAACAGCCATCTTTGGTATCTTACAGACGTTCATCGCTGGTGTTTATGATTGTTGTTGGAAGAAAGGGAATTTTGATGGTGTGGATATTGTAGATCTTGGGAAGAAACAAAGTTGAACATGGGAAATAGACAGGTAGATGTCAAGGCAGTTGTACCCGGTATTAGCCGACGCAGTGGTGAATTTCTCGTATACAAATCAATAGAGGATGATAAGGAGAAGAGACGAGAGTGTGTTGCGATGATAATGGGGGAGGATGCAGTGAAAGATGAAGCAGTAAAGAGGTTGACATAGCCTCACAACAATCCAGAGAAAGTAACAACCAACTTGGATTACATTGTTATGTACATCCATGAATTACTCTCCATGAATTTTTATCCTCGACTTATTTGTTCTTCTTTGTATCTACCCCCTCTTTCTTTGACCCTTTCTTATATACGTCCTTTCTCCAAACACTAAACAAGCACCAGACAATCCATAAGAAGCCTGCTAAAACCACGCTAGCGGTCCCCACCTCCACCCAACTACTCCTGTTCATGTCTAATACTGGAACATTAACTGCATTCATCAACCTACCATCAGGCACAGAGACTGGTGAAACGTGATAGAACATAGTCTGTGGTCCAAACAAACCGTCATAACCTAAGTTGACCCGATCAAAAGGGTTGACTGTAAATTTGCTACCTTCATCTGCTGTGCATGCCCAGAATACTACTGGATGAGGGATTTCTATGGATGTATATCCATTTGTATTGTTGGTGGGAGAGAGGTATCTTAGATGAAGGGGAACCTCTGCATTGAAAGATTGGGTCGACTCAGGTGGTGCCAGTTCAAGTAAAAGAGAAGAGCCCCAGATACTTATTGTATAATCTGGGGCTTCGAGATCAACTGGAGAGGTGATATGCCGGAGGGCCTTGAGATTTTTGGATGCGAGAAAAAGTGGATCTGAAAGCTGATATTTATCAGGAAAGACGGTCCGGGGCAAGGTAAGATGAGTATGCAACGAACATTCCCGATCCGATACAGGAGGCGAACTGGAGCTGAGCATAAGCTGTAAGGTAGGATGAAGACCAGAAGGTGACATGAAGGACGACGTGAAAAACGTCTCTGTGGAATGATGTCTAGCTGGAAAGGCAAATAATGTAGGGGAGGGTTTCGAGTCTTCACCGACTACAGTCAAGAAGCCAGCCAACGATAGCTCTTCAGGCTGCAGTGGTGTTTCGACGGAAAGTATCCCAACCTCTACGCGTTCTTTTGGTGCTGAGTTTGTAATTCCAATATTCCATGTTTGAGGTTCCCAATATGCAACTATATTCAAGGCATGAGATATTGTGTCAAAATCTATATCAACGGAAGATGCAGAAAGAAGGGTCGAGGACCTCGAGATACACTCTTCATCTGATGCATTGCATATCTTTTTCTGTATGTACTCCACAAGATTTGAGAGACTCTCAAGAGGTTGATAATATTGTGTTGCGGCATTAGAAGCAAATCGTTCTACAGATAGTTTTGTAAAAGAGTCCTTTTATTTGTTTAGAAATCGTCTCGTGGTGATGGGTTTGAACAAAGCTTACCTCGGGCGATACACAATCAAGTTCCCCAAATACTTTGTTCAAAGCAGGGCATAGAAGATCTCTATAGAACTTTAGTATATACAGGGGTGGAATATGTTCAAGACATACGGGCTTTTGCTATTCCTCTGTGGAGTATAAAACACGTGAAGGCCAGGAGAGAGTCTTGAAAACAGAGGTGAAGCTGTATCATATTGATCTGGACTGACCCATCGAATATGAAGCTCATGAGATGCTTTCAACACTCGATATATCTCCTGAGGAAGCTCACTAAAGCCAAAAGTTAATCGATCCTCTCTTGCAGCTTTCACCTGTTTTGCTGTAATGGAGATTTTGTCAACTTTGATATGCTGAGGATCAACTGCATCTTGGGGCTGCTGAAGGAAGGTAATTCTTTGTCGCATGGTTGACTGAGATATGTGTGTACTTAGTAGTACTCAAGTGGTTGAAGTGAAGTCTGGATGTTGAGTTGGCCCAAGGTGGATTCAGGTGGGTTGGCAGTATATCCAACCCATGACAAGGCGGTGAGCCATTTCAACTAGCTCCACAAGGCTGACTGGTATAGTACTGTACAATTGATAGTGGGAGGGAGCTTCCGCCACCAAACATAAAGAATAACTTCCATGTCAACGTCAACATTGGATACTCCAGCTGCCTGGTATTGACATGTTTCTTGATGATCTGTCCTCTACTAGCAACCAAGTATTCCCTCAACACTTAAAGTTCTACTTATTGCCTCAAACACCATGAGAAACAACTTTTAACATCACCCAAAAACAAATATAATACAAAAAACATGCTCTTTTTACCATTTCTCTATCCCTTTCTCCTCGAGCTCCTGACATTTACCCCTCTTACCTTAGCCGCCAAACCCAAAAATGCCATCCTACTATCGAAAGTAAAATCTCTTACTCTCCGCGACAATGCAAAAACCTCTCACCGTCGAGTCTCGGCCGTACCACAGCTCAGCTGTAGTGGTCCAGGATGTCAATATTACAAAGTCGACATAATGCGTTGTACCAACCAAGGCTCTGACTATTCTTCCGAAGATATCCAATGGTCCTGCACCGCAAATCTTCCAGAGGAGTTTAAGCTAGGAAGTACGGATGTTGTATGCGAGGGATATGATAGCAAGGACGATGAATATGTGTTGAAGGGTAGCTGTGCCGTGGAATACAGATTACTATTGACGGAGGAGGGTGAAGAAAAATATGGAAAGAGTTTCTGGGATGATGGAAGTAGAGATAGTGCTGTTGAAAAGGGTATGAGCTTATTGTTCTGGTTGATATTTATGGGAGTTCTGGGATGGATCCTCTACTCAATGTTTCAGAATTGGGGACAGGGACCCGTCAACGGCCGAGTTAGGAGAGGCGGGGGAGGTGGTTTTGGGGGATGGGGACCTGGCGGACCAGGGGGACCAGGCGACGACACTGACCCTCCTCCACCTTATCCGGGAACAGGAAAACGCTACGCAACAAATTATGGTGCTGCTGAACAGGCATGGAGACCTGGATTTTGGTCCGGTGCGGCGGCAGGTGCTGCTGGGGCTTATCTTGCAGGCAACAGAGCGAATAGACAACAAGATCAAGGTAGTCGTAACTGGGGCGGTGGTAACTGGGGAGGTGGGAGCGGTAGTGGATGGGGCCCAGGCTCGCGATCCGGAAGCTCCAGCGCAAGCTCTCCTTCCAATTCTCGCTCAAACACCGGGTTCGGATCTACATCCAGAAGATAATTATTAAGATTTACATCGCTCTTCTCTTGATGGTGTAGCCACCAAGAGAACAATGAATTTAAGGGATTTTGGTGTCTCATAATAAAAATCACTAAAGTTTTACCTTGCAAACTATTATCACTTATTTCCACCACAAATAGTTTTCCATCGTTCAATGCTTGCCATCCTGATTGTTATCCGGACACACTACAGAATGACTCATGCAATGATGACAGTTTGGTTTGTAATCATAGATATTTATTTCTATTGGAGCCATCTGACCTGCCAGCTCTGCACCGCATCAATAACCAAGGGTAAGCGCATACTCCCTTTCCCTGGTCTGTCGGTTTGTTATCTTAAAATACAAAGTCCAGCCCTGTTTGCTTCCAGTTCAGGGTTTCCCTGATTGAAACAGGGGGATGTGTTTCCTCATAATAGAATGTGAAAACGAATAAAAAGTGGTATACATGGGACGAAAGCCTTTGGCTCAAGCAAAAGCCAATCCCCGCTCAAACGTGCATTCATACACAGTGCAGCACTTTGCCACACTTCCTGAAAATCAAAGTCATACAGCCTGACGTCAAAGACTTCATATTACATATGAGCGGTCATGACATCTGATTTGTCGAATGGCTTAGCGCAATTGGGGCACTTTCTCATGCGGTTGGCAATTCGATCATCTACGCAATGGTTACAGAAGAGATGTCCACATGTCTTCAAAACGGTGTTCTTGAAGTTTGCACGGCAGATAGTACACAGTGCAAGAGTCTATGCTGGGTCAGTGACAATTTCATCATATAAAGTAACACCAAACTCACTCTAAGCATTTCCTCCTCACCCGATTGATTGCTCAAGCTCTTTTGCTTCCACGCGTCTCGGTCCTTTTGCGCCTGCTCACATCGGATCCGAAGTTGCTCATTCTCTAGCTCCACGGCGTGAATCTTTTGTCTGGTACTTGAGTTCGCCGAATCCTTAGATTTTAAGAGGTTGGTCAACTCTGCTGCTTGATTTTTCAGGCTTTCGCATTTGCTTGTAGCCTCTCTACTCGACGCCTCTAGCTTCTTGTTCTCCGCCATGATAGAGTTATTTGACTGTCTCATATCACTTAATTGCTTCTCCATGTTGCTTACAAGAGTTCGGTCCGACGTCTCCACATCCTTGAGTTGGGAGATTATCTCAGAACTTTTGGCATTTTGGTTCTTCAAGGATCGAACTTCCGCGAGGCGAATATCCATATCCTTTCGAGCGGCAAAATACTTCTGATCGGCCTTGCTCTTTTCGGCCGCCAAGACCGAAACTTTTTCTTCGAGAGCCGTAAAGTCCATTACCTTCTTGCTTGTCAATGCCTGAACTCGCTTGTAGGCAGACTGTAGGGCAGGGAGTTCTTTATTGATAGAATCATAGCCTTGCTGGAGGAGATCGTACTTGACGCGTAATTGTTCGAGGCTCAAGGAATCTATCTCGGGTCCAGGTGTTGGTTGACACGATTGCTCGGCAATCTGTCTCAGACGTTCGACTTCAAGTTCAAGAGATGTGATGCGGTCATCCTTAGCTCCAACCAATTCTTTCAGATGCTCGACAGCTGCATGATCCTGGTCCTGTGTAGCCTTTCGCACACTGAGATCAGCAAGTAATTCGTCTCGAGCAGACCGGATTCTCGTTAAATCAGCATCGAGACGCTGGAGCTGACTTTCTAATTCGCCAGTTGACGTTTCCGCCTCATTCTCTATCTGGATACGATATGCCGTCCTTTCGGCTTGTAGTTTCTCTGCCTCCTCTCGCAACTGTATATTGGTGGCTTCAAGATGATTGATACGTTTGATGACATCTTCGTGTTGGATTCGAAATTGCTTGAAAAGCTCAGTTCGAGCATAATCGTCATCTGAAGGTACCTGTTTGATACTGGCCGAAGTAATTTGTTCCGTTAGTGATTTATTTTCCGCAGCCATTGCCTCGAGTTGTTCTTTTTGCTTCTCAACAACAGCTTGTGCCTCTTTGTATGCAGTTTGGCTTGCTTCCTTATCTTCAGCTATACCATTGGTCATTTCGGTATCCAAACTATTCTCAGCTCTAATACCATTAGCAGTACTATGATATAATGCTTTCGCCTCTTCCTTTCGCACGGCATCGCTCCTCAGCCTATCTAGACGTTTTTCAGCTTTGATATAACGCAGGGAAGCTGATTCGAGACGTTCATTTAGTTCTTCTTTTTCATTGCGCAGTCTGTCCACTGTAACGAGGTATTCTTTCTGAGATGCTAGCATTTTTGTGACTTTTACTTGGAGATCTTGTAAGTCCGCCGATGGTTTACCACGAGCTGCAGCAACCTTCGTAAAAATTGTATGCAATTTCGACTTTATTGCTATGCCTTTGGAGGCCAAGTGATCTGAAAACCCCTTGATGCCATTAAACTGTAAAGAGGTCGAAAATGATACTATCATGTGTCAGCCTTCAATTCAAACCCCTGCGTATGGAATACAAACTTTCGGGCTTTTCTGAGTTTGGGATGTCGTTTTCCGCGAGGAGTGTCACTTCTTCTAGTAACTGTTACCCATTATCAATCTCGTGCTCTGGCTAGCTGATAAGGGATTCATCATACCTGGGTCCACCAAGCATCGATGATTCTCAAATGGTCATCATGATCTGTAGACTTCTTCTGTATATTCTTCAATTGTGACTCCAAAGTTGCCTTTTCTCGCTTGTACTCGAGCATCTGTCGATAGATCGCATCTTTTTGGTATTTCTATAATGACATATCAGCCTGTCATTCCAACCAACACATTCCTTGTTCGAAAAAGGGAAGGTGTATTGACTACATTGATGCGATGTGTTTTGGGAGTGCGAGGAGGTGCGTGAAGGTTTGCAGGCTATCCATGCTGTTCACAGCAAGCTGCGCATTAGCAACAGCCACATAGATTTCAAGAGCAATCCCTAAATTCTTGTATGACGTTGATAGGTGAGAACATCCAAAAGAATATTGATGGAGAACACTCGTGCGAGAGGAGACAAGCCATGAGACTGGCTACTTACCTCAATATCTTCAGACCACGGCGCGGTGTTGTCAGAATCAGCAGCGGCCTTACCAGCACCATTAATGGCTTGTCTCTTAGTAGGTGGTGCAAGATCGTCAGTGCTTTGGCCAGCTGCCCTCTTCCTATCCTCCATCTTGATGAAGGAAGGGAGAGATGGGGCGGATGCGGCGACGGGCGTCATCAGATTCAAGGAGGCGAACGGTTCATAAGATCAAATACGATAGCGGATTTGACCAGGGACGAGTATAGCGCAATCTTAGATATGATTCAATGTCTCTATAAGGGTTGTTTCGTTGACTTTGTATTGTTGTTTTGGTTTGTAAGGTCGAAGAGGTAAATAGACTTAAAGGCGAAAGAAGTGAGAAGTTGCAATCCGCCATTTCGGAAGTGGACTAGCGTATTAATTTTAGTCATAGCGGGCGGGACCGGCTCCAGATCAATGGAAATAATTATTTTAACAACCACACCAGCACACCAGCACACCAGCACACATATTTCAAAGCTCCCATTGTTCATTTCAAACAGAGGATGATTTAATACTTACAATGTATTTACATACATGAGCAACTAAAGTTCTTGAAATATTCAGAAACGCTATAACTCGATAGCATCGTTTGGACCTCACCCATCGGGTGTGATAAATTTTGGCAAAATGTCTTCTATGCTTAGAAAAGGTGGAAAGACATTCAAACCAAGTGTTCGCCCTCGACCAAATGTTACTAGACCTTCCTCGTCACAGCCTGCTACACGCCCAAGTTTGGAAGTTCAATTACAGACACCAGTATCTGCGACGGAATCATCCAATCCTATTCCTGCATTAACTGAGGATGTGACAGAGAAAGAAGCATCGCAAACTACGACTTCGCAATCAATTCAAATAACCCCTCAATCGCAACCGACTCCGCAAGCTCAAGCCCAAACATCACTTAGCGCCTCAATTATTGGAAATTCTGAGACAATCAACATCACTGCCAAAAAGAGGATCAGGGAAGATGAAGTTGATCCCACCGCCGAGCTTGAGCAGCCTCCTTCAAAGGCTCGCAAGTTAACCCCCCCTCTGGATGACGTGCAAAATTCTGAAAACAACGCCCCCTCGAAAGTTTCTACAGTTGCCTCCACTGTTTTATGTGCTCCCTCCGACAAAGCATCAAAGCCTGCTCAACGCACGGCATCGCAAACCCAAGCAGCGCCAGTCTTCTCCAATATTCAAGGATCTATTCAATCAAGTCAAAGTGAACAACGACATGAAACCGACAAAGAATTGCCGCTTACCAGCCCTTCTTCCATAGAAAATGAAACAAGCGGAACCCATACATCAGCGAAAGAAGCCCACCCTTCGATCAATTCTATCTCTGCGACCCCTAGAGGAATTTCTCGAATCGATGCTACAACTGATAAGTCGCAAAATGATTCTTCCTTCTCAAATATAGAAGCTGCGGGACGAAATATCGAAAGGCAGCACTTGGAGCCGGAAAAAGACTCGCAAAATACTGTTTCGAGATCTCCTACTGCACCTGAGCAAGTAGTGGATGGGTTGCCAGAAATAATACCTGCATCTTCTGAAGATGCGGATTTATCGGGTATGGGGGCAGGTGAGGCTACTCCGATACCGCATCTAGTCTCTACGGCAACATCAAATTCTGAACAAACACCTACTCCAAATGACGAAGAAGCGACACCGGCTGCTAAAAAGCCGAGGAAGAAACCGGCACCAAGGAAGAAGAAGGTCCAAGTCGAAGATGGTGAAGAACCCAGAACTGAAGTCGAGATCCAATTAAACAGACCTCGTCGAACTCTAGGACAAAAACGACAACGTAAGGAGAAGGGTGATGGTGGGGTATCCAAGACAAGAAAGGCCCGTGAAGGAACCCCAGAAAATGCGGAAAATGAGGTTATCGAACCTGCGACCATGAAAATGGCAGATCTCTGTACAGATATTCGCATTGGCAAGAAGTTTAGTAAACATGATGAACTCAAGATGAGGCATACTCGAAAGAAGATTGATGCACAATTGGTTGAACGACCCGAACTTGCAGGTTTGATCAACAGCACACCACCTGTGAGCAACGCTGAACCTCGTGAAGAGCCTGCTTTGAATACGAATAATAACGGATTACAAATGCGAGTTATAGATGGACAGATTGTCCTGGATGACCGTTCTTTACAGGTTGATCGACATAGGCAGGCACGAGATGAGGGTTTGGTGTTGGAAGAAATCGAAGAGAACGAATTTACAAAAGCCGTGAACTCTGGGCAATATATGAAACGTTCAACATCTGTACGATGGGATTCTGATGCGAATGAACTATTCTATCAAGGCCTACGGCAATTTGGTACAGCATTTGAAATGATTGCTGCAATGTTTCCAGACCGCAATCGAAGGCAGATTAAGTTAAAATTCGTTCGAGAAGAACGCCAAAACCCAGCCAAGGTCGATCGAGCGCTCAAGGGAAAGACAGATGAGATTGACTTTGAGGAGTACACTCAACTTACGGGCCAAAAATTCGAAGATTCCGCGGAGATTCAGGCAGAACACCAACGACTCGAAGATGAGCACAATGCAGAGGAGGCGAGGGTAGCTGCTTCCAAGGCGGAAGCGGATAGGAAAAAGAAAGAAGCTATTTCGAATGCTGCAAGAAGAGGCCAAGGTGGGGCTAGTGATGGTGAAGATGGACCAGAATCACAAAAGGAGAATGCTGGTGCTGTTCTGACAGGGACGGGGAGGAAAAAGTCAGCCAAATCTAAAAAGTCGAATAAAGCTTCTATGCAGGGTGGTGGCGAGGAAATCGAAATTCTTGGTACGGTGTGATGGGACTGGTCTGGGGTTGATCGGCTTGGGTTAACTGGGCGTTTTAAGGATACATGAAGAAAGGATATGTCTTCTGCTTTATTACATTCACGACAAATGGACGTGTGGAGTTTGGCTGGTCGTTATACCCATTCTGTAACAATATGCAGATCATAGAAGGAAAAATTCTCGGTCGGGAATATATAACATGTATCAGATCTCCATAAATAGGATACAGAGATGATGTTTCAGTCACTAGAACCCCACAATTCAATTTACAAGTGACTTTATCAAAACAAGCAAATTCCTTGTGTCTTACACTGAGCTTGAGAACCCGCATTAAGCCCTCGGATCAATGACCCAATACCACCCACCCCACACACCCCCCTCACCCCTTAATCAACTCTTCAAAAAGCGGTTTCAATACCAACGCACTCTCCTTCGGTTCCCTCCTCTGTCCCCCCTCATAGTCTACATACGTAACCCCAAATCTTGTCTCATAGCCCTCAGCCCACTCAAAATTATCCATCAAGCTCCAACCTAGGTATCCGCGCACATCAGCGCCTTCTTCCACCGCGGACGCGAGGGCTCGGATATAGCTGCGGAAATAATCGGCGCGGAAGGTGTCGCGTAGAATGTCGGGGTACGGGATGTCGTTCTCGCGGAGGAGCGACGTGCCGTTTTCGGTGACGTAGACTTGGGGGTTGGTGTTAGTTGGGTGAGCGGGGGTGGTGGGGAGGCATGGGAAGGGGAAGGGGAAGAGACGTACTGGGGGGGAAAGCGTAGCGTTTGGAAATCCACAGGATCAAATCGTGGAATCCTTGGGGATTGGGACGGAGCCACACACTTTGCGTCTCCGGGCCGATGATGTCCCCCTTCTTGTTCTCAAACAGCGTCTCCAAGTTACCGAGGAAATCGTTCTCTTCCGCGGGGGTGGTCTTGTGCTTGATGTAGTTGGCGGTGTAGTGGTTCATGCCATAGAAATCATTCGAGCCTTTGACGAGCGCGATTTCCTCGTCGGTGAAGGTGGGGAGACGTTCGCCGAGTTGCTTTCGCATGGAGTCGGGGTACTTACCTAGGTAGATGGGGTCGGCGAACCAGGAAATGCTGAATTCGAGTTTGCGCTCGGCGGCTTCGACGTCCTGGGGATCTTCGGGGTCCCAGGGGTAAACGGCGTCGCCTGGTGGAGAGTTAGGGTTGTTTCAAGAAATAGGCCAGGTGAGGGTGGGTATAAGTACCATTGAGAGTAATTCCAATTTGACCACCATTCTTGGCCTTGAACTCCTCGCGGTAGATCTTTACCGCTGCACCGTGAGCAATTAGAAGATTATGTCCGACACTCCATGGCTCTCTGCTGCTATCTCCCACATCGCTCTTTGATCTATCACTTGTGTGACCAGGGGCAAATAAGCCAGTGCTATATCCAAGGATAGATGAGCACCACGGCTCATTGAATGTGATCCAATTCTTGACCTGGGGAATGGCCTGAAAGAGGACGCGAGCATAATGAGCATAATCCTTAACAAACTCCTCTTTGTTCAACAATCCCCCATAACGTTTATCCAACTCATCAGGCAAATCCCAATGAAACAACGTAACAAACGGCGTTATTCCCTCGGAAAGTAAATCATCCACCAACTTGGTGTAATAAGCAATGCCCTTTGGATTCACCGGATCGTTACGACCACCAAGGGGTATGATTCGGGACCACGAGATAGAGAATCGATATGCTTGTGCCCCGGTGAGTTTGAGAAGGGCAATATCTTCTGAAGATCGGTGGTAGGAGTCACATGCTACATCTCCTGAACTACCATCTGCAATTTTGCCGGGAATTTTGCAAAAGGTGTCCCAGATAGAAGGGCCACGGCCATCTTCTTCTGGCGCACCTTCAATTTGGTAGCTGGCACGGCATTAGCATGAGGTTTGGAAGAATGCCCGAGAATCAAACATGCCTCGCAGTTGCGAATCCCCATTTGAAGTCTTTAGGTAGAACGGCTTTACTCATATTGCTCTTCTCGGATCTTCGATATTGTTCAGGCCGGGTAAATGTAAAAGATGTTGGGTATGCGAAATACAAATTAGTTGTTTCAAGATGGGAATCTGCTCGCATATAAGTACACATGCCACGGCTAATTGTCTAATTGTGAGCGATTATCATGCCATGACAATCAAATAGAAGCTATCTCGTATCCCACCCCTCGGACCGTTCAAACCGTGATATAAACATTTCCTCATCGAGTGATTTTTCCATCCTCTCGAGGCTGCTTAGCCCCACCAAGACATGGCATGGCGGGGTAACAGAAATAGTGAGACGGTTAGACGGAGCGATATCCCGGCTGAATACATTGATTCAACTCACGTGCTTTGGTGTCATCTTCGTGCCTGCACTTGGCTATTTACGTCTGCGTAGATGATGACGACTATCCATTTCAACCAAGTAGAGTGTATTGATTGAATGACAAGACTGTTTATTGCGTTTTTTTGTGTTGGAGTCTTACATATATAAAAGTTGGCACACGCTATCACCACATTCATTACCAGAGTCCGAACTCCCCATCCTTCAACATAGGAGTTCGATGTTAAGGAAAAGAACCAAAAACCAAAAACCAAAAACCAAAAAAAAAAAAAAAAAACGTTCTTCGATGACCGTAAAATTGTTAGGAAACCTTCTTGTACTATCGTAAAGCTTTCTTATTATGTTCCGGTCTGAATCCATATTTCCGTGATCAGCGTTTCTCCAGAGTGGTCCACATCAGCTCATAATATACTATCCTACGAAATCCACCTTCCATCGATCTCGCAGATGCGGTATCTCCTTCATGAAAGCCCGTCCATGCTGGAGTCCTCGCCCGCACTTGTAGCATCTAGCTTTCTCTTCCCAGTTGCTGTAGATGTTTCGTCATCTGCAGTCCATTCTAGAATCTCCCATTCCACTTTGATTCGGCCATCACTGGCAGTCCTTCTACCTCGACTTGTTCTCATTTTGCCTAATCGACTTCCTTCAACCATGGTCTCAAACCACGGTATACCCTGTGTGCCTTCATCGTCGTTCTCGTTATGTGGTATGATAGTCTTGATGGTTTGTTTATCATTATGCGCATCCTCGAGAGCTTCCTTGGGAAGCAAGCCTAATTCCTCAAGGTCTCGAAGATCCGATGAAGCCAATGATCCCAGAGTCAATGAAATATAATCTGCATGAGCAGCCGGTTCTTCCGTCCAGTAGGAGAGAGGGGTGCCGCAGAAACCGCAGAAATGACGTTTCGCATGTTGTTCGGAGGGCGGAGTGTAAGATCTTCGGATTATGTTGTGTGATTCATCTTCAAAAAATGCATACGTCGTCGAGTGATACCAGGCTAGGGGCACACGAAGCCATGCGGAGAGTGGAGCTGCTTGTGATCTTCCTGTTTATGAAGATGTTAGCCATTGCCTTTGTGGCCCTGTAAGACATGAAGATATTCGGAAATCTGACAAATTGACATACGGTGAATGTTACTGCTGTCGAAAAAGACTTGTGCGCCATCCACTGCATTCTGTGGAAGTTCAATTATGTATTTGTTCCTCCCGCAAGAACAACCACCATGAAGTTCATTCATTCTGGATAGATAATCAATAGAGTGATAGATAAAGATTTAGTACTCGAGTAGAAAGTAGAAGCTCAAATCAAACGGCCTCTGCAAATCATGAGTTGAAGTCAAGGTGGAAGATTTGAAAATTGGAAGTTGATAGATATAGATTTTACTTTTTGAATGAATTTAGAATAACCAGGACGGATGGATGTATGGATGTATGGATGGATGGGTGGATGGATGTATGATAAAGTGCGTGCTTGACTTTGTTTGTACAACTAGATGTTGTGAATTTATGAAATTAATACAGTTATGACATATAATTGGTTGTTGGTTGTTGTTGTTAAGAAAGGAAACGTCTAGATTATTCGTCATGGTTCCCTCTTTCAACTACGGAGTGATTACTTGTAACATTATGACATCCATGGATCGCTACAGTAACCTTACGTAACCTTCAATCTCCACAATAATGATCATGAATTGTCTACTCCGTACATCACATTGAACACATTTTGATTTCTTGACAACGACAACGACGACAACGACAACGACGACAACGACGACAACGACGACAACGACGACAACGACGACAACGACGAGGAGGAAAAGCAGGAGAAGGAGAAGGAGGACGACGAGGAGGTTGGCAATGTAATTGAAACCATGTTTTCGACATTTCACATTACAACATTGCTTCATGTTCCAGTGAACAGCTTCGAAATAATTCCGAGTGGATTCATCTCCAAAAACAACATCTCGTAATCTTATTATCTTATGCGAGTGAAACATGTACACTTATTAATCATATCGTACTTTTTATCCTCTCCTTTGATTAGGCCATACTTTCTCCGATGAACAAAACCACACTTCCTATGTCATTCTCCTGTCAAACGCAATTGTCTACCCCAGGTTGCGCATCCAGTTGAGTTTACTCTGTTGCACCATGCCCCGAATGCAGCATTCAAGAGGAATTTGACGCTCTGTAGGCTCTTACATCTGTATCAATGATCTCTTCATTCAAAAATTCTATCGCTGTGGCCAGCTGAATAGTCTTAGAGGCCTATAGCATGTGGTATTCTATAAGCATGGCAGAGAAGTTGTTGCGTTGAGAAGTCGAACTATCAGTTCTTTTGTGTGTTCTTTGGGCGGCTCTTCTAGCTTGAAAGTGATCTCAGTGAGAATGCTAATTGGGGGGAGTCTGATACAAATCTCTAAAGATTTTGATAACTTGAACTTACTGTTGGAGAATAATTCAACGAAGCTAAAACTAAGTTTATAACTCTGAGCTACGAACTAATCCTTTTAGAAACACCAGACAGAAGCCCCGCTGACACCATAATGATATGCTGGGATGAGGTCATACGTACCAAGATAGCTGTCATTGCTTGTGGGTATAGAGTGGAGGGCTTCAATCCTATAGGTCTATATGTCCTGATACTGTAAGGCTTGGTCAATTTAGATAGAGAAGTCAATTGCACAATACTGTTTGCAGTATTTTTCATCATCAGGCGATGTACAACAATTAGATGAAATCTCGTCCCCATTGCTAAACAATTAGATACACTGCAAATATTATCTTTTGATACTCGCCTTGTGGATTTCATTTCATAGTATATATCCCTCCGCACCTCCGCATATTCTTACATCTGGCTTGAAATTAACACACAAACAGAAACATCATGTGTCATTGTGTAAGTAAAAGTATACTTTTATATTTGTTCAAGCCATATGTTGAGAAACCAAAGCTAATTGAGCACTCATTATTTCCACTCCGGCATATCATCCTTATCGCCAGCTAATCCGTTGATGGATTGAGCTTCATAAGCTGATTCTACATATCCCCTCCTCAATATTCGCACAATACCATCCATAAAATATGACTATCTTAACACATGCAACATGTATTTCAAGTATGCCCCGACAGCTCCATCATCTGCGGCGGCCGCTGGACCGTTACAGGCCTATTATCTCATTGGCTAAGTCTTCGTCACGCAAGATAAATGGGTTGCCGGTCACTCTGAGTGCTCACAAATCGCATCAGTTTCGACTATCCTTGCTTGGGTGTCACTTTATTTGGAATACTGACTTGATTCGCACTGGTAAAGCGCCGTAAAGACCTCCTCGGCGTCTTCAAACTCTTCTGGGATAAATCCCCCCTTAAACAAGGCAGCATCTGCAGCGGCATTACCCCTGTGAGCTGCGATATTGCCATTATTTCTCAGAGCCACATCTGCTTTGTCTCTAGAGATATTGAGGACAGTCTCTCGAGCTTGATCTAGGAATCTAAGCCTAATGTCGACTCCTATCTTCACCAATGGCTTCCCAAGATCATGAGTCTTTTTCAACTTTTGGTAGTCCTGCCGTACACGCTTGCTGTTTTGAAGCAAATTGGTATACGTTGTTGTCGTGCTGGAGAGTTTCTGCTCGATAGATCTAAGTTCGTTCCGAACGTTATCCCGCTTCTTTCTATAGTATTCTGCGTCGTCTCTGTACCGTTCTCGTTCACAGCGGTACCTGGCGGCATCTTCAACGAGCTCACTATGCTTATCTTCCAGAGTATAATAGTCATCCTTCAGGCTATCGTATTTCCGCTCCAGCTGCTGTAGGCGGGTAGAAGTTGTAGCAGACCTAGCCTGCTGCTGGCGGATTCTGCGATTCTGGTCTATCAAGCCTGTGACTTGATTTTGCAGCATAGCATTTTCTCTCTGCTTCACACCGAGTCTGAACTCGCTGGTTTTGAAGTCTTGTATTGATTCGTTCAGTGATTTTACCGAAGACTCGGTCGAATCCAATGCCTGCTTCTTTTGTATTTCCAATTTGGAGACATGCTCCGTAAGTCTTGCAACATCTTCGTTCATTGCCACTAACTTAGAATCAAGCTCCCTCCTTTCCGTCCGAACCAATGAGTTTTTGTCCCTAACGTTTCGTAGATCAGTGGATGATTTCTGGAGGGCCGCTTCTGTTTTCTTGAGATTTGATTTGATGGCATCAATTTCCTTCTGGTGGGCTTCACTAAGCTGAGACGATTGCTTCTGCATTTCCAACCTGTGCTTTTGATTCAGAACTTCTATCTCGGCGCGTAAGGAACCAGCTTGTGTCTTGGCAGATTTCAGATCACGCTCTTGTCGGGCGAACTTTTCGACCAATCTGGTATTTGGTTCCATTTCAAGTTTCGTTGACTTTCTGATGCAGGCATTGCACTTAATTGCAACCAATGCTTGCGAGTTGGATTTAATGTCAGCCTGTGTAAAGTCGTAAGATCTAGATTCTGTCCCAATGAACGATCCATCATTGTTTGTTGTAGTATGTATCATCTCGTCGTTTTCATTGACTGCGTTCTCAACTGGTTCACAGGGTGCCTTCGAGAAGGACTTCTCCTTATCCATCATGACCTCAAAAGACTTCGTTACCTCGACAAGTGTTTGAGGAAGGTCTACTTTGTGATCCAAAATCGTGGCTGTTCTATTTCCATAGGCCGCTTCTATCCTGGTCACAGATGCCAGAATTTTTGCTTTCTTCAACTTGGCTTTTGCAGCAATTTGCGCTCTCTCGTGATCTTCATTTGACTTGTCATCTTTACCCCACCCGCTCGGCAAAAGGTCCATATCATCATCTAGAAAGCATTCAATATCAGACTCAGATCCAATACAATCCTCAAAACAATCTTCATCCCCCATTATAGGTGGTTGTGAAAGCGCGAAACTTTGAACGTCTTCGACTTCTTGGGGCTTGGAAATTATATCTGTGAAGCAGAGCTTTAGTATCATTGTGCTGGTATTCTTAGCAGTAGGTCCTACTTACCTTTGCTTTCGTGTGATTGATCGCCTATCTTTAATGCCGGTCGCGATATGGATCCCGCGGAAGGTCGAGAGGACGCATAAGCTCCCATTCTCTTCTTCTTCTTCTTACCGGCCATTTTGATAATACTATGTTCGATTTTCTGCAGTGGCAAGTCTCAGTATAATCTCGAAATATTCGGAGAAGCTATCCAACTCTGAGCAGATACAATGATTCAGATATCGCTGTCGCTGGACTACGTGGAAATGAAAAGTCAGAGGTCTGCTTTATAGATGAGCTCTACCTCGTTCACTAACTCAAAAGTAGTGAGAAAACTCAGAGAGCTAGATGTTTATGTTAAGCAGATACCTCGGTGGAAGCTTAGGCAGAAGCGCGTCGGACAGATTCTAAAAGTGAATCCTTTCGTCCGATGGTCTGTAGTATAAGAGTATAGGAACGCCTATTCACATGACAATCACTGCAAAGGCATGTACTTTTCCTCTACAACAACAATTCTACGAAATAAAAGTGATATAGAGTCAATGTACCTAACGGTGTTCTCTACTCCTTAGAAATTGATTGTAATAGGTCCTCTATTGCTCGAAGTCACTAATCCTTTATCAGATTAGAATTTGATATCTACATCGAAAACCATCTTTAGATTTCACCTTGAAATATTCGATAGAAGGTATCGGTTTATCCTGGGACTTGACATTATTCATAAGCACTGGTAACAGTCCTTTCCTTGCGCAATTAATATGAATTACATTTTCTGAACAGAATTCTAGCAGTTGTATCCAGTCCACCCATAGTAACATCTTACCTTTCACATTGTGTAACTTTTAGCCCAAAGAGATTGATCATTCAGCAATCATACGATAGATCCTCTGTGATATCCTTCACAGTCTTTCTATACGCTGTCCAGGTTGCGAGGAGTCGGTCTAGCTCTCAACTAGGCCAGACTTGCTATCACAGAAGGATTACTCCTAGGCCCACCACGTCTCATCGCTTTCCTCAAGATTGTTTGCATCTCCAAGATCCTGTATGCAAAATTAGCTTCCAATCACACACCGAAACAAACATGTGCTTACCACTTTCTCTTCAACGTAGCCACGGTACTTGCCACCCCTATCAATGTTTACGATGGATCTTGAAAGTTGGCGTAAGTTAAGCAATGAACTAACGCCAACAAATCTCGCTTTGAATTCCTCCACCGTAGGACTATCGTTCCACAAGTTTGTGATAGAACCAAAGCACTCTGATGCTTCAACTCGGTGTATTTCAGAGGCTGCAGTAGCTTCGACGGTGGATATACTCGCCCAATATCCTAGAGCTTCAGTCACTTCTTGGGGGAATGTGCGAATATGATGTAGCTCGCAGAGATACAAATCCTGATATGCGATTATATTATCAGCACCTGACAATAGGCCGAGTTCAAAAAGCGCAGCATCTGCGATCGCATCACCTCGATGACAGGCTTCATTTCCTTGCTTGATGATTTTATGATCCGGTCCCTCCTGAGCTTGGCGATGAGGTAGAATAGACTTGGATTGCTCGAAGAATCTTTTTCGAACGGCCACCCCAATCTCAAAGAGAACTCTCTTCTTCTCCCATTCCTTTTCTCTATCCCAACCTGCTTCAACCTCTTTCAATTTATCCTCGGCTGCCTCAGCCCTGGATTGGAACTCAGAAACAGATTCCGTCAATTTCCAAGAAAAACTTTCAATTGAATCCGAATACCATTCACATCGCGCACGTAGTTCTGCATTATCCTTCTGTAGATCCTCCATCATTGCACATATCTTAATTCCTTCGTTAGAGAGCAAAAGATTATTTGCAATGCCCTTTGGAGTTGTGCTTGAGGGGTCTTTGGAATGATATTTATGGCGTTTTGAGGCAAAGGCTTCTGCGTGATTTCCTTCAATGGCCATAGATGTCTTTTTTGCCTCAAATATTGCCATATGGGCCTCGAGATTAGGTCGATAATTCATGATAGCTTTCAATTCATCGGAATGTCCGTTCAATTGAGCTCGCAGGCGTTTAATGGCTTCGCTGTGATCCTCCAAAAGCTCACACTTCTCCGAAAGTTCTGATTCTAACGTATCTATCCGGGACATCGATCTTTGAAGCTCTTCTGTTTGATTGGATGCTGCCTCGTCTAGGGAAGAATGCTCTTTCCGAAGCCTTTCTAGCTCCCTGTTACGATCCGTCTTCAGGTTTCTATTCTCAAACTTTATCGCTTCGTACTTTCTCGTGAGATCTGCAAGGGATTTTTGATGTTCAGCTTTCAGCTCTTCGATGGTCTTTTGGTACTGCAGCTCTTGGTGGGCGTCTTTATCGGAGAATAAGGGATCCGGTGCCGTTACTTGACTTGTCCTTCTGCCCAAATCTACGTCTTGCATAATCCTTTTCACTATATCGACACAAGACTCCGAACCATGAGGTCGTGTTGAGCTGTCCGAGAGAGGATAACCTGGGAGCGGAATGGGTTGGAGATGTGCTGCCATTGACGCGGGAACTATTTCTTCTGTGGCATCTTCGGTTATGGTCTTCTTCTTCTTCTTCTTCTTGTTCTTCCTCTTTTTTGCCTTGGAATCGTCGGTCTTCTCGATTGTAGGCATTGCTAACGCAACGTCATCGTCTCTGTCTTCGAAAGTTATGCCATCCGCGAGATATGGTATATCTGTGTTTTCGGTCTCCCCATATTTTGGAAGCTGGTGAGAGCTCAAGGTAGTATATTGATTAATAGAGCTTCTTTCAATATACACAGTATTATCTGCTTGTGTGGCGCTAGTTGGTACAGTATCGGCGCTCTTCTCATCTATAGCGACGTCAGAAGCAGATTGAGCAGGAGGCTGTTCCATTGGCGCATCCTTGGGGACTTCTTTCTGTTGAGAATTTCCAGGCGACGATTTTTGAGACTTCGCAGAATCTCCAAAATGAGCCTGACAGTACGCCGTCAATAATTGACTATTGCTCTTTACAACATCTTTGATGTAGTTCTTTGATGCCTCTGCCGCAGCTGGGCTTGTACGGTTTTCTGCTTTCACAAACTTGGATCCTTCCGAATTCGCGACAATATCTTGTTGATGCTGTGGTTCTGAGCTTGAGCCGCCGAAATTCTGAGATTGAAGGGACTTGATACTCTCACGAACTGTTCTCATCATCATGGAACATGCAAACACTCCTGTCAAACGATCTTCATCTTTGAATATCTCAAGATCGATCATTCCCACAAGTATTGCCTCCGCCTTCTTGAGTAACATTTCCGACGCCCAGTTACTGAAGTCCCTTTCTTTAGCGGTCTCGTTGACTTGATTAGCTGCTTGTGTCATTGCAGCTTCAAGGAGAATCTTGACTTCTGTTGGGATTGCCATGATGCGCGTCGCCTACTTCTGTAGGTACTAACATATGGCATAGAACGAGATATGTCGTAAAGCGCGCAGGCTTACAGAGAGGTCGGATCCGCAACACTATCTGCGACAATGAGTGCCTCTAGAGTAGGTGAGGATTTGATGAAAGAAAATGATTGACAGGAGTTCAAGCAGAAAAGGATTGAGCTCATCCAGGCCCAATTTGTGTATCTGGGCTTTCGGGTGTATGAGATGGTTTGTTTTGCTCAAGCTTTACCTTGAACGCCGGAAATTATTAGACCGAAGGTGAAAGACTTTAGCCATACTCAGCCTCTTTAATATATTCACTTTCACAAATCTTACTGAGATATATCATACAACTCTTTTTTGCTTCCAGGAAATATACTAATATAACATCTTGAGCAGAATTTGCTGTTGGAAGGAGAAGCCCATGAAGCTTGATAGTCGGTAAACGGCTCACTATAGTGCGTGGCCCAAAAACAAAGCTCGGGGATACAAGTCCACAATTAAGGGAATTGCGTCTCTGGATACACATAAGCCAGATTGCTGGTGGTGACTTACTTTCTGGATCGACAAAAGCTCTACGGCTTTTGCCAATCCATTAATCTAGCATGTAGCGTCAATCGCTGAGCAACAGATTCATTGGCTGAGCATTTGAAAGTCAACAGTCGAAATCCCTGATAGCCATACATATAAGTATCATGAAGTGCAAAGTTCGACCAGCGTCTAATAATCGGGTTACTGAAAATTTGTCTTCGGAGGAATCAGAATCTTCCAGCGAAGATGACGTTTTTTTGAACCAGTGAGATCACGTTGTTCTCGAAATAAAGATGTCAAGAAGTTTGTATCTAGTGGCGAACCCTCTGCTTGTTTACTTTGTCATCTTTTCTGATATTTTTGTCCATCGGTATGAATATAGATGTGGCGGTTATGGGGAATAACTCACTTGTATTAGGATCAATACTCTCACATGGAAGCGGGAATGTTTCCATTCCTCGAATGAGGTTGTATTCATGACGAATTTTGTAAAACAAAGGGAGAATAAGAAGAGAATAGGAGTGATATAGAGAGAAGGATAAGTGTGAGAGTCGATGCGTGGCTTGGAGATGACGAGGCACAAAGAAAAGGGGTGGAAGAGGGGGTGGTGGAGAATTAATCAGAAGCGTGAAAGTGGCGGTATTCACTTCCAGTCTTGCCAATTATTATTCCCCTAGCAGCTTAAGACTTGTTTGTTCAGAGAAACAATGTGCTCATCTGAATCCACGATGGTAACAATGCTGATGGTATACCTCGCATTGTCTCGAGTTTCGAATCCTTCACCGGCTTAGCATGGAGTCAATGGGATAGATGAGCCCAAAAAGAAAGGAAATAGAAGAGAATGAGCAGAAAAAAACAGATGGAGAACGTAAAAAAGTGATAGGCATTATTAGTAATGGTTGTTTGTGCGATTTATATATTTAAACTTTGGTTGCTAAATCTCAAGCGCGACGCAATCCGCTGCTCACTTTGTAAGTTCCAGAAAACTCCGCTCGCCCTCTCGGTTCTTATTATTCTCAAACTCTTGCGCAATAGTTATTGAAAAGAGAAAACAGAATTAGAAAGTCAATGTACCGGGCCATTTTGTCGGTGGACCAAAGAAGAATCAGGTGATTTAGGTCTTGGTAGATAGAATACCCAATTTGATCATCAGAGAGGTGCGTTCAAAGTTAACGATGAACAACTTGAAGAAACAGAGTATATGTGTCATGCCAAATATCAACCGACAACACAGAAGCTTGGGAAATAAAACAATTCTTCAAGATTTCTTGAACATATCTCTGAAATTACCTACCTATCCTGTCGTAGATATTGTTCTTCTCCCACGAGATATCCAGAACTCGGACGATTGACAGACATAGGTTAAAGAACAAATATGGTAGATAATAAATGACCCAGTCGTTGGGTACCTAGGACCACTCCACCATACCGTCACTTTCCCATCGCTTATCATGCTTATGAAGCGATATGCCAGCAATGGGATGATAACCTTTTTTTCCTATCATGAAGAGCTACTTGTATACCATGCCCGTCGCTTAAATTTCTTGGTAGTTATAGAACAGAAAGATCTCTTGATGGAAGAATGAATTAGATAGGCGCCGCCAAGATCATTGAAAGCGAAGGTCGGGACGATGATATCATGATCAAACTTCTCGTAGAATGATTGGCCAAAGTCCGAGGGCTGTTCCAGCTCCTTGATGCAAGATACGGTTACTCTCACAAGCCCTGGAGAGCCTCATCAATCTCAACTTGGACTCCTCGAAATTTTTTGGTGGCTGCATGAGCTGAAGGTTGGCGAGATTGGAAGTCTCAAAATAGAACCCAATCAGACGTTGTGAGATCACGTGAACATGTCACAAGCCATAATTTGATTGGGTCGCTAAACGAAATGCTGACTCCCTTCCGCCCCCAGTAATAAAGTAAGAACCCAAAATCAAACGCAACATCGCATCGATCTATCCCTTCAATTGAGAGAAACTTCAAGTAAAAATCACCAGCATGTGTGGTAGCGATTTGTTCCACGTGGTAAATTTAATTACATGCAATACTAGGCTTCGGTAATGACATGGTCGCATGGGAGTACGAGTTCGTGGCTTTCTGGGCACCCCTTTTCTAGTAGTATGGCTTTCTGAAAATAAGTCAGATTTTCTTCTTCTTCCCAATACAGAATCTGGATACTTTTGATGTAGCATTATTTAGGCAACGACATTTGGTTCATTAATATCATAATATGTGATTGGTCAAGCGGGAGGCATGCTTTTAAGTAAAATCATAAAAATAGTATAAGCCAAAACCACTTTCGTAATGTTTGAAAGGGGCTTTCTCCTAGGTATAGTGAGTTTGGGCTAACAAGATATTCATTTACACATTTAGGCGAGGCTGTTGTTTGGAATGTGCTCTGGTAGTCTGTAGACCTATTATACAGAATAGGCGCTGAACAGAATATCACAACTCAGCCTCAAGCCATTTGAGAAGGCAATTTTTGAATTGGTAAAGCTCATACTCGAAGAGGCTCGGCATCCACCCGTCCCTTGACTCTCTTATCACAATTTGTGGATATTGGTTTGTGGCTGATGGAAAATTCCGGGGAAAGGGCTTGCACTCTCAGATGTCTTTACTTATTAATGGGAATCCTTTTCCTAAGTTTTCAAGTAAGGGTATTGACATTCAGTTCGCGCAGCTTATGAGGATAGAATTTAAAGAACCTACCAACGCTCATCGACCTTGATCACGAAAGATCCCTCAACCGAGGCCAATCACCCTCTATAAAATCATATATCATGTCAACGTCAGTAGATATCAACCATCACTTCGATGGACAACGGCATTGGTTCAAGCTTTTCCGTTATAGAAATCCTACGTTGGCAGATGAAGAAAAGATCGAACCTGTACCTACCTATTTCCACAGAGACATTTTGAATCGGCAGACATGGCGGCCCCGAGACCTTCTCAGATACATCTCCCCTTTCTATGGCAAGCCATATCATATGATTGTGCAAGCTGCTCCAGGTCCAAATACCCACCCGCAAGGAGAATGGAGGAGACGACGTGTTTCGGGAAATGCGCCGACACTTTTGCGCGTATCCTCGTGGGCTATCGGAAATCAACTCGAGTCTGCTGAGGACTTTGCCTTGGCTATTGGAAGATCCATTCTTGTTCTTCCTATTATAATATTCGTGGTCGCATACCCAATGTTTACTTTTGGCTCTGGAAGGGACAGTGAGAAGTACACCAGATTCCCACACAAATGCTATGAATATCCAAAACACGCGCTCAATCAGCTAGATGCTGCTCCAAACGCATCACAATGGATCAAGGGACAGCGAAAAGATGATGGAGACAAGATCTATATAACCAAGGGTGAACAAAGCCGTCTACTTCGACCTCGTGCTTTGGTTGTCTTCCGTAATAACGAGTGGGAGGTCGTTGAAGATGGAAGCTTCTCTGGACCTTACATCTTCATCAGTTTTGCTGCCGCGCAATACCAAAAGCCCGCCCCAACAGACGAAAATCCTGGAAAGACTGAGCTGGATAAGGATGCTATTGACAGAAGAGCAAGAAAACTTACACTCCATCACGGGATGGAGGCATATTGGGCAGACTTTCATGTGAGCAGGCAGGTGCAGCATCCTAATCATGAAGCATTACTGATTTTGAATCTAGTGCAGGGCTGAGCAACAGCCAGAAGCAACTGACGATGTTCATCGATTTTGCGATGTCACACGTGGAGCTGAGATGGTTTGTGTTGTGCTACCTGATCAATCCCCTCAAGCTCTAGTATTTTTCGGTCAGCGTCTATGGTGTCTTCCAGAAATTCTACTGGCTCGAGATCACAAGGTCAATATCTGTACACCCAGCAAAGATGGTGTGGACATGATAGAAAAGGTTGATATCATGGAATTCACTCATCGATCATGGGCACGAATGCTAACCCCCAGCAATGAAATAATCCACGACGGAAATGATGAGATATTCCGCTTGTTAGCAGAGCATTACACAGGATCGCTGATGCTCACACGACTGGAGCTCATACAAATTTCATTGACAGCTCTGAAATCCAGACAATTCACTGAATTCCAACGTGGTGATATCGCCTATGCCCTCATGACTCTTCTCACGAAGCGCCCTCGCATGGATCCGTCTGACACAGAAGAGCAAGCTCTTGCGAGTAAGTCCCAACATTAACGAAATTTCGAAGAAGCATTGACACCTTCTTAGGACTTAGTCTAGCAAATGATTCGGACAATATCGTGGAGCGTATGGCATGCATGGACGGCATCCGTATCAAAGGAAAACCAGCATGGTTCAATCTCGAGGATGACATGGGAGCCAAGATGTGGGATATTCAACCACTTTGCCAAGTAGCAGGTGTCTGTTATGATGGCTCCTTGATTCTGGATGGTATGTATTGTGGTAAAGAAAATCACCACCATTGCTTCTAGCTAAAAATTTTAGGTGCCCATGCAATTTCTATTCGTTGGAAGGATATTCCAAGAATTTGTTCCACCAGAAAACTGTCCTGGAAGAAGCTTGGAGCTGATTATGCTTTGAGGTCCGGACCACTTTGGCTTATCGTGGGTATTGCCTGCGTAGCCGCTCAGGGCTCAGCGAGGGCATTGGGAGCCTTTTTCTTGGTATTAGCAATTGTGCTACTGCTAACAGCTCCCTTCTCTGTCAAAGTCCTCCATGGTGGTAAAGTCTGTAAGTGATCTCCTACTTTCTAGTATCTACAGCACTTAACAGTACAAATAGGGGGTGCATCACCTTGGCTTATTGGTTTTGAGGGGACGCTGCCAATTGAAGAGGTCGAACATCTTACTTTCGGTAATGCAATTGGCCGTCTTCAATATACACCCTCCTCTGGCCCATACTGCACTGGCAAAGCCCACGAGAGAATTGGTTCAGAGCCTCAATACAACGTCGCGGATCTCCCTCAGGGGCATAGATTGTTCACATTAATAGATACTGTAAGTTTTGGCATCTATTTACAACTCCAAGGAATGAAGAATTAACCACGACTGCTCTAGGGCACAATGACAGTAACAGTTTTCTCTGCTGAGCGCCCACCGTCTGTGGCTTTACTTGCAGGTAAAGAAGGGGGAATGCTACGTACCATACTCTGCTCATATGAGAGGTCAACCAATGGATTGCGTAAGGAATGCGTATTGAGGATGGAAACACCCATGTGGGATCTGAGTGATGCGATTGGGTGGGTCAAACTTACTTAGTAACACGAAATGGAGGGAATAGGATGAAACGTATGATGATAACAGGCTCTCCTTTATGTGATATATTTTCAGGTTGGTCATGATGAATGACCCATTCTCGAGTTTAGTTAGATGGATAGCATGGAATGATATGAGGATTTAATGACGGGCGGTAGGATAATACCTAATCAAGAATGATATTTGGCTCCTTTTTTGTACCATACAGCTTCAAAAATCTACCATTAAAAGACCTATTCGTTTCTTTTTATTGCTGTTATCTTCTTGATTGACATACTCTTACTCAAGCGATGTTTGCGCTAGATCCATATAAGGAGATCTAGAATAGATTGCCCGGTGAAGAGTGTGCTTGATATACCAATTGTCTAGATCGATTTGGTTGCAAATCACCTGCTCTCACCCTCTTTCCAACAAACAAATTCTCGAAGAGGTTATAATGAATGACATACCAGAATCCCACCAGAACCAATCATTTCAACAATCCAACCATGAATCAATCCTACAAATGTATATACCCAGAATCAATCTTTGCAAGTTCAGTAAATCAAGATTGTTCTTTGTTTACGTGATATTCAATAGTACAGTAACTGCAAATAAGGAGGCTGATTTGAAGGGAACTAAACCTGAATTAGAACAGACTACAGCAGTTTTCTTAGTTGACGCTAGCGACTTTGCTCCTACTGTAATGACAGCTTCAAGCCTTATTGTTTACCAATTCCTAGAAAGGGTGTCTTGTCAAGTAACTAAAGTTTATGCTGTTGGTCTTGCAAAAATTTCTTAAAAAACACTTTTAGGTTCTATATCTGAACTCTTGATTTTGATACTTCCAAAGGTATTTTTCGGGCAATATTTTTGCAAACAAAAATAAGAGTTAATTATACTCTAAGTTTGAAGGTTTACTACTAATTCAACCGTGCAACTGTCAGAAAACTCCGTTCTGTCTTGGGTTAGATTTCTTAGCCGTCAAAACTAAAGCTTGATATACGAGTAATCGATCTTTGGTGAAAGAGACTTCTCGCACACCTTGTAATGGCCACTCTTGTCGGCTTTGAGTATAGATCTACATCGAGTTTTCGCCGAAACGACCTACCTCAAATTAAGCTACTTACCAGATCCTCTAACATAGTCATCGCCACCATTAGCTATGTCGTTCTCTTCTTCTTCTACAAGCTCCAGCCAAAATAAGGTAAAATCGAAGGCCGAAGTTTACGCAGATATGGCCAAGGAATTGAAGAAAGACATGCTCTCCATTTTCATCTGCACAAAATGCAATACAAAAGGAAAGATTGTACAGGTCATTGATCACACATTACCTATGGGAGAGCTACAAGCAGGGGACTCCTGGGCCTTGAAGATGGTAAAGATGAACACTCGGCATGAGTTACATCCCTTTGTAGAAGCGCCAAGCCCATCGGGGAGTGAGACAGGTACAGAACTGAGAAGACTTCTGCAAATATCTCGGGGTGAGAACGCAGCAATACAAGAAAAGTACAATTCCGCACTAGCGAGCATCGAGAAAATGCAGAGCAATCACAAGATAGAGCTACAGCAGCAACGGGACGTCTTGAGTGCTACTCTTAAAGAAAGAAAAAAACAAATGCAAGATAAAGAACGGATTCTGGGCTTGTTCCGAGAAAAGGTCCACTGTCTATCTATCAAATGCGACACACAAGCTTGCTGCAAGCCAGAGCATATCACTTTGATGGAGCAAAAGGAAGAGCTCAGTGGGATTCTTTGTCTGGAGAAGGACAGATATGAGATTTTGCATGAGAAACACGCGTCTTTGGATTCAATGTATCAAGACACCCAGGTGCTTTTCAAAGAAGAACAAAAGAAGAATGTTGGGCTAGTATCTGACCATGGCAAATTGACCAAAAAATATGAAAAACTTCATTTGGACCATGCAGAACTTCGAGCTTTACTTAAAAAGCAAAAACCTTTTGTTGACGTGGGGGTAGCCATACGGTTAAGGTGGCTTGAGAACATCCACTCTATGTTCCCAGGTCAGTCTGGTAGGGTATTGGACGGATCTGTTGTAGAGGCAGGCAATGCCTCTGCCCATCATGCAAACTTCGAAGTAAGTAAACAAGTCATCTAGTTCACCAGTACAAGATAGCTGACACATGATAACAGGCAGACTCTTTGCTGGCACATCATGCCAGTCTTTCAGCGTACTCCAGTAGCCGGGTCAGTGAAAGCATTCACAGAATATACGGTCAACGATATGCGCCAACGGAATTAGAGTCACCGGTAATATGCGCATATCCCCGCTCCATCATCTTTACGCTGAATTGCAAGACAACGGTTGCTGTTCGTCAGTTTCGAGACAGTGAAATAATTGTTGGTCCACACCACCAAAGACTTCGCTTAATTCTCCGAGATATGCGAGCTTTGTGGGAGCTCTCGACAACACACGAGGAGTTCGAGGCTCTACCAAGGGTGCAGGAATTGCGGGAAGAAGTAGATCTGGTCTGGAGGGCTGCTCAGATTGATTTCAGGGACAGAAAGTGGAGGACAAAGCCTCCGGACTGAATAACATAGCCTGCTGGTTGGATGCCGTATTATAATAATAATACTGGTGGAGGAAATTGTCAGAATGGCAATGAAGATAGGGGGTGTTCGTTTACTGTCTGGATAAGGTTAAGGGCTAATCCTCTTTAGTCCTAGCCCCCATACATGATTATCCTACCTTGCCCAAGTGCTTTCTTGTCTCTTGTTTCTTTTTATTTTAGAATAGCAATTGTGCCAATTGTTTGAGTTTCACTTGACTTCAAGTTTTCACGGTAATCATTTTGCTTTACCCTAAACACACTCCCTCGTTAAATTTTAGTTTCCATTTGTTTTGTTTTTGCTCAAGTCATCTCCTTGAAGAAACTAATTATCCCTATGACATCGACTTATAAATAGAGCGGACATTCTTGCCATCTCTCTTAGTCCTCCCCTCATATAAATCTTGCATAATAAGACCAAGAGCATTTCAGTCATCAGCAGTTTGTAATGCTTTAATGTATCTCGGTAAGTGGTAGAATCCATTATATGTATTGGGGTAGTATAAAAGATTTCAGTATTAATCACCATAATACTGATTTACAATACCTCAATGAATGATTGTTTAACTGATATCATATTCGGCTCTTTTTATACACTGCTCTCCAAATTGCTGCTTTGATTCTAAGCAAATTCTACCAAGAATATTGTACCGAAGCAGATTTTCAGAGACTGGGAGAGTTATTGGCCAGAATTAGGTCCACGATAGAGACACCTTATTCACGGTGCAACAGATGAAGTATAGAGACTTCTTTTACAGCCAGAGCTTGAGGCTTATAAAAAAACTGGAGGTGGATGAGGGCCTTGGAATGAGGATATACAATGATAATGCTGTTTATTTTGTATTCTTGGATCAGCTAATTCTGCGCATCCGTCTCTACCACAATTATCACGGGGATTCGTGTGCTTCAGGAAGCCACTGACTACTTCAGTAACAACCTTAAAAGGGAAATTCCAGGTTTGCTTAAATACCTACGAGATTAGCATTCACGTCCAGGAAGATTTGGCAATTAGGGGCCGCAGTGAACAACAGTAGGCATAGAGGTAAAGTCTGCTTTTATTTCATACTTCTTTACCCCAATACAAAAGAAAAGTCTTTCCAATCTATAGATAGTCATATAACAGAAGCTACAAAAGATATATCGGCAGCTTTTACCTTAGTAGCACATGTAAGCCACCGCAACTCCTCTTCCTCCTTTTGTCCACGTTATTTGAATCAGTGTTGTACAGTATCTGATCCCATACATATTTGTTTCCCAGCTCAAGAGATGAGTAAGAACTATGCATGAAATAGCTGGGAACTATATGGAAACAATCCATTTTATCCCCTTTATATCTCAGTTCATTCCTGCCTAGTCATTTACATTATACCACTGCAACACGATTGAATATCAAACATCACTGACAGAAAGAAAATTTATCCGATTACAAGATTACTACTACAAAAACGTCAATCAACTCTCAGATTAATTATCTACATTATGTCATCAAACGATCAGCCTCCAGCTACTCCAGGGCTGGATCAATCTTCAGTCAATCAGTTGGAAAACAGGGATACACATAACCCTGTGTCCACTACACTCTCCATGTCTACCGCGCTTACTGATCAGAACAGTAGCTTGGTGGCTCAATCATCATCTGCACTAGCTGTTATAGGAGACCTCACAACTTTTACTCTATTTCCCGACCTCCCGAAAGAATGCCGGCTGATGATCTGGGGGTTCGCAGTCCCTACACATCAGCGCCACCGCATCACCAACAATGAAATGAGGCATAACACAAATCACTCCAGAGAGAGCGCCACCATACTCTACGTCAATTCTGAATCTAGGAAAGAGGCTCTAAGATACTTGAAACTTCTATTTGGCGGTACCAATATGATAGGCTCTCCAATATATAAGTACTTCAACCCCACGAGCGATAGCATCTACTTCGATGCTTCCCCTAAGAAATTTCAATTTTCCCTTGGCCCACATTATCCCGAAGGTCCCGGAACTAACATGCTTGAGGGAACTAGCTGTCTAGAGCCGATGCAAGAATGTGATAATATTTCTCATATTGTGGTTCTGGAATCTTTCGTCCAGGGTTTTGGACCTAGCCCGTACTTTCGAAACCTTGAGCGTGTCACTAGCATATCCCATTTCTCTCACTCCCCAGACTTCCCCTCAGATCAAGAGGGTCGCAGACGCTTTGTTCGCAGGATGTTCATTCTCTATGCGACTAAAATATTTCGTGGGCGCGCCTGGTTCCTACGGCGACTCGAAGAAGGACTAGTCTCTAGAGTTCCTCATATCAATATCGTATTTACGCGTGTAGATTTGGCTACTATCAAGTCAACTGGCCTATACGGTGAAATATACTTCGGTAAAAACCTAAAATACTTGAACCAATGAATGATTCTTTTCTTTTACCAGCATTTTCAAGATTGATTCTAGTCTTTTATGGATCTGGCTTATCCAATAGTTGGTTAGTGCTATCTATCAGCTACCAGATATCATCAGATATTTCTTTTTCTATTTCAATACAATTTCCCATTATTTCAAAATTTCTATTCTATGAATTAAATTACAAGTGACATTGATTTCCTCTTCCAATTTTCCCCTGATTTTTTATATCTTTTTGTCTTTTTGGTTCTTTATATACTAGGTACTATACATCTTACGAAACTCTGCGTGACACTCCTTACCATCAAACAATTTCGATACTCTATTCTAATTTGGAAGTTTACAGAATTTGAGGGTCATTTCCCTATTGGTTTCTTTTATGCTGTGAGGCAGATGGACGCATATTCCATTATCCATGTAAATAGAAGAACTACCTATTTGTAGTTGAAGATTGCATTTACGAGTTGTAACAGACGTACACGGAGGTCAAGAATCTTGCATTATTTACAATTCTTATGAATTGATAACCATCCATCCATACTGTGTGCTCAGTTTCAATTCTCATATATATTACCTATTGCTTTGCTATTACATGAAAATATTGGCTTTTCTTACACGTTCCCAGGTCTAATGAGAGTCCATATAGTAATGGAACTAAGAGTACTATCATGTCAGTTTAACAGAAAATTACAAATCTCATGCTATTTGATATATTAAATCGAAACACAGTGATAATAGGAATTACAAAAGCTAACCTAGAATGAATCAGTTATTTTATATTGATATATGTTACTTCCATAATTGCGCATCAAAGTGCGGCAAGTAATCAGTAAGTTGTTTATAATAATCTGAATATGTACGTTTTCTCTTAGACTCTCTATACCCCTTATGAAAGAAACAACGTACAAAATACTTTCAAGATATACATAGTTATCGGAACGTCTGAGATCTTATATCTGAAATCAAATAGCCTATTGGAGCTTTCTGTCTTTTTTGTGATTGATGAATCCATATACTTCATAAACTCATGTCATTTTTAAGGACCCTACTACACATGTAACTCTAACATTCACATTATTCGTTTATTCTAGATCTACCTAGGGTAGTGATAGTATATGAGGAAAATGCCTCTGATCGTCTCTTCACAGAACCAACATCCGAACATGCAGTGACTTTGCCTAACTATTGCGAGAGCAAGAAGAATGAAAGTACCTCTGCACAAAACAGCATGTATCTCTCTTCGTTTTCAGACAAATCAATGCCCCGATTAATATTGTTAGTTTCATAGATTGTCATATCAATAAACTAGTTGAGTAGTGGAAGGAAGCAAGATTTCCAATAGCTCAACCAAGTCAGGTCGGAATGGTAATTATCACAAAACTTCTATTTATGATGATTTAGTACACCCAATCTATGGGAAAATTGGAAGTGAGCGTTACAACTTTTCCTCCCTCTATATGAGGAAGAAGCTCCATCAAAGACACTGAGATGAAAACCATTCAATATATGGTGCTCCTGCGGATTCTTTTATCAAATAATGTTAAACTGGTAAGGCTGGGGATTATTTAAATCACCTGTTCCCTCGGTTTTGTTTATTCTCACTGTAAAATATTCAACAAAGCTTATGATTCAGAATGTCTTTGTTATGTCAAAGGATTTCAATTACAACATTCAACAAAGGTCAGATAAAATGCTATTGTTTTCAAATACCCGAAGTACTATTGGACAATAGGTTACAATGTAGCATATAATCGAACAATACCCCTTTGACAATTTCTCAATCAGAAACATCTCACATCACTACTCATCAAAACCACTAAGAAACATCAGCTTTAACTCTCCTGAAATTTCGACACTAGGAAGACATCCAAGCAAAATATCGAAATCTCCAAGTCTCGCCGTTCCAGTTTCTTCAATATGCCTTCAAACAATACGGAAGTCAATCTTACGATTGTCGAGGTTCGCCATAACCATGAGTACCGATTAGCTCCAAGATCTCCTCTTCCGAGTCCTGCTGTGCCACCAAGGACTCCGGGGACTCCTGGGTTTGGAAACATACCCATCCAACTTGATCAATCCAAAAAGAAAACATCAGGATCCAGCAAGCGCTGAGTCTCAGATTGAAAACTTGATGGCGGAAGGCCAGAGCAAAGACTGGCATTTCAGCTAGACTTTATTTGGAATCTGAGCTTCATAGTGAGTGAAAATTATGTCAAGAAAAAAAAAAGACTAGACGTCATACATTACCAATATCCTATATTTCTTTCATCTCACACCATGTGCTATTCTCCCCTTTCTCTTCTGATCGCTTAGATAGTTGAAGCCCCATTTTACTTGGCTAACCAATGCGTGACAATGTTATTTGTTTTATGTTTTCACTACAACAACAAAACGAGAAGCAACAAGAGACTTCTCGAACTAAATATTATGTAATTATCTCTCCTGCTCTCCTCTCCACCGGACTAAAAATAATAAGATAAATAATCAGATTAAGTGTAACATACGTGACATATCCCTCCTCACATTCATATAATTTTATGTATATGAGCCAGAACTAAGAATTGCTTTTCCACCAAGATAATTCGTGTAACCATGCCTACTACTGATGGATCTCGCTCCTCGAAATACGTCTTCTATTTTCAACTTTTCATCATCAGCTTTTTATCGTTTCTATTATCGGTATATGTCAATTCTTACTGACTTGAGGGCTCGGTACGAAGTCTTCCTTTCTTTACCTCTAATCTCCCTGGGTCAGGCAATCTTGAATCACTAACTACCTATTTTAGGCACACTTACCAATGATATATTCCCTCGCCTATTTTAGATAAAATTTATGCTTGAGAACGAAATGTACACAACAGATTAATGAAGATGGAGACATCATGATTGATTGTTCATCAGTGGAAGGGAAGAGGAAGATACACTGTGTATTATAGAGCTGAGGTCAGGTCAATATAATTATGATATTTCCACTCGTATATTAGCGATTAAGGCCACTGATTCAATCAACTTATGATAAGCAATAGAAACTTTCGGTTTCAAGTGACAGGCGCTATCTCAGCTTCTGGGGTGTTGTTACCACTCACACTTGACGCAGAAATTTGTATTTATCTCCACGTAGAACGCGCGCTCTGTACATACAAAGAATACACCATGTTATACAGATTTCAATGTTAACAAGGCTTCCCCAGATGGCTCCTTTCTCACGGAATTAAATTCGAAGACCTAGCTCTCTTGACTGTGATATATAATCGTTCCTTACCTTTTATCGATTATTGTAATTCTGCCACTGATAAAGAGGTGGAAAAAGTGAGGTTGGAAAGGGGCTTCGGCTAATCGCGGTAGTGTGGGTGGGGCGAATCCACAACAAGGGTACAGGCAATACAGTGAGTGCATGGAACCTTTGTACTTATCAAAATTATTCATTCAACTTTCAATCAATCTTTTTCGGGTATTTAATATTGCTTGATGTATCTTGATTTATCTTACTAAAGCATGACGCATTTAAAGAGAGTATCATCATATATGTGGCATGTGGCTTTGAAATGTTTCGTAAACTTGCAAGGACTGTTTAGTTCTTTTTCTTGGATTGTTGAATTTCTCCATTTAATAGAAATCAAGTGAGGTCATTGGAAATACAATATATCTTTGATTGATAGAGATATCAATTTTAGATTCAATAAGCACCCCAATTCACTTTTTCATTTTTGACTTTGTCCGATAAGAGCAAATGTAGTTTTTGTATTGTGATGTTTGTTTCACTATGAGAACTTCAAGGAGCCTATTCATGGTGGTCTAGAATCAATTGGGTAGAAAATAAGCTGGCCGACAGCCTCCCGAGGTCGAAAGTTGGTGCCAAGACTTCTAGCAATTCAATCTGATTTGACAACAAAACAAGTTGTCTATGTCAATATATATGTATAGTTTTTGTGATTAAGTAGAATTGAGAAAGCACTGTGAACTGCTGAAACCTACAAGAGACAGTACAGTAGCCTTGGAGCTCGGGCCTAATATCCTCAATGTATGTCTTGTGATACTCTGAAAATAATTGAGGATCATAACAATCTCAATCCATCAAACTCAATATTCAACTTCGTCTTGACCTTCAATTTTGCCCTATTACTTTTACTTTTGATAACAATACTCTGGAGCGTCAATATATCAACAATAATTTTCCTATTAAATCGATATCTGCTATCAGAATCATGACTTCAGATAAGCAGTTCAAGAGGGACATGGAGAAAGATAAATCTAGACTGGCTGAACTCACCAAGCAGTATTCTGACCACGAGGAAGTCCTGCTCGAAAATTTGTACCACTCGAAGAAGAAGTTTGAGAAGATCTCAGAGGAAAAACAGGTTAGCCTTGACAGATGGAAAAGCTGCGTAAAGGTAAAGTGGAAATTCATTTTCACCCATTTTAAGATGGTATGGCTGATCTAAATATATGTACATAGGGCGCTGCAAATACAAGTTCTCTTCTCGAGCCAGCCGAGTTTAAGACGATCGATAGTCATGGAAAAAAAACGGTCGATCAAAATTGGACCTAAAACGAGTTTACACGAAGTGAGGAAGGCTATTGCCATGCATGACACGTCAAAGTATGACGATAAGAGAAAGAAAGAAACTGAAGACTGGAATCGAAACCGGCAAGAGTTTGGAACGCGCATGAGTGTAGGTAACGGTCATATCTTTGTAGAAAATCCCTATCTGATGATTAAATACAGAATATCTTGAAGAAGAAGAACCATATTCTCAGTTTCAGTTCGGGCGAGAACTATTTTGACTCCTGCTTCGATGGATTGACCTCGAGTTCTCACATGACCCCTGCGAGTATCACCTACCACACGTCTTTTCGCCAGCTTTCACCGGACAAGAAACTGGAGAATGAATTCAGAGAACTATCGGTTCGTTACAAAAGCATCGAAAGAGAAAGAGATCGGCTTCTCCAGGAAAACGATGCACTGGCCCATTCCTTGAGATCGACACAGGAACACATCAGGCAGATTGCGGAGAATAGAGATGAGCATGTCTTGACGAACAGAAAATATGCAGAAGTGAATCGAAAGTTGGAACGTGATCTGGAATCTGCCTTAGAATCTTCACAGACACAACCGAGGAGGAACTCAGTAAACAGAGTTACTTTTGATGATGATGATGATGATGATGACGATGATGATGATGGGAGCGATAAACTTAGGGAAGAAGTTGAGAAATTTATCTAAATCCCTGACGAGGGTAAAGAATGAGAGAGAGCCTCATAATATTCTCCGAGATGTTGGTATTAAATCTCGTATGGAGTTCTTTCAAAGCTCTAAAGCTGGTGAGACTTCACAATACCACCACTCGCACCACGAAAACCTATCTTCCGGCCTTGACATCAACTTGAATATTCTGAGTACAAACCCTGGAACAGGCAAGTCATTCCGCGGGGATGTTCGAGCCGATGCTGCAATGCTCTCAATCAACGCGGAACAATGGGCGAAATTCCACAAGGCCTTCGAAGAAGTCTACGGAGTTAGCGTCGACGATGTCAAACGAGGTCGTTGTGACAAATATGCCCCACAATCCAAAGTAACAGAAATCGTGAACCTAAGGGGAACGATGGCGCACCGTGGCTGCTTCACCAACCACACACCAGACCGTGATGCCGAGGATCAATTCATGACTCTTTCTGACTACTGTGATTCTGTGTTTGAAGAGGCATTGAGAAATTCATCGATGGCTCTTCGGGCGGCACAGACATTCAGCGAAAACTCTGATATCATTACTGCCTGTGATAAGATGCGGAGAATCTGTGACATTGTTGTTGGAACAAACAGGATTGATTCTCGTGCTCGTCCTCCGTTTATGAGCGGGGGAGTGAATTCATTTTATTGAGGAATGATAATCTGTGTTATTGACTGAGAAATATAGTTTGAGAGGAAATACAGAATTTTCAGGAAAAGGAGAACAATTGAAAGTAGTTTTCGAGGCAACAGTTTAGCACAGCGTGAATTTTAGTGGATGCACAGCACGAGCGATGAGTCTACATGGATGGTTCTTCTATAAAGGCACAAACCAATCTAGGGAAGAATAAATGCGGTCAAATTCTATGCAAGGTTTTGAAATTTCATATACAAAGTTCGAAGACTCAAAATGAAACTATCCGTTGACCCTGTTTACAACAATGTTGGCGATTTTATTTGTCCTCGTAACCTTTCCTCGTCACAGGACACACAACTCGGCAAAATTACCGCCATTATGGAATCGATCAACCTAGAGCCTGATTCTCCTTGCAGTGTCAAAACCAAAACTCGCCATTTCAATGTCATGTTCGAATTGCTCAAGCAAAATTTGGGTGGAATTAGACTCTGAATTCGGTAGGTGGTAATGAGTACTTGCTGTCGAACTATAGTAACCATAAAACTATTGCTTCATCATGATGGATCACATTAGCACCTTTGAACTAAGATATAATTCTTTACAATAGAATCAAATGTTCTCTCGCGACAATGACGTCGACATCCATCATCGCCACGTAATTGATGCTCTAAAGATATATTTGGTCACCCAATACGCCAAGTTCGAGACGGGACGCAAGATTTATGAAGATATGGATGAAAGTTTAGAAGGAAGAATTCAACTCTCGAATGCAAGACCAAGATTCTTGAAACAAAAGGGGTGTGCCGTGAAACGCTAGCACATAAAGACGCTCAAGTTCGCCGTCGCGGTTTGGGGCAGTCATTCAGACGGGTTCTCACTGCTATGGGGCAGAGAATATGTTCCGACGTTCGTGGAAAGATCGAATCTAATAAACTGAGAAATACATTGTGACTTGCATCATGAAAACTCGACCGGAGATTTTCCTCTCTTCATGCTGGATTACAAATTTTCCGAGTCCAAAGAGAACATAGATCTCATGTTCGATATTTAAAGCATAAGATTGACTCGGGGCCAATTTTGTTTTCTTGGAGGTGAACATAATCAGGGATCTTCGCGATCTAGGTGGTACAATGGTCCTACTCCAATGCCCTCAACTCTCAGTTCACTATGATATTTGAAGAAATAAAAAGTAGGTGAAAATGTCTTGATCTGGACAAGTTGTCATCTACATAGATAGTAACAGAAGTTTAAGCCAGGTTCGAAATTGGAATATTCCTCGGTTACGATGCCTCCCCAGGATTACAGAAACTGTCCTTATGTTGGAGATGAGACGGAAGACCCAGTATTAAGATCAAGCCTATTGCCGCCTGAAAATAGACTTATAATTTTCGAATAATTTATTGAGCATTATATTGCGTTCGGATCGAGCCACATGTGCCCAATATATTGAGTCTAATGTCGAAAAAAAATCGATCCGAACGCACCCTTAGCTGCTCTAGATTACGCCCCCTTATATTGAGACAATATCAGCAAATGCGTGACCAGTGAATGATCAAAGCACAGGGTGGAGCTTGGAAGTTCCAAGGTTATTCTTATTGATTGCCCCGCAGAGACTTTGTGCCATTCATGGCTAATTCAAATCAACTAGGTGAATTGTCAAAAAAAAAATTCAATGATACATCCAGAAGCAGAGTAGTTTCCAATTCAACAAATCTCGGGCAACTTGATGAAAACAATTCCCATCCCTCTCCTCCATGTCCGCCCAAAATTCCATAATAATAATGGATCCCAGCCGAGCTCCCAATCTTGCCGAGGAGCTTCCGGCCATTTTAATAGAAGGGGTACAGCAACTCTCTGAACTACATACCCAACTTACACAACTTGATATCCATGGATTCGGAGCTCTCCATGATTAGAAGCGAAAGACTATCAATTTCGTGGCTAAAAAGCAGAGCTGTACGATACCGTCAATCAAATAGCCAAAGTAAGATTGGCTGCAACTAATCTACTTAGACAAAATGCTGACAGTTTTCAAGGCATTTAAAACCATGGTTACTGAAGGCAATGAATTTTCCGACACTACCAAACTCTTTAAGAATAGTGTTAAGGTCACTTTGGGCGCTGAAGATGAATAAAAGAATATCAAAAATGCATGGGAGGAGCATATGAAGAAGATTTGGCTCGGGACACTGGTATAACTCCCGCTCAAAGTGAACAGAGAAGGTTCAGCGGTTATCTCTTATATACACGAAGCGAGAGCACCGCCGAATCGATGATTCATACTTCAAAAATTAATAAGACGCATAAATGTTATTTGAGGCTGTGACTCGGAAAATAATCTTCCTGTGACTGACCGTCAAGATGAAATATTCGCCAATGATACCCATTCAGGATGTGCTGCATCTGAAAAGATTGTCTGAAATTGAACTCTCAAATACCAAGGGGAAGTTGGCAGAAGTTCAGGACGAGAACGCTTGCCTTGTACTTGAACACTCTAGCGCCAGAGATTGGCTTCATAATATTCGGAAAGAGAACTATGCTCTTATATCTACTCAATTCCAGCTTTGTGATACAAAAGAATTATCCGAGATGAAGATGCTAGACTGAAATCTTTGAAGAATAAGAGCCATCCCTACCATAAAGCTCTCAGGATCTCCGCTGTCATCGATCTTCGCTTTCTTCAATATTTCCAAACGAAGCAACGATCACAGAAACTCTAATCAAGTTTGAGGACGTGAAATCCCTGATCTTAATGCTATTTACCTTTGCTCATCGGTTGCGCATGGCGGACGTATCCAAAATCATGCTAGATTAATACACACTAACTTGAACGGCAGATTCGGGATGTATGCTATAGCATTCAAGATTCCTCATGATGTCACTGTTTCTGAAGTAATCGAGGATTTGAACAGAAAAGTTCGCTCCAAATCGAAGAAGACAGAGATCGTAAATTTCAGAGCCACCATGATGAACAGTTTGTCTATCTCCGAGCTCACACATGATAAAGATAGCGATGCTTGGTTTGAGCTCTTGCGCGGATAGGGCGGAGTCATTTACGAAAGTCTTCTCCTGCTGTTGGGATTATCGGCTAAGGCTCAAATAGCGTTTGACAATATTCCCAGGGTCGAAATCAGATTGATATGCGTATCATTTACAAGCGCATTGTTTTCCTCGGGAAGCAAAAACTCAAGGGCTAGTGGAATCTGGGGCCTATTTGAATTTGGCTATCTAGACGGAGAAGAACCAAATTTTAGTCGATAATTAGAGATATGATGGAATAGAGAAGCTTCAGAATACTCAAAGCTTTGGGTTTGCTTTACAGCCAATTTCAAACCTGAACAGAATTAAACAAGCAGATGGCCCCAAACAGATCAGTCTTGGGTACTAGTAGCTTCCATGATATGTGTATACGGTCAAATTAGAGCAGGTGTGCCCATAAGAATTGCTAGGTACAATTGCAACTTAATGACCGTATTTAAAGGTACCAAGCACTAGAGGAGTTAATTATCTATATCCCAGGTATTTAAACCATTGACCCATCAAGAAACAAATTCTGATTCTCCTTTCATATAATCTTCTCGATATCGAAAACTCCGAATCCATCACTCCGGTATCAGATTTCAACAAGATCTTTGTGTAATAAATATCACTCTCCAATCATGACTTCCCACGTAGCTTCGACCCTTAAAAAGAAAGCGAGAACCAGAGGATTTTCAGTCTATGGAGATATCAGAGTAAGTGCCACCTCATCCTTCTTCAAAACAACAGCATATCAAATCTGAGTTGATGAATACTAATAGACCTCCCACCACAGCGTCCACTAGCCTTGCTGAGTAATAACATAAATCGGACCAAAAATAGCAATGAAGGATCAAGCTCTCACATCACCGAAGAATCCAAAATGGCGATTTCCGTTCTCATCAACAAACACGAAAAGACTAAGTCACAGCTGGAGGACAAAAATGCCTCGGAAGAGAAGATCAAAGGAGAGATGCAGGAACTGAGGACCCAGGTACAAGAGCTTCAAAGTACTATTCAGGACGATCAGGATGCTCTGGAAAAATTGAATTCTCAAATAGATATGGAAATTCATGAATTTACCGCTATTCCCGATACACAGGAAGCCCTTCTGGAATCCTTGATCAAAAAAGAAGCTGAGATCGACAGGGAGTTGTTTAATCTACGGGATGATAAGGTCATTGCTCGAGGTGAGCTTTGGTTCGAAATGAAGGGCAAAGTTGATGAGTCAATAGATGTAAGTAATTTTTGTCAGACCGAAAGATTCCGAGGTGGTTTACTAAAGTATTCTCTTGTAGCATCCTGACCAGGCTAGCCGGGACAGAAACCTATTAATGCGCAAGGAGATGTTTCTCGCAGATAAACGCTGCATTGCTCGGGATACAAAAGCTAGCCTTTTATTGAGAAAAAAGGTAAGCATAGAGTTGCAGCATGGTGTGAATGATACTAATCATGTATCACGTGTTATAGGATATCCAAGAACAAAAATCTGAGATTTCGGAGGGCTACCTCGTTGAAGGTTACCGGCGACTTCGAGAAGACTCTCCCATGTCACAGGATAGTGACGAAGACTCAATTGTACGGGAAAGCCCATTACAACATCGAAGATGTTCTCGGATCTCGGAGGATATCGAGCAAGACTCAGTTGTAGCGGACAGTCAACTGGGGGAGGATGAAGATTTTGTTGATGACGGCTCTTTCCATAGCGATGAAGAGCATCAAGATAGCTCTTGGCTCACTGACAGCAGAGAACAATCCTTTAGCCCACGAAGCTTTCGATTCAGTGGTGATGACCACTGGGCAGAAGAGAGCCACCTCGAGGTTCTTGAAGAACTTCAATCCCTCAACATTCAACTTCGAACCGCAGAAGAAAAGCTTCGAAAATCCGAGGAGAAATTTGATCGCTATCGAACAAGCACAAGAAGCACAATTGAACGAGTCGCTTCCGAGGCTGCTTCTGCAGAGGGAATCATAACAGAGTATAAGAACAAGTTGGATGAAGCCAGTAATGTGCGCAAGCGACTGGTATTAGATGTGGCTAAGTTGCAAGAAGAAAATGCTCGCCTTTTGATCCTGGCTCAGGAGATTGCGCTTCCAATTCTCGCAAGAACGGCTGAGCGAATGAAACAAGTCACTCGTAATGGTGTTCAAATACCCTTAAATAACAGCAGACTTCCACCGAACAAAGGAGTTCTTCGGGCAGGAAATAATGCAGCAACTGGAGGACACATCAAGTCACATTTTGCGTCAATCGTCTTGGCTGAAAAGGAGGTTGTAAGTAGCGACCTGTTGATCAGTGGGGAAATGTTTATGACTATGTATGGAATCTCAGTTGGGGAGTACAGGAGCTTATATAGCTTCTCAAAATCACTCGATCGTTTGTTCGACATGCACGCAATCTTGATAGAGTACGGCTGTTTCACAGATATGACACTGTCCAAGACCCGCGACTCCCTCTTCCAAAACCAATTCGCTCAGTGTTTGCTTGGATATGAAGCAATTGACACACCTTCACCTGAAGAGAAAGGTCGAATTTTGATGATGCGGTTAGATCCAAAGAAGTCCCAGTATTCGATGAATTGGTAGAGCTTATGATGGATATCCAACGCTTGCAGGAGGCCACAATTTGAAAACAGTTTTCCTGGGAAAGTTGCATGTATCATGACATCTTTCTGAGTTTCAGTCAGCTACTTTTAATACACTATGAGTGATGGCTAGACTGTGGTTGTGATTCATATTTGGCTATGTTCATGAGCTTGTGGAAGTTTTGGTTAGGGCAAGAATGGTAAGAGAAGATGGAGGTACAAACACTATATACCACTCACGTGTGCCTCCATTCTTCTCATGAGATATCTAATCATGCATTAATCAATACCTAGCTTTCAAATGAGAGATCTAATTGGTGAAACAGCGACTGCAAGGACACAGGGCTACGAACAATGAATGTGACTTCATGCTCACAATACTATATTATATACCGAGATAAGTATCCAAATCATTAGGAGTAACTTGAAGAGAATAGAATTGAATCAGAACCATACCGAATCTTTAAGGGTATAAGAGCTTACCTAGGTATATGAATATACACACTCGAAGTAGGCTTTGCCAAACCCTTGAAGTAGTATATGATCTTGCATTCAACAGTTATAGGAACGTTCAGGATGCAGATCAGTAGGATAGCAAGGACAAGTTAAGGAATAATACTCAATGAATCAAATCAGGTGAATTTCTTTAACCTCGCCTCCGAGAATAATAAAACAGCAAGTTTCCATTTCTGAACAGGATAACTGGGCGAATATTTTTGCTTCTGGGCCGCTCCACAAATCGCATCTCATGTTCGACTCGTGAAATGATGCAAGCTCTTCGCTTTTGTTCGAGCTTCTGAGTTCCATATTCTCAGGCGCGGAAAGGTTTCTTTATCAGTCTACAGCAAAATTACACAAAGTGTTTACATGTTGACGATTTAGAAGAGGTCAACTATGGATGAAATGACCAACGAAGCACCCCGGGTTCATTTCCACTCTGCCCATAGACCTATTTTTCATGAGAATGAAGATATTTAACTGTATTACAATGAAGAGTATAACATGGATGCAGAGATCTCGAAGCCAAAAATGGAGTTCGCACCTTGAATATAGAACAAATTAACTCTCTCCCACCCTAAACTTCAAATGCTGTCATTGAGAATCATGTGGAATCTAAGATACATCCCAACGATCCCAGTATTACAGAAAGAGTTATATAATCTGATAAAGAAAGTGACCATCCAGCCGTTCCCACCCAGACTTTATCTCCTTCCACCGAAGATAAGTTGGCCTGCGAAGAAAAAGACATTCCTTCCGATCAAATCGACGAATCACCACTCGCACATATTACACAAAGTTCACCCATATAATTAGAGCGCCCTCCACTAGTCCATGGCTTTGTGAACCATTGTTCATCAAAGACTGCAAGTTGAACTTATGGATTCTGATCGAGAGCGAATCCAGCAGATCATTCAAAATACTCGATGAGAAAAAACCGCATTGATAAGTACAACAATCTGTTTACAGTATTTTGAAATAATTTCAAACTGCCACTATCTTGGATGACTTTTTCCGGCCTACTAGTGACAATTATTGACAGAAAATAACCAAGAAAACCAAGAAAATTAACAATACGATTCAAAAGGTCAACGCAGAAATTGAGCTAGACTACCATCTCCAGGACTTGAAGAAATCTCTGTGTCTGAGACTGATGAAATAATCCCAAATTTCGCCATAATGAAGAGAACGAAGGCTGCTGCCAAGAAAGAAAGCTTGAGTGAGGAGCCAGCCAAGGATGATCTAAACCTCAGGAAGCAGATGATTCAAAACATCATTGCCTGAGTGAAGGCCCAGTATGTTATTAAACCCAACAGTACTATCTCAGCTTCAAGAGACATCAAAGCAAAGAAATGAGGGATTCAAGTTAGCAAAAGGGGGTCCTTGTTGTTCTCAAACAGCGGGGCTTTTGTCCTATAATTATTCCCCTCTTGCTTTCCGAAGTCCACAAAAACTCTTCACCAACCTTCTCTTGTCCCAAAAGATTCCCCACTCCCGTCAAAGAGCCACTACACCCACCCTCCCTCAGCCTTCAAGAGCTACGATGAATGAAGCTCCCATCTCAATCCCGCATCGCAGCCGCAAGATCGCAAACCATATAACTTCATCACCAAAATCCTTGGATCCAGCCCATCCAATTGATTCTACCCAGGATCGTCAGACACACCAGAATCTCAACCCAGATCCATGCAAACTAATACATGAACATAGCTCAAGACACATTTGATAGGATCGTCGCAAATATCTAACTATATCTCTGCGATGAGTTATACATGTAACGTGGAATGTAAGTGGGTGAATGAGGCGTGGTGAGTCAGATGTAGCAAAGTAAGGAAGGGGCGGTTGTGAGCCTGTAACGTAAAGTTCACCAGGTGGTCAATCCCGGAAAAATGTTATCCCATCCATTATACATACCAAACGGAGAGATCGAGGGTTTGTTTGCGGGTATCTAATGATTTGCACCTTTCAAAACAGCACGTAAGGATATCAAGTATACTTGGGATATCGTGTACACTTTATCATATCCCACTCGTAGCTCTCGATTCTAGGGCTGAGTGGGTCGCGGGACCTGGTTGGCTCCACGTTCGGTACCTTCTCATCATTACCGTACAGTTATTGGTGACTCCAAAGCATTCATGGAGGAAAATAAGTTCAAACACTATTTGATCACAAGCAACACAATCTTGCACCAAGAACCCTTAAGCATAAACATCATCTATCATATCGAATTAATACACTTGAGCCCTTACATTCCTCGGGCTGCACGGTAAAATACATCTCCCACCATGCTATCAATTGAATTGTCCAGCCAATTTGTGAAATAAAAATCCCATCTAACGCCATGCTCGATCCTCAATCCTCAATCCTGCCTCAAATGTTTCCAATCCTTAAAGCTATGCGATTGAAACCGTTATTGCGTCGAACGAGGCGATTGCGGTGGAAGTGATTCTTGACTCGGCTTCAATACCTTTTGCATCTCCTCTATATCCAATATGGTATCATTGAATACGCTGGTCAATTGGGTGAAGATTCTGTTTCTGTTCCATTCTCCCCTCATCTTCCATATATAGTCCATTAATTCGCGGTTGATTTGTTCCAACTGTTCGATGGAGCAGCCACTTGACCCATCCGTAAGATTTTGCAATAGTTCGGCAGCATAAGATTCCGTCATAATGTATTCCTTTTGTGAAGATGACTGCGTATAATCAGCCTCTAGCAGGGAATCCTCCGCCACAACGCTGTTTTGGGAATTATTGTGTACTGATGGTCGTGGAGGAGCATTGAATTGAGGTACAGGTGGCCTTTCTTGTGAATTGTGTGTGCTTGGCGTCTGAGATGGAAACCCGAGATGACCACGTGCGAGTGCATGTGCTTGTGAATGAAGCCACTCTGTCTCCCCGCTACTTCTCTCTCCTTCGGCCGCATTTGTGGCTTGAGTGTTTTGGTTTTGTGAGGAGAGCCTCTGCGTTTCGGGGAGATCGGCATCTTGTCGATGCCCGTCTATCGGACTTGAAGCACCTGGGCGGGTCCCATTTGTAGCCTGCGTACTCCAACCGTCTGATGTCCTCTTCGAGGCCGTTGTCTCGGATGTTTTCTTTCCAGACGTTGTTGGAGAAGCGTTATTGATCAATGCACTGAGAGAGGTATCATGTGATATCTCTTGGAAAGCTGACCGCTGAGAATTGAATCCAGTAGCGTGGTTGGATATAGTCGAAGGGGCCCTGGCTGTCTTGGGTGGCCATTGCTGGCGGGGAAGAGCAGGAGAGCCCTGAGAATAGTCAGAAGCATTGTCATTTGTTCCACTCATCATAATATCTTCACCACTTACTCTAGATGGTACTGAAGATCCATTGGTCATATGTTGCTGAGACCCTGAAGCTATTGAGTGACCATTGGAGAGAGCGGTGGGGGTTTGGAAAGGTGGAGCAGCAGATATCGGTCGTCGGCCAGGGATAGCTTGGTTCAAGTTGATGGCCCCAGGAGAATTGAGCCTCGAGCTCACCTCGTCTGAAAAGACATCAGAACGCACCAAATCCATCCCGGCCTGACCTTGAGCCTTCTTTCGACTTTTCTCTTCTGCCTCCTTACGTTGTTGTAATTGCCGGCGGTATACGTTTTCGCAATCAGCAAACTTAGGATCCCTTTCGATCAAATCAATGTCAACTTCAACGTTAGCAACTAGTTCCTTGGTCCTGAGCTGCCGATCCTTGTCCCCAAAATGTTTAGCATCTTTTGAAAGAGTTTTGATGTCATTCAAGAAGTCTTGTGGTCGAGCGTAAAAGCCATTAGCTAATCGCTCTTCGATGATGTTAGTATCTAAATTGTAACATATCTTTCCAGTCGCGGTTTCACGAAGACATTGGACTCCGTTTTTATCGACATCAATCTCAAATGGTCGGAATTGGGGTATATCTGGACGGACAAAGTTTGGGTCCTTTTCGTCCAACAAGTATTGGTACTGGCTTTGCATGAGAACAGGTTGCCGAAACTTTTTGTATCTTCTGTGAATTTGGTCTATGATAGGCTGAATCGCCACTTTCAAAAGATTCAATATCTGGCGATCGTGCTTTCTCTGCGCCTTGATTTCCTCTTTTGTAGGTATCCTTGGTGGTGGCGGAGGAGCCAGCTCAAGGGTTTCTAGCTTGCGCTTTTTGCGATTGACGGGGTCTGGAAACTCATTTGGTGCTTTTCTGACGTAGGAAATGATGTTTTGAAAGAATTCCTCGCGGAGCTCCTAAATAATCATTAATAAGTCAATATCACATGGTCAATAGAATGTTGCTTACTCTAGTTGGTCGATTGATGGTGAAGCGGTTCTTTCTTGAAAACCCAAAGATGTCTCGCAGCATTTGTGGATCCACGTCATCCGGATTCACGTCCGTTATACCGAGCACTAGGACAGGGTCTGTAGGAGGAATCGCTTTAAGAAGACCAAGGAACGTCGTTATCACATGTTGTGGGAGAGTGTGATACCATGTATCAATTGCTGGCAGGTATATAACACTTGGCTTGTGGCGTTTGACTTCGGCAAAAAGCTGAACGATAGCTGTCTCCGCGGACTAATTTGACGTCAGTACATAAATCAGCAGAAAGATTGTCAGAAATACAAACCCTAGCTGAGTCCGCATATATGGTTGGGAGATCGAAACTCTGAACATGCAGTCCCTCGAAATGATTCAATAAGGCGCCACCAAGATATGCTTGACCCATGCCAGGCTCACCACCAATGAGTAATCTCGGACGGAACACTCGCGATTTCTCGAACTCTTGTTGCATTGTTTCTCGACCAAAACCCTGATCATCATCTTCGTATTGTTCATACATTGCTTCTTGCAAGGCAGTCGTCTTCTTCTTGACAGGAATCAGATCATCAACGATTTCTTCGATTCTCTTGAGTTGATCTCGAAGGAGAGGTTCAATAGCCTTCGGCAATGGTTTGGCCCCTGAAGAAGTCGAACGTTCAGATGAAGGTACCATCTTCTTGACCGAGAGCATAAAATCCTTGGCCGTAACTTTGATCTTCGTTGGATCTACAATGAGCTTATCATTGGAAGAATAGATTTGAGGATATGTACGTTGGATAGAGTTAAGAGCAGCTTCTGTACAGAGAGCACGAAGATCAGCACCACCATATCCCTTTGTAGCATGAGCCAAATTTGCCTTGAATGTATCATCAATACCCCAGTCCTTGGTATGAATGTTGATGATAGATTTTCGGCTCTCGATGTCAGGCAATGGAAAGTAAAATTCCCGATCAAACCGACCAGGTCTTCTCAATGCTGGATCAATGTTATCGGGTCTGTTTGTTGCACCGATGACAATGACTTGTCCTCGGCCATCCATGCCATCCATGAGTGCCAACAGAGTGGAAACAATAGAAGCATGAATTTGCTCTTGCTTACTCGATCGAACAGGGGCAAGACCATCAATTTCATCAAAGAAGATGATACTTGGCTGTGTATTCCTTGCCTCTTCAAATAACAATCGAAGCTGTTTCTCGGCCTCGCCAACCCACTTACTCAGAGCGTCAGCACCTTTTCGCATATAAAAGGTGACTTTGCGGCCACCCGTGCTCACAGTAGCTGCTAAGGCTCTCGCCAACAGAGTCTTACCAGTACCGGGAGGACCATGGAATAGTACACCACGTGGAGGCGTTACATGGAACTTTTGGAAGAGTTCGGGGTATAACAGGGGCATCTGCACCATCTCTTTAAGCTGTTCAATATGCCCTTCAAGTCCACCGACTTTGCTAAAATCAACATTCTGATCTACACCCAGAGGGTCTGCATCGGCGAGGGCTTTCTGGCTTTTCACCTTTCCGAGTTGTGCACCAGTTGGCGCTTGATCCAGTTGATTTGCTTGTGGCATGGGCGGGAGCAAGCCAGGCATTCTTCCCACGGTCGCAGAGGTAGGTGTCATCCCAACGCCGGCATTAGTTGGACGTTGCATATTCTCATCATCGCTATCGTCCGAATCAACACCGCCCGTTGCGCCTGTACCCCAAGGACCGCCAATAAGTGGAGTTGGCCCGAGGCCGCCACCAAATGGACCATATGTTGTGTATAAAGTGCGTTCCCATGGTTGGCTTGCGCCAGTACGACCGCCACGACCCTTGCGGGAAGGAGTCGGTGCTGGGTCTTCTAAATCATCATCTTGAGCATATATTTGATCCATTGGCATGATCTTATAGTCAACCTGCTTACGTTCACGACGACCTTTAGGCTCGTACGCGATCTCCGGTTCGCGATTGCGTCGTCGTCGAGAGGGTCTAAGTTCTTGAAGCTCGTCTGCCAATTCTTCCGCATCTAACTCATCTTCCCCATCTGAGTCATCAGCGCGTCTTCGTGAGGTACTCTTTGACTTCGCTCGTCTTGCATTTCTTCCAGGCCTAGACGAGCTCGAATATTCACCATCATCGTCCCCACCTTTCTTGGGCGAGGTATCAGATGCAGTCAGCTCTTCCTCGGATCCCTCGCCTTCAGGTGAAAAGTCACTCCCTTCATCTTTGTTCTTCTTCGAACCTCGAGTTCTCAAGCGTCGCGAACCGGCAGCCGAATTTTCGGTGGTCTCGACTGCTTCTTGTGCATCCTGGCCCGCGTTACTTGATCTGGAGGCTCTAGTACGAGTTCTTGTGACAGGTTCGTCGTCATCATCATCATTACCGATTACTTTTTGCGCCGGCACTTCTGCATCAACGGCAAGTTCGTCCACCATATCCTCATCGACCGGAGCATCAGCAGGGGGGTTGAATGGTTGGGTACTTTCGTCCTCTCCATCATCTGTTCCAATTATCTCGGGCTGCATCACAACATCATCATCGCCTTCAGCGTCTTGCTGAGGATCTTCGTATGAGCTTGTCTCATGTGCCTCTTCTTTGATAGTGGAGGCGACAGGTTGTTTCAGGCCTTTCGTTCCTCTCGTGGCTCGCATGCGGCCAATTGGCTCCGGTGATCTCGAGGCGCGAATAACGTGTTTACCGGAGTTTGATAACGAAGGGAAATCTTCACCTTCCTCGGTACGAGCGCGCGTGCTTCTTCTCAGGCCGGCGGATGTAGGTTCAGCACTCGCCCGAGTTTTTGCAACACTGCCAGCTCTTGTTTTCCGAGCAGGTGTCGCTTTGGTCGGTATCTTCAATGTCACCATGAGTTTCTTTTCCTTCGTCCTATTGCGCTTCGACACCGGCTCGTCGACCTCATCTTCGTCTTCATCCTCGTCATTGTCTACCACGCGTGTTCGTTTATTTGACCTTTTCGGGCGAACTTCTTCTTCAACTTCGGATTCCTGAATCACATCTGCATCATCACTATTGCTATCCTCTTCATAAGTAACAGCTTTCTTCGCCGCCTTTCGCACCGCTCTTCCGGTCTTCTCGTTCATTTCGAAATCTTCCTCTTCTTCTGGTTCCGAAAATGATTCTTCTACACTTTCATCATCCTCGTCCTCTGAAATATCTGAACCCTTGTATTTGTTTTTCCTTCGCGGACCCCCTCTCTTTTGTGGTTGAGATCTTGACTTTTTGGGACTCTTTCGTGAAGTGACTTCGGTAGGAGAGAAATCGTCGTCGTTAGAGTCGGATTTATTAGGGTCGAAAGCCTCAAATCTGCGATTCTTCGCTGGCATAGCGTGAAGTCAGGGCTTTAAATGTAAATTTTCGAAAGTAAAATGACGGAACAAACTTGGAAAGCTTAAAGCAATGGTGATTTATAGAAATTCACTGTTTGTTGTTAAAACATTGATGGCTTTTGGCGCGCGCCGTGCTTTGAACAATAAAATACCTACCTAGATAACCTTGGTAAATGATGTTCATTTAATATTGAATCATCGCAATACTTTTTTATTTTTTATCTTGATCTCTTTCTTTCTTTCTCGCTTTCTTTTTAGTTAATTCGTTGAAAAGAAAAAGAATCCGTGTAAAGCAGAACAGCGATTGATGGGTGATCTTTTTGGTGAAGTTATTCCCATGAAATCATGATGATGAAGGAATTGATTGGTATTCACGTCAATGTTGATATTTGAGTTTTGGGGGGGGGGGGGAGGAGAGAAAGCTGATTGATTTCTCACCAGCGCGTTTTGATGTGCCTGCCTTGCCTGCCTTGCTTGCCTGCCTGGATTTCCCGGTGGTAGTCGCTTAACGTTACCTAGTGCACCACGCTAATGGTTGGTCCGTGTGTGAGCGTCACCAAAACTGGACCTCGGGACGCGGCAACCGTGAGAAAAAGGAAAATCATCTTATACAGAGTAAGCATCGGATCCATTTTTGAAACGACTTGAAATCTCCTCAATTCAGATATTATCAACAACATCAATTGAACAGGATAAGAATATGGAAAACTTTCTATATTCTTTCAATACATGATCTTCGAAGCTTTAATTGAACCTTGGAAGAAAAACAGACAGAGACTTATCTTGGCGGAAAAAAAAACATGATTTGATGAAGAAGGATAAAAACTTTTTTGAGAGAGAGAGAAAGACTCTGATACTCACTATCGACCTTTATAGTTCCCATGCGGCTTAAAAGCTTAACTTGATTAAAGTATGGTACCTTTTTGGACCCTTATTTTTATAAAAGTATGGGGAAACACGTGAGGATTCCGCGCTTTATATCACGTGATATTATCTGGGCCGTTCATGTCCGGGCTCAAGTGTTGGCTCGAGTGAGGATATTCTCGATACTTCTTTGGTGTTTTAGCATGACTCTAGAATATTATTGTAATATGGCATGAATAAACATTTATTGCTTTCCGTTCAAGTATTATTATCGATCCCGGTATAGATTTCCTAGCATCCTGACATCCTAACATCACATTACTAAAGTTAACATCACCAATCATGATCACTCATTGATCTAAGTACTCGAGTAGATGATCGTGTATAAATTTACAAACACTCCAGCAAAGATTCCACGAAGAATCACCTTCCCCTCTACAACTTCGCCTTCGTCTCCCCTCCCCTGAACTCCACAATCTCAACATCCCTAAACTCAACACCCAAAAACCTCCAAATAAAATGAAACCGATCACTCCCAAAGAATGGTTCCTCCTTCCCCTCCCCATTCCTCACCCATAACCAAGGCGCCCCAAAAGCCCCCTTCTCCAGCGCATCTTTCGTATTCGCAAGCAACCTATCCTTCCACTCCTTCTCCGTCGCCTTTGCCAAGATCTCATCCACCTGCCCCGCCTCAAAAGTCCCTAGCCCCTGCAAGAATTCTCGAAATCCTTCGGGCATCGTGATGTTCTTCTGCGGGGGAATCCACAGTGCATCAAAGATACCCTGCCACGTTTCCTCGAATATCTCGCGAGAGTATTGGGATTTGATGAAACACAATGCTCGTTGCGGCTTGGGACGCACCATGTCAGTTTCGTATGGGGGGGAGGAAGGAAACCACGCACCAGGAGAGTCACGGGGGGGAAAAACTCCGCAGCTTGCAGATTCGGCAGTCCATGGTATGATATCGTGCGGGCGCTGTCAAATTTGCTGTACGTGGCTTTGGCGGGAAGAGTCCACGGAGGTTTATTTCCGGAGCCGTGATTGATGCCACCGAGGAACACGGGGATGAAACTACAGGACTGGTCAATATGTCAAGAACCGCTTGGATGTGGAAGGGAGAAGCTCACTTTATCGTGACATCATGAGAAAGAAGAATTTCTCGGTTCTTTCGAAGATGAACTAGAGCTGGATAGCTATAAAATGAAGCTTTGGCATAGGGGTGGACTTAGTACATGGTGGAGAAGAGAACGTGGGGAGAGCTTGAAAGGGGACAATTATATATATATATATATACATATAGGGACTTACAACAATCGAGATAACAATCTATATGACCCGGCATAATGATTATATATGCATGTAATGCACTTTAAAAGTCACTTCAGAAATCCAGCTGAAGAGATGTCGTGCTTTTCTATGTCTGAATGCAACATTCAAATAAATGGGAGGTCGACGGCATTTCCATGTGCCTCGGCTCTAAAGCTCAATCCCAGAAATACTAATCATCAGTACAAGTAGACCAATTAATTAATGCATTGTTCCTCACCAAGCACACACCTCACCATCGATTACTGATCCTCAACTGTTGCAAAGTCCGAGATATGTATTCAGAAATACATATATATATATATAAATATAGTGCCAAGTGAAGAAATGCCATAGTCCCGCATTCACCCTCCTTCATTCACAACGCGAACCCAACATGACATCTAAAAAGGTAGCTCTCGTAATCGGTGCATCTCGAGGAATTGGCCGACAAATAGCTATTGATCTGGCGAAGAATGAATACGCAGGTAGGTATATATATATATATATATAGAAGAAATCAATCACCCTTCACCATCCCATCCCGCCCCTCATCCCATCCCATCCCATCCCATCCCATGACCCGTCACCAACAACAGCACACTAGTAATCGTATCGGCCAAATCGACCAGCGACGCGACGGCCACCCATCCCTTCCCCCCAGACCCCAACTCCCCCGCCTCAACCATCTCGACCGTCTGCCGCGAGATCCTCGAATGCGGCGGAACGGCCACCGCCATCCCCTGTGACGTCCGTGACCACGCGAGCATATCCTCTCTCGTCACGCGCACCATCTCCGCATACGGCCGCATCGACGTCCTCATCTACAACTCCGGCGCCATCTACCATTCCTCGGTCCTCACGACCCCCCTCTCGCGGTACATGCTGATGGAGTCGGTGAACCCCCACGGTCTCTACGCCTCCATCCAATGCTGCATTCCGCACTGGAAGAACCAGGGCTGGAAGGCCAGGCTGATCGTCATCTGTCCCCCGATCTACAGCCGATTTTTCCGGGGGAAGGCCGCCTATGCGATGGGGAAGGTGGGGATGAGCGTCCTCGTGCAGGGGCTCGGCATGGATTTTGCCAGGATGCGCGCCGAAGGCGAGGGCATGGCGGTGACGGGATTGTGGCCCGCGAGCGCGATCGAATCGGCGGCGACGGCACACTTTTCTACGCCGGCCGAGGACCTCAGACATCCGTCCATCTTCTCCGATGCCGTCTTGGCGATTTTGACGGCGCCCGTGGATCATGTGAATGGGTTGCTGACTTTGGATGAAGACTTTTTGAGGGAGCATGATGGAGTGAGGGATTTTGCCAAGTATGCTTTGGTTCCTGGTACGACACCTAGGAGGATCATGCCTGCCAAGTTTCCGGATTTGACAGTCGAGGAACAGGATGACGAGGGGACGAGGATCGACAGTGCGAAGAGAGAGAAGAATGGGAAGCTGAGTAGACTCTGAGGAGAAATGTGGATGAAGAAACCGAGGCTGAATTGGGCAATGCAACCCGAGGAAAGCTGTCATAGCTAGAAATTGAAGCAGTCATCGAATAGCAAGACGAACAAGAGACACTCAAAAGATAGAGGGAGCAAAATCGTCAAATCTTCATATCCTTTCATCCGCGGTTCATTTACTACTCAAACCATCAAAACAAAGGCCTCCCTCCCAATACGCCCTACCTTCTCCATCCCCAACCCCCCTTCCCCTCCCCTCCTTACCAAAGTGCACACAAATCAGATTTTTGACTACGACTACGTATCCATGCATACATCTAAATATTTCTTCACTGGATTTTTGAGGAGTGAGATAGTATGTGCTTACTACTACTACACCAGATTACCAGATGATCCTCTTTAAATGCCTGCTACAGTGTGTGTTTGATGAGTGAAGTGTGTATATGGTATGGAGGGAAAAGGAGATCAGCGCTTGATCCCTATGTTTCCCTGTGACATTTTATGTGTATAGTATATCTACGTTTTATCTCTAGTGAGTTTGGTATTCAGGTATCTTTCCATGCCGTGTAGATCAGCCCATCCGGATTTAACCAAGTCTTGTCTCGCGCAAGGGTAGGAGTGTGGAGATTATCCACAAACTAAGCCATCTTTCGGAACCTCTACTGTTTCCTTCTCTGGGTTGCTCCCTTCCTGGTCACCCACAACCTGTACCTCCACCTTTTCCTGTTCCTCAATTTCGACCCCGTGGACTAACTTCCCCTCATCCTTCTCCGCATCTCCCTCCCCCTTACCCTTCGCCTTCTCACCCCTCTCCTTTCTACTCAAAGTCAAACTCCCCTTCGCCAACGCTTCCATCGGTAATGGTCTAACATAAGGCTGCACCACCCACCAAGGTCGCTTACACCTTCTAACCGTCTCAAGCGAACTTTCTTCAAACTTCAGATCCTCCCCACCTTTCCCCTCACCATCCCCATCAGCTCCACCCCTGCCATTAGCACCCTTCCCTCCTCCCTTCATCTTCTCCTCTCTTTCCCTTTCCGCTCTCTCAACTTCTTCTCGGTAACTTTCTCCATTCGTCCTCTCATACTCTATTATTCCCTCCTTGACCGCTTTCTCCGTCATTTGTAACACATTTTCAAAAGCTTGTATATCTCCTGCTCTACACTTCGCTAATGCATCTCTAATATCGTGATGTTTTGAAACCAGTGGTCTAAGAAGTTTAAAACAATGCGGTTGCATCGCAACCAAACTTGGACTTGTCGTCCTCTCCTTCTTTTCTCCCTTTTGCTTCTTTTTAGGTGGTCCCTCTTCTCCTTCTTCTTCCTCCCCTACTTCTTCCCACATCTCCTCCTGTGGATCCGAGGTTATAAAAAGAGGTTTCCTTTCAGGAGGCGATCTCTGCAGAACATATTTATAAATAATATCCATATACCTCCTCAACACAGCATCCATTCTCCAACCTCCTATCGTCCCATCCAAACTTCGCCAGTATTCTCGTCCTTCCTCTCCAATGGCTGGCGCATCCGAAAAAATCGTCGGATCATATAAGTTTCCTTCTGCACTCATTACTCCATCCGCACCTGTTGCCTTCAAACACTCATCAATATCATCCCTCGCCAAGATATTTCCATTCGCAAACAGCACCACCTCCTTTGGTAAGTTCTCCCTCAAAAATCTCAGCACCCCCCAATCTGCCAACCCCGTCTTGTGCCCCTTCATCTCCCTCGTCCTTCCATGCACGGTCAGGATACTAGCTCCAGCACTCAGTACCATATTTGCATATTCCAACGTTTTCTCCTTGGTTTCCAATATCCTAATCTTTGCGGTCACAGGCACATCCAGTTCCTTATGCAAAGTATTGATCAATTTGAAAAATGAGTCCTTGATCCTCTTGCAAAAATGCGCCATACTTCCCCTTCCTCGCAATCCCCTGAGGACATCCCAAGTTCAAGTCCACTGCATCGCAAAACGGCGCTACATATTTTGCCCCTTCGAGCAATTCCTTCTCGTCATTCGCGCAAAATTGTACGAAAAGCGGTCTATCAAACTCGGGGTTCCCATCAAGAAACAGATCGTCGCTGTGAGCAGGAGAAGACGTTCCTAATTGAGAAACGAGAGACGTTTTCATCGGTTGAAAATGCGCATCGCGGAACTTTGGTGTTTCGGAGAACATGCGCGCGTGAAGCATCGGTGTGTATGCCAGAAGAGACTTATTTGATTCGGGTGTCATAAAAGAGCGAGACAGCATACGCCAAGCCTAAAGAAATTGCAATTAGTATGAAGTAAGAGGTGAGTTTTGGAGGATTCATCAGCTCACGAATTCTGATTGATCAACCATTGGGGCAAGAATGAATTTAGGACTGCCAATACTTTCATAAAAGGCACGACCATGTGGTTTCTTGAGTGGTCCATTAGATCCATCATTCTTCTTTTCAGCCACATGAGATTTTAGTTCTCGATGTGTAGCATCGAAGACCGGCAAGTCATTTGAAACCGTCATGATTAATCGAATTGGAAGCGGTAAGAAATGGCGGGTGCCAGCCCTCAGCCTTAAATGAAATCGATTTATGATAGTAGCCACTATTGTATAGAATTGATCAAGACTTCAAATGATCAATGGGGAGGTAGACGATCCAAAATACTCATGAATTGATTTTGTTTGTTTTATTTAAAAAAGTTTTAGCGGGGGGGCGAGAGGGAAGAAGTTCAACCAAACAAGGCTGCCAAGACAAGGCTGTTACGACAAGGCTGGGTTGTGTTGATCACTTATTATCACCGACTGATAATAAAAATATTACACCTGCTGCCCCCCCTGAAATTACCCAGGTGGGTAGGTGAGTAAGGTAAGAAAGATATAATACTGCAAGACTTACATCTGAACATCATGGGATGAACCCACATCAAAGCTTGAAATTCCAATGGAAAAATTCCCAGACGGCCGGACGGACCCGAGTTTCCAACAGATCTTGATCGATCCAGATTCTTCCAGGATCAGGATTGTATCCAAGCTTTTATGTTGACGTGTGCATGTGCATTTGCATTTGCGTTCAAGATCTAGATTTGCATTTCAAACTTGGGGAAGAATCTAGAATCTTTGCCAAAATAAATGAAGACAAAACTTGGTTTCAGATTTCTCACATTTCATAGATCCTCCCATACCAACATGACTGCGAGGTTATTCTGAACATTGTATAAAAGGCAACCATTGCTTGTATTGTATCATTTGATTACGTAGAATATGCCGTCCCCATTTCTCTCCTATCTGTACCCCTTTCTCAAACATAATAACAGACGCTGAAGTACGACGATGAGGTGACGAATATAAAGTAAACCGGGCCGACCAATGAAGAAAACGAAAATTAGACCATGACATTGCCCCAAATGCAGATCTCAAACCCCTGGAGATCAAACAAACCCGCAGAAACCAACCGAGATCGAAACTTTTGAGTACGAGTTGTACCATATCATCCTTGGTAGCTAGGAGAAACAAATTACCAGCCCATTGGACAATTGAAACTCCCTCTTTCTTTCACAACCTCAGAAAGCTTCACAGCACAACATCTTCCATTTCCCAAATTTCTACCGTCGCCCCCTGATACCCCTGATATGTCCCCCCTCATCTTCAACATTGATGCTCGAAAAGAGATGGCCGACGCGAGTCTATGAAATAATATTGCTTTCGACCAAATCGCTCAGATGTAAATGAACTCCTGTACACCAATAATGCGGAAATGACCATTGAACGCCTTGAAAGTCTTGTAGTGTATGCGTAACTACACAGTTGCCTGCGGTAGCAGAAGAGCTTTGTAAGTTTCGTGACCTGTTTTTATCTTCTGACAAATAGAATAATCGTGGTTTCATTAGAAGAAGTGTGTGTAGATCTTAGAATTCTCATGAACCTCCATTTCCTATCTTCTATCAGCATATAGTCAAGGATGTGAAAGTAAATAGCATACCATTTTGAAAGTATTAAGCTCTTCCTTAATTTGTTGAGCGAGTACGGGCGTGAGTCGATTGCAGGTTGCAGTGTCACCTCTGCGGTCATACTCTTGGCTGGGCCACGTATCGTGGAATTGTATGCGTGGACTAAATGTTGCGCTCCTTTTGGTAGCGCCTGAAGGCGTTCCAGGAACACTCTTGGAATCGCCCCTGAATTTGAGTGCAGACATGAAGTAATCCTCGCCTCCCAAAGTGACCGCTTGTTTGTGAACTTGGTCATCATTTGGTGTACTAGGGGCGGAAGAATTGGGGGAGTCGTTGACATTGGGGATTTGTGGTAAATTGAAGTTGGCGGCTTTCCCATCGACCGGAAGTATGACCGGTGAGGAGTTTCCCGAACCGGTACCAGAGCCTAAAACAACCAAACTTAGTCAAGGACGACGAAATGAGCATGAGCAACCTACGTTTGAGAATACCCTTCTTGACAGCGGCCAAGACTTCGGCACGCTCTTTCTCACCGCCAACGATGCTTCTTCTATTCGCAGAACTCTCGGTGTTCGCACTTCCTAGACGTTCACTAGCCGTTGAGCTGATGGCTGCCGCATCAAGAGAATTTCTCTCGAGTCTGGGAAATCCTGTGCCACCGGAAGCAGCATCAGCCGCATTGGCGTTTATGTTGACCTTCTCCCTTTCAGCTTCAACATTGACCATCGAGACCTGAGCTCGGCTAGCTTCAGGCACAGCGGCATCAGCTGCGGGGACACCAATAACAGACTTGGGTCTAAAGAGACCGACAAGGGATCTCGTTGATTTCTTCATGCCCTTGCCCATTTTTCGAATCATTACCGACGCCGATGATGCTGTCGAGGAAATCGACAAATTATCGTTTGATCCTGTAAAGAAATTGCCTTGGCCAGAATAGATGTTGGATCCGATACCAGCAGCTTCTTGTTGCTGGGCAATCTTATCTTGCTCTGCTTCTTGCTCATTTTGATATTTTTCTCTTCGTAATTTGGAACGATCCAACACATCATTGCCACTCCTGCTCACATGATGACTCTCTGCTGATGCCTTTCGTAGCTCAGCAGCAGATCCAAAAGAGAAGGCCCTTCTCAACCTTGACGTCTTGCTCTTCTTTCCTTCCTTTTCATTCAATGCAGCCAAATGTTGTGCAGCAGGGCTTGGAGCATTTAAGCTCGCCGTCGCCTGTGTAGATGTAGGTTTAGATGGTGTTGGTTGCAAGGCGGCATTGACTGCTGAAGCAAATGAGTCCTTGGACTTGGACGCCGAGGACTCGGTACCCATCGTCACCGGTTTCGATAAAGGAGAGGGACTGGAAAGACGTTTCGCGGCATCGGTTGAAGATGCACGAACTGGAATGTTCACAAGTCGTGGTTGATCATTCTTAGAAATCGCTGGTTCTTTACCGTTGGACGTATTCGAACTTGCGACGGTAGAGGTTGAGGAATGGGCGGGGCTTGAAGTTGCCATCGATACACTTGTTGCTTCTCGCTTGTCCGACTAAAATAAGTTAGTGCCGTGCCGAATCCAGTGTTACGGATGCTGTGATTGGTGAGGGTTAAATTGCGGTGACGCCGTATGCACGATAAAGTCCCGTGAACCATGAGTGGGGGGGTTTGGGGGGAAGAGAGAGAAAGGGGAGTAGAGACTTGGTACAAATAAAATTATTCAAAAACTTACCGAATTCGGGCGTGAATGGCCGCTGCGAGTGGATTTCAAGCTATCGGTACTATCATTCCGTCCGTGAGAAGTTGCTGGCCGTACCGTTACAACTGGTGAACTTCGCAGGGGGTGTTGTCCGTGTTGCTCAGGCTGCTGATCAATACGACCACTAGCGCTGCTAACTTGCCTTGACCCCTGCTGTAAAAATGCAGGATTTGGAGCGTTGCTATTTTCGGGTGCATCCATGGTATGTATGCTCCGACGTCGATATCTCTTCGCCTGTTCCGAAGTGGTACGTTGATTCAATTGCATATCATCAGCAGTTACACTTGGTTGATTCTGTGGTGGTGAGGTCGGTAAGCTTGGTGCCTGTGTATTGACAGCCTGTGTACTGGCGCCATAGAATTGCAGGACGTTCGGCATGGTTGAGGCTGAGGAGCTAGGGCCACTGGCTTGACTACTGGTGGATGACTCGGCGCGGCGAATAGCAGGACGACGATAGCGGTCAGGGGCTGGTTTTGCTGGTGAAGCCATAGGAGGAGCTAAATTTTGGGAGTGTGATGTGATGATGGTGGAATTCGGTCGAGGAGCTCTCGTGGCAACGCGAGCGGTGGTTATGGCGGAATCATCTCTCGTGCCTGGCATTTGAGATAGTTCTGATGATGAAGAGGACGATGTAGTTGAGACCGAGGGGGCAACAGGGTATCGTGAGCGACTCGAGGAATTCCCGGGGCCACCTTGAAATGTAGGAACTATCGGAGCTGACGATGTTCTCACTTGTTCCGGCCGTGATTGAGCGCCATTTTGTGTTTGTTGACTTCCTATTGATAGACCAGGTGTGCTGGTGAATGTATACGGTGCAATTGACGCCGTGGCATTATGTCCACGGAAATTGGACGTTGGCATATTATTGTTGTTCAATCCATGGAAGTTGTTTCGCTGTTGTGGGTTGACCGGATACTGGTGGAAGGCAGCTTGGTTCTGTGAAGGTTGCAAGGGGCCAGAGGCAGAAGATGGTCGAGTTTGAAGCATCGTGACCGTGGTTGTCTGTTGTGGTACGGTCTGTACGAGAGCAGCCATGCTGTGACTTGGCTATCTTCGAGTTGTTTAAAAAGCAAACAGCTATTATGCCATCTACTTAAGAAGGTTCGTACTCAATGTCGTTTTGAATTGAGTAGAAGATGAAAAGGACTATGATGGGTAAGAAATTAGCAATAGAAACTAATTGCAGTGTGCATATCAAGAAGCATATGGAAAAGAAGCAGTGGTAGAGGAAGACGAAGAAGACGAAGGATTGAATTGCTTTAGTTGGAACGTTGGTGCAAGCGCGTTGTTTGAGGGAGATTGAGGGAAATTGGATCCAGTAGCGTCTACGAACCTTCAATGAAAACTGAAAGTCTGGATAGAATTGCTAGACAAATGAACAATTATTATGGGAGATGTTGGTTTGAAAGATTGCAAAAGAGTCAAGACGAGTTGACGATTGACTTTTTCTTTTTAAAATTTGAAAGTGTTTATAAAAAGGTTTCCGGTTTCTGAATCGAAGAAGGAGGTCGCCCGCGGCCAGGAAATTGATGGAGGTGGATCGATCTTCTGTCTCTCACTTCTCCGTCTGTCTGTCTGTTCGTCTCTCTGTCTCTCTCTCTATCTCTCGCGTGCAGGCAGAACACACTTTTACCGTGAGTTCTTGTTGACAACCCTTTGTCTGTTCTTCTTCTTCTTCTTCTTCTCTCTCTTCTTTGGATTTTGGCTTCCGTTTATAACAATTCTATCTGAACATTGTATGATAAGCTGGTGAATAGATTATGACAAGTTAGATCAAGAAAGAGAATCATCTGCCAACCTCAACGTGTATGTATGGATATGGTATTGTGTTTTACCGAAAGCGATTTCTCCTTTGATATTGGTTGAATTTTTTGATCGGTTGCTGTAGTTGCGGGGAAGGTTTCTAGGAGAGGAGGAATGAAGAGAGGAATGCTTTTCGTTTCACAGGGGCGAACTGAGGGGGTGGTGCAAGATTCAATTGGGGGAAGAGGAAAAGAGGAATAGAGGAAAAGAATCAAGAGGAAAAGAAGAAAAGAAGGACAACAAGAAGAACAACAAATAAAATAAAAAAAATAAAATAAAAAGTCAAGTAAGTATTGTAGATGAAGAATAAAATAAAAAGGAAGATGAACCCAAGGGGAAGAAGGTTGTGAATGAATATTGGTTGATTGATTGATTGATTGATTGATTTGATTTGATTGATTTGATTGATTTGATTGATTTGATTGATTTGATTTGATTTGATTGATCTTATTGACTAACTTCGGGTAATCGAAGTAAATAAATAAATAAATAAATAAATAAATAAATAAATAAATAAATAAATAAATAAATAAATAAATAATAAATAAATAAATAAATAAATAAATAAATAAATAAATAAATAAATAAATAAATAAATAAATAAAGAAAGAAATAAGAAAGAAATAAAGAAAGAAATAAATAAATAGATGGAAGGTTTTGTGTATGGCGTATTGTGTATTGTGTATTGGTAGAGGAGAATAGAGTAGAGTAGAGTAGAACCTTGGAATAGGTAACAAGCAGAATTGGAAGAAATTGGGGGGAGGGAGATGTGACGGTTATGCTCAAGACAATGACAATGAGTGAATGAGTGAGTGAGTGAGCGAGTGAGTGAGTGAGTGAATGAATGGGTGGAAGGGGTGGAAAGGGTGGAATGGGTGGAATGGGTGGAATAGTTCCAGTAGGTGAAATGGGTGGAATGGGTGGAATGGGTATGTAATGTATAATATCGGGTGAGTAAGTCCAAGTAATAATAACAAATGATGTGAGCAGTAAGTGAGTGAGTGAGTGAGTGAGTGAGTGAATGCTTGCTTGCTTGAGTGCTCTCAGTGCTTGCGGCTTGAGTGTTTTGCGGCTTGAGTGCTTGCGGCTTGAGTGCTCTCAACTCTCGGTACTTACTCTCAGTCTCAGTACTCTCTCTGTACTCTGTACAGTCCTGGCTGGGGAAAGATTGGGTGGAACTTTGAATCTTTGGATCTTGGACGGACACTTGGATTGAATGAGGTTAGATGGATTATTTTTGGTGGTAGAGCTTATTACTCCGTATATGTAAAGTACCCAGGTCGGTGCCTCCCTAGTAAGTACTAGGTACAGTAAGTAGTACAGTAATAATAAGTACTAGGTAGGGAATTCAGTATTTCCGTTTCCATTGCCATTATTATTCCCATTCCCATTCCCATTCCCATTATTATTTCCATTCCCATTCTCATTCCCATTTCCATTTCCACTTCCACTTCCACTTCCACTTCCACTTCCACTTCCATTTCCATCAACTACCTACTGTAGTACCTACCTACTTACCTACTATGAAAGATCCCGGTCTCCACTTTGGCATCGAATCTTAGTCTCTTCTGGTTAGAAAGGTAATATATATATAATATATACACACCTAGTAACCCTTGATCGTCTAAGACTACTCCGTACCTACACATTTTATGCAAATGAAGGTACAGTACTCCGTACATTAATGCAAAGAAGCGATCGCCACCTTCGTCAATGTTATCTGGGTAAGGAGAGTCTTGACCAATGACTGCATGAGGATTCATTAGTAATATGGATGTTATTTCCTTTTGTGACTGACTTGAAATTTAAAGCCTTTAGTATTGATTTAACTCGACAGGCTAACCGAAAGATGAATGTAAACCTTCTAATCATAGATCGGGAGGTAGGTACAGTAGTTACAGTACTAGGTAGTCAGTCAGTCAGTCAGTCAATCAATCAATCAGTCAATCAGTCAGTCAATCAATCATTCAATCAATCAATTCAATCATGGCCAGGGGTAAATTCTTTCAATTTCAATAATCTTCTTCTTTTTCTTACCTAGCCTCGAGGTACGTACCTAGCCCTGGAGGAGGTCGATAGATATATATCTCCTTCAGGGGTAAATGACAATGAAATGAATGAAAGAATGTACGAACGAGTTACTCACCTAATACATACCGTCCGCAGAAAACTATTCGATTCAGGAGAAGAGAAGAATTCATTTTATTGCTACTAGTATCCATAGTTCTATAGTCTTATTAGTTCTAGAGGCACGTACTCACCTTACTCATACTTGTATGGTAAAAGTAGTACGTACTACTACTCCGTACATTCCTATCAAAAGACGATGAATTGATCACTTACCTACTTACCTACTATCTACCTACTTACTATCTACCTACGTACTATCTACCTACTTACTATCTATCTACTTACCATCTACCTACTTACCATCTACCTACATACTTACCACTCCGTACATTGAACAAGCTTTGAGATCACTTGATTTTCAATCTTAGAAGGATGATGATCGTTCGGAAATTCTTAGGTATCATTCATTACTCCTACCTAGGTCCTGACGACCGTTCCCCAGTAGATGCAAATGTGCCTCCCTCCAATCTCCAATCCTGATGAAAAGATGGTACTGTAGTAACTGCTAATTGAACTGTGGATGGATGATGGGTCGCATCCTGGTAGTGGTTTTCTTGGTACTTGGCACAATCATAGCAGAGGCTTTTGAAGGAGGAAGCCTTTGGAGCCTTTGGAGGCTTTGGAGAGTCTGGAAGGAATTCATGCACACTCAAGTATGGAAGTTGATTGAGATATCACGGTGCTATTTCATTACTCACAAGCAAGTAAGGAAGAGGGGAAGATGTTGTTTAATGCTCGAGTATACTAAATATATCAAATACATAAATTATTAGTATTATCTTATTCTTCTTATTCTTCTTATTCTTCTTATTCTTCTTCTTCTTATTCTTCTTATTCTTCTTATTCTTCTTATTCTTCTTATTCTTCTTATTCTTCTTGTTCTTCTTATTCTTCTCCTTACTACTACGACTTCCCTATTATAGATAGATTTGCTTGTTGTACAGCATCGTCCATATGCTCTACTAGTACTCTCTACGAACCAGCCTACTCTGCTCTGTACTTATACTATCCTTCGGTAGAGGAATAGGAGTCTTGAAGTAGGCAATTTATTATCCTTATCTTATACATCACATACTCCCGAGGTCTGTACATTACAACAGTATCCATATGATCAGCAGCATCATCAATCAATATCATTTTAACATTAGTATGAATGCATCATAATCATGCTATAATAATCTACACGGATATCAATCATATAAGTGCACAACTCAAACATATCCATATAGCTAGGTAGATATTTATATATGTGTGTATGTATGTATATACCTAGATATTTATATATATATATGTATATATGTATATACCTAGTATATGTATATCTATATATATATATAACCTTTATACTCGAGTATACCCACGCATATACATACCTACTTAGGTACTCTGCACTCTACGGACTATGCAGTGCATTATTTTTCCACTCCGCTTCTCCATATTATTCCATACAGTAAAGATTCACATTGATCAAATTTGTTTTCTGTTTCTGCTTCTGTCTCTGTCTCTGCTTCTGCTTCTGTCTCTCCTCAGAAGTGGATCGATCCTTTTAAGCACACGATTTATTTGCTGTAAAATCATTTATTTTTAGACGTGTCTTGCTCGCTCTTCTCATCTCTTCCCTTCTCTCCGTTCATCCACTCAGTACGTTCTTACTAATAGGGTAATATCTCTTTTCCAATCCTCCGTACATTCTTATGAATAAGGTAATAATATCTCTTTTTCAATATATCCAGACATTCTTATGAATAAGGTAGCAATATCTCTTTTCCAATGCATCCATACTATCGATCGATCGATCAACCTAGGTATGTGCGTTGTGAGAGGCAGGTAGACACTCCCATCCCTTCTATCACTGCTAATTTCTCGGCTAATCTTCAAGTGATGGAGAAGAGCTCCTACGTAGAGAAGGATTCTGTTGGATCCAAATGGCCGTTTTTCTGTTGGACGTTTGATATTAAGCGTTTACATCCTGAGATCCGTTGGTGCCAGAGCTTTGTAGGAACATTGCAGGAAAGCCTAATTCGTCCTTTTACCCTTCGCACCCCACGTTTCTCACGAGCCTCCCTCCATAATCCCAGTCACTCGAATCAGAATGATCAACATGTCCATATTTTATGCCAACCGGTGTGAATAGCACAGCAATCCATTGCGTGTTGGCCTACAGCAAGTAGTGGTAGTGGTAGTTGTCAAAATGCAAGGCCGTTGAGGAAATACACGGATGAACTTGTCGTCTCAGGTGCAAAGTATTCAATCTCTCCTCAATCTCGGCTTTATGCTCTTGATCAATACGGCGTACGAGGTGCCTGCCTCTCATGCATACCGTACCCTCCCTACCTACCTACCTACCTACCGCAGTGCCATAAGAGGTGAGATGCAGATTCGGACAGTCTCATGGCGTTCATTTGATTGTTTGACAGTACCGAACGAAGTCGGGAGACGGAGAAAAGCAAGTAAGTTGGTTGAAGATTTGAATGGTCAACGGCTGCAGATCCCACAAAGCATAAATGCTTGAATGCGTTGCATGAAGGGGTTAGAGGACGGCCTGGAATGGACGTTTACTTTTGAAACAATGCAACATCACTATCATACATACATTTCCCAACGCGTGTAAGTATCGAGTCAATATCACGCAGGCACCTCCAATCCATCGATTTGAATGTTCCACAATTTTGAACATTCCAGTCAGTCAGTCAGTCAGTCCGTCCGTCAGTCCGTCCGTCAGTCATGGTTGCACGGCTTCCATACAGTAGAGTGAGTACTAGCGTACTAGTTCGTATACTCCGGTAATAAGATTTACAGACACTTTCTTGTCCTGCAGCCATCGCATGCGTGCTGTGGTGGACCTTCATCAAGCTTCTTGAAAACTTCACATGTCATTCACATGCTCATTCCTACTTATTCTCGTCTGTTGTGTAGATCTCTTTTCAGATGTACCAACAAGCACATATACTCGTGTACGTCGAATGGTTTTGACAATACTCCACCGCAAATGGCGGTTGTTGAGCATTTGGCCGGCTCTGCTCTCGAATAAATTTCATAATCCGTCGACACCAACAAACAAGCCGGCCACTTTTTTTATGCTTCCAAGGTTGCTTTAACTTGACTTAATTGAGATGCATCAATGTCTCTCATGCATTGACACTGCAAGCTTGTCACGGACCATATGGAAATAAGATACATACAAAACTTCCTGTACGGCCTGAACCCTGTCATTCTTCGTACAGATACATTAAACATCTCGATGGCGAGATTCGAGGGGGAGGCGAATACAGTACTTGTTGTAGTCGAGAAGAGAATTGCATTCACCATGAATGAAAACGATATGAAGCTGGAGGAATCCATGGATATTGATAAAAATTGCTTGGGGCATCCTAGGTTCACCGCTCATCCAACGATGAATCGATGATATACAGTGTTTATCGTTCCGTGCTGAATGCGGAGGTAAAATCATGCTGGACGATCATTGGTAGCCTCGTCGATTGTTTATGTCCAGAGTAAGTTAGGAACACAGGAGATGCATCTATCCACAGGGATACGCGAGGATGGATATTTATGGTCATGATGATTTCTCGTATGCTGGAAATTCTTCATCACGAAACGTAAGCTTGAGTTCAGCGGCCAGCGAGTACGAGGAGACTGGCGATGGCACATCGAACAACACTGCAACCGTAGGAAAAAGTTCTCCATAACTTGATACTGTCCTGACTGCTCATACTCCGTACAGTCATGGTTTCGTTACTAGTAGCATGTACTGGCAATAATGGATTCTTCCGATGGCATGGTTATAAGGAACTAATCAACTAATCAACTACCTATCTACCTCCTTACATATCTACCTAGGTACTAGGGAACCAAATAATCCATATCTCCCTGGAAAGCGTAGTCATTGAAAGGGATCAAGGCAGTAAGTTATATAAATGGGATAAATGGGCTAAATGGGCTAAATGGGATAAATGGGAATTGCAATATAGGGGTTCTGAGAGCCGCAAAACATGGCCAAAAGATCTACTCGAGTACTACCTAGTACTTATATCCAGGTAGTTATTTACTACCGTTCAAACTACCTAGGCACGATATAAACTTTCCCATCTACCATCAGTACGGAGTACACCAGGTAGTATAGTATGGTGGTTGGTGGTGCCCTCTCTTTCTACCTATCTTCCTTTGCGTTTGACCAAGTAAGTAAGTATTTGTTCATGGAAGATCCATACTGGCCAGTTGGAGAATGAGTGCTAGATAGATGATAGGCAGGCTTCTCTATAATTCTCTGAAAACATGTAGTAAGTAGTAGTAGTAGTAGTACGAAGTGTTTTTAATCTCACATCCTAAATCTCGAATATTAAAGTAATGATATTAATGATTATGATGATTATGATGATGATAATAATAATAATATAAGTAATAATAATAACAATAACAACAAGAAGCATTGGTGCATCTGAAACCAACCCACGATACTATCAAAAACCCGGATGCTGGCAAAGATGATCAGCAAACTCCCGCATTGTACCATCTCTATCTACTTCCCTCATCCATTCGTACCTCCTCTGTACTTGTACTTGTACTTGTACTTGTACTACCTAGTACCTAGTCACTGTGTGAGTAGATATGAGATATATAGATATAGTAGATATATTCCGAAATCTTTACCTAGGAGTTATCATCATCCACATCCTTTCCAAAAGACCTCGGTAGCATTGCAATCCTCTCCAATCATGATCAAATATAAAATCGATCACGAACTAGTACAACCCTTACGAATACAATACCCTCAAAATATGTCCGTCAAAGACCCAATGATCCAATATATTGGTCCCATCGACCTGCATTAGAGGAGCGCAGGAACATGCACACACGGAGGACACGTCATGTTCGCTTTAGACTGTGATCTCTTAACTACTACTGCTGCCGCCGCTGCTGCTGCTGCTGCTGCTACTGCTGCTACCGCTACCGCTACCGCTACGATGCTCACTACTGCACGATAATCATTGTAGGAACTTCACCAAAGGCCATCCATCTATCCAGGTTCCCTCACATACGGAGGACTCGCATACAGAGTGCCACACAGGAGGTATGTAGGTAAGTAGGTAGGTGTCAATTGATATCATTGGATTGCTCTCCCAAGGTTTCTTGGGTCCTTGGGGTTCAATGCATTTTGATTGCAAACTTTCCCAAGCATACTTTGTACATCATCAATACACATCCCATCCCATCCCATCCCACAGGCACAGGCACAGGCACAGACACAGACACAGTGCCACCATCTGGAGTTTTCCCCTTCAATCGGAATTATATTTCTATATTATCAGCTCAATGCCAACCGGCTGGTCCAGTTCAATGGGTCTTGGTGGTCGAGTGTCGATTTATTTGTTGATATCAGGATGGGTGGGTATGGATCATACTGTAATGGATGGATACTGTATTATCACCAAGATTATGCAGGTCGGGATGTGTGCCAAACTACTCAACCCAGGAATCATAACGCGAATATTGGCTGGCCTGTCAGGAGCAGAGAAGGAAAGCCACCTACGAGTATGTAGCTTCAACAATCAACCATCACAGAATACACAAGCATCGACACCACCCACCCAAACTTCCAAAATAACACGCTTCCAGGTTATACGGAGTATATGTTACCTAGTGCCCACCAAGTCGTACATATCAAATGATGCTCCATTAGATCAATTGACCAATCAAGGATCCAGATTCTTCCTCCAGAGATTTTGAATTTCCATCTACCCAATCAGAATTGTCCACTGCCTCGTTGTCGCTTCGTATCTTGGAGTCGGTGGACTTTTACCCCTCACACGCGTCTTCTTGTTGGATGAGAGGACTTACATGATACCTTCTTATCCCGCCATAGTCCACATGCCGGCCGACAGGCTTCGGACCACCTTTCCAATATCTCGAATTCTCAAAGGAGAACGCCTGTAGAGTGAACGGACTTTCCATCCCACTCTTCAGCACACCCAGCACACTCATCATCCCCGATACATCTAAGTATCCAATATTACCCATTCCGTCTTCATATCAAATTGTCTCTCTTCCTCAAAGCACCGAAACAATTCCTCCTCCCTAGGGGCCGCCAATGCAACCGCAATAAACTTCCATATTAGGATCAATCTCTCTAAAGTAAAGGAATCCGGGATCTGATTTCTTCTATGTTTGATGGACATTCAGTTCTGATAAGCAAATCTCTTTGGTCACTGAGAAGAAGACGATAATCTTAGAAAGCCTTTACCCCAGATATTGTTTTTATCTATCTGATGCAAACCCCCTTGTTCATATCGCATACACACACACATATATATACATCACTTGGCTTAAGCATCTAAAGGATCAAGGGACCCGGAAGTTCAAGTAGGTAATCTTTGACCTCTTCTCCGCTTACCTGTCAATGTTATTGGTGGGCATATACTCCGTACCCTATGCCGATATGACGATATAATGATGTGATGATACATGCCATTATTATATGGTCGTGATTATGAGAAATGATTTACCATTTGCGGATCGTCCTTAAATTGAATTCTACTGTATTCTCACCATCTAGACCTACATACCGGTAGGCACTGCTGTATGAAGATGGGTCGTCTGAAAGATCCATCAATCAGATGATTCAACGATGGGGTGGTAGAAGGGTCCTATTCCCCTGTGCCAGGAACTTCTCTTCGGTCTATTCACCCGTTCAACTCTGGTGTTGTGCTTCACTCCTTTTGGCTTGGAATGCAGACAGATGGCAGCTGGAGCCTGGAGGTAAGTGAGGGGATCACCAACAAAATCTTTTACGGTTGCATGCATATCTGAGACTTCAACAGAATGTATGTAATGATTATTACGGTTGCATTAGGTCTTTTCGTCTCTCGACAAATGTACTTTGGTGGCACAGCACAAATTCGATATTCAACCTGGGTAGAGGAATTTTAATGGTGAGGCTAACAATAAGTCTTCCGTAGAGTAATAATGAGTAGTAAATACTGTAATTAAATATGCAATACTACAAGTAGTTTTATTAGTATCTGTATCTAAATTTCTACGCGAGGTGGTTGATATGGATAACAAACATGTGATAAATTCCCATCTCAGCCTTGCGAATCCTCGCTCGCGTCAACCTCGATTCAAACCTCGGGTGTATTTTCAACACATCAAATCATATTCAGTATGCCGCCAGAACTCATACCATTAGATGAAGAATACGCATCTTCCGAGGATGAAGATTTCGCACCAGATGCCGCACCCGCTCAAGAAGAATCATCAGAGTCGGAACCAGAAGATTGCAGATTCTAACCGCGGTAGTAGATCAGCCTAAGAGAAAGGCTACCAAAAGAAAGCGAGGTGATGAGGAGGAAGCAGAAGATGCGGGGTTTGAAAATTCCGGTGATGAAGCTATCATTGAGAAGGGGTTGAAGAGGCGAAGGAAAAAGAGTGAGAAAGGTGGGAAGGACGAGGAAGATGATGAGGGTGGTGAGGGGGGGTTGATTAAGACGAGGAGTATGCGCGCTCAAGAGTATGTTTTATCGTACCTCTGTGTTATATACTACTGTTAACCGATTTCCATAGGAAAATTGAAAAGAAACCTCTTGCAGATACCAAAGCCGCAACTGTCGATGTGGATGCTCTATGGGCAGCCATGATATCCGGCAAGCCCACCCCACCCACCGCCGCCGAACCTAGACCCTCCCCAGACAGCCCAAGTAAACCCATCTCTCCATCCAAATCGGGAAGTAAATCACCAAAATTACAGAGAGATTCCAAAGAACGAAACACCTTCAACGAAGGACCAGATTCAATGATCAAGATAAAACGCACCTACCATTTCGCGGGAAAGGTCATCACAGAACAAAAACTCGTACCGAGAGATTCCGCCGAGGCGAAGCTCTTCCTCGCGTCTCAGGAATCCGCGACCGCAAAAGGAGGAGATGCGGGGAGCGCGGCCGAACTTTTCGTCAAGCCCAAGCGCGGACTCAAGAAAGCCCGTCGTTCAATCTTTGAGCCTGTGACGGAGAACCTCACACATCAGAGAACAGATCTGTATTTTGGGGCGGCGGCAGCGGTGAGACTGGCGAATGGTGCGGGTGCGGGTAAGGAGGCGAAGAAACTGAATACGGTGGAGAAGAGTGCGATGGATTGGGCTGGGTTTGTGGATAAAGAGGGGATTAAGGATGAGTTGGATGCAGCTGGGAAGAAGAAGGGGGCGTATGGGGAGCGACAGGCTTTCTTGGCGAGGGTGGAGGCTAAGAAGATAGAGGATGAGAGAAGGGCCAGGGGGTTACCTGTTTGAGGGCCAAGTCATGACGTTCACAATGTCGGGTTTGGGAAATACGAGCTTGGAGTTTGAGGTCTAGGGCGTTGAAGCGTAGTGTGGGAAATCAGAAGTTAGGACATGTAGCAGGTTCATGCAAACGCAGCTACGATGCTGTATATGGCCATGCATCCACAGGTCGTCACGATGTAGACTGCATTTCGGCAATGCATCAAAAGCGGGCGTTTATTGCATAAGGAGTCTCCTCGCTCTCCTCACGGAAAAGACAGGAAATATCGATTCTACTCTCTCCTGACAGCTTCTCACCATCATACATTAGATACCCCAGAAAGAAGAAAGAAGAAAAGAAGAAAGAAGAAAGAAAAAAAGAAACCATAGTATACTACATGCAAAAAAACACGAAACTATGATACCTACAAATCAACTTTCTATCCAGCCCACCATCCAAAAACCTAATCTCGCATCTTCGGTGCTTGAGAGTTCTCTCCATCGACACAATACCAAGAACAATACCGAGAACAACACAAATAACAGAACAAAACAAAATAAAATAAGATAAAATGAACAATCAACAACCACAACACAACCGCCCACAACGCGCACTCTCCATCACAGACTTGCAAATTCTTTTATCTTCTTTTTCGCAACTCAGATTCAACGTCGCGTCGTGGATTCTCAGGAAATGTAGACGTGGGATGATGCTGTTTATCAGGGCGCTAAACGAAAGGGGTCTTTGCGTTTCGGGAATGGAGGTGGGGTTTGGGGTTGGGTTTGGGTTGGTATTGGTATTGGTATGGTGTGGTGTGGTGTGATGTGGTATAGGAGGGGATCTGGTGGTTTTCAAACTATCTACCTGTTTTTGGGGAGGAGGGGAAATGGGTTGGTGGGTGGGTTGGGTGGTGTGGTTTGATGGATGGATGGATGGATGGATGGATGGATGGATGTACGTGTATATATATGTATGTATGTATGCAACAATGCTGGGCTTGTGAGTATACTCAAGACCAGTGTAGAGTGGAGAGCTCTTTGTCAAGTTTGCTCTGTGTTGATTTGAGAGGGAGGATGGGTGGCTATCTGGTAGCTACACATGGAGAAGCATCAAGTGAGGAGATTGCAGTGAGTGGATGGTTTGGGCGCGGGCGAGGATATTCCTAACTTTGAATTTGAAGATCGAGTCTTAGTATTAATATTGGTATGAGGAGGACGGTATGAAAGAGCATCTCTGATACTCGAGTATTGATCGAAGAGGTGCGGTTATGGGTTATTTCGGGTAGCTGTCTAGTGTGACGTGATACACCGTCTGTTTAAACGAATTCAAGACTTCGTAACTTGAAGCTGGAAGCTGGAAGCTGGAAGCTAAGAAGAGGAAGAGAGAGAGAAAGAAACCTAAATTGATACACATAACTTATCCTGAAATCCCGTAGCCCATACCTCGACCCATCATCCAAACATCCGCAAACCAAACAGCAGAGCCCAAATTTGAAAGCCATACAATACACACAATACAGCCTTGCCCCAGAACCCAAACTCAACGCTCATCTCACCCATCGATTCCAGGGCACACATCACCTCCATGCAGACCTTGATGCCGCATCACTACCGAGCGCTCATTCAAGCACTCGAGGATATCATCCCAGCTAGCTAATGGGGGGAGGAAGCGATACAGGGGCTGTCCGGGTATGGGGATGCAGCTTAGATACCTATTACGAGAAGGAAAAGTTAAGTGAACAGGGCCGATGGAACTGTGGATATTGAGATGTTTGTTGGTATATCAAGGAAATAAACTAGACGATTAGCCGAGATATTGGAAGTTGATACTAGGAAAGCAAGGAAAGGGGTAAGATGGGTGAATCGGATGTATAGTGAATGATAGACCACCAGATTTTAATCGGACAACGAAAGTTGGGATGAGGAATCAATCTTACTTCGAAAGGGTCTTTGAGCCATCTGAAGTCTCGGTTTTCAGGATAGGTAGGAAGTGGAAAATTGTATTGTTGAACTGATATACTGCCTGGAAAACAATGCACGAAGCCCATCTGCGAATATGTCTATGGTATACACACAATAAAACGACGAGTTGAAATTACTACGCTCTTTTGGACGGTAAGACTAACCATCCATCCATTCATTCCTTCCTCCATTTACAACCTGAACCTGCCTTTCCATCTGGGTATTTCGCATAAAAGTAGATGAGGTATCTGATATGAAAAATGCCTATATCCGCCCGCCTTGACCTTAAAAACACCGCTCGCTTTATGACTCGTTAATAATCCATGCTGTGCTGTCCACCCATGTACATTAATATCCTTAGTGATGCACCTTATTCCCATGTAGACCAAAATTCACTCCCTCAAAACTGCTCGATAAGTTCAGCTCGGTGGCTCATCCCCTTGCTCGACCATACAAGGCCAAGTTCCATGCCTTGGCAAGTAGGTTTGCTACCAACCCTGTAGTCGCCAAAACGAGAAAGATGTTGAAGACCTCAAACCAATGCTTTGGTCTAACCTCAGTTTCAATAAAATCCTCCACGGTCCCCTTCTCTGGAGCGACGTTGGGTGGAAATCGACCAGTAGTCATATACTGCTCCATCAAAGCATCCTTCTCGTACCATTTCTCTCGTAACCAAACCTCAAACTTTTCGGGGTCATCCAATGGTATATCAGCAATCTTGAACCGACGCCAAAAGAGGTTTACCGATTTTGGGGGTCGTCCCTCGATATACGAAGAGGTCAGGGTAAAGTAATCCTGTCCAAACTTTCCTCTCCTATAAATTGTTAAGATAATGCGGTCATTCGAAGGGGTTGGTACTTACGGGACACCCTCATAAGCCATTGTACAATCATAAACATAATCAACAGTCTTTTTTCAATTCGTTGAAACAGAAGAAAGAACCGGTACTCCTTGAAGAAGAAGAACGTGCTCCATGTCCTGAACACCAATTTTCTCTGCCCATTTCGCACTCGCGGCCCTTCTATTATCGCTTGCATTGGTACCCTCAGGGAATAGCAGAAGCCACATGGGATCGAGTTGCGAAGCTCCCGGGCGCTTCTCTTGAAGCTGCTTGAAACGATGAGCCATTACTGGCCGGTCTTTTTCCATCTTTCTAGACATGAATATAAAATTATAGAACTGCATTCCCCAACCAATAATTGGAACCCATTTGAGTGAATCTTTCGCAATAATGTAAATGTAGCCGTGTGTTTGAGATTGATTAGTGTATGCTACCCACCAGAGGTAGAGCCAATCCGTATAAAGCTATCAAAAATGAGTATGAAGAATCCAAGGATTTTAAAAGTGTACCGACTTGATGGTTCGCGATCATAATTAATCTTTCAGGAAAATCGCATTCCGCCCTCCCATCTGCAGTTTTCCGCAACTGCCCTGCTACTGAAGCATCACCACTTATTCTGACTACTGTCGGACTCCACCATTGTGTCATAGTCGTTATTACAAGCCCGAATGATTGTTTGGTGAGCGCCATCCAGGAATAGTAGATATTTCGATTTATCCAATACAAAGGAAGGCCGATAAGTTGTGTAGCTTGTATCCTTGTTCGAGTCAGCAATGAATCTCGAGGCTCACCCAGCACAACTTACGTAGAACAACAAGCCCAGAAATAAGTCGCGAAACTTAACATTCTGCAAACTTGGGCGACAAGCCCATGTTTTACTTCACCCGACGGATGGTCTCCCACTACCTTTTCCCTGGTTCCTCCTCCAAAATCCGGGACCGGTTGCAGGCATAGTGGAGGCATTGTGCCTTTGCTTGAGATGTTGATCGGGCATGATGATTTAAACCAATTTTGAGAAGTAGTTTTTGTTTTTGAAGTGATGTAGAAGAGGACCTCTTGGGGTTTGAACACCCACAGTGAGGTGAGGCTTTCTTTAAAAAAAGTATTCGACTAGGCAGATTTTGTCGTGTGCTCGGGAAGGCGGGAGGGCTGGAAGGTTGGAAGGATGGAAGGATGGAAGGATGGAAGGTTAGAAAGGCTGTTTGGTTCCACTCGCAGCTAGCTAGCAAGTACGTACATAGTACGATAGTCAGTAAACCTATGGAGGACTGCTAGCTTATTTGGTGGGGGTGAGCCAAGTAACGATAAGCTAGTCATTTGTAGTATAAATGTAGTGAGTAATTATGAATATATGAATATATAGAGATATGTATATATAGAGATATGTATATATATAGCTATAGATATATATAGCTATAGATATATATAGCTATAGATAATAATATAGATAATAAATATATAGATAATAAATATATAATAATAAATATATAGATAAATATATAAATATATAAAGATATAAATATATAAGAATATGTATATATATATAGCTATAGATATAGATATATATAGATATATATAGATATAGATATATATATATCTATAGATATATATAGATAATAAATATATAGATATATAATATATATAATAATATATAAATATATAAAGACATAAATATATAAAGATATAAATATATAAAATAAGTACGACGAAAGGAATATATAAATAAATATTAAATATTAAATAAATAAAGCTTTATAATAGTAAAGTTAAGTGAAGGTTGATTAACCAATTAATAATTACATGTGAGTGAGCTTTGACTCAGCTTAATTCACTAATTACGGAGTAAGCCTTCACTACTTACGGCCTTCACTTAAAAAGAAAAAGCACGTGGAAAGCGATCGGCGGGCCGGAAAAACTTCGTGCACGGACCATATCTTAATTCTAAAGACGGAACGGAACGGATATAATAATAAAGCCTTTTCTTTCTCTTTTTTTCTTCCATGTCTTCCAATTCACCTTGGTAGTGCTAGTTATAGTATCCATGGATGCATAAGGATGAGAAAGAAAACATCACGAAACTCATATGTTGATAGAGATTCAAGATTGATGATCAATAAGCTGATATGATAATGGTGCTTTTGCTTTTGCTTTACATCAAGCGGAATATAATTAATTCATCGACATTAATACAGTATTGAGCCTTGCCCTTGCGCAAATCAAAAAATAATCCACGGATACGGCACTCCACCAATCATCAATGACAATCATACTCCGCTGGTGTCCGTCTCTCTTGTTCTATATATCATCTAAGAGAGCTTTCTTTCCCTAATTTGTATAAGATCATCTCGCGCTTTGTCTATGTATCATACGTACACAACAGTGACGGCGATATCAATCTTACCTCCTTTCAACTCCAATATGTTCGCGAGGACTTTGCCAAGACCTCGCTGGGTACAAAATAGATCTTTTAGCAGCACAGCAGCTAGATTCGAGATCCTAGATGTAGCAAGTCTTCCGGATAGGATAGTTCCTAGATATCACCGTAAGTCTAAAAACATTTTTCTTGTACCTTGGGCCAAATATTCACATGAAAATATATAGGATCCCGGGAGGGTGATCTTCTTTCTTTACAATGGCCTTCACCTCCGCGAAATATGTTAATAATAAAGAAGGATCGTTCCCCAGTCGTTTCAGAGGCTCTTATTGAGTATTTGAAGTTGGTGTAACTTGCCATGATTGAAGTAGATCTATTTGCTGACTGGATATCAGGCATATACACTCAAATTACCGCAATTCCTCTCTGATTCTTGAGCAAAAGGTTGCCGAGAGCATACACAATTCCTTGCCATTTCCAATATACACTACTAGTTCTCCATCTCTCTTTCCAACCAAGGTTGATATGGTAACAACCCTTGGTGGAGATGGAACAATCCTACATGCATCATCTCTTTTCAGCACAACCCGCCATGTCCCTCCAATTCTTTCATTTAGCATGGGTACTCTTGGATTTTTGGGAGAGTGGAAATTCGCTGAATATAAGCGAGCCTTTCGAGAAGTCTACATGTCGGGCGCTGCTGCAGGGTCTCCACTGTTTCAAGACGAAATGCATCCTCATGTACAAATATCTACTTCAGAAAGGACTGACGATATTTCCGGCTGGTCGAGTATCAGAGGCAAGTCTATGGGATCAAACAGGAGTTCGAAGGTACTTCTCAGGAGTAGGCTGAAGGTTGAGGTCTTTGATGCAGATGGGAATAGTACCCAAGAGAGCACAGAGGGAGATGTGGCATGCTATGAATGAGGTCATCATTCATCGAGGAAAAGAGGCACACTTGGCCATCATCGAGGTCTTCGTCAACAATCAATTTTGACTGAGGCTGTTGCTGATGGTATGATCATTTCCACGCCAACAGGAAGTACAGCATATAGTTTGAGTTCTGGTGGAAGTATCATTCATCCACTGGTCAGCAGCCTTCTTCTTACACCGATCTGTCCGAGAAGTCTTTCGTTTAGACCTCTTGTTGTACCTGCGAATACACCGATCAAACTTCGATTGAGTGAAAAGAATCGGGGAAGGGAACTTGAAGTCAGTATCGATGGACAAAGACGAAGTATAGGTGTCGGCGTTGGTATGGAAGTAAGAGTCCAGGGCGAGGAAATGGTAAAAGGCAGCAATGAGTGGGGTGGAGGCGTTCCCTGTGTTATGAGAGGGGCCAAAAGTGGCATGAAGGATGACGACGGCTGGGTTGGAGGCTTGAATGGCCTGCTGAAATTCAATCATCCTTTTGGTGAAGGGTGATATTCAAGATCGATCGAACAGTAGACATTGATTTTGCTACCGAGGTTGAGGCAAACCCCTCATTGGTAACATGATTGTTGAAAGGTATGTTTCCAGAATCTAGGTCTTATTTTTTCGGCCTAACACTACATAAAGACCATGGACGGTGTTAATCTTCGCTAGACAAACGAACTATACTCATGCTACATTTAATTCTGAGCAGCTTTCAAGCGCGAACTATGACGTCTTTTCTTGGAGATTTTGTGTGGGAAGAAAGTCATCCACGTTCAAACCCATCATAGGTCGGGATGTGTATTTTTTAAAAGCCGAGTCATCTTCTCGACATTCGCGAGCCCAATATAAATTCCTGTTCATTAGGAAATTAGGAATCCCTGACTCACCACGGAAAATTTATAGATCTCATGGCTTTTTTCGTTTTCATTCTCATCTTGGTACGATCTATCGTTACCAAGGACTTTAATTATCAGAAGACGCTGTTCCAAGATTGTGGGGGATCAGTCACTCAGCCGCCAATGTTGCCTCTAGTGATGCATTGCAACGGGATTACAGTGCTTGAATGTGCCCTCGGTACTTTCTTTTACTTCGTGTTATGGCCGTGTTGGCCATAGCGACCGTAGAAACATCCCGACTAGGTAAAACGTGACATATTTCTATCACATATCCGATTTTGATCTCAACGTCCTCGGTGAAGACCGAGGATTCGTACGCCATTATCTCTATACATTTGAAACTTTTGGTGCATCTTTTTTGGACCGGGTTTGTTCGGTTTGGTTCGTACTATTCGGTCTACCACGCTTCTGCTGTTTTTTCAGCGACCCGACGTCATTGTAACATCTGAAGTCGTAGATATACAGCACGTTGGAATCTCTCCTAGGTATTGACTCATATCATTCTATCAAGATCAAAGATGATCAGAGATATATTGCTACATTCTATAGTACAAGAACAGTCGATCAAACAGTGCAGATGATACATCAATCTCGTCATTCATCAGATCTCTTTATACACCTTTCAAGCTATTTGCACAACTGTCATACGTGATGGAATAAGCTGCAGTTCAAGCTAGAATGCAATTTAAGCAAGGCTGGAACTAAGCTTCATTGATGGGGACAGGGTGGATTTGTATGCCCAAAAGCCACCAATAAGGAAAGGCTTCCTGTGCGACTCTCAGTACCTCTGTGTGGAGTATCATTTCTTCTATCTCGTATCTCGATTCTTGGACATGTTCCTTAACCCTATCTGCTTGATTTCATTACGACGATGACTACAACCGCATGTCCGCAAGATCATCGTCGATGAGATGAGGTACTTGCTTTTTCGGAACATGAGTATTCCGGCAGAGGATAACACCTTTGGCTGAGTTTGGCAATAGCATGCAATAATAGTACAGAATGAATTTTCTTGATGTTCAGGTGAGGTGGTCGTTGGTATGTGGTAAGTGCCATGGAAACAGATATATAAAGACAGGGAAGAGCGGCCAACCATTCTTTCTTCATCACAACAATAATTTCAGGTTTTCAATCAATACAAGGCTCAACCAACAACAAGCAACCGACAATCTGGGCTTCCAGTCTCCTCAGTTCAATTCGCAGTTTCAAGCTATCAGATCTCATCAATCGCCATGCATTTCACTCAGGCTACTTCTTCCATTTTGGCCACACTTGCCTTCTCTTATACCGTATTCGCTGGTGTTCTAGAGGCAGCCGATACATTTTGCTCTCGGAGCGCAGGATGCTATTGGGAAAATCCAGCTTCTTGGCCAGGTGTTTATGAGTGTAGCTGCAATCTTGCCTCGCCAGATGAAACATCAGTGTATGGACTTTCATTCCTCTCCCTTCCATTTAGCATTTAGTCCAATCAAAATCCGCCAAAACAATTAGTTCAAGCTAAATAATATAACAGACTTCTCGTGCAAATGTATACCGATAAGAACTACGAAGGATTTGTCTACAATGGTTATTCTACACCAGGTGTATGTAACAATATGCCTGATGTCTTTAACCAGAATACCGAGTCAATGAACATCAACACCAATAACACTCCTGGCTGTTGGATTTATACTCAAAAAGATGTAAGAATCGCAATTCAATTGAATATTCACCCCCCACCCTTTACAATGATACTCAAATTGAGATCAAAAGTACAAATTCTGACTGATATACTCATAAAAGTGTCCCGCGGATCAACCCTACGCCGTTGTCGACGGAAAAAATGTTGCAGAGGAACAAGGTATTTACTACAAAGGTGTCCAGAGTTGGATTTGTGATCCTTTGCCTTCTTAGATTATCTTACCGTCTCCCTGCCGCTCAACGTTACATATAAAACACGATGCAGAAAGAAAGTCTGAGAGTTCTCTAGAAATTGGTGGATGGTTATCGACAGGTATCTGAGCAAACAAGCGCTGGCAAAAAGGTCGGGCAATTGGAGTTGAATGGGTTGTGGGAAGATTTTCTTTTTCTCTTCTTTCTTTGGGCTCTATCTTTTTGGAGGATGAGATTGATGAGTTTTTATCTATTCACTGGGGTTGGAGACGATTGGAGGGAGCTAAGGATATGATTTGGGACCTTCGAAATACTTCTTCAAGGGGGAATCCAACATTCTCGCCTATTTTAGTCCTTTTAATTTCCCTTTGTTTTGCTAGGTATTGGTAGTTGGTATTGATATTAGATAGCAAGTTATATAATTCATTAAAATAGTTTCATTTCACTCCGAACTGTGACTCGATATATATTGAAGTTTGCTCATTGATACTTGTGCTTTGTTATCATCATATAATTCTCTAATCTCGCATATTACCTCAATCCAGCTTGTAACACACTCGCTGAGCTTAGTTGCTCTTTCGTTGCAACAATTCCCAATCCTTCAAACGGTATACCTAAACTCCGGATGTCTATGACCTAACCTCTCTGTATTCCCCTCCAACAACCTTCCGTCTCTCATTCCACCCTCCCGCATCCGATTCTCCCACCTGCAGTACCCCATCGTAATACTAGTAACCACCAAACACAACCCTAACATACCGAGGTTTATTGCATGGCCAGTTAGATACCGAGGGGCGTCCGCAGCAATATAGGTGAAGGTTGCGATGAAAGCAGCGATGTTGGCGATGCCGATTTGAAGCCCTGAGGCGGAGGCTCGTACGTAGTGCGGAGAAGTGTTGTTTGCTAGCCAACCTTAGGGAAGGAGGGTCAGTTCGGGGAGGGCTAAGATGTGGAGAGACAAGTGGAGGCTTACCCATAACTATAGGTGGGCACGCAAAGCTTCCAGCGGCGACGAAGAATGTACCACCATATTGAATGTGAGGCTTTGAGGTGGCAATGAGCATTACATAACCAATTATGGCAATGCTGGAGCAGATGAGCATGAAGATACCGCGGCGCTTGAAGTGGTCTGAGAGGGAAGTCACGAGAATCACGCTGAGGAAAGCGGCCATGTTTGGGGGGGCGGTGAGGAGGTTTGCTGATGTTTCTTAGCTTGGATTCTTGACTTTAGAGAATAAGAGAAGATTGCAAAAGATTGTTAACTCACCATTTACCCGAGTATAGCCCAAAGCAGTGATAATAGTGGGCAAGAAAAGAGAAAATGAATAGATAGGAGTGATGACTGCAAAGAAGTTAAGTGACAGTAACCAAGTATTCCAATTAAACACAGCAAGTTTCACCCAGTGCCAACTAAACTTCTCATTGTCTATGTTGGCAACGGGTGAAGCACCTCGATAGTCAAGCTTCATACGATGAATGGCGACGTAACGTTCTTCTTCGGTTAAGAATTTGGAGTGTGAAGGGGTATGCGGTAGGAAGAATATGGTTATAATCCCAAAGATAACAGTTATAGCCCCTTCTACAAAGAAAATAAATGGCCAGCCATTATACCCTGGGGCTTTGATCTCTGAAAGTCCAGTGGCGAGAAGACCACCGAAAGCCCCCGATAATGGGGCGGCGCAGTAGAATAGGCCAATTCTACGCATGAGCTCGTGACGACGGTAGAACATGGCTAGATATATTATCATACCTCCTAGTAATCCACCTTCCATGAGCCCCAGGAAGAAACGTGCAATGAGTAATCCTTCCCATGTTGTTACCCATCCAATACAGAGACTTATGAAGCCCCAGCTAATCATCAGGATGGGTAGATAGTATCCAGCGCCTACTCGTTTGACGAGCCAATTCGATGGAACTGTACTGTGATATTAGCAATATCTAGATAGATCGGGAGACATGCATACTATCAACACATATGTAAGGAACATAGAAGATAGCCAAAGCAATATTAAACTTTGTTCCCTTGAGAATTCCCAAGTCCGCTGCCAATCCATCGATTTTAGCATTCCCAATATTGGAACGATCAATGAAAGCGAGTAGCCATAGTCCAAATAACCATGGCACAACGTTTCTATCGATTTTCTTGGTAACTAGACGGTCTATTTCTCTAGTGATTTGGATTTCTTCGTCTGCTGGGCTGGTATTCGCACTCTCGAGCTCAGCTGGCACAGTCTTTTCCTCTCGCATCTCAAAATTAGGGGTATTGAAGATCTTTTCTGGCGCTTCTGTAGTTATGGCCATGATTGAAGGGGCTAAAAGGGGTTTTCAGACAAAAGTGAAGGTTTTCGATACAAGAACTTTATGGGGGCATTTTCCGGAAGGGAGTCAGTGTATCGTAGCACAGCAGGTCCTGATCTAATTCTACATGCAGCATTAATGTCGTACATATATACGGTGTACGGATGAATAGAAAATGAGACAATACATCGGCTTTCAGAATCCGGGGTAGGGATAATGCGGGGTTGAAGGGGTTGAAGGGGTTGAACAAGGGGGGCCATGTAGATTGCAAGGGCAACAGTTGGAGGATAGCTTCATTCAGTAATACTTCATCACTATACGCTCCAATTCAAGGATGACCAAGATGTACCACACTATGAATACTGTGTATATAATTGGGTAGATAACGATTACTGCACGATCTTTGACTAGTAAATGGATCTTGGTCACTTGGCTACAGGTCACATCACTAGTCAATTACTATACAGGTATTCAACCTGGTAAATACTGCTTTATGTTGTTTGATTGGATAAAGGAGGGGTGGAAATTTTTGGTTGCATATATCAGTGATTAAGAAGAGGAGGAAGCTGAAATCTCTGTAGTTCAATTCTGGGTTCGTTGTCTAATTCTGATTTCAGCTGGCAACCATGCTCATCATCGATTCATCCATCGTTCATTGATGAGATCCAGAGGGGCTTCTTTCTCACATCTTGAAATTTGAGAAAGGTGAAAACTTCTCCCAGGTATAAATGCGTTTGATTCATTCGCATGGATAGATGGTTGATTTGGCCTTTGCTGCCCAGATTTACTGGAGTATGTTCTTGAGTTAAGGTCCAAGGTTCTTGAGCGTCTAGTTTCCCTGTAAGTGACCTACAAAGCTCGCTTTCGACTCTGATCATTGGCTTAAGATTTCATATATACAGAGCTTCCTATGACATTCTTCTCTTAGCTACACCCATGATGAATGGTGGTTTCCAAGACTGATCTCGGATAGGCTTAATCATTTCGAGAACCAGCTCCTAGAGCTCTTGTTCAAAGGTCAGAATTTGCAGGAAACAGCACTGCGGTAACATTACTATATACTTCTAACATGCCTTTACCCTATTTCTAATCCTACGAGGTGGTGAGTTCAGCTACGACAATTCACATATGAGGCCCAAAATCGCAGGAATGATAACTTCAGAAGGTGACATATGGTCACGTTGTACACTATTATTGCCATTCTAACAGTGACCAGGTTTCAATCTACCCCAAAATTATTTGGCTAATTGACTTCAACTCATTTATTTTCCCCTTCAACATAAAACTAAATGTCGCTAAAGCTAACTAGTTACAAGAAAGTGAAATCCCAACCGTGACTGATCCTTCACGTCGCCCGAGCTTGTGGCAATTTCTAAGTGATTTTCCGGAGATTGTCTCATCATACTTTGAGATTTTCAGCCCCCTAGTTATCATAAGACTCACTAGATTAAGCCTTTGCTGTCTTTGATAGTTTCCTCCACAATTTTAGTCATTTCCCGGAGAAAACGCTCTACAGCAATCCCATTCCCCTCATCTTTGGTGTCAAAGTAGATACCCTTCTTCTCCGCAGACCATAATTTGTCCAGGTCGGTGTAGATTTCCTTGCATGATGTAGAGTTTTTTCTCGACGTTTGTCATTGTCCATCATATGTGCATCATGTTTGAGAAGTGTCTGAACATGTTTGCGCGCATACTTTACATCCAGTTTCCTTCAGCGAGCTTCGATTTGCCACCTTGGGAAATCTCTCGCGGACAGCTAGACTATGAGATGCAATAACTTGAACCAGGCCTACTTTATTTCTAAGGTCATCGTTCTCCATTGCCATGGCATTCTCCTTTCAATCTAATGATGATTCGAAACCGAGCGTCTAAGATATCTTGTTTTAGCATCTTGTAGACAATTAGCATTTAATGTATAGAATAATAAGCTCAAATTGACTTCGCCTTAAACTCCAATGTTACGTCTGCTCTCTTGTTAGTGAGTAGCACATGCTCTCGAGCCGGTGATGAATTTATTTTTATAAACGCTTGTGTCTGATAATAACCCTACTTTTTGCATAGGAATGTTGAGCTTCTTTTCGGCGTTTTGCTCGGGGATCGTTTTATTGATACACTGCCACATAATGTTGTCTATTGGATTAACAACGTTGGCTTGACTTGGTAGATTGGCTTACAGAACCTTGGAAATAGCAAGTTCTAACCGATCGGTCACAGATCTTGAATTGGTATTATTTAGTTCAAGGCAGTGAATTTTCATCCTATGATGGTTGGAGTGAATGGGTTAAGGGGGTAATGACAGGCGGGAGGGTAGTTGGTGAAAAGAAAATAATCTAAAAATATATCCATTTAAAAAAGAAAAGGTCGAAGCCATTCGTAAGTTTTCTCTCACTTCTCTAGTACGTATGTAATTGTGAAATCCATTATAGTTGATCCGGCACTAGTAAGGTTGTCATATGTTCGAGTTGACAGCTCAGATGCCCTCCTTTGCCGATGAAATATTGAATATAAGTGCAATTGTTTGGATACACTCGAGCATACTACAATGGCAGAGTGTTGTGTACTGAATTTGGATATGAGAGGATGAAATGGAGCTGACTAGAAAGGTGAATGCTCACTCACTGGCCATTCAATAGAAGCTCCAGTATTCTTCAAGCCGAATTTGTATAATTCGCTTTTGTCTGCTGATATCTAAAGATGTAATGGGATGCGTTGTGGGGATGGCAGAGAATGTGTCAGAAGAATGATAGCAAAGTAAGTTTCACCGACGTTCAAAGAATGAAAAATATCCTCCAGGACATATCGGCTTCATTCAACTACGTGCGCGGACTCAATCGAGATCATCATTTATTTATGCTGGTTGATCTCGTCGTTACTCTCCTTCGTTTGAAAGATGAAGAGATACAAGTTTCATTCATCAAGCAGAAACACCTGGTGAAAGTCAATGAGAATGTTTGAATACCTAGGTATTGTATTTTATTTTAGCAATATTGAGAAAGATATCAATATATACCATAATATCAATGAGGCTTGGATAGCGATTAAGTAGACCTCTATTTTACTTTATGCACACGCAGCAAGATCCTCTTTCAGGGTCCTTCTATGCGCGTGTAGAAATTCAATTCCGTCCTAAATATCAACAATCTTGCCTTCCTAACACATCACTACCCACTGTCCGACAGGTTTGGTCAACATCTACGCTGAATTTGGCAAATTTCCCCTTCTCTCTCAACCTCTTCCCATACTTCATAAATACATAAGGACTAACAAGCCACAAAGTAGCAGTACCAGCCAATATTGAACCAGCGACATTCGATCCCAAACCATTGTACATCTGGTCTGCGAAGAGAGGAAATATACCAGAGAGCAGGGCTCGAAGAGTTGAGTACGCAGCAAAAGCGGAAGATGCGTAGACTGTGTATGTCTATATTGATCAGCATAGATGAACACAAGAGAAGAACTAGGCTGGCGTACATCGGCCAAATAATTCCCAAGCGCATATTCAATTTCATTTGCTGCAAATCCAGCACCTGCTAATCCTATCATTGGTACAATCCAGTCAATGCCATGGACTAATGGTGGTGTAGTCCAGGCCATTAGCCAAAGCCCAGCTGCTAAAACTGGTGCCCCAGTAGCGAAGCCAATGATTTTATCTTCGGGTTCTAATTCTTTCGTTTCGGCACGCTTGTCGAGATGACGAAACTCTAGCAATCTAACAGGAATACCACATACCATTCCCATAACATATGCGATAAATGATAGTGAGTATGATGTCTGGGTAAATCCATAAGGTTGAAATACAACATCCAGGGCTTCTGTAAAGAGAAATACCAAGGAGAAAGCTATGGCTGATAGTGTTGCCATGGTGAGAATGATAGGCTCTTGGATGAAAATTCTAGCTGGCTGAATAATGGCGCTTTGACAGAAAGTTCTGAAATCAGGGACATGATCGTCTGCTGTCTGTTTGCGAAGGCTGAGTTTTCCTGCATATGGTTGGACGGCGATAATATGGTTTCCAAGAAGTTTACTAGGACGGGTTTCGGAGATACCTAGAAGGAGTAGAACAAAAACACAGAAAGACCCGATAGCACCGATGTGATACAACCATCGCCTTTGTTCGAATCTCGCATTAGATGAAGAAAATTTAAATGCGTAGATAGGGAACCCACTCACCAACCAAGTACACTGATGATGTAAGTCCCATATATTGGACTATGAGATCAGTTAATGTAAATCGTCCATATCAACTTCTCTCGAACAGCATCTATGTTCTTTAGGGGGGGAAGGGGGGGGGTTGGGAGATCTCGGCCCGAACAAACCTACCCCAAAGCAACCCCCAGTCCAGCCGATAGTACCCACGCGTAAATTGCATGACCTTGGGTTGCGGGCTCCCACATGTCTTCCAGACTGCCTACAATAACAGTAGCAGGAACCGATGCCGTCGCACCCATGATAAAGCGGCCGATATATGCCCCTGTGATGGAAGGTACAAGTCCAGTAACCAGGCAACCAAGCGGTAACAAGAGGGCTGAGCATGTGAGTATCGGCTTTCTTCCGAAAGCTTCCGAATATGGTGGAAAGACGATGCTTCCTAAGGATTCACCAATTCCGTACCTGTACAAACAGATGAGAATATGAATTGGGACTATGCCTAGTTGGTCGATACTTACATAAGGGAAAAGGCAATGAGTGACTGCGTCTGTGATGTTTCCATATTCTGAAGCTGCTCGTGTAGCTGCGATCAGCTTTTGAGAATATCAGTGCTTGTTGTGATGGAGGATCTCAGGGAACGAACACCACCTGATTCTATAAGAGCACTTTGGTTGGATAAGTAAGTCTTCCGATCATTTTATGGCTTCATGTCTCTTACAAGTGATCATACGTGGGATTACACACCTAAATGTATCTAACAAGAAGATACAAGCTGTATTGGCTAGTTTGCGTTTCAAAGGCCAATTTCGTGGGTGGTTTCGATTCCCCGGGAGCCAATTGACGATGTTACCATCTGATAATCGAAGACCTAAATCGTCGAGTCTTTGGAGTATATTTGAACTAGAATCTGTTCCAGTACAGGGAAATGATAGCTCGCTCAGGTCTGAAGCAGCCAAGGACTCTATATTCTTATCAATTTCAATCATCATGGGATGCTTTTCTATACAATACTCTCAACATGTACAAATAGACTAATGTGCGATGATTGTGATAGCTATCTATTAAAAGTCTTGGACGTCCTGGTAGATATGGTAATGACAGCACTGACCGAAGAATGCGGCGATTCCTACCAGATAAAAACTAGCAAAAATATCGAGGCCAAGGACCATTTAGTACTGTTGATCATCAATATCTAACACTGCCATTGTCCTGCACTTGACAAGCACGTTCGGTAGTTTGATTTGGGGAGCCCTTTTTCCAAAAAGAGGCACAGTGTACTTAATAATTCTTCCCAAATGGCCAAAAGGCCTGTCTCCACTTTACGTGTACACATTAATATCATGTTGCCTCCTTGAATGATCATGTCACAAACCAATGGTATCAAGATCAGTAAGAATCTCACGATATCGCAGATGAGATGAGCGGAGTCAACAGCTTGGACACCGTGCCTAATCACCGGTACCTTTAAGATCGACCTGAATGCCTCACAAACGGGCTTAGGCATATCATTGCCGGATCTGCCCACTAGAACAGACCCATGGCGCTGGAAAATGCAGTCTTCACGTGATGTGTCTTTATCAAATACATGCTGATCAGTACATACTATCGCAGACCAGCTGTAGCATGTAAGCCTTTTCTGATCAAACAAAAACGAAAAGTCTGAGCTTTGCTGCGAACGTGGATTGGTAGTATGTTGCGAGTCATACAATGCCTCATCCGTATTTGAAATCTTACGCTCGTTCATGGTGGGGTATGAATTAAGGTGACTGGTCTATACAGCTGAAGTCTTCTTGAGGACCTCTGTTCAGCTTCTTGTCAGTCGGGGAATCATGCTATCCCTATACATCATGTCTTGGGTATTTTGCAAAACCGTTTGTTCGGTTCAACTTCTAGATGTTTCAACCCAAGCTCATCTGGAGCACTCAATCGCGTCGGCAAATACCAGTAGAGGCAATCAGGCAAAGAAAAATGGGCATTGGGCTACTAGATAAGCCGTGAAAACTAGTTCTGATACTAGATATGCGCAGATTTTGTTTCCATGACTTCATGTAGAACTTTGGCATTTTGTTTGTCAATTCGTGCTATTCAAGTCACGAGGGCATTGAAAACTTGGCGATAAGTAACAAAGGAGCCATTCATATGAAGGCGTGCCATCGTTAACATCCAAAAGAGATAAAGAAAGAAAGTTTTCTTAAGCTTGCGAAAGTCCAACATAACTTCATAAGTCATGGCGAGTTGTGACTTCCAAGAGATGAGGTCCAAACGCCCTATACTGTAAAATACTACCCCATCCATTACTGTAAAGGTTACCTACCGCCTTTGGCAGATCATCACGTGTCGTTTCCCTCCGAATATATTTGTTGCACATCTGGAACTTCTGGAAGGTCCTCTGAACTTCATGGAATTGTCACGTGTAGATCAATCTCAGTGTCGATCAATCAACCGTACTATTCTTCCCCTCTTCTTGTCTATTCGGTTTTGCCAAATCGACTGACTGTCAAGTCTGCCATTTTCTTCTCACAATCACAAGGATCAATTTCAAAAGGACATACCTCGTTTTAATCTCCTAAATCCGTTTGTATGTCGTCTCAACTTGCCCGAGTTACCTGATCCTGGCTGGGGTGTAATATTTCTCCATTAAGCTTTACTTCTCATTTGATAACGAGGGTCAGCATATTCTCCTTTGGTAAGTCAGCAATAGGAATGTACCGAATATCGAAGCCATATTCGGTTGTTCAGCATCATTCTGTTGCAATCATGCAGATGCCAAGAAGTGCAAGCCGTCGCCATAAGTATATGACGATGACCTTCTTCCATACAAACGTTTCAGACATCATTGTGCTACGTGCCTAGTCAAAGTGCTTTTTTGCATAGAATCGTAACAGCATAATTGGATCTACCTACTGTTATCTTCACTGGCATCTCAGTGATAATGTCGGCATTCTCACGATCTAGTACTGGTATCTCTGTGGTGCAACACTTCTCTTCCCTTGTGACTGGGAAAACAATACTCATAACAGGACCCTCAGCTGGAAGCATTGGCGCCGAGACCGCAGTATCACTTGCACACGCATTCCCGTCTGCCATAATTCTCGCGGGACGTTCAGAGTCAAAGGTTCTTCCTGTGCTCGAATCAATTCATGCTCTCAATCAATCAATTGCAACCCATTTTATACATGTCGATCTCGCTTCCCAAAAGTCAATCAGAGAGGCTGCGGCATCGATCAATGGCCTGGTTGATAAAATCGATATCCTGATCAATAATGCGGGAGTGATGGCCCTGCCGAGTTTTCAGACGACTCTAGATGGGATCGAACTACAATTTGGCAGCAATCATATAGGACATTTCCTACTTACCAATCTACTCCTGGAAAAACTCCTGAATGCGGGGAAAGATGGAGGAGCGAGAATTGTGAATGTTAGTAGTACTGGATATGAGCTTGGTGGTGTGCGGTTTGATGATTGGAACTTCAACGTACGACTACTGCCCCAATCACTTTGCGAATATTTACCCCATGAATAGGATGGAAAAGACTACGACCCCTGGCAAGCCTATGCACAATCCAAAACTGCCAATGTTCTGTTCTCTGGTGCTTTGGCCGCCAGGCTAAAGGACAGAGGTGTTCAATCTTTTGCACTTCAACCGGGTTGTGCGTTAGCTCCATTGACAACGTACCGGTGAATACTGATCAATCAAATAGACGTACCAACAACAAATCTCCAAGCTCATGTAACTCCGGATTTGTGGAGTAATGCAATGCAGCAACTCTTGGAAAGTTCAGGCGGTATGTATACTAAGCTTCCACGAACCGGATAGCTACTAATTATATTACAGGTCAAGATTTTGAACCGCCTAAAACTCTCCAGGAAGGATGTTCTACTACCTTGGTTGCAGCTTTGGACCCATCCATCTCAGGTATACTCTCAAAGATTTTTCTCTGTTAAGCGCCCCAAAAAATGTGACTGACACCTCCACCAGACTCGTCAGGAGGCTTTCTTCAAGACTGTGTCTTGAGACCAATACCTCAAGATTACGCAGTTGGGGTGGGAAATCAAGCTAGGCTGTGGGATTTAAGTGAGAGGTTGGTGAGCCAGCAGTTTGATATTTTTAGTTAAGGGCGACGGCGATTCTTGCTCTCGGGATTGTTATGAACACGTCGGGAACTTTGCTACTCCATATGAATGGCGTATGGGGGCAGTGAATGCTCTCGCAACAGATATCCAGGATGAAATTTGTCGCTTGCAGAAGACGGTCTAATATAGGGACTGAAGAATGGAATATCTGATTCAAGTTAATACAAACTCATCCCCTTCCCTGCCCATGCAGACTCAACTCATTCCAAATACCATTTTCCAAAACCAAGTCAATGACTGGCAACTTCTCACACATATCCACCCTCCCACAATCCCCTACACAAAGTGCACAACTTGCTCATTCAAACATATCTACACTCTACCAACATTCATCGGCCCTACCATCTACAACAAAAGCAAGCGAATGCAAAACCACAGAAAGTCATACCAGGCGCAAGAAACACCAATGTCAGAATGCCGAACGAAATGAAACGAAAGGACAAATAAACAATTAGCTCAAACATTAATAAGTTATGGCCAGCAACCGGCCACCAGCACCTAGCTCTCGGCCGAAAAGGGGGACACAAGCGAGATTTTTGCTGTAAATGATTGATCACATGAGGCTCAAACTAAAATGCTCCCGAGAATGGAAATATACCAAGATATAATGGCTGGGGATGAGAAGCTAGCGCTGAGCTTGAAACCATCTTGTTATCAATTCACCTTGGATGACGTTGATCAATGATGGTATTTCCACCTACTTACCCATACGATTAACCCATTTAGTTGAAAACTAGTTCAAGGTTTTATAGCCACACCTGGTACTTGGCTTAACTACAAAGCCACAGCTCAAAACCCAAAACATGCATGGAGCATAGTCACCATTAGCATATCATCACCCAGAGGTCGTATCCTTCCACATAGCAAACATCAATTGTATCACAGCATATGAGGTTACATTCAAACGGTACGAACCAACTCCATGCATTAAGTTCTGATTTCGAGACTGCAGCTAAGCGCTCAAAAGTAATTCCTAACGTGGAACGTCGTTTCAATCTGCCCTCTATGATGGCCGTCGTCCGCTCTCCGTGCCACTTCTCGTGGGCTTTTCCTCCGAGCATGATGTTCCCAGCCATCTCTCGTCTCGTTTCGGCGTCGCTAGGGGTATATTAAGGATAACTATGTGCAAAGGTATAAACTGAAGAAAACTGTATTCATCTTGATTTGAGTGAAGAGTTTCTGTTCGTCCGCCAATATCGGTACGATTCGAGGGTATGGATGTTGAATAATTTGTCATGATCGTCGTACTTAAAAAATCTCCAACAAAGTAGATGGAGTAGTGTTGAATATAAAAAGTATAGTATGTGCAAAAGAAAAGCGTGTGTAGAAGTAGAGATACCGAGCGCACGAGGATTAGCACAGGCTCAAGGTCATCATCAGTTCATTCCACCCCCAAAAATATCAAAAACGCCATGCTCCCGTACTCGCTAATGCGAGGGGGCATATCCCAATTCCCGTTTCGGCATCCGTTCAGGTCGTCGTTACGCGTGCTGAAAATAAACGATTCGATCAATACTCGTTAGTAAAATGTTGACGCTAATTCCCACCGCGTGCAGCCATCCCCAAACTCCACGTGAAACTTATACAGAACCAAGTCTTAAGAGGGCTTCAATGGCCTCTCGTTCTTGAGAGTCTGCAGAAGCCATGTTGAGAGCTGTAAAGCCGTTAGGGGTGTAGGTTCGTGCCGGTGCTGGAACGGAATGTCCAAGATGAGTTCGGAAACCTCCCCGATATACGTGAGAATTGAAGACTTGTGGAAGAGGCCCAGATGTAAGAGGTCCCGATGCCGAATATGAAGCCGCTCTTAATGCTGCGGCTCCAACAGCTGCCCAGTCCTCTTCATCTGTAACATCATCTGGGTCATCCTCCATCGTTACATCCTCTTCAGGCTCAGATGAGGAAGAGCCCGACTGATCGCCATCCAAAGACATCTTATCGGCCTCATCAGGCATCGAGACGTCATCTCGATGAGATAAAATCGTCGAATCCCCGGCCCAACTTGAACCGGGTTCGTTGAGGCGTGTTCGAGTAAATGACCACCCTTGGTTGTTGGCTATTGGCATTCCTATCGGGTAGGAATCTGGTAAACTCGGTGGTGGTGAGTTTCCAAAAGCCCGGCCCATTCGAGCCGGATGCCCCTTTAGTCTCGCGTCCCATCGGCCCCAACCCACTTTCTCGAACAACACATTTCCCTTTACACCGCCAGCCTCACCGCCATTTCCACGTCCTTCAAGAGCACCCACAACCAGTCTTCTAGCTTTCGCGGGAGGAATTCCAGAAAAGCCGGGGACTGAAGTAGTGAGGTAGCCCATGATGTGGCGAATAGCAAGTGGGCCGTGATCCAACAGAATTTCGGGAAGATGATGCTTCGCCAAAAGGCTAGGGGTAATCGCACCCGTGGTATCCAAGCCTGGTGATCCGATATCCGATGTACCTTCAGTTCCACTTCCATCTTGTAAGTCAAGATCGGAATCGACATGCTCCAAGTTGAGCTGAGGTAACGGCGAACGAGTACCAAAAGGTTTGGTAAGGTGAGGAGGTAGGCTGGGAGAGATGGAATTTGGAGGGGTAGGAAGAGAGTGGCCCTTGGTGGAGGGAACACTTCGAGGCGCGACAGCAGTTAAGTTGTCACGGTCGAATGGTGTTGGGATTCTGCGAACAGAGGAAGTAATGGAAGCCATTCTGTTGATGGGATCAGTCGGTTGATTTGCTCTGTAGATGCGCGACACAAGATTAGTATTTGACTTATTCTAAAAACGTGTGGCGATGAATTCAATGACTCAGAATGCGATTATTTGGTAGGGCTGACTCACTTCGATTTGCGACAGAAAGGTTGCGAGCGAATTGAAATGACTTGGTGATGCAGCACAAGAGCAACTAACTGATGGAGCGTAGTTTTGTAAGAAAGCGAAGATAATGGACTGGTACCTTATGGTCGAAGAAAGCGAAATTGTTATTGTTGTTGTTGTTGGGACGCAGTTGGGAATGGTGGGCGTCGAAAGGGTCGTTGAGCTATGGGATCGGATCCGGGAAGGAAGCAATTGAAAGTTGAACGGGGATGGATAGAAGGATAGAAGGATAGAAGGATAGAAGGATAGAGCAAACCAACTAACTCTGCTGCGATTCAAAGGGGATTTGAAGATATAAGTTTGTAGAAGCAAAGTCGAGGCAGCGACGAAGTATTTTTGAGGAGATGAAAGAGTTAAGTCAGGATGGATGATGGATGGAGGGATGAATGGATGAGGGATGAATGGATGGATAGATGGAGGGATGATGGATGGATGGATGTTGCGAAAGAGGAGGAATTATGTATAAATGGAATGAAATATTAATTATTATTATACTCTATAGATAAATAGATAGATAGATAAATACCTCAGTAGATATCCAAGATATCGTGTGCGCTACTTACTTATTATTATTCACTTAATTATTATATTACTTACTTCTGTATTTCTTTCTTTACTTGAGTTGTTTGCTTTGTGTGAATACTTCATACCTGCATACATGCACTAATAAGTAGATGCCTCACATCTTCTCTGTACATAGTACTGTACATACCTCATACCTCATACCTGATGCTGATGCTGATTAGTACATACATAATTAGCACATTGGATACTGTACTAGGTACAAAAGGGAGTATGCGCACTCTTCCTCCCTCACTCCCACACTCCCACAATTCCACACTTCCACGCTTCCACGCTTCCACGCTTCCACGCCTGCCCTTCCACCCTTCTGGATGTTTATGGAAGGATGATCAATGGAACAGACCATTTTGCTATACAAGGATTATTCCTCATTGGGCTTAGCCGAGTGAGCTAGCAGGACGCAAGACCAAGACCAGAAGCGGACGTCTAGGGGTGGCAGTAAACTAGGGGGACCCCTACTCTATCACTTGGATACATTTCATCAAGATTATGCACTCCTTATGTAAGATCTCATGAGGGACAAAAGATATGCATGGATTTGTGAATCAATCACCTTCACTTTATTCATCGAATCATCATATGGTATGAGTATAAATCACTCTCATTAATCCATCCATCCAATCATGAATGGAGATTCAAAAATATGTAAGTCCTCGTGATTTATGATCTGTTAGAGATGCATCATCTTGTCTCCACTTATCTTTATCCAACAAGGTACTAGGCAATGTAATGAATGTAATGAATATAATGAATACAATTGTGAACAAATCCCGTAAATCTATATTATCTATGATCTCTATCTCCTAGATGAGTAGGTACCTACCTAGGTATATCTACTCCGTATCTATCTAATAATAATGAGATTGTAGCCAAACACTCGTATCGTATGGTATCGTATCGTACTCGTTCGTTCCTTGGTATTATCGATGCTTGATAGAAATTCACTCATACAAATGAAATCTCTAGGTAGGTATTCACAGCAGTTTTCTCTCTCTCTGCCTTTCTCTCCTTGACAGTCACAATCTCATTTTATATTAGGTAGTCTATGTATATCACTTACTAAGCTTCAAAACCGGACTCTTCATTTTGAGTTCAGCTGCTTTGTCATATCTACCCATCCATCCATCCATCCATCCATCCATCCATCCATCCATCCATCCATCCATCTACTCCGTATACAGCATTTATTTCCCTCAAGATCGCTACTTACGGACATAGAAGTGATCCATGGATAGGAGTACTGTACCAAATAAGTAATACAAGAGATAGTACTAGGTACCTATCTACCTATCAACCCATCAACCCATCTATCTAGTCTTGCATATATTATTCAGCTCACCTGAGCAGCTTAGGTTAGGTTACGGTAAGTAGATAGGTAGGCAGGTAGGTAAGCAGGCAAAAGAACATCTTAGAAAGACTTATCATTATAATTGAGAACTGAATGGTGAACTCTCTCCTTTCAACATCGTCACCATCATCCTCATCATCATTCTTACCCGCTGTTAAGAGAACTAACTAGCCACGCACGTACTGAGGAAAAAGAAAAAGAACTCGCTCACATTAATTCTTCCGTAAGAAGCCTTTACTTTTATGCCTGTATTTATTATGACTGTACTATAAAATCAAACTGTGAAAGATGCTTTCATACATACATACATACATACATACATACATACATACATACATACATACATACATACATACATACATACATACATACATACATACATACATACATACATACATACTAATTATCTCTCAATTTACATTATCCATTTGTGGCATCTGTACCTGCTTTGCTCCATGGGTGAAGGAAATAAGTAGGTAGAGAGGTAGGTCTTCTTTCATCTAAACCCTATCATGTCTACCTATCCGAATACAAAGCCCTAGGTATCCTTTCAACTACGCTAAGTACCTCGGTAGACCCGGGAGGGATGTTCTTGAATGATCGGCGGACCTTTGATAAGTGTCCGTGTTGGGTCCCGCGTACTTCCCACGCACAAACTAGAAATATCCGAATATTAGTATTTCAAATCTAAATCCTCCACTACTCTCCTAACTCTTCTAGCTTTGCAGGGAAATGGCAGCTTCCTCCGGGTAGATTCCTCAAACTTAATCTTTCATGACGTGAAAGGTCTGTTCCATACCCATTCATCGCAACTTGTAAGTCTTGCTTAGTCTTGGTATCCTTTAGACGCACAACTAAATTCAACCAACAATACTCACGTTGCTTCCAAATCTTTCTCAATTGGATACTTGGCCACCACTAGTCCCTGATCAGCAGACACACCAGCTAGCTAGCTCGTTGACCCGAATCCTAATATTAATACCATGCGTTCCTCTCATACAGTAATTTGCCAACCACTATGTTGGTAGTAGTTAGTGCTTTCCCCACTTCGGTACTAGAATGTTCGCTCCTGTGCTGTACTTAGCTGTGCTGTGTTTGATGGCCACTACCATCCCCCACGTTCTACAATTCCTGCCATGATAACAACTTCCGTGAACTTTACCCGGATGAGCATTGCGAAACCGGCGAAACCTGGTTCGTCTTCTACGTTCGGGGATCTTGAACTCTTTCAATCATCGAAGTTTCATGTCTCAAAATTGTCAAAGCAGTGACAACCACTCAATGCCTATCGTGTTTCTCGTCAAGGAAGAGATTGGTAAAAATGCCACATGATCTGAGAACGTACGCATAACATGGAAGTGGCATTATCGGATATCGGACTCTGGGAGTGAAATCGAAGAACAGTAAAACTATCCTCGATTCCATTATTCAAGGGTATTGGACAATTCGAAAGCTTGCATTCTGCTCATTTCTGTCGTACTTCCTGCCCGATCCGTCATTGTGTACCGAAGAAGCACCAACAGACAGGCCTAATACACTGAGAATGGGATTGGAACGCTAATTATGCAATCATGTGAAAAAAACAACCAACAGTGTTGAACTAACCAGCCAAAATCAGATGGCTATTGCTAAGGCCCAGCTCCACCATTATTAAGTACATATTTTCTGCACGCCTAAACAACAGAGTATACGTTAATTAGTGATCTTGACCATGGTGGGCCATGGGAATGGAGTCAATGATGTCACTTACTGCTTTCAAGACATCTACCCTCTCCTTGGAGTCAAGAAATACGCGATGATACTGTGTCAGACTTTCTCTCACAACAGCGCCTCGTGACTTTTGTCCTTCACAGATTGCTTTCATCTTAAGCTCCATTTGTTTTCGCAGGAATGGTTTGCTGAGACTAACTTCGAACTCCATGTTATCGTAGCCTTCCACCAAGGCTACTCCAAGTGTGGTAGGAATAAACTCTTCAACTCCACCTTGTCTCCCTGCGGCTGGCGTATTGTCATCGTTGTTGCCGCCGGCGGCTCCACCTGCCTTGGGCCTGGTGAAAACGTATTCACGCTCTTTGATTTTAGCAATATGCTCAGCCATGGTTGCGTCTGTACCAATTCCGTTTGCATCCATTAGAGCAATGAGATCAGGCTCTGTTAGATACCCTGGGGGCGTCGTATTCCCCTCCGTGATCATAGCCTCATCAGGTTCAAATCTCTCCCCAAGCGTGAATTTTGGCAATGGTGTACTACTGGTCCATCGCTCGTACACGTAGACATCCAAGTAGTTTTTCTCTAGAACTACTAATCCGTGCGTGTTAAATATTTCGTCTCCATACTCAAGCTCCACGTCGGTTGCCTGCCCCTTTGCATCCTCTGAGCAACAGGCTAGGAATCTTCTAACAACAAATTCATAAACCCGGGCCTCTATCGGATTTAAAGCAGTCAGTGCAACGTATGTTACAGGGTGAATTGGCGGATGTGCCTTATCATCGTTTCGGCCCTCCCGAGGCCAGTGAAAGCCTCCATTCACGAGATTTTGAGCGAAGGGCCCCCAACGATTATCTTGGGCTTGCTTCTCCACCAAAGCTCTCAAATTCATCCCCTTATCAAAGCGATCAGTCTCTGTTCTGGGATAACTAATAAATCCTTTAGTATAGAGGCTCTCTGCTGCAGTCATGGCTACCTGACTGTTCATATGTAACCATCGACTAGCTGCTTTCTGTAACTCGACGGTGGTTAAAGGAAGGGGCTTCCACTTTTTGGTTGGCTTTTCCTGCACTTTGGTGACTTTTGCCATCTTTGCAGCAAGACAGCGCTCAAATATTATTATGACAACCGCTCGGTCAAATAGACGATTGCGCTTCCAGTTGAATATAACATTCATATTTTCCCGGCTATGCGTTACCTTGATACTCCAGAATGGCTCAGGTACAAAGTTCTGCACCTTGAAATACCGTTCAACGACGAAACCAAGCGTGGGGAACTGGCAAGAGCCTAAAGGCCATTAGTATGCAAACGCCTCGTGACTAGGGGAATAAGGTTGATCACCATAACTCATCATAGCGTTCTCCAATGGTCCTCCTAACTTTCGAAGGTTGTTCGTTTGAAAGCGGGTGAAGGCAAAGCCAATCCTTAGATCAAGTTTCTATACGTGCAGCTACCGCATCTACTTGACGTTGATCTAGATCGACTGGATTCTTGGCTGCTTGAATCACATGCCTACCCATGATCAGTCATAGGTTTTGATTTTCATCATGAATATCTGCTTACGCTCGCTCAATATTACTGAACCTTGCTCTCTTGATCTCAATTCGTGGGTTACCTTTCAGCGCCTGGGCTCTCACTTCGCTGCCGATATGCTCCCCCTCACGGTCACAATCAGTCCATATGAAAAGGGCCTTGGCACCTCTTGCTTGAGACTGGATATTCTGCGCGATATCTCTTTTATCCTGCAAAAACGTATCAGTGAAAAAGATCGAGGTCAACGGGAAGATGAAGGTACATCAACGACAGATTCGATAACCTGTGCACCGAAAAAGAGGTCTTCGGGTGGAGGGGAGGTCCAATTTTTATGAGAGGGGGCAACATCGAGAGTAGTAAGATGCCCCAACACAGAAGTCATCACCGCATTGCAATTACCCCATTGCCCACCAAAATCGAAGGTGAACGAGTAGTTCTTGATGTATTTGTTACGAGTACTTGACTTGTCTTGATGATTAGCCAATGCATCACACTTCGACTGGGTGACTTACAGGTTGAGCATTACCTCCTGCCAAATGATTAGCTACAGCTTTTGCAATCGAAGGCTTCTCAGCTACACAGAGAATTTTCTGGGCCATCCTGACAGGATATTCACGTATGATAAATTTTCTCACTCTTCAACCTTGGAAGACCTTAAGCTTGGGGGTGACAACTTTATACCTCCATCTGTAGTGCAAACAAATGAACGTCTGGATCCATAAACATCATTTGTCAATCAAGTCCTCGAAATTGGTTTGTTGCGAGATCGTTGGGGAAACTTGAGTGGGTAGGGAGTAAAGACTGGGTAGTTGTTGCAAGAGTATCAAGAACCTTCCCTTCTACATGAAAAGGTTGATTGAGTTAAGAATCATATACTCGAGGGCTCGAGTAGAGAAATGATAATGTAGCTTTGATCTTTGATCTTCAGTTAATTGGTAGGATACTATCACACCTACTAGGCACCTACCGACAAGGTAAGACCGAGAGCCTCGTTGTCTTTTTAATTTACCTTGGAGTAGGGAGGTAGCAGGTAGTAGGTACTAGGTAGATAGATAGGTGAGTGGGTAGGTAGGTAGGTAGGTAGGCGTATAGATAGATAGATAGATAGATCTAGGTGGACTGTAGATGAAATGGTTACTAGGTAACTTGATTAGATGTATACCACGTATATGGATCTCTCTCTCGTCCGGGTTCTCTTTCTCTTTCTCTTTCTCTTTCTCTTTCTCTTTCTCTTTCTCTTTCTCTTTTCTCTTCTCTTTCTCTTTTCTTCTCCTTCAAGAACAATTCGTTATATACCTACTAGGTACCTCTAGCTATTTATGTTGATATCATTTTGGTGATTATGTAATCATCTATTTATGTAACCATATAATTATGGATCTATGCATTTATGCATTTATGTATTTATGCAGTTGATTGCCCCTCCAACTGCATCGATATCTCTTTTTTATGCAGGTGTGGAGGTATACAGATAGAAGATTCCTGTGTGTATGTATCCCGCTAACAAAAAACGATGTCATTTACTTGTAGAGCTCCAAGCTTTCTTCCTTCCAGGTTACTACTCGTATATCTTTTCACCTCTTGACCTCTCTACCTCTCTACCTCTTTATATCTTTACCTTCTTACCTCTTGACCTCCCTTCATCTCTGGTCAATGACCAATCTCTCTTCATTGTCCCATCAGTACATCATTTTCTTGAATTTGAGGATATACTAGAGTAGTTAAACCTACCTACCTACCTACCTACCTTCTCAAATCTGCCGCAAATATGGCTCTGCCAGTCATTAAAGCAATTGAAGATTGCTCAAACATTACAAAGACAGTCTTGCCATACTTGCCACAGTTGTATGACTTACCCCAGCAGGTACTTCAATCGTACACAAATCCCACTGAGCTGCGAAATCTTTATCTAGCTACAAATCCACTCATCTCCGCCTTCGCATTTTCACTGTTCTTAACACCTGTGTTTTTATTGGTTTCGGAAGTCAACAAGAACTATTCCCAGGTCGACAGATGTTGGAGTATCTTACCTACCCATATATAATGCCCATTTTGCCATTTATGCACATCTATCTGGTCTGCCAGCCGGGCGACTAGACAACGTACTTGCTTTCAGCACAATATGGAGTGTATGTAACATGCTTCTCCAATTACTGGATTGATTGTAACAAATGAACAGTTACGTTTGACTTTTAATTACTGGAGGAAAGGTGGATATAGCATTGGATCTGAAGACTATAGATGGTATATGCTCCCTCCGACAGGAACTTACGTCCGGGCTAACCGCTATTTAGGGAGGTCCTGCGAGAGAAGATCCCTCCAGCACTCTTCTTCGTCTTCAACATTGCTTTCATTTCGCTCGCACAAAGTATTTTGCTGTTCCTAATCGCGACTCCATCCTATGTTATGCTCTTAACTGCCCGATATGGGGCACCCTGGACAACGGCAGATTTAGTGTTTTCCAGGGGCCTTGTGACTCTTGTGGTTCTTGAATATTTTGCAGATGGGCAGCAGTGGAGTATGCAATTATAGATTTCTTTTCTTGCGCGTCACTAACATATTCCAACTCAGACTATCAAACTGCCAAGCAGCAATACTTGAAGACCGCCAAAGTACAAGGAGGATTTGACCAAGAAGCTCTCGACCGTGGCTTCGTTACCTCCGGGCTTTGGTCCTTGAGTAGGCATCCAAACTTCGCTGCCGAACAAACTATATATGGGTGGTCCTATACATGTGGGGCTGCTGGACCAGTAGAGTAGTATTCAACTGGACATTTGCCGGTGCCATGTCATACTTGATCCTCTTCCAGGCTTCGACTTGGTTCACCGAGCTAATCACCTCCAAAAAGTATCCAGATTATCAACAATACCAAGCTCGGGTTGGTAAATTCTTGCCCAACATATTCTCTACTGGGCCAATATTTCCCAAAGTGGCGAAGAAAGTAACCAAGGCCGTGAAAGGGGACAAGAGGAAGGCTTCGACAAGTAAATAAATGATAATACACAATATGCCTACAAAGTTTTAGGTTTATTGCCTCAGATGAATGGTCAGGGCAAACAAGTATTTAGAGGGGGGATAGAAAGGTCTACTACAACCTGTACAAAAGATTTCTGAGTTTCATTCTTGGGAATTATTCCTTGGTGATATTTACGATTGATGCCACACCGTACGTACATTGACTGAAGTAGCTCTTCCAACATTCCGGACTGTCGGGTAGTGTTACAATGCTAAACTCTTAATGCGTGTATACCCCATGGAAAGAATAAACCATTTTCGATGTTCAACATCATATCGAGCATGGAAAAGCTTTGGTTTTGAATTGTCGTCTTGAGTATTGGAAAAACGACTGAACACCATTCAACAACTCCTGCCTCATACAACATCAAACATTCTCGTCACGTAGCCTCCTAGAACAATGATATCTGCATCTGGCAGTGCTCTTGCCCTCACGAGAGCCTTCACTATGTCACTAACTTTCGGCAGGTACCAATGGTTGAGTATAAATTCTCATCGAGTGCCTTTCTTGCAATCATCATCTTATCATCTTGTCATCTTAAATTCAAATACTTCATTACATCTATCCCTACAAACACTGGTCGGGAAATCAGCGTTTTCACATCTTTCACTGTCATCATTGATTATCTATTTCTTTCACAACAAACAGCATAGATCATTCCTCAAAATAGAGTTACATCGACCATCATTGTTGCCTTTAGAAAGGCCGTACTTAAGTGCCTCAAACGTATACCATCTGTCTCTTCTCTCAATTATAACCTATCGACGCTCGTGAGAACTGTATCATCATGGCTGATAAGCACGAATTTGATGTATCAGTCCTCAGACGAGGTTCGCCAAGTCAAGAGTCGGCAACGCTTAGCCAACCGATGGATGTCGGCACGAGCCGGCTTCCATCACCACCCCCACCCCCATATCCAGCACAGATTGAGTATTTAGGTCCTAGGAATATCTCCTTGCCATTCCCGTCTCTGTCTGTGGCCATAAGGTCTGCTGACCTCTCCCCTCCAGAAGAGCTTTTCAGAAACGGAGTATCCACTAGCACATCACCCACAGACGCCACTGTCGTGACCTACCATCCCCATTTAAGTCCACGATTTCCCGGTCGGTGGCGTGATCGCAATATCGCCAATCATATTCTCACACTAGATCTATTACCACTTAACAGCGGCATCATGTCTCAAAGAAGGCGTGGAAATCTCAAATCTGAAGGCTGGGATCCTCAAGAAAAAGCCACCATAATTGCAGCGCCCAAATTAGCTAAAGTGAGGAGATACCATTCCCGCACATTTCCTGCCGATGCTTTCACTCAGCCACATCTCGAAGAATGTTATCCTCAACCATATGGTGCGATCTCTTCTCCCCATTCACCGCCCCTTGTATGTTACGAAAATTCTCAATCAACAAAGGCTTTGGAATTAGAATTAGAAAAATTTGAGATAACTTTACATACTTTGCACTCTGGGATCGAGGCAGTCACGCGTCGGTATAATCTGTTGGTTCCGCTTCTGCCAAGGGTTGACAACGACCTAACCTTGAACATTGAGGCGTCCATTTGGAGACGGAGACAAGAAATAATACATAAGAAATTGCAGTCTTTGAAGATTCAGAGGTTGAATATGTTGAAAGAGGTTGAAACAGCGGAGCGTGATCTGAAGCGTGTCTATGAGGAATGGATTAGGCGTATGGAGGCGAGGGAGCGATTCAAGCGGCCTCTTAAGATCATAGCTGCAGAAATGAAAGAGAGAGATATAGGGAGGAAATGGCTGAGGGGGGAAACAAGTTGGGCAGACGCTGTGAGTATGGGGAAGGGTTTGCTGCGTACGACGAATGCTGCGGATATGATGCGGAGACTGTCGTTTTAGGTATTAGGGTTGATGCTGAATTTGTATGGGCTGGTATGGGAGACGAGAACAGCGATAACTTTCTATGTTTGTTCAGCGCTTTTTATTAAATTGAATAGTCTTGGTCAATAGGAGTTTGAGTTCCTCCTGCAACCCTGCGTGTCGATGTTGCTTGCGTGATTTGACCGACTATGAAATTCGATCTACAGCATGTTAATAATGCAGCAATGTACTTCGACTTTGATACCACATACTTGCCTTCTACATCAGGATACATGACCATTTCAGGAGTATGTAAATCATCTGTGTTTGCGTTCAAAACGTGGGCGTATGTCTAATGAGTAGATCGAATGACCTAGCTAGCTAGAACATGAGGTTTCTGGTGAACTTAAACACACTTTACTCTATGATGGAAACCGAATGACTCTTCACTAAAGTTTCGAGTTAAAGTATGGGTGTTAGCTCACCAGGTCTCCAACAATGAATGATTGTTTCTCGAGAGTTAAAAGTTGAGATACTACCAAAATCTCTCATGACTCTATTTAATGACCGTGATTCATTCACTCTCGCATCATCAAGAAACTCGGTCAGCAGTGCAGTCCATAGCCAATCAAGGTGAATGATCTGTTCAATGGTAGCTTCAACACTGTTGACCACATCCCTGTACCATCATCACTTAATGTATATTGGAAGCACTATGCGAGGATTCAAGCATGGAAGAATTATTCATGACGAAACATTCAAATATCAGAAATGAGAATTCGCTCTTTGGTTTGGATCACATTTTGTTAAAAAGGTAGTGAAGAGAGTTGAAAATAAGACATAGTATGCCGAAAACAACTCCAAAGGTAGATATGAGCAAACAAACACCTTTGGGATAACCCTTCCACTTTAACCTCCGGCCACTCATCGCCAAACATTAATATGTTATGCTCCCGTTGCCGATACCCCAAACCTCTTCATCCGAACAGAACCAAAAACTAACCCCCATGTATTATTCGTCAGCCCATATATCATATCCATTTAGTGCCCAGCACATTGCTCCGAATATCATCGTACCGCCCAGCATCCACCTCCAATCTTCCTATTGACATATGCCTCCAATCCGCATCTCACCGTCAAAACCCCACCCCCTTTACTTCTTCGCGTCCTTCTTAACCTTCGGCTTCGCGTATGGTTTATTTGTCTCATAATGAATCCACCAAGCGAGTCCACCCAGGACTTGTAATCCAACCAACACTAGAATCAACTGGACGAAGAGGAATGGGTTTGCTTGCAGGACAGCCGTGGCCTTGGGTGTGAATCCCAACCATTTGAAGGCATTGGGTCCAGAGAATGCTTGTCCCATTTTTTGTTTGTCGTGTTGAAGGAAAAGAGATTTCGAAGAGATCGAGATGATTAGGTATGCGTATGGAGGTTGCAACAAATTGTAAACAATGTAATCTTCGAAAGAGCGATATTTATGGACTCGACTAGCGACTACCGTATCTCAAAACACAGGCGATCAACGTGTTAATCAATTTAAAGAATGTAAATTTCAATCCGATCAACAGATGGTAAGTAGTAGTAGCGCACTTCTCAATGGCAATTTTGACGACACAGAAGATAAGACGAGGAGAGAGAATGAGTGAGAGAGAGAGAGAATGAGAGAAGAGATTCAAAAACCTACGTTGGAAAGAAACTCACTCAGCTAACAAATAAGACCTAAATATATGAGACGATTCACAAGTGTTTCGAATCCTTGACATGGTGTTACTATGAGCCCACGTTTTACGATTTGAGGCTCTGTGATGATTGTAAGGGGAAACCGGTCGATGAAGATTTGTGAAGTTACAGATCTGTAAGAGAATTGTCACGGGAAACACAGCTTTGACTATTTAAGTGGCCAACAGCCAGGAGAAAAATATTGACCAATCAAGTGACGTTACATACTTATAATCTTCGTCTATAGAGAGACGCCATTAGGTTTTATATTCATACACCCGACTACTTCATTCGCGCTTGTATTGATTCCCAAGATAGCCCTGGAGGTTGGTTGAATGAACAACCTCAGTAAAGAAAAACATAGGTAATGCCAAACATTACACCATCATTTTACTATTCAATATATAAATCATATATAATTATATCTAATATTCTTTAAACTTTGAAAAACTCTCTTACATCGTCTTGTAAAAATGAGCCCCATAGCCTGTATTTTCTCCATATACACCACACACTTTCATAACCCCATGCAACTACATTTTTGGCGAGAAATCGCTTCGACTCCTGCAACGACCGCAACGGCCGGATGCTATTAACGTATGGGCTTGTTTGAGTAGTGAAGACGCGAATATCATCGACGAACACATCGTATCGTATATTGTGTGAGAATCTTTATCCTTCGAGTAATGCCTGATCATTGTCTGACTCAGATCGTCGATCTGGTTGTGGTTCGGGGTGAATTTCGGGACTTAGAGAGACACTTTCAACTTTCTGTATAATATTCTTTCCGGCCTTGCTTAATGCTGCCACAATGCTTTCCATTGATCGACTTTCTTGCTTTATTGTTCTCAGTGCGGCATCCATCTCTTCACAGCGTTTTCGCAATCGCTCAACCTCTGCCTTGAGGATATCGTCGTGTGCACCGAGCTGTGCGTCACCCGTCGGTTCTGTTACTCTGGTGCCGATTGATCCTTCATTATTTTGGTCCTCACTAGTCGAAGCTGTGTCCCTTTCGAGTCCTTCCGGAATGAACGGGATGTTGCTAGAGTCTTGCGTATAAGGCTTCATCCCAGCACTTAACTCTTCGATCCTTTGCTCCATCTCAAGTTTCAATTTATTCCACTTCTTTCTTTCTTCTCCAGTCTTTTCTTCCAACTGACTAGCCATCTTGACAATCTCGACGTACTGTGCACCTTCTTGTACCGCTGCGTGTCGATAGGAATCTCTACTTTTGGCAAGATCCTCAACGTCTCCCTCCAATTCAAGGACTTGAGCATGTAATCGCGCCTTCTCCTCAGTGAGGCTGAAAATCTCGGTATCGGAAACCTGGTGCTTTTTTTCGAGGGGCGCTCGCTCGACTTTGAGAACGCGAGAAAGCCGCAAGGAGTTTATCGTGCTCGCCCTGCAAGGATGAGAATGCAATCTTCTGTATGGAGATCTCATGTTGAAGCGCTGCTGTATGGACTTGCAATGCGCTATCTGATGATTGAGTGCCCGCGATGGGAGGTAAAACATTACTAGACGCATGAAGGTTCGACGAGTGAGGTGGGCCGCCGGACGGACCACCATATGATGCCGGCCCTGAAGGAGATGAGAAATTGACCGACTTCGGGGAGGGAAAGGCTCGTCCAGGTGGAGACGGCAACTGACGATTTGGGGCAGGTTGAGGAATCATATTCGAGAGCCTCTGGCTCGTACCGTCCATGGACAACGGAGTATTTTGATGAGGGGAGTATGTTCTTATAGAGGGAAGTTCCTCACTAGCTGACATAGCCTGAGACCTTCGTCTTTGGTGCATTCTAGAATCAGGCGTGTCAAGGTTATTGAGCATAGTTCTCTGGTGATCATCATCAATACGTCGCTTCATATTGCTTAAAGAACCACCTCGGGTCAAACCGTTGATCGCACCGAGAACATCCTTATTGGGGGGTGGCTTTTGAACGCCGGAAGGGACTTGTTGGACAAACTTGTCGGCCAGCTCATTAACCTTATTGATCTTGGAAAGTATCCAGTGGAGCGTTTGCTTTAGCCCGAAATCAATAACTGGAGGTGGGTCCCCAGAAGGAAGAAGTCGCAGCTGTGAGTGGGCCTGTTATCTGTAAGCAGAATTCGCAAGATCACGTACAACAATCAACATAATGGACCCTCTGAAGAAAATAAAAGAATCAAGCATTTTGTTGATACTCACTGGATTGATACCACGCTTCTCGGAATCTATACCCGAACGGAGCGTCTCCGCTAGCTGAGTAAGCCCAATGCTGCAAGCCTGCGTAACAAGGGCAAGCTCCGGGTTCTTTTGGCAGTGCTCGCAGCATTCTGGTAGAGACTCCTCTTCCTGATCAAATATCGTCTGCCGCCTGCATTGACGACATAGATTAGACATATCTTGAGGGGTATTAACCCGACCACTTGCGGTCACCCGAGGCATTTGACCAAAAGTGGAAGCACTCTGGATACTTTGTTTCTGATCATATCTATTTGTATCTAGATAGTAGGAGTTTAGTTAGTGATCAAACGTGGCGTTTCTTTCTAGGCTATCCTTAACACCTACAGTATATCTGAGATGGGGGTATTTCCACAGGTGCGTCTAGATCCACATTTGGCGTTGCATTATAATCATTCCCCTCATGATGCACCCTCTTCGCGACCGAACCTCCTTCATTCTGAGTGTATTGGCTATTTTGTGTTGCCCAGTTTTTTGGATTCCTGGATACTGGATGCTGTGAGAATGATCCCGCTTCAATTGGTGGTAACGTTCCGCCATGCCAGCCATCACAAATTCCATTTTGCTGCGCTGGTGATTTCGTATCGTCTTCCCAAGGACGTTTAGTGCCTGGTCGATAAGATTGGGGGGACTCTTTTAATCGAGCGTCCATCACCGCACTGCCAATGCCACTGTTTTACTAGGACTGTAAACAATGACCCATCCATCCGTCCTTCCAGTCTCAAGCAAAGACTTGGCTAAATTCGAATTAGAACGAGCTGTTTCGCATGGAAAATAAATTCTATCGATATAGTCTGTATCGCAAGAGTCATTAGTATTCCTGAGATAGTATGAGAAATTGGGGGCAAACATGATGAGAGGCCACTGCTTACATGCTTTCCTTGGGGTAAGAGGTAAGGAACGTGATAGATTCAGGCGTATGCAGCAGACAGCCCTGTGATCTAGGTGTTTTCTGCAAACCATCTGAAATATGTACTGTAAAATGGAGAGAGTAAGAAAAGGAAACAGTCAAATGACAAATTTCTTTAAAGAGTTACGGCGCGGGCCATGGTTTGGGACAATTGGATGAAGGACGTTGTGCACTGTGCACCATGCATTCTAAGCTCTATTACATATGTTTCTCCATCGAATATGAAAGGATTCCTCGTAGTAATACAGTTTTATAGATTCACAAGGGAAAGTGGGTTTGCAGGGAGTATGTAAGGCAGCGTTGGCCTTACAAACTATGCTGACGCGCTGACGCGCTGAGGATCTTTGCTCAATATTCCAGTAAACTCGGCAAGGTGTTCCAGTCGACAGCGTAGATGATGACTTATTAGTAATGTGAGGTAATGCAAACGGAAAAGGCAAAATAAATTTTGGTTATAAATTCTATACTGTATCCTTGGATGATTTCATATTCCTTGTATCGATTTTCCGAATGGACGGGAATCGGGGCTGCATCGAAAAGGTTGAAGCTGCTGCCAATGCACCAATGGAGATGTTGGGAATCAGTTGATCCATCGAACGGTTTGTATTCCGTGGCTGACGGGCTTTTTTTTTCGTACGGAAAAAGGAGAGTGGGAGTGAGTGAGTAATTTGACCAGGGTCGATTTGATTCACATACGGCAGTGGCACAGCATCTGGTACGACAGTCTCCTGCCTGGAGTCTTGAATCTTGATCTGGCACATTGCGGGTATATCAGGCATTGAACAGTTAAGAGAATTAGACGGTTTAACAACAGCCAAATCAAGAACAAAACAAGAATCGTTGTTGATTTTAAACGAATTGCTTTTTATTGGCCATCACACTCGTTCCTTGGGAGTTGGTATTGCATTGATGATGTGATGTGATATGATGTTGTGTGGTGTGGTGTGGTGTGGTGTGGTGTAATGGTTGGTGGTGGTGATCTTTTTTTGTGGTGGTTGGGAATGTTGATACTGTAGTACAGAACAAAAACGCTTACAGATGCAAGACCTTGCTTACTCAGACTGAATATCTCCACCCATGCGCGCCTTGACTAAAGTACCCCCGGTTGAGTTAATTTTAAACCTTGCTTGTACTTGTATATATCCTTGTTAAGAAGACAGGAAAAAAGAATATCTGAAAAGGTATCTTCTACCAACATGTATTTACCCAAGCCGCTGTCGCCTATGGGAAAGGGGTATTTAGTAGACACTGTTTATTGCGTAATAAAGGCACACGAATAAAAGACAACATTCCCATTTAATTTGACATCACCTTCGAATTGCACCTTGAATGGATCACTAGATCTACCCACTGACAATCAGACACTCGGGGTTCGGAATACCATCGTGTGACCGGCTCAGTCCGTACAATGCTTGTTTCGTACCAAGAACAAAGACGTTGAAGAACTCCACATTGCCGACCTCAAAAATGCAAAGGACGAACTTTTTACCCCGGGTTTATAATCGCTCCCGTCCACATGACCAATGAATACTTTCCAAGGTGACTCGAAGCTTGGTGTTTCTGTGATATCGTTCTTCCTTCGGGTAATCAATGATAATCATATGAATCAAGAGTTCAAATCTAACAGCTGACTCGAGCGGTGGAGTTGTCACACGGGTGCACTGGTAGTGCCGAAATGCAATTCGGATGAAATCAACACCGATTATTGCATAGTCACAAACAGTGTATATAGTAAACGAATATCTTTAGCAGCTTCTTGAGAAGTCATGGAATAGAGTCCACAGCTGCTTGGGTAGGAGCGAAGTCCAATTGATGAATAAAGTCAAGCTGCTGATTTCCGTAGAACTCGATAGCTTTCAAGATGGGTTGTAGAAATACACGTAGTAAAATGCCTGGTATATCTTTCAACTTTGGCTTTCATTACCGACAGTATTAAACAGCGTATAAGCTTCTTCGGCGAGAAGTATTGCTTAATCAGCCATTGAGATCGTTGCATCAGTGCCATGTTTTGAAAGGATCCTAAGGCACATCATTAGATCGCGGCTAAGATCATACTCGAAGTCGCAACTATACTTATCCTACCCAGCTCAACGGAGAGATATTCGGGGTGCTTTTGTATTCTTCTACGAGTACAATATACCACATCCCAACTCAAAACAGTCAAGGAATCCCATGATAATACCCCTTATATACCAATAGATTGTCGTCTGGGTCAGTGGTCAGTGTTCAGCCAATTTCATATAAAGCTAGACCAATTCGAAGCCAAAAAAATCTCGAAGTATATATCACTGTCTTCGGAGAAAGGTTTCAAATACTGAAGGAAACGAGTATCAAAAGAATGGCCTTCGAAAATGTCTTAGCTAGCAAGTTTAACAAGTATCGCGTAGTGGGAACATATTTTTACGTGATAAAAGTGTGAGAGCGAAATACTTCATTGAGACGAAAGCAAATTGATATTTTCTCGACCTGAGGAAAGTCATCCTTGCTCAAATTGTGTGATGCTAACGCCAATATTATAACTACATTCCTAGTTTCCATTCTTGTGCCATCTAATCATATCTCCGTCCTCGTTTTGGTGGTGGAGATCTAGAAATAGTATAGTCGCGTCTCCGTTTAGAGGGTGGAGAAATGGATCTGCTGACTCTGCGTGTGTTTCGCGTTGGGGATGGAGACCTCGAATAGCCATTGCCCCGCCGAGATGCTCTTGGTGGGGGTGACCTGGATAGGCTGTCTCTCGTGGCAAGTCTTTGAGGTGAGGGGGATCTTGAAATGCTTGTACCTTGGCGTTTTCGAGGGGCTGCACTGATTGAAGATGTGTTTCTTCTCGCTGCCTTCCTTCTGGGAGGCGATCTTGATTCGCTCAGGGATCTATTCCTCCTAGGTGGAGTTTCCGAGAAGCTATCTCGGCGCCTTGTTCGTTGAGAATATGGTGAGCGAGATCTGGATCTCGATCTGGAAAGACTTGAGTCTCTGCGTCCTCGGCGTGGAGGTGTCACGGAAAGTGAAGTTCGCCTTCCACCTTGACGGGGTGGTGTGATTGACCTGGAAAGAGATCTCGTCAAGCTCCTTCCTCTTCTGTCCCCCTTTCCTTTGCTAATTCGTGGTGGTGTCCTAGAAATTGAACGTCTTCTATCAATACCACGAGTTCGAGATGGCGAGCGAGATCGTGAATACGATGAGCCGGTATAAGATGAATAACTAGAAACCGAGCTTTCAGAGTCAGATGCAGCATCTTCAGCAGCCGCCGGCAATGTGGGTAGTGCTGGTTTGGGCATGTTCTGGAGATACTCGCGCATCTCTTCCGTGATAGCGCCCATTCCGATACTTGTAAAGTAGTTGATGGAAAACCTTGTGTTGCGAGGGTTATCGTGGGGAAATAATCCATCGAAATAAGGTCGTAGAATATCATCCTTCAGTCGAGCTTGCAATTTTGCCATCCCCATTGCCTCCGACAGATCTTGGAAAAGAATCTTGATAAAAATACGACTGCTTGATGTTGTCTCCTCTTCGTTAAGATGTACAATAGACAAAACGTGCCAGCCGATAGCGTCAGAGCTGAGAAGATGGCCAAAAAATCTCGCAATGTTTCGTAGTCTGTTCGTCTCATAACGATGGATGGTATCGTAATACTTTGCAAATGATTGCTCGAAAAGATCAGTCCAAAGACGATTTATCTTCGCAAACCGCTCCCCAATGAGGCCATAAAACTTCGAGTAAGTTCTCTCCTGAGAGCAACATTCAATGACCATGGAAGGAAGTTCTGGCTCCTGTCCAGGTGGCAGTGTGACTTTCATCAGCTTGTGACAACATTCTTCAGGGTCGATACTAGACATGATAGTCAAGTATATAGTTCGTCGTAAGTTGACTAGATCAGTATTGCTCTGATCCTTGATTTCCAAAGCCTTTTCCTCCTTTTTCTCCTCATCATCCTCGCTATCATCTTCTTCATCCTCATCGTCTTCGTCATCACTTCCCTCCCCAAGGATTTCTGCTTTAAGCCGTTTGTATAACTCTTCATTTTTTTCCCATTCAGGATCGAACTTGAAAATGTTAAGCCCATCCTGAACGTCAATCTCATCATCCAAAGCCGTGCGGTGTGTGATCTGATCTTCCTCCTCTACAAGATCTAACTCTTCTTTGATTGCAGGATTATCCTTGTATTTGTCTTTTCGAACTTGAAAGAGAACTTCAATCATATATTGTACCCGTTTGTCGATGTCTGCCTCATTCAAAATGTTTCGGAACTGATCGAACACCGCTAGAGCAATAGGCCCGCTCATCTCTTCCAAATGTTGGCCAACCTCACGCGTTAATCCAACCGCGATTTCGACACTATCGTCCGTCGGTTTGTTGAGAAGTAGCAACAAGATCTGGGCTGCAACCATTTCGTTTGCTACCTGTTGGTTACAAAGGTGGGCAATGAATGCGGTGGCAGAAAGGCATACAGCCTTATCGTTTCTTTTGAATCCTTTCTTAAATTGTACGACAAGGCGCTTCAAAAGAAGCTCTCCAACTTGGGGAAGCTTTGTATTGACAATCGCGGCCATTGCAGCATATATTGGCGTGAATGGTAAACTGGCTGCTTGGGCCTTCATGATGCTCCTACAGAATAACCCTCGACCTCTGATTAAATTCTCCCCAAATAACTCTGGCACAATATGTTTGATATTTGAGACATTGACCTTGTTGATCAAGCCATTTATAGACTTCTTCAGGGCTTCCCATGCCATTCGTTGATATTCTTTGCTAGTTTTATCTGTGATCTGGGATTGTAGGGCTCGCAGGCGTGCAGGTGGAATATAGGTACCACCAGATCGCATCGTAAGAAGTTTCTCATATTCGGCTTTCGCGGCAGCTTGTTTTTCTTCCTCAGATCTTTCCTTGACGACAGCCGTGTCTCTGCTTCGATATTCGCGATCTGATTGTTTTCCAGTATTCGAAGAACGGCGCCGTGGAGAAGTAGGTACGCGATTGGTAGATCTCTCCTCCATGCTCCTATCATCGGAAACAATAGAAGTAGCCATCGTATTTGGGTCGTTTTGCGACATATGACCGGTATTTTCAGTACCAATACCAATGCCAATTCCAATGAGTGTCAATGATGTTATAATGAAGCTCCTTGATGTTGCGACTGTATGAAAGCTACACTTCACAAACTTGTCGACCGCGATGGGGCTGTCGCAAGTGGTAGGTAGGATAACAGGTCTATGCCCCTAGTACATTTGGAGTACCGAGATATCAATACCAAGAAGTTCCACTGCCTGTAGAAAATAGTGAGTGTGTAAATCGTTGGGTTGAATTTTATATTGTATGGAGTTGACGACTAAAACGTATTATTATTATATTGATGGCAAGTGGAAGGTTGGTTCCCAAGGTAAAGTTGAGTAAAGTAATAAATTTAGACGCAGGAATCGCGCTAAACAAAAATAAGGTTTACCTAGGTAACCTGGACTCCTGGAGGTGCAAAAGTGATCCGATGGATACGGACAGTACTGTAGATAGATGATATTGGACCTTAGGCCCAATAAGAACCACCCCTTGTTTACTGCAGGTACATGGTATTTTATTACAGTCACCCGAATTATGATTGGATTGCGAAAGACCAGATTGACTGACGGGCAGGGAAATGAATGGGATTGGAACTACCCGTACCTACTGTACTGTAATAATAAATTGAATACTTCATCCACAACCTAACCATCTCATAATTTCTAAGCTTCCGATATTCGGATTTGTTTCTATCACGCTCCTTTAAACGTCTATTGCAACAATGGTAAGTGAAATCCATGATATTATTGATATTATTGATCTGTCCTTGCCAGCCATAGACAGAGATGATCTCCCGCCGCGCAACGCAAGTTATGCTGGGTGTTATACTATACTAACAAACCTTCACAGCTCGATCAACTTGTTGGCCTTGCGATGCTCGTCGCTGCTTCGGTCGTCTTCCTTTACTACACTATCTGGACTCTTCTTATGGTACGAATATACTCCCTCTCATCAATCCCAAACAATTTGATCAACACAATTTTTTTGGAAACTAATTCTTGGGAACCAGCCATTCGTTGACTCCGATCATCCTCTTCAAAATGTATTCCCTCCTCGAGTCTGGGCAATTAGAATACCTGTTATCCTTATCCTATTGGCATCGGCTGTAGTGGGATCCTTTTTGAGTGTAGTCATGATCAGAAGCAACAGAAAGAAGGCTGCCAAAGCGAAGGCGGCTTCGAAGAAGAAGGCGTAAATGGGTCATACTCTGGCGAATTTGCTTAATGGAATTGGTGTCGCGACAGAGAAATATTATCCCTACGTGGAATTAAACTCATTGAATGTCGCCTGGTAGTCAGTGGGAGCCTATGGAAAGTCCGGCGCAAATTGTGGAAAGGATGGGCATGATCTCTTCGGCATTTGCAAGGAATTTGTGTACGTGTAAAATGCTCACGATGTTTAGATACCATTCCTCGGCTTATGTATGGTCTTAGTGACGGTCCCAATTGAGAAATTAGAATCTTATGTTGTCACAAGCCAATCCGGATGGTTCAATGTTGAATTTGTGTTCATCAAACCCTTTCTACCCAAGCAATGATGAGTTTTCTGTACCTGCATGTGATGGTATTCTATTATCACTTAGCAATCGAGGAAGCAATCTCTTGATCATGCGTGATCTGCCATTGGGTATACCTTTTGATGGCCGTATGTTTCGCACGTAATCGCTAATCCAGAAACCTGCACAGAAGTCAGGGCACTCATACATACCTAGGTAGTCATATTTATAACCTAGAAGTATCTCGATTGTTTTGAACATGTTTGGTTCAGGTATAGCTTGTGCCAGGTTAGTCAAGGGAAGACTATAAGTATGAGATTTTCTGCTTCTGAGATAGCTACTTGGACATATAGGTAGCTAGAATCTTGAGTATGAGGTTTTGCGGAAGAACAAACGTCAGTATAGGGAATCATCCATATAGCAAATACCTACATACGATAAAGGATGAGCGGTATATATATACCAAAAGTAATCCCATGACTTACTGGGCTAACGAAAAGAGCCCGTAATGAACACCGCCATTGTGCTACTTGAATACTTATCTAGAGTAGGTCTATGGTAGAACCTTGTCTACTTACTACCTGTGTAGAAGAATAGGTAGGATCAGATGCAAAGCATTGTGCGGTGTAGTAGTGATATACAATATAAAGTTCATTCATTCATTGATTTAAAGTATATTGATTGGTTGATTTAACACTAGCACAAAGGATAATAAGAATGGCATCCATGATACCTGCTATGGAGTCTGGACAGATCAAAAGGTAAATGTATGGATGGATTATGGATGTTGGAGGTAACCTTGGAAGGATTGAGAATGATCGATCATACGGACGACTTAGTAGGTATTCAGGTATGTTGCTATGTGGTAGGTATTCCAAAGTTCCTTGTAATGCATGAATAGGGAGTTTATAAGAATGAATGAATGAATGAACCAATATAACATATATATAACATATATATAACATATATATAACATATATATAACATATATATAACATATATATAACATATATATAACATATATATATGCATACCAGACTTGATCTATTGGATATATCCATAGATAATTATGACTTAGTAGATAGGTAGTCATATCTGATTCTACGTATCTCATCTCCTCCATCCATGGATTAAAGGGATATAAGTATCATTAAACATATAATTAAGGGTATCCATATACATATACTTAAGATATATCCAACACATCTGTATCCCTAGGTATATCCATACATATATGTCACGCTGGAGGTATTCTCAAAATACTCCGTATCTTTAATAATATTAATAATCTAACCATTCTAGGTTATTTTTGATACATTATATATATATATATATGTATATATGTATATTTACACACACACATACACATACACGTGCATATACATATACATTTACATATATACATACATACATATATACATCTATATATATAAATATATTGATCTATTTATTTCTTTCTTCCTTTCTTTCTTTCTATACCTACCCATCTATACACACACACACATATTATATCTGAATCATAAACCAAATGACGGGTTGGTCAATCGATATCGATATCAGTCAGTCACTCGTGCCCACTGCTCAGGTGTACATGATCTCCCCACTCTTGGCATTGCCCCTCTATGATACACTTGATACCGCAAACATACGGAGTACACCATCACCTCCACCGGCTTTAGACTCAGGAGCTCTTCTACAAAGAAAGAGTGAGCAGCAACAACAACATCAACAACAACATCAACAACAACAACAACAACTTATACAATACTAATACAATACAACACAACACAACACACTACACTACAATATATTTATACATTTTTTAAATACTACTTACTTACCTTTCTTTTTCATTCCCTAAAGATTTTCCTATACACAAACAAATCGATTCATGATACTCTAAGTCACATTCGTTTACCTGAGATTCCCCGAGTGTTCTCCTGAATTCTGCTTGTTCAGGAAACCCCGAGGGAATTAATTGTATGAAAAGTGTCGGACATTTCGAAACATATCGCACCCTCATTGTTCAATCATCTTTCACAGCGACCCAATCCTAAATAATAAGCACTGGAATAACTGCAGAATCTCAGAAGTCTTTATCAGAGGACTCTATAGCCATTTGAATGCCCACCTCATTTGATAACGAAATTAACCATACTTCGAGCGGAACATCACAGCCTACCAAAGCGGGACAGAAAGGCCCTTCAACTGGAGTACAGATTCCTACCAAGAACAACAAGAAGAATGGGACGGCGAGGGATGGCGGTGGCTCTGGAGGAGTTATGGCCGCGGTGACGAAGAGTAATGCCGCGAAATCATCGTGAGTTACTTCCTCGACTTGATGATCAACTTCATTGGCATATTCACTTGCTAATCTGCCAACTCTTCCTCTTCTAGCAAGAACAAATCTGCCGTGATGACCTCTCAGACTCCATCTCCAGAGACGAAGCCAGTGCTTTCTACACAAAATGAAAGTTCTGTGACATCCCCTATGTTGGACGCGCTATCATCGACTTCTCAAGGCTCTTCGGTGACGCATAATACAAATGAATGGGCAAAGAATATTTCGGCACTTTCCAGTTCTCCAAACAACTTGATAAGTCTCGGTGAATCTCCTCCTACATTACCATCCTCGTATGAAGATAAAATCACAAACTATGGCTATTCTGTGAAAGAACAAAGGGGGTCTCCCGATAGTCGCGTTCCCTCATCTTCTCCGCCTCTCAATACAATAAGTCGTAGGAGACCGTTAAGCTATCAACTTGATGGAAACCTTTCATTCAGTCCTGAAAGATTACCATCCTCCTTTGCCCTATGCAGCTCGACGTACCTCGATGTATTCACAGCACTCACCAGCGTCACGATATAGTCCTTATCCACCACTGCCACATCAACCCCAAGCCCACTTCCATGGAGCACCCGATGCCAATCTTATGTTACCACCAAGAATTCCGGGTCTAGTGCCGGGTGAGAGAGGCTTTTATTGTGGGTTCGATAGTTATCCAGCTCAAGATGCAAATAAACCCCCGAACAGCGTCATCGTTACTGGATTTGAGGGTGGGCTAAGGATTCACAATGTGACCAAGAGAGGTCTAAATAAGATAGTCACTTTAGATGGTTTGAGAGGTGGAGTCTACAACGCCAAGATACTTCCGTGGACTGCGCCAGCTGAACATCCCTTCCAATATCCCTTGATCTCTGTCGTTATCCACGGTCCCGTGCGAGCAATAAGTGACAGATCCAGTGCCGAAGATAGTGTGCCTGCTGAAAATCCACCGATATCTATCAATGAAGATGGTCAAGACTCCCCAAGACTACCTGCCCACTCTGTCGATAGCGACGTCGATGATGACTTGATGGAATCTTATCAAACAACGGTTGAAGTATACTCGCTGAGTACAAAGAAACATGTTGCTACGTTACTATCCACTCCAAAAGCACACTCATCAATACCTCCATCAAGTCCATTGTTCACACCACCAGCTCCTGTTGGTTCTTTCACAATTCGAGCGGACAGGGGTAATGTTGTCGTGGCCTCGGGTATCACTGGTGAAACCTGGATATATTTCGACAGCGGGAAAACAGTGTGTCAGGAATCGACATCAAGTGTATTGGAAAGGTATGGACAACCGTTCAACATGGTCTCTCTGTGGATCCAGCAGTTTTCAACAATCCTGCTGAGGGTGGACGTCAACCTGAAGCCAGCCCACGATCTCAATACAAAGCCTCGATACTATCTTTGAATGGACGTTGGTTAGCATATTGTCCCTCGGCCGCAACTTCTCAAGTCTCGCTCCGCGCTGTTGTCCCAGAAGCCCTGGCGGCGGGGCGAATACCTGGTTTAAACTCACTGGTTCCGCCTCATCTTCCTGCGGTGAACTGCCTAGTGGATACTCCTGGTGGTGAAGGGATGTTGAAGCAAGTTCTTCAGGCTGCAACTCAGGGCATCGTTGAGATTTCAGGATACGTTGGGAAGCAAGGTGCTCAATACTGGAACAGTTACTGGAACAAAACCACTTCGCCCCAGCAAAATAATGGTGGGAACCCATATTCGGCTCCGCAAAATATTTCTCCTCAGTTTCCTCCTACTCATGGACTCAACAACCAAGGAAGCACGACGAGCAAGGATCCTGGACTGATATCAATTTTGGACCTAGACTCGCTCATGCAGCAAACCTCGGGATCGTCGATTCACCCCTTAGCTACCTTCCCCGTGCCCCACGGATGTAGTTTTTCTGTCGCTTGCGCCTAGCGGTCTCGCTTTGTTCACGGCAAGTAGTAAGGGGGATGTTCAATTTGTCTGGGATCTTATGCGATTGCACTATTCGAGGTCGTCTCTCCTGAAAGGGGGCTCTCAAGGCGGAGGCGTACATGGACCACATGTTCGACAGATTGCACAGTTCTCACGCATGACTATTGCACGGATTGTGGATGTCGTATGGACTGCGCGCCACACGGTGAGCGTGCTGCAATGGTTACTGAGCCTGGAACGGTTCATATACTCGATCTTCCAGCTAGCGCTTTTACCTGGCCCCCTCCACGTCGACGTATTCACTCTGGCAGCTCTGATCAGGCGAGCCTCGATGCCAATAACGCCGCGCGATCTGCTGTTGGGGTGGCTTCAAGCGCTGTCTCATCGTTGTGGACCGTAGCTCGACCTCTAGTAAGTTCTCGCCAACGCCGAAGTAGTGCTGGTATACCCGGCATCACCGCTGCTAGTGTAAAGTCACAAGCGGGTCAGGGGACACAGGCACTGGCAGCTGGAATTAGTCGTTCGGTGGGCGCTGCAACGGGGAAGATGAACGAAATGCGAAAGTCGGGTGGGACGAAATTGCACCTCCCCAAGAGCAGAATCATCCCTAACCCAAACTGCGTCAGGTTCTACAACGGGAGATGTGGCGATTCTGTCTTCGCTGTTGGCGGGGGCATCATCCGGATATATACAGTGAAAAGCAGAAGGGCGGATCGTCCAGCAGATAAACAGAAAGCATCCAGGGGTGCCAAGTACGTCGAGTACCAAATTCCATCTTTACCCGATGTTAAAATCGTGCGAGGGCCAGCGCATGACGATGGTGTCGGAGCATTGGCCAGAGATACAGTGGAAAATTGGAAAGCGAGACAGGTAATGACTCGAGTATCACCTCCCTCTGGAGCCGAAAGTTCAATCCCTCAAGCAGAGATTGAATCAAATGCACCATATCAGCCATTCCATACCGACCGCCGTGTCAGCCTCCAAGTCTATTCTGAGGAAAGGGCTACACCGTCATCATCATCCACATCCACAACCGGCTTATCTGATGCTACTGCGGCTAAACCATCAAAAAGAGCTTGGGCATTTGGTGGCCCTATAAGAAGTTTGAGACTGGACGTTGGTCCACCTCAACTTACAGAGGATGACTACGAGACTTCTTCTTACCATCGGGCCCTTCCGTCCTCTGCCATCGAGCGAGTAATGAGAATTGCAGACAGCAGTCATGAGGATATGGAGCAAATCGTGGTTACTACAAGACGGCGTAAGGGTGCTGGTACTACAGGTGCCACGAGCCCAGGTAACGAAGAAGAGGAAGGCTTCTTTGAAGATGACTGCGAGGTCCTGGATTTTGCTAGCCAGCGAGTTTGATTGGTCACGGATTTTCCAAAATTCTTCTCCCTCTCTCTGACAATCACACAAGCCAAGGAAAAGTCAAAGAATGAATTCCGCGCATGTCTCACATGGGGTGCACTGATCGTCAATAACTTTATTTTGAGATCAATACAGGTTCAAGACCTTCACGGGTTTGGTAGCATTTGGTTTTGGTAGCATTTGGTTTCTTCAGTTTTATGGTAGAGGAATTCTCTATTAGAATTCGACAATGATCATTTATGCATAGCTAAGGTTTAACGGCGTTTTTGGTTAGTATATACGGTACTTTGGGCTGGGCGGAGCAGAGACTGGAGTGCCGTTGGAACGGAATAGCTGGGATTACCTAGGTATACAGAATGGCCCCTTGATATGCTTTTGTGAGATACCATAAATAAGAATAAGAATAAATAAATTTTTCCAAGTGGCAATAATGTCCTGTATATTTTCTTTGATTGATGATGCCAGGCCACAAGGGGAGACATCTGTCGGTTGTTATCTTGACCCAGCGACACGAATTACCAAGAGATCAAGTGTTCACTAAACAATGGATGAAGTATTGCAAAATTGATTTTGATGGGGGCTCTAAATCCCAAGAGCCTGGTTAAATATGAACATCACACATGACGTTGAACAATTGGACAATACAGTCAGTCATCGGGTGGGCATCGGGCACTTGTGATGCATCAAAATTCGTGGGAACAATATCTACCATCCATTTCTGACGCTGTGAAGCCAATTTCAAAGTCCCAAGGAGCTGGGAGATATTAACAACGAGGTTTTGATCGCTCACTCGAGGGTCTTTCTCGGTCGCATGAATATTGAGCACGAACTCGGCTCTCATCTCTGTGAAATTCGCTTCAATTTGTCATTTAAAAGTATTTCATCAGCCAGAGTCAAGCCTAGTTTCTCCTTACTTTGACTATGATTGGCCTTTGGGAAAGCATCGAAAGATGTAGTTCCTCATCTATGGGATTTTACATAAATCTCCATACAGCACCTGCAACAGGCGTATCACCATCATCCTCCAAACTCCCATTCACGCTCTTGATCCACTCCTGCTCCAGTGCCACTGCATCTGACTCGATCTGAGCCATGGTCTCCAACTCTAAAAGCATCCCATCCACCAAGGCCCTAACTCCACCCACTACGCTCGCCATTGTAGACACCTGCTCCAACCTCCCGAGGTCTTCTAGGGCATCTCGCCATCCTTCAAGTTTCCTGTTCAAGACCAAACATTCATCTTTCCAGCCCATGTCCAGTTCCTCGATGAACACAATCTCTTCGTCCTCATCCAACATCTTTTCATCTTCTCTGTCCCTTAATATCGCCTCACATCTTATGACCCACTTCTCAAATCTTCTCACTAACCTCGCATATTTTCCTCCAGGCTCGCCCAGATTCCAAGCTTCATTGAGTACTTCATCAAGCAATTGTATCCTCTCCTCTAGGCCCCATCCTGGAGTTCCCATATCCTGCCACTCTTTTAAAGCCGCAGCATTGATTCTTCCAGCCGCCTCCACCTCCAATTTGACTAACTCGTCATGTCTTCTCACGGCCGCTTGGAACTTTGCTCCAAGCTTCTTCTTTGCACTAGCTTTCCATTGTCTGTTAACCAGCTCTGCATCCCGATGCAGTATGTGTAGCTGTAGCAACTCGTTCTGAAGCTTTGCAGTTTCCGCCGTTATTGCAATGTTGGACGGTAGTTTACTAGGTGTCGGGGCAGCGAGAAATGTCGCAGGGTGCGGTTTCGAACCAACATTTTTGGCAGGAGAAAAGTGTTGTTGGAGAGTAGAAAAGGCCGGTTTTGCGAACTAATGAATCTGCATACAGAGACTGTGGCCGCGTTCTCGCCGGGGCATCTTGCGGTTGTGATCTTTTGTGATGATTGACTCGGTGGGCGTGATCTTTGAGACGTTTGACTGGGTGGGCGGAGGACAGTGGAGGGGGCTATTTAAACTGGTCAACGAAGATTTTGTACGTAAATGACCTGGTCGTGTAGCGGATGCAGCACTGATTGATGAGGTACGGATGTGCCGATTCGCCAGAGTTACGGGTGGTCTTGAACGATCCTTCACCGGTTCAGACGTTGCAGCAGATGTGTTTCGAACTGAGGTTGTTCGAGCAAGTCCAAGTCCAGTTGCCGGAAGTTTGGTTGCATTTGCGCGGGTGGAAGGTGGTCGCGCAGGAGCATTACTGGTGGCAATTGAGCTTGCACTCGGAGGTCTTATAGATGTTGAAGTGCCTGGCCCAGTTGATATGGTTGTTCTTCGAGGTTTAATGGTAGGTAAACGACTAGGAGATGCCGTATTTTCGGGGGATGCAGCCACAGATGATTTATCAGGTCGACTAAGACTAGTTATTCTTTCTGAAGGTTTACGAATTGATCTCGTTCTTGATGGTATGGTCGACATGATTTAAATTCTCTGTATGTATTGAATTGATTGAGTTGAGTTGAGTTGATTAAGTTGAATTGAATGAATTGAATGAATTGAATGAATTGAATGAATTGAATGAATTGAATGATTTGAGTATAGGCAAGTAAGTACTCGTAGTGTTAGCAGAGAGGGAAAATGGTTAGGGTGATAATGTTGATATCCATTGATGTTGACATATTGACATGTCGACAATACTATTTGTAGGTAGCGATGTTTATTTATTATGATTGACACCGCAACGCACCGCAACGCACCCACACTACTCGAGGAATAAGAGCTGGTGGACGTACAACAGAGCATTGCAGCAGTTATGGAGAAGAAAATGATTAAGGAGTTGCGGTAAGTCTCTGGGTACATTGATTGATTGTTGGCAAAATTTAGATGGGCGTAAATGATTGAACAGGTGGGATATATTGTATATATTTATTATATAGAAAGATGGAAATTTATATGTATATATATATATATATACATATATCATCGTATGTACATATGACGTTGAAGTCTTTTATCAATAGAATCAGATAAAATTGCTGTTGTGTTCGATTGAGATATATATATATATACAGTACATATACAACCTCCAGGGCTGCATTAGTAAGAATAATAAGAAGTGCAGTAATTAGAAAATATTAGATCCATGGATATGTTTGTTACATATTATCCATCTCATCAGTTAATTGTGTTGTTTTATTGATTACATTACTCCGAGGTGCATTATCGTTATCGTTATCGTTATCGCCGTCTTTATCTTCATCTTTATCCTTATCTTTATCCTTATCGCAATCAAGTGAGACAACCTTATGAGCATTCATCAATCGATAAGTCGTGGAGATGGATGATCTTGATTAATAAGACTTTGATTTCTAACTATTACGCATATACTCGAGTATATATACTTGGTGTTGTTTTGGGTCTATGCCGGGGTAAAAATCTACAAAATAGTATACCTTTTAAATTCTTTTTTTATATATTATAAAACTTTCATTTTTAAGAATTTAAATATACTAAACGTTTATTTTTTAACTCAATAATACTATAAAGCTCTTTTTATAATTTTTAATGAATTTCGTTAATTTATTATAATTTTTTAAAATAAATTCCGTTTTCAGTTAATTTTTAGCCCGGCATTGACCCAAAACAACGCCAAGTATATATACGGGTATGCAGGTGATGGGACGAAAGGTATTGATTTGGTAACCAGGATGAAGATGGTGGGCAGTTGTTGGTTACTCGAGTAGTAAGTAAGTACTATACTAGGTAAATACTTGGCGTTTGTTTTGGGTCGATGCCGGGCTAAAAATTAGCCGAAAACGCGTTCATATAGAAAACACGTTTTTTATATATTATATATTTAAAAATTGATAATAAATTAACAAATCGATATTATATTATAAAAAATGCCTTGAAAAATTGTAGAATTAAAAAGTAATTAATTTTTTTACAAAAAACCTTAAAAATTATAGTTTTTATAAATGTATAATAAATTATAATTAATATTAATAGAATAATCTTTTTAATATAAAAAAACAGCTAATTAGTAATATTAATATTTAATATATACTATTTATTTATTTATTTATTTATTTATATACTTATTTATATACTTATATACTTATATACTTATATACTTATATACTTATATACTTATATACTTATATACTTATATACTATATACTTATATACTTATATACTTATATACTTATATACTTATATACTTATATACTAACTAGTACTATCTACCTAATACTCTCTAGATTGATATTTAAATAATGACTTCCAAGGTTGCTACTTGAAGACTTAATTACTACTCGAGTACTAGGAGCTTAATTACAAGTTAAATGTCGTAAAAGAGTCCTAGATCCTATCGCCCAAATGTATGAAATACATAGAATACATATAATTATGTAATCACATCGCATCAAATCGAACCAAATCACATCACATCATATCACAATTACTCGAGTACTTTACATTGCATTGCATTGCATTTCATGCATACGTCGAAAGTCATCAGTCCGACTCATACAATACAGTACACCAGTGGTACTCTCTGTACAGTCAGTAATTAACTTACTTACCCCTCTCTCCCAAGTTAAGAGAAACTCGAAGATCTTGAAGATCTTATTCTTGAGCTATAGATAACTCTGAACTGTATGATAAATCAATCTATCAACCCGCCTTGGCGTATCTATCTAGCTTTTAGCTACGGAAAATTATTATCATCAACAACAACAACGACAACAACAACACCATCATCATCATCATCATCACCATCGCCATCACCACTATACTACTTACTTTTCGGTACTACGGAGTACAAGTCTCCATATCCTTCCTCCTGTAACTCTTCAACATCCAAGTTCAAACAGACAAGGAACAAGAAAACAGAAACGCTCTTCTACCATTTATTACCAAAACATACATCAAAACCACCACCGAACTCCGAGCGCCATGAAAGAAAGCTGCTAAGATCCATGGATATCCATAGAACTCTATCATCCCATCCCATCCCATCTCAAAAGTATCACCTATCTCATCTCTCATCTCGTCTCATCTCTCGGGAATTTGCTTATAATCAACAATGAAAAGGATTGTCCCATGGATTTTCCCATTAATAATTGACCTCATTCAACTTTCGGCTTTTCTCTCCTATCCTTTGCTCTCTTTTCAATCTCATTCTAGAACTTCTCGTCGGTTTCAATTTCATCATCATCAATATCTTCATCCATGCATATATAGAACACATTCAATAAGAAGTTTAGTCAAACAACCTGGGAAATGCATGAACTTATTGCAAGTGATCTAGTCCATACACGCCCTTGTGAAGTTCCTATCTCATCATTCCGCTGTTTGAGAATTTCAGGGGATCCTGGCTGACGACCTTGTTTTATGTCGTATCAAAATATCAAAGTTAAATCGAATATGTGTGGATTTTGTATCTTTGGCTTTTGATTTCATTTATTTATCTGACGGTTGCAAGATTGATCTGATTGATATTTGAACAATCAAAATCCTATCAAGTATTGACAAGAAGAGCTGAGGGAAATACTTAAGAATCAACATGAACACAGCAATCAACTCACTATATCGAGATCCCCACTCGAGGTATACCAAGGCACTTCCTAATGCTCCAACAGAGTTAATAGATCCGAATCAAACAATAGTATCGAAGACGTTGCCTTCTTTACCGGAAGGAAAAAGCTCAAGGGCAATGTCCATTCCACGTCGAGCTGTTGGAAGTACGTCTAGTGCATCCAAAAAGACTTCAATCGCAAGCATCTCATCGTCGGGATACTCTGAATCCATACTTTCTCGCAGTCTCTCTAGGGATAGCAACTTTACAAAAGATTCACTCAGTTATGCTGGATCCGAGTTCCGTAAAACTCCACCAATACCAGAGAGAGATGAACAGAGAGAGATATCTCCTGAAACACCAAACAAAAATTTGGGTAGTCCGAGATCGATATCAAGTCTGAGATCGTCTCCGGGGCAAGAAATCTGGAGACGGAGATCTTTAGTGACTCAGAAGGGGATTGAATTTCCGGATTTGAAACTACAAAAAAGCAACGGCTCAACCGCGAATCCTCCTTCCAAAAACGTCAACCCACTACACGATCGTTCCTTGCCCAAACTACCTAATCAGCCACTCCAATCTCGAGGACTCACAGATCGAGAACGAGGTCCTATACCAGCTCGTGAAGCACCCCAAGCACCAGCAGTTCCGCCGATGGGAGCAAAAATATCGAAGCCGAAAGACATCAGCAAACGAAAAGCCACAGATCAGACCGATGAATCTATCAGGCACAGCGACCGTAATGCGGATCAACCCCGACATGTTAGAGAAGTCAATACGTCAAACTCTCCCCACGATCGTCTACCAACACCCGAGTATTTAATATCAGGGAAAAACAAAAGTCAACCACCTTCGCCCCAAGTGTTTTCTCCTCCTACACCTCGCGATCTATCAACCGCACATCAAGTATCCATAAGGTCTGATGATGGTCACACACATGGTATTTCCGTTCCCACGGCAGGCGGTCTGTCACCTCTTGCGGAGTTGCCACTCGTGCCCAACCTCTTGAACAGCAATCACTCTCGGGATCCATCTGAAACCTTGACCATCACATCTCTTCCAGGCGTTGTCCGCTCTCCGCAACCCCAAAAGCCACATGCCACAAAAACCATCCTTACACCTCAGCCCTCACCCCCGCTCGAACCAGCACCCTCCTCACCGTCCGTCACATCGACAACACCGACTATGGCAACAAAACCTCATCCTCGTCAGACTTCCCGAACTACGACCTCTCGTGCAACGTCTCTATCTTACTCCTATTTCCCCTTGTCTCCATCCTCACTTCCCGCTCCTGGAACGGTTCTGCCCGCTCCTCCCATTACATCCCAACACCTCGATTGTTATCAGAGCCACAGATTTATGCGACGGTCACGGAACAACGTATGCCCCCTACAGTGCCAAACTTGCTCCAAGGCAGACTTTGAACAGCAATGGAAATGCACATGGTGCTGTTTGAGAATCTGTGGCGATTGCATGGCAGTTTTGGCAACCGTCCGGAAAGACCTACGAGCATTCTTGGGGCTGATTGGGAGGGACGTGCCAAGTGAATCGGCTGGCAGGACTATAGCGGTAGGAAACGATATTGATGAGAGGAGCTGGAACGTGAACCAGAAGAACGAGACACGCCAACTGGACATGATGCGCTAAAAAGGGACTTGCGAGTCATGCGAAGGAGTATGTACATCTGTGTAGTGGAGTCTTAGAAGTAGATATATTATGGAATTGCACTGCCAGGGGTGGTTTCATTTATCAATTTCACCTGTCTCCATCATGAGAAGTACAAGCAGGAGTTCATTTGGGTGTATCGCTGGAACTGACCTTGCATATTCACATGCGAGCGGATGGATGACTGCAGGTATAGCAAGAAGCCGAGCTTCTTTTGGGATAAACAGGACTTGCTTTGGTGTATACGAATAGCGATTGGTGTATGTGCATAGCATTTTAGTGATTTAATCACCAAATATCAATTGTTTATATTATATTGATACAAACAATAATGTGATGTCATCATGTCAAAGTGTCTAATATAGATACACATGAGAGTGGACTTCAAGGCCCTGACGAATCATTGATATATGAAAAAAGTGCACTTTTAGACAAATAAGCAATAACATCGGTATATGAGTTGCGAAAGAAAGAAGCACAAAGTTCTTAGGTATACATTTGATTGATGGTTGTACATCTAGGCATAAAAGTTGGTTTATCTAATTCTCTTTACTCGAGTAGAACTACTATAGTACTAATTAACTTATATTTTACTTACTTCACTTTTATACCAAAATTTATCTACTATAATAAATCATAAGATTTCTTATAATAATAAAAGTATCGAAAATACCTTAGATCGTAACTTTTTAAATATTAATATATAATCAAATATACTTATAATTTATTTCTAAAAAAATTTAGAAATTTTTAAAAATTCTTAAAAACAATTTGATTAATATTTCAAATAGGAAAGTTAAAAAATTATATTTTTATATTATTTCTACGATAATATAATTATAAATTTAAAATTAATTTATTTTTAAAGTTATATAATTCTATAAATAAAACTTTTTAGCTTATAAGACTTTAATTTTTTTATCTTTTTATAAAAATTATTATTAGATTAAAAATATTTTATTATAATTCTATTTATAGTATATAAATATCTTAAGTAAAATAGATGTATTTTAGTATGAAAAGGCCTTTCGCTTAATATAAGTTAATGCATATAGTAGAACCTAGTTATAAGGGATTAAAAAATTAAATTAATTAAATCCTATATATTTATAATTCTCGTATATTTAGATTAGGTAATAAAGCATTAACAAAATTAGCTTAGTTATATATCTTTAATACCCTTAGTAATTTTATAAAAAAAATTATATAATTAATTATTATTCGAATTATTCCTTATTAATTATAAGTAGATTATTTCTTTATTAATCTTAGTATAATGATTAATAAGATCTTTAATCTTATACGGAACTCGTAATAATCTATTCTATTTCCTTAAAGTTAAAAAATGCCGTTCTCTTATATAAAAATTACTAAAGTTAGAATAAAAATCCTATATATTAAGAAATCCCGTATAACGTAGTCCTTTATACCCAGGTTCTACTATACTATAGGTATTATAAGAATGATTTTAATAGTTTAGTCATCGCTTAATTATCACTTTATAAAAAACGCTACGTATAATAATAGAGTGAATAATCTTTAAACTTATTCTTCGATTATCTAATTAATCCTACGGGATTAAAATTCTAACCTTTTAATAGTTAATAGATTTTATATTAAAAACCTAATTTTATTTACGATCTATATATTTTCATAATAGAGTTATATAAAGATATATAAAAAACCTTTAAATAGCTTATATATTAAAAAGTAAAAGAATAATTTAATATAACTCTTTTAAAAGATTATTATTATAAAAGATAATTTAGTTTTAGAGGTTTTATAATTATTTAAATAATTATCTAAATAATTATTTAAATAATTATCTAAATAATTATTTAAACGATTATAATTATAATTATAAGTATTATTATTATTATTAAAGCTATTTAGAGATCTAAAGTCATTAAGTTTATTTAAAGTATTAATATTAAAAAGAGCGATAAAATAAAGAAAAAAGTAAATGAAAAAAATAATTTACTTTATTTTTAAATTTTAATAAAATAATTTTAATTTACTTTTAATAGAATAAAGAATAAAAGAATAAAAGAATAAAAGAATAAAAGATAAAAGAATAAAAGAATAAAAGAATAAAAGAATAAAAGAATAAAAGAATAAAAGAATAAAAGAATAGAAGAATAATAATATAATCTAGATTATTTATATATATCTATATGTTTATAAAATATAATATTGTTAAAAAAACGTTGATTCACCGGCTTTTTATAGGAATTTTGGTTCCGTACGGTGAATCACTTAGAATTGTATAAAAGAAGAGAGGTTAGAGGACAATACATACAAATCAACGCTTTTACGATCAAAATTAATATTTCTACCTCTTTCCAGTCTGGTCTGGTCTGGTCTGGCAAGCTTTAATAAGCCTACCTCTTTTATGTATTTACCTAGATACCTTCAACCTTTGATAGAACTACTTGTAGCTATAGAACTACTCACTTGCACAGCGTTACGTCCTGATCATAGACCCCGCTAGCAAACCCTTGGAATGACTCATATTGACTCATCTTTGGTGCTCTTAATGAGTCGAAGTACACTTTACTCTATTCTGACCATAGACAGTCCAATCCCATTTTATGCTTTATGTACGTACGATGATGGTTCAAGATTCATCACCACATTGATATCCGAGGGAGGTGTTCCAGAAGATAAATACATCAAGGCATTTCCAAGTAGTTTCTGTCTTTCTATGTCTTGATATCCCATTACAATTCGAACGTCCATTAGCTACAAGTCCTTAGACTTTTGATATTTGGATATTTGACAGCTCATATCACATTCTGTTACTCGTCTTTCTCCAACTTCTTCCCCTTTTTGATGCCCTCAAGCAAGCCTTTACTTACTACCTCACAATCAAAAAAAAGCATCATGTTATCGCATCTTTATCCTCGTCCCGAGGGGGTCCACGCCATTCCAGCTGAACTTCTTGATTTGCGACCAGACTCGGAAATTGATTATGATCTTTTGCATCCAAAGCCAATTTCAACTGATAAGAATATTTGGTTTTTCTGGCATTCTGGTTTCCTACACATGCACCATTACACCCAGCGAAACATTCGCGCCTGGCACCGGAGGTTTTCAAAACATGGTTGGACTATCCGTGTACTTGATCGCCAACCATCTTCTCCTCTCAATGTTGCAAACTTTCTCAATATTACCGACCTCAGTACGTTCCCACGTGCTTTCGTAGATGGTACTATTGGTGGCGATTATGGCCCCCAACATACGTCCGATCTCGTTCGGTTTCCCCTCCTACTTAGATATGGTGGTGTGTATGCCGACGTAGGAATGATGCAGATTGGTGACTTGGATCGTATGTGGCGGGAAACAATCGACAATGATGCCTCGCCATTTGAGATATTGTCTTATAATGCAGGGACCATTGAAGAACGCTGTCTCACAAACTACTTTCTTGCGTCTAAACAAAACAATCCTATGGTTGAGAGATGGCACAAACTGTTACTGGCGTTATGGAATGCAGATGGTGGGAAAACTAGTACGGAGGGGATGCACTCTAGCCCTTTGTTGAAAGGGGTCAAGTTGATGGGGGGTTCGTTCACAATTGAGGAGGACGGGAGGATAATCTCAGCTGAGGAATGCAGCAAATTATTGACAGATTATATTATTCAAGGTCAAGCAATGACTATGGTAATGGGGCTAATTGACGAAAAAGACAACTGGGATGGGCCAAAGTATTCCGCCGAGCATGTATATGCCATTGAGTATATGGAAGGTTCACAGCTTATCAACGAACTCACGGCTTGGGATGGGCGAAAGGCTTTTGATCTAATGTCTCTCTCAATTCCTCGTAGCGGTGAAGTAGAGAGTACACAGCAAATGGAGGCAAGGAAGATTGTGGAAGCATGCTTGAAAAGGAGTTTTGGTTTCAAATTAGCTCATGGTCTTATCTTGCGTGTGTTTGGAGAAACCTTGGGATCGCTATGGAGAAATAATGATGGTTCTGATGTTGTACCTGGAACGTATGCAGATTGGCTTAGATACGGGATGATACATTGGACGCAAGATGAGCTTCCATCTAGAATGGACTTTCAGATTCTTGAACCGATCAAAAGAGGTTCGTTACTAGAACATGATGCAGAGTTTATATCAATAGATGTATAGGGTAAGTATCCTTGGGAAAGCTACAGGTAATGGTCTAAATCAAAAGTACAGTTTGGAAGGCATCTATCCTGACACTCTGTGGTATTTAATAATGCTAGGCTTGGATTGATGCGCTATGTATTCAAGATCAGATATCTCTTGAGGTCATAAGATCCGCTGCCTCCTTACGGGTAAGCATTCCGTTTATAAACAAGATATCGGGGGAGAGTGTGAGCACACCTCTTCCGTAATCGGTACCTTCGATCATGTATGGGCGCGTGGAATAAGTGGGATCGTTGACGCGTCTGCTACTCTCAATCCTGTGCTTTCATAGACCAGCAGATCCACATCAACGACGCTACTCGTATCGTGAAGGATTAACGAGCATTTAGCAAATTTGTGGGCAGTCATGGACATAGCTGAGTATCACAAATACGTTTCCAAGTCGTTGCTGGAAGGTGATGGAGGACTGTTCCATTTGAATTAAAGCATTAAGACCATTGCTTGAGAGTCGATATGAAGCCTTCATGAGAACGTTATACTTTTTGAAGTGTTGGTCACATCAATGGGCTTCACGAAAGAATAATAGTCAATCACCAGCTTGGCTTGTGATTTGACCGGGGACTCTCGAGATGGTGCTGCTGCTCTTCGGCTTGATTAATATCATTGAGAAGCTACCTGCCCCTCCATGATGAAATTGATTATAGATTGCCTTCATCATCATGGCCAAATGCATTCATTAGTTGATCTCTCTGAACTTCGTACCATACAATCTGACCTGCGATATAAGAGCGCCACTGCTCACGTATTTCTATACTTCGACGCCGTCTTCCCAAGCATTGAAGGCAACTACTCTCGGAGAGTGATGCTGCAATTCTAAATGCTCTCTAACGAGAGACTAATAAGTGTGGCGGGTACCTGGGAAAATGCGATGGATGTTGTTGGAGTCTCATTCTCCTGTACTAGGTCCATCTTGAGATGTTCGTTTCTTAAAAGAGGAGAAAAGCTCATCCTCGCTTTTCCGCTATAGAATTCGAGGATTGTGTAAAGCCCTAACGGTGGGTAAGATATCTTTGCTTAGTTTTTGCTGTTAAGATTCTTATGGGATGTCATAGTATAGATATATACCCAAAGCAGGAAGGTTCTATTGAGGTATCCTAGAGTATCAAAAATATAGTAATAATAGTAGTAAATTCTTAATCGATTTCATTTAACTATAATTAATCTATACGGATTATACAATGCGCTTAATATTATATATAGTTATACTGAGAAAAATAAAATAAATAATTTATGATTTGTTAGGAAATCTTTAAGGTGTTTATAAGAAAAGCCCTTTACATTTTGTATTTATAGTTTATAATTATTATAAGGATAGAGATAATATAAATATTTTTAATCCTTATTTTATTAATTAGGTTAATATAAATTATATAATATATTTGTTTAATATATATTAATTATTATTATTATTATTATTATTATTATTATTATTATTATTATTATTATTATTATTATTATTATTATTATTATTATTATTATTATTATTATTATTATTATTATTATTATTATTATTATTATTATTATTATATGCTTATATTATTATTTATATTTAGCTTAATTAATAGCGTTTATTAATAATATTACTTTGTATTGTTTTGGGTCTATGCCGGGGTAAAAATCTATAAAATAGTATGTCTTTTAAATTCTTTTTTATATATTATAAAACTTCTATTTTTAGGAATTTAAATATACTAACCGTTTATTTTTTTAACTTAATAATACTATAGAGCATTATTTATAATTTTTAGTAGATTCGTTAATTTATTATAATTTTTTAAAATAAATTCTGTTTTCAGTTATTTTTTAGCCCGGCATTGACCTAAAACAACGCCAAGTAGATGATTAACGATTAGGAGTGGTTTTAGTTACCTATATTTATTATACGGTAAATTACTTTCATACTATAAAAAGTCGAAATAATTACATTCATACTATAAAAATCGAGGTGATTTTATTATAATACTACTTAGATTTCATATTTTTTAAATAAAATCTAATATTTTAATTAATCGAGTATTACTAAATAAAAAAACTCTAATTTTCCGGTTTATTTTCGGAATTTAATTATTTCGGCTATTTCGAAGGTAAGCAACCATTTTAACTATTTTTAAAATAATTAACTATTCTAGTTATTTCAAAGGTGATTAATTATTTTAGCTATTTTATTCTAATCTTTTTATTTTGGTTATTTTAAAGTGCATTTAAATCGATTTTCAAAAATATTAGAGCGAATATCAAATATATTATATATTAAGCCTAATATAATTAATATAATTAAACATAGCTAAATATATATTTAACTAATAATACTATTTAAATAAAAGATTTAAAAAAATATAATATGTTAGAATATGAAGTCACGCGTACTAGGGCACGTGCTTATACGCTAGTACAATAGTATTCTAATATAATATTCCACTTTTATAGATTTATATTTTTTAGTTCTATTATATATATTTACATAGTTAATATATATATTTTACTAACTTATTTATACTTATAAATAGATTATAAACCTAAATGTTTTATATTTAAAACTACAATTGAAAATATTTATAAAGTCTATAATATTTAAGTAAAATCAATAATAAACTTTTTAATACAATATAACATTAATATTTACGAACGAATTATATAGCAAATTTATAATTAAATAATTACAGCAAAAAAGTTATTTATATTGTATTATAGTATAGTAAAAAACTACGGGTTATTATTTAAAAAGAATTTTTAAAGTATAGATTATTATAGTAATATTAAAATATTAAAAATCACTTTAAGAATTCATTATTTTAAAATTATTTTATTTTTATATAGAAAAAGTTAAAAACTGGAATAAGCATATTCTTTACTATAATAATTTAAAAGGTTTTTTTTTCAATTAAAATTCAATATAATATCTTTAAATTTCAATATAAATTATTCAAGATAAATAATAATAATTTAAAACCTAAGTATTATAAATCCAAGTATATTATCAACTTTATTTAGAAGAATTATAAGAAATAAATCTATCAAATAAAAATTCAACTTGAAAAAAAGCTAGTTTTATATATACGAGATAATTTTACGAGAATTTGTATAAATCAGAAGCGTTGGAGATTTTACTTTAAACTTTGAAGATCTAATATTTTATTTAAAGAAGTAGATTAAAATTCGTTTTGATATTAATAAAAAAACTAAATTCAGTAAAAATAAGATAAGCATATTATTATACATTTATCGCTTTTTGATAGATAACAATAAAGCTTTAGTAAATGAATATAATATAGTGAAAAGATTTTAAAATTATTTAAAGATCAAATACTTTTAAATTGATAAAATTATTATTGATTAATATCTTTTCAAAATTAAAAGCTTTGTTTTTGATTTAAAAATGATTATTATTGATATATAAGATAAGCTTAAAAAGCTTTAATATAAGTTTATATTTATAGATTGAATTATAGATTTTATTTATACTAATAAATTATTGTTTTTAAAACCTATTATTTTCTCTTTTAAAAAAGTATAAGGTTACTTTTAATATTATATAGATTGTTAATAATACTTTTATTATCAATTTAAAAATTAAAAATTTTTAAATTAAAAAAGCTAAAACTAAACTTACAATTAAATCAATACATTTTACGAAAAGCAAAAAATATATTTTATTTTAACGATATAATAAGGTTATTATAGATTTTAATATTAATACATTTATAATCATATATAAACTTTATAAAAAATCATATTATTTTATTTTGATATATTTTCAGTTTAAATATATAAAATACTTTTTAAAAGGCAATAATAAATATTAGGAGAAATAATATAAATTAATTAGTTTTAAAGGGAAGAATCAGAAACGCAAATATAATATTTATATTATTAATTCTATTTTTGGGAATACAAATAATAAAAAAACGATTCTTAATTTAAATATAATTATTTTATTAAAAACAATATTAATAAGGTATTTTTATTATTATAGTATATTAATATCAGTATTTTTTTATATATATTTAATTAGTATTTCTTTTTTAAAAATTTAACTTTTATTTTACAATAAAGAATAATAATTAATAAAGAGATTATATGTTTAAATTAATAATGAATAATAGATATAATATATAAGAATAATATAAGGATTTTATTAATAAAAATATTATATATATTGGGATTAAAACTAATTTATTTTTTACTAAAAAAATTTATAAAGCAAAACTTAAAAACAAATTCAATTATAAAGCAATATATTTTATTCTAATAAGTATTAAGATTATAAAAGCAAGAATTAAAGAAAGAATATATATTATTTTGTATATAAATTCTAATTATAAGGATTTAAAGCTATTTATATAAATATTATATATATTTATTATAAAGATTATTAATAATACTAAAAACGAAATTAAGAAAATAATTATATTATAAAAGAAAAAATACTTTTTTTAATATTAACGTTTGAATTATTTAAATTTTTATAAGATTAAAAATCTTTATAAAATAATTACTTTTCAAAATTTTATCAAAATTTCTATAAATTTAAATATTTGCAAAATTTGTATTTTTACAAAAATAATAAATCAAGTCCTAAATTAATTAAATATACGAAAATTTAATAAATCATAATTGATTTAATTTAATATTATAGATCTATTTTGAAAAATATTTTAAAATAATAAATATTTTATTTTCATTATCGATAACATAACCAAAATAAATCAAATTCTACCTTTGAAATATAATATTAATACTAAAAAAATAAAAGCAAAAAATTAAATTTGTTATTAGAATTTTTATAATAATAATTAGAATTAATAATGCATTAGAATTTCTATAAGCAATTTATAAATAAAAAATAAATACTTGTTTTAGAATTACAATTATTATATTATTTTATTAAAATGGATTTATTAAATATGATATTTAAATTATAAAATTTAATATAAAAGTAATATTAAAAAAAGCTTATTTACTATTAAAATTTTCGAATAAAGTTATAGAATATAATATATATATTAGAAATTGTATTAATATAAATTAAATACAAATAATATTGATCAAAGTTTATTTGAAGTTTTACTACACATTTTATCAAATATTAATATTTGCAAGGTTTAAGGGAGCAAATGTTATATTTATATTAATTCAAAGATTATTTTGAAAGAATAACAATATGATAAATTATAAAATACAATAAAAATAAGTATATTTATAGGATATTTAAAGAATGTTACAAAATATATTAAGGTTTATTCTTTAGAATTAGAATATATTTATTAATTATATAAAGTTACGATTAACAAGAATTATAAAGGAAATAATATAAATTTAAAATTAAAGAATTATATAATAGAAACTTAAAGGATAAAGAATATCGAATTTAATCGAAAGCTAAAAAGGTGATTATAAACTTTTAAATCCTCATTAATCTTAATCGAAAAATGGATATTTTCAAATGTTATTATACCCAAATTGTTTTCAATTAAATAAAAAGTATCAGAATCCTAAATATTATAATTGGATGATATTGAAAAGGATATTATATATATTGAAAATTTCTATTATTAAAACTAAACTCAATATAAAGAATATTATTATAAGGATTGAAATTTCTATTATATTTAATCCTAGAAGTTTTATAGATATATTTCAATCCAAATATAATTATAAAAAAAAATTGAAATAATAATAAAGAAAAAGATCATAGAAATACAAAGATATAATAAATTTTATTTGTATTCTTTTAAAAAAAGCTTTTAAAGCTAATTGAATATATTATAATAACTATTCTAAATAATTATATAAAGGATTATAAAAAAAAAGATTTTATTTCTTTATACTTTATAACTTTTTGAATAAATAATTTAAGAATCTTTAAAAATCTAGTTTTGCTAACAATTAAAAATTTTGGATTTAAGATCTTTAGAATATATCAAAAAGTTATAGTTAATAAAAAGTATATATTAAATTAATATTTGGTAATATAAAAAGAAATTAATACATTTGTTAAAAATAAAATTTAGGAGAAATTCATTTTGCTATATAAAACGAATTTGGTTTTTATTAGATAAGTTTTTATTATTAAAATTTATAACAATAGGGTTAAAAGATTTAAAATTAGATTAGTTATTAAAGGATTTAATCAAATTTTGGGAAAGGATTATAATAAAACTTTTACTTTTATAATTAAGTTTGATACTTTTAGTTTTTTTTTAGTTATTATAGTAAAAAAGGATTTGAAATATTTTTATTTTAATATTAAGAATATATTTATCAAATTTTACTTTAAAGAAAAAATATATTTTTTACTATTTTAAAGTAAAGATATTAAAAAATATTATATTTTCTATATATTTTGTAGTTTATATAGATTAAAGTAGATTAATAAAAATTAGAGTTTTCTTTTTAAAAAAAAGCTTTTTAAAATAAGATTTGTATAAAATTTTGTAAATCTATATTTATATATATATATTGAAAGTATATAGTTTTATTTATCTATATTAATAACATTATTAATATAATTAAATATAAGAAGGATATTAAATAATTTTATAAACAATTTTTTATATACTTTAATATTAAGAAACTTAAGAAGATTAGTAAGATTTTAAATGTATATATTGTTTAAGATAGAAAATGTAAGATCTTAATTATAAATTAAAAAAATATTTAAATATTATACTTATTTGCTTTAGATTTCTATATAGTTAATATACATTAAAGAAAATTCTACTTTCGGATTATAATCAATCACAATTAATTTATTTAAATAGTGAATTAGTTGATATAAATGAATACTAACAAAAAATTGGTAATTGTATTTATTCTATAATTTATATTAAACCCAATATCTTTTTTAGTTTCAAAAGGTTAGTGTAATTAATGTTTAATTTTGTTAAACATTATAATATTATATTTAAAACTTTTATAAAATATTTAAGATTTATAATTACTTTATGGCTTTTTTAATAAAATTTGAGATAATGTTAAAATATTCTTAATATCAATTAAGAATATTTTAAAATAGCTTAACATAATTCAATATAATTTAAAATAACTTAAAATAGCTTAAAACGTAGTTAAAACCTACTTGAATCGGTGTTAACACTATTTTAAGCTAATTTTAAGCTAATCTTAAAATAGTATTAAATCGGCATTGTCGCAATAACTCACTAACCGTTTTGAGACAGTGTTAAGATATCTTAAAATATCTTAAAAAATAAAGTTTTAAAAGTGGATTTTCTCTATTTTTTTTTCAAAAAAAATTAAAAAAAGTATTATTAATAATATTATTATTTTCGTTACTTTTTTTCTTGAACAAATCAGTTTAACCATTCGGCTAAATAACTAATAATAATTTGATAATTACTCATTTTCTAAATTTCTATATATTATTATAATTAATTAAATTATGATTTTAATACGGTGTTAATACGGTTTTAACATAATCTCTAATTATTAAATTATCTTAAGCTATTTCAAGCTATCTTAAAATATATTAATATATTTTATCGATTTAAGCTATTTTAAGATTAACTTAAACTAGCTTGATATTATCTTAAAATACTAAAATAGCTTAAAACCATCTTAAGAACGTTTTAATATAGTGTTAAATATATTCACTTGCGCCACTAAGTAAACAAAAGCTATATTTTAGATTTGAAAGAGTTTAATTTAACATTTGCAAAGAATATAATTTTTTATAAGATATATTTAAAGTGTATATTAATTCTAATTAAACAAATAATAAAATCGATTAAAAAAGTATTTCTAAAGAAATTACAATATTTTATAGTAAATTAATCTTTTAAACGAGCAAAAAATAAATATTTGTAGCTATTTTAAATATCAAAATAGAAAAAGATTATAATAGCAATGTTTATTAAGTAAGAGCAATGAATAATTTGACTTTTAAAAAATTTAGAATAATTAAAGTATATAAAAAATAAAGGAATAGTTTAGATAATTACCTACAAAAACAGTTAAAAAGCTTTAGCATTTATAATTAATTTATATTTTTATAAACAATTTAAACATATTAATATAAATTATTATTATATTAAAGATTTTATTAAAAAAGGATTAATTAAGATTAATTACATTTAAACAAATAATATAATGATAAATAGATTTATCAAGTTATGTTTTAAGATTGCTTTTAAAATATTTAAGAATATACTAAAAATGATGAAGAATTAACTATAAAAATTAAAGAAAGTATTTTCTTTAAAAAAGTATTAGAATATTAAACTATATATATTGAAGCATGTATTTATACGCTAATATAGTAATATTCTAATATAATATTCCACTTCTATAGATTTATATTCTTTAGTTCTATCATACTTATATAGTTAATATATGCATTTCACTGACTTATTTATACTTGTGAATATAATAAAGATTATAATATATTTTTTTATAGTAAATAAAAGTTATTATTAATAAATATAATATTTAAACCTTTATTAGCTTAAAAATACTTTAAAAATGAAGAAAACAAAGATGTTTTTCTAGTATTTTCATTTAGCTAAATGTAATTAAATATAGTATCAATAACGTTTAAATCATTATATATTAGATCTAATATAGGTTTAATATTTTATTTGACTTAATATAGCATTTGGATTATTGTATATTAAATTTAATATAGCTAATATATTGGGTTAAATATTATAAAAAAATCGATTCTAACGCACCCTTATTCTAGTTATTCGATTTTGATTTATTTTATTTCGGCTATTCTATTTCAATCTATTCTATCTTAGTTATTTCATTTTGGTTATTCCATTTCGAAATAATATAATTATTAATTTATTAATATAAATTCTACTAAAAACTTTTTGATTCTATATTTTTTAAATAAACTATATTATAGAATTTATTTAAAAAATATAGAATCTAAATAGTATTTTAATAAAATCACTTTGATTTTTATATTATAAAAGTGATTATTTTTGTTTTTTATAATATGAGAGTAATTTACCGTTTATTATATTATTAATTAAGATCTATTATTATATTTAATATATATAATTTTTTATATAAAGTTATTGTTTAGTTCTTTTTTTTTAAATTAGATTGTTTATATATTGTATATATTCTAAATTTTATTTATCTTTTTTATAAATTTGAATGTTTTTATAATTTTTTAAAAATTATTCTCATAAAGAAAAGCGTTTATAATAAAGTTTTTATTTAATTTTAGTTTATTGATTGTTTGAGATAAAATTATTATATTAAATATATATATATATCTTTATTATTAAGTTAAGATTAGAATATATTTATATCTATAGAAAATATATATATTATTATTAGAAAAAAGATCTTCTATTTTAATATACCTTAGAGTACTAGAAATATGGCCATATGCCATATCCGGTTTATAGCATAATTCTATATTCAAAATGGTTTTTTGATATACAACATTTAAGAATCTATAAATCTTTAAGCATATGGTATAGGAATAAAAATTAACATTAATAATCTGTATTCTATTTTAAGCTTAATTCATTAATCTTAGTATATTAAACTAAGCTTATTTAAGTATATTATATAATTTTGGTTTATTTAAAATATACTAGTATTGTTTTATTTTGGTATATCTAAGTATATTACAAATCTATAGTATTGTTATTGTTGTTATTATTAGTACCTAAGTAGTAGTATTGAAACTACTTAGAATCTAAAGTGGTTAATACGTTATTCAAGGGGAAGGGATTTTCGAAATAGGGGAATAGAAGCGAGGTAGAAAAAGCAATTCTTTGACGAATGGAATGACTCACTATTGATGGTATCAATAATATTAATAGTATTGATGGTATTGATAATGTTGAATTGAAATTAAAGAATCGAAATAAAGTTAAAAAATCGAAGTGAAATTAAAGAGTCGAAGTGGGATTAAAAATGGTATATTAATATTTGAAGTTATTTTGAAGTTATTCTAAAGCTAATATAGTATTCCGAAGATTTTTCAATGTAAACGCTTCAAAGCTTTTACTATTATATACGTAAAATATACGGTATAATAAGATTTAGGGAGGATTTTACGAATATATGGCATCCTGCTAGAAAAGTGGTAGTACTCTAGGGATATATAATTTTATATTAATTTAGATAAAGATATTAGCTTTTTTAAAATCTTTATTAGTTATATAAAAATTGTTTAAATTGTTTAAGTTGTTTAAATTGTTTTTTATATTACTCTTAAATATATCAATGCCCGGAATATAGAATCTTGTAATTTTAATAATAATTAAGATTTTATAATGTTTATAATTACTTTTAGAGTATACAATTATAAGAAATTGTTTATTAATATAGATAGTTTTTATAGTTTAACTAATCTCTAAATAAATTATAAGAGTATATTAAAATCTTATTAACTTATTGATAAATTATAACTTAAATTATGAATTATATTAAATTTATATAAAATTCTAAATCATAATATTTTAATTTAATTATAATATCTTCTATTGTAATTTTATTAAATATTTTAAAAAAAGCTTTAAAATTGTAGTTCAATTTCTATTAATTAATAATCTAATATAGATCTTTATCATTTTTAATTTTATTAATTATATTTTTCTAATAATTTTTTAAGTTTTGTAGATTATATTATAGATTTCTTAAGTTTTAAACAATAATTAGATTTTAATTATATATTTAATTATAAAGCAAATTTAATATGCCATTTTGTATTTTGAAGTTTATTATAAAATTAAATATAATAATAAATTAAGCAATAAAGTCTTTTATATTATTTTAATTTTAAAGATTATTTAAAGTTGAAAAATTTAATAATATCAATATATATAAGGTTTTAAAACATTTCTAAGTTACTTTTAATAATTTCAAAGTAATATTGGTTGAATATATAAATACTTTGATTAAGTAAAATTAGAATCTGGATTTTATGATTTAATTCTATATATAAATCTTTATAAATTTTAATATTAATAATTATAAAAGAAATATAAGAAAATATAAAATTTAGAATATATTTAGTAAAATAAATAAGTTTTTTTAAGTGTTAAAAAATCTATTTTGTTATTTAACATTTATTATATAGCTTTTATTTTTTGATGTATAAACAATATATTAAACTTAAATATATTATATCAAATATCAAAACTCTTTTTTTATAAAGTATTTAAAAAATAAGGAAGAATAAATAATATAATTAATTATTTTAGGTATTATAAATTATTTATGAATATTAAAAATAGTAATAGAATTAATATTAATTTAAAGCAGATTCTTATTATTTATTAATTATTTTTATTATATATATAATTCAATACTTTTTCGAATATAGGTTATAATTTAGGGTTAAAAATCCTTAATGTTTTGAAAGGTTAAAAGTTTCTAGGAATCGATTAAAGTATAATAGTAATACTTTCCATGATTTTAAGTATATATATTAATATAAATCCAAAGTTTTAAAATATATATAATATTGATTTTTTGTATATATAATATTATACAAAAGATTATATAAGCAAAGTTTTTTTTATCAATATTAATTCGATTGATTTAATTATCTTATAAATCTTAAAATCAAAGTTATTAAAGGTAATAAAGATTATAATTTTATTTATATTATTCTAATATAAAGAAAGAGTAAAAATAGTAAACTTAGAAATTTTTTTTATAAAAGTATTAGATTTAAACTTTAAAAATTTTGTAATGATTGTAATTTTATAATTATTAAATAAAACATCTGAGTAAATCTTTTTATATATAATATTTTTAATTTTAAAGGATTTAATTATAAAGGTTTGAAAGGTTAAACTGATATTTTTATATATTATTATAATAGAATTATATTTATATTTAAAGCTAATTATAATTTTCTTTTATATAATTAAAATAATCTTTGAAGCTATAAAATTAAAAGTAAATATATTAATTGTTGTAAAGATAACTTTGTTATATTTATAAACCTAGTTTAATTTCTTTTTGATGAATTTGATATACTTTTTATTAATTTACTAAAAAGTAATAAAGCAATTATTATAATCTATAATAAAGAATTTATAATAATTGATATATTATAATGAATTAATATAATTAATATCAAAAAATCCTTAATACTAACTTACTTATATATCATAGTGTATATATTTAATATAATAAAATATATTTAGCTGAATTATAGGAATTTTAGTAACTTAGATTATAATAATTAATAACAATATTTTTATAATTACCTTTAATAAATCGTTAATAATAAAAAGTTTAAATATTTTAAGAAATTTAATAAATAAAATAATATGAATTATTTTATTAATTTTAGGATTAATATCATGTATAAAGAATTGAATACTAATTAGTTCATATTATATTTAAATAATAATTTTCTTAACAACAAAGCCAATATTTGTTTTGTTTATAGAATTCTTTTTATTAAATCACAAAATAAATTAGAATAATTAATAATTATATAATTATATTAGATAACTAGGATATTAAGAAATACAATTTTTAATATTCTTTTAATAATCTTAGTATTTTTTTAAATAAATAAAAAGTTAAAGATTTAAGGGTTTTTTAATATAATTATTTAATTAATAATAATAAGTATAATAAAGGGAATTAAAGTTAAAATAGAACTATCAATTTATTTAAAGAAATTTTATCAAATAATAAAAAACTTTAGGTAATTAACAAAGATTATTGATTAATATTTAACTAGAATATAAATATTTATAATCAAAATTAAAAGGAAAGTTATAAATTTAATAAACTTTATAAATATAATTATAATATAAGAATTATAAGAGTTAAAATTAAAATGAATATTATTAGCTTTAGGGTTATTTTATATATTTTGTTTTTTAAAACCTTATAAATCATAATTAAATTTTAAAAGTGATTTTATTATATTTGTAAATAATATTAATTTGAAAAAATAAAAAAAGATATTTTTAGAATATTAATTATAGAAATAAATAAATGCAAAGATTATTATATTAATGTTTATAAATATTAAAGTAAATAAGAAGTTAATGTTTTTTTAAAAGATTTTAAAAAGAATCTTATATTTTGTAGGTGTATTATTATATACTAGTATAATAATGAGGTTATTAATTATAAATATAAATTTTATAATAATATTATAGAATTATATTTAATTATATTTAGATACTCTAAAATAGCTATTAATAATATTTTTAATGGAATTAATAATAAATTAGCTATTATTTCAATTAAAAAAAAAGAAAAGCTAAAAATCTATTCTAAATCTTTTTTTATATAATCTTTTTATAATTTACTATACAAAAATAGATAATAATTGAGGTTTTAAGTCGCCTACCCTACTTCTCGCCACCCCCCCATTTGGCTAGCATTTTACACCAAAAACAGCCATTTTAATGTATTTATAACTTTACGAAAAATAAATATAAATTTTTTAAATTTTAATTAAAGCTTTTATATATAATTATTAATAGATTCTGAAAATCTTAAATTCTTATAATTTTTTTATAAAGAGTAATAAAAGATTATAGAAAATTAGAATTTTCGGTTTAGGATTTGTATGGAAATCATATACAAAATTGAAACTTTAAAATAAATATTTATAATTTCTAAACAAAAATAATTAAAAATAATCTATAAATTTTTATAGAATCTATTAATTAATATATAGTAAATAAATTATTTAAAAAATATATAATAATTTAAAACTATTGAGTAAATTGAAATTAGGAATTTTTTATTTAAAATCTTATCGTTAAAATCTAAGAATCTATATTAAACATTTATTATAAATAATAGTATATTATTAAAATAATATATTCAATTTAAATTAGCTTTAAGATTCTTGAAAATTCTTTAGATTATTTTTAATTATTTTTATTAAATAAATATAATTTTTTTTAAAGATTTTGATTTTGTATAGGATTTACATATAAATCGAAAATTAGAATTTTTAATTTACTATAATCTTTTATAACTTTTTATAAAAAAAATCGTAAGAATTTAAGATTTTCAAAATCTATTAATAATTATATATAAAAGCTTTAATTGAAATTTAAAAAATTTATATTTATTTTTTATAGAGTTATAAATATGTTAAAATGGTCGTTTTTGGTGTGAAATGCTAGCCAAATGGGAGGGGGTGGCGAAAAGTAGGGTAGGCGACTTAATAGATTTATTAAGTTAATAGTAGTAGTAGTAGTATTTATTTTCATTTGTTGAATAAGCCGAAGGCTTCCCTAAAACCTTTCTAGGGGTATGGAAATACGCTAAACTATAAAATTAAACCAAAAATAACTGTAGAAAGCGGTTTATATATAAAAAGTATAATATTTGGTTTATTATCTTTTTTTTATTTTATTTAAAATAAAAGTATAGTATTAATAGTATTTAATTATTAATAAACTATAATATAAAATTTAAAGTTTATAAGCAAAAACTTTAAAGTAAATATAAAATATAAATAAAAGAAATTATAAGTAATATAATAAAAAAAAAGGATTAGTAAATAAAAAAGCTAAAAACCTAAAAATTATTATAAAAAAGAAAATAAATATAGGTATCAAAATTTAATAAAATATTATTAAAATTTATAAAGATATTATTAAAGTTAAGTTTGTATTTACAAAATATATATAAAGAATTATTAAGGTTAACACTCAAATCTCCAATACTAAAATCAAAATCATTAAAATGAAAACTTTTATATATAAAAATGAAATTCTATAGTATAAAAAAAACAAAATTAAAAGCTCATTAATAATAGAATAAACCTTATTAAAAATAAATACCAAAATAAAATCTAATAAAATCCAAAAGATTTATAAATTCTATTAATTTAAAAAAAATCAAATTAAGTATTTAAAACTTTCTTAAAACGAGCTTTGAGTACGGCCGCTCGGGCCGGCCAATGATATAACTCGCCTAAAGCTCGTCGATATCATATAACAACGGCTCTTCACAACCTCCCTCGTAGCTCATTCTGCGAAGCTTATATATAATATTTATTTCTCAACAATTTGGAATCCAATAAGCTTAAAAATTAAATATTTGAAAAGCGAATAATCTAAAGAATATAGTTATCTATTTCAATATTATTTTATCTATTGTTTTAACTTATAATATTGATATAAATATAATTATATACTTTTATTAGAATTTCTATGTTTCCGCATAAACGTTACATAGTTTTTTTTGGACCAATCAGCTTTCAGTTAATGAGACGTTTTAGAATATAGGTATGTAACTTATAGATATATTTAAAAGAATTTAAGGTTAAATCAATTATTTATTAAAGTATTAAGATATTCTTAAATAATATACTAAATATAAGAGAAATTTAAATATATTATAAAAGTATTTTAAATTAGCATTTTTATATTTGAATTTAAAATGATATTAAATAAAGTTCCTATATATAAAACAAATAACCAATATTCTATAGAATTAAGTTTAAAAAAGATTTAATTTTAAAAAAAATCCTATTTTATATAAAAGTTCCCATCTAAAATAATTTAAAGATAATTTAGTTTTATATTTAAATTATTGAATCTATTATATAATTAAATGAAAATCTTGAAAAAAATATATTTATTCTATTAATTATAAATATTAAAAATAGATTTAAATCCTAAATAAATTTTAATGCTTTTTTATTTATAAAGTAATCAACTACTTTATTTTCTTTAATTTCTATGTATCCTAATAATAATTAAAAAGCCTATTATAAAAAGTCCAATACATTGATTTATAAGCATTATATTACTAAGGTATTATTTATATATAGCTAAAACTACTTTAAAGTAATGTTTAATAGTATTCTTATTATATATTATAATCTCTTCTAGACCCTTATAACCTTTATATCAAAAATGTATAATATAAAGTTAATTAATTTATATTCAAAATCTATTTATATACCATTTTAATAAATCATATAATTATATCTTATATAATTGTAATTATTAATATATTACTTAAAGCCATTTAAAAATATAATAACATTAATGTAAAGAAATAAATTCTATCAAATTTTAAAAACTATAATAACGGTTTTTTTATTAATCTCTTTTATTAAATTCATTTAACAACCTTATATAAAGTATAAAAATTAAAAAACTAATTTAAAAACTATTAAAAATATATATATGAAATACTAAATCTTAGTTTTAAACATTTATTGCAAACCTATTCCGCAATTTCTAACAATTATTAATATTCAAATTTAATATATTAATTAATATAATATATTAATTACTTATATTTATAATACAAATTAAAGTTTAGTTTCTTTAAATATAACCTTAGTAAAAGGTAATTTAGTATTATAAAAAAAAGTAACATTAAAAATAATTCTTTAAATTAATAAAATTTTATAGAATATTAAAGCAAATCCTTTATTAAATAAATCTATATATTATTTAAATTATATATTAATAATTAAACTTTAACCAAATTGAAAAAATCTAAAAAATTTGATATATTTTATATACTAAACTTTTATATTATAAATTAAAAAAGAGAACAATATAAATAATAATAGTTTTTTTAAATATTAAAACTAATGGATTATTTATTATCTTCGCTAAGCTTTTAATATAATATAAAATAAGATAAGCTTATATAACCCATTCCTTTATATATTTTCAGAAAATTATTTTTTTATCAAACTATACCTCAAGCTAATATAAAGCAGATTATTCATTTTCATTTAATACCATTATAATAAAATTAATAATAAATTTATTATTTACCCTATATAACAATATTTAAATATTTTATCTTTTAATAAAATAAATTATCTCTAATTTTTCTAAAATGGAAATAATTTTGTTTTAAATGTTTTATTTTAATATATAATATTCTTAATCTTTTGGAAAAGAATATAAATATTAATAATTAATAATATTAAAATTATAAATAAATATATATTATCTATATATTCAAATTTATAAATAATATTCTAAAATAATAATTTGATTAAATATAATATATATAATATAAGGGATAATAATAAACTTTGAGAAATATTATAAGTAATTTAATGATTTAAAATAATTAAGTTTTCTAAATATACTTTCATATATCTATTTATTAAAAATAAATTGATTAACTTCAAAAATACCAAAAATTAGCCTTATACTATTATTTGAATTAATAAATGTTTTTTAAATGATATATATTAAAGGTCTCTTAAACATTTAGTATAACCATTGTAACTTTTAAACTTTATACCATAATTATTTTTATATTATATATAAAACTAACCACTCAATCCATAGTAAATTTTTTGGAAAAAACCCTATTATATTATAGATTAAAAATTTTTAATATAAGAACAATCCAAATTAAACATCTAACAATAATCTATTTAAAATCTTTAAAAATATATAAAATAAATATAATAAAATATTAAAAATGAATAAAAATCTTATTAACCTTACTAACTTTAAAAAATATAACCACTTTAACTAATTTTTATATTTATAAAAAAAAAAATTAAAGCTAAAACATTTATTATATAGATTATAAAATATATATTTAATTAAACCCTAATAAATCTTAAATAATTAAATGACAATTCGGTTAATCCCTGGTAAAATACTAAAAATATTAATAATATTCTTTTTAACTTTGTTTAAAAATATTAAAAGGGATTATAAAAGTATATTAAAACCTTGCTAGTTTATTAGTAGATTATAATTTAAATTGTTAGCTATATTAAATCTATTTAGAACTTTAAACTATAATATTTTAACTTTAACTATTATATTCTCAATTATAATTTTATTAATTATATTCCTTTAATAAATTTTTTTAATCTTATAAACTATATTATAAAATTCTTTAGTTTTAGAAAATAATTGAATTTTGGTTGTATGTTTAATTACAAATAAACCTAATATATTATCGTATATTTTAAACTTTATTATAGTGTAAGATATTTTATACTTTTATTCAATTTATTAATTATATGTATAATAAAATCGAAGATAGTGGTAAACTAGATAATAAAGATTTCTATATTATTTTAATTTTAAAAATTACTTAAATTTGAAAGTTTAATAATATTAATGTGTATAAAGTTTAAAAACTTTTTTAAATTGGTTTTGATAACCTTAAAATAATATTAATTAAATATATGGATATTTTGATTAAATAAAATTATAATCAAAGTTTTATAATCCAATCTTATATACAAATTTTCATAAATATTAGTGATTATAAAAAGAATATTAAAAAATATAAAATCTAAAATATATTTAACGAAATAAATAGGTTTCTTTAAGATATTAATAAAATTTATTTTACTATTCAATGCTTATTGTGTAATTTTTGCTTTTTAATAGGTAAATAAAATGCTAAGTTCAAATATATTATATTAAATCTTAAAAAAAAAATTTATAAAGTATTTAAAAGGTAAAGAAAAGTAAACAATATAATCAATGACTTTGAGTATTATAAATTCTCTGTAAATATTAAAAATAGAAATAAAATTAATATTAATTTAAAATAAATCCCTATTATATATTAATTGTTTTTGTTGTATATATAATTTAATACTTTTTTTAATATAAATTAGAATTTAAAGATAGAAATCTTTAATATCTTTAATAATTAAAAGTTTTTAAAAATGAAAAGTTTTTAAAGATTAATTAGAGTATAATAGTTATACCTAGGATGATTTTAAGTATATGTATTAATATATATCTAAAAATTTTAAATGTATATAATATTTATTGTTTATATAATATTATAAGAAAAGTTATATAAACAAAACTTTTTTCTATTAATATTGGTTTAATCAATTTATAGACTTTAAAATTTAAGTTTATTAAGAGTAATAAGGGTTATAGTTCTATTTATATTGTTTTAATATAAAGAAAAAACAAAAATGATTAATTTATTAACTTTTTTTTCTATAAAAATATTAAATTCAAATTCTAAGATTTCTATAATAATTATAACCTTATAGTTATTTAATAGAATAATTAAATAAGTTTTTTTTATATATAATATTTTTAGTTTTAAAAGGTTTAATTGTAAATATCTTAAAACCAAAATTAATATTTTTATATACTATTACAATAGAATTATACTTATACTTAAAATTAACTATAATTTTGTTTTATATAACTAAAATAACCTTTAAAACTATAAGAATTAAAATAAAAGTATTAACCACTTTAAAAACAATTTTATTATATTTGTAAACTTAATTAAACTCTTTTTCAATAGGTTTAATATATTTTCTATTTATTTGTTTAAAAATAATAAAACAGTTATTATAACTTATAATAAAGGATTTAGAATAATTAATATATTATAAGAAATTAATATAATTAATACTAAAGGGTTCTTAATATTGATTTACTTATATATTACAATATATATATTTAAGATAATAAATATATTTAACTGAATTATAATAATTCTAATAATCTAAATTATAATAATTAATAGTAATCTTCTTTATAATTACCTTTAATAAATCGTTAGAATTAAAAAGTTCAAATATTTTAACAAGATTAATAAATAAAATGATTTAAATTATTTTACTAGTTTTAGGATTAATATAATATTTAGAGGGTTTAATATTAATTAATTCATATTACATTTGAACAGTAGTTTTTTTAAAAATAAAATTAATATTTATTTATATAATCCCTTTCATTAAATTGTAAAATAAAATGGATATATTAATAATAATATAATTATACTAAATAACTAAAATATTAAATAAGGTGGCTTTTAATATTCTTTTGATAATCTTAACATTTTTTTAAATAAATAGAAAATTACAAATTAAAAGATTATTTAATATAATTGCTTAATCGATAATAATAAGTATAATAAAAAGAATTAAAATTAAAATAAAACTATTAATCTATTTAAAAAGACTTTATTGAATTATAAGAAGTTTTAGATAATTAAAAAAAACTTAAAGTTTATAGTTAACTAAAATATGAATATTTATAATTAAAATTAAAAAGAAAGTTATAAATCTAATAGATTTTATAAATGTAATTATAATATAAAAATTATAAAAGTTGAAATTAGAAGAAATACTACTAAATTTAAAATTACTTAGTGGCGCAACTGAATATATTTAACACTATATTCAAACGTTCTCAAAATGGTTTTAAGATATTTCAATATTTTAAGATAATATTAAGTTAATTTAAACTAATCTTAAAATAGATTAAATTAATAAAATATATTAATATATTTTAAAATATATTAGGATATCTTAAAATAGTTTAAGATAATTTAATAATTGAAGATTATATTAAAACCGTATTAAAATTATCTTAATACTGTATTAAAACTATAGTATAATTAATTATTATAATATATAAAAATTTAAAAAATTTAATTATCAAATTATTATTAGGCATTTAGCCGAGTGATTAGAATGATTTGTTTGCGGCAAAAAAATATAATAAAAATAATAAGAATAATAAAATAATAATAATAATAATTTTTTTTTACTTTTTTTTAAAAAAAAAGTGGAATAAATCCACTTTTAAAGCTTTTTTTCAAACTATCTCAAAATATCTCAATACTATCTCAAAACGATTAGTGAGTTATTGCAACAATACCGATTTAATATCATTTTAAGATTAGCTTAAAATAGTATTAACACTAATTCAAATAGGTTTTAACTATGATTTAAGCTATTTTAAGCTATTTTAAGCTATTTTAAATTATTTTAAACTATTTTAAAACGTTCTTAGTTTAAATTAAGGATATTTTAACATGATCTTAAACATTATTAAAAGAGTTATAAAGTACTTTATATATTTTTGCTTTTAAAACTCTATAAATTGTAATTAAACCTTAAAAATAATTCTATTATATTTATAAAAAATATTAATTTAAAAAAAAAAAATAAAATATTTTTAAAATGTTAGCTGTAAAAATAAATAAATGCGAAAGTTACTATATTAGTTTTTGCAAATATTAAGATAAAAAGAAAGTCAATAATCTTTTGAAAGATTTTAAAAATAATCTTATATTTTGTAAATGTATTATTATATATAGTTATAAAATTATTAATTGTAAATATAAATTTTATAATAATATTGTAAAGTTGCTTTTGGTTATATTTAAATATTATAAAATAATTCCTAATAATATTTATAACGAAATTATTAATAAGCTAATTATTACTTAAATCAAAAAAAGAAGAAAATTAAGAATCTATTCTAAATCTTTTTTTATATAATTTCTTTGCGGTTTATTATTTAAAAGTGAATAATAATTAAGACTTTAATAAGTTTGTAAAGTTAAGAATTGGAAAAGGTTATATAAAAATGTTTTTTTTGTTTAACATTGTTATTTTATTATAAGAATAATATAATTAATATTATAAAGTAGTTAAAACTATAAATAAAGAGTATTTAAAATAAAGGTAAGAAGATATCATTGTTTTGGATCATTATATAGGCTTTGATTTATTAAGTTAAGAGCTAATAAAGATTATATAAAAGTGCTTTTTTTATTTAATATGATTATTTTATTAAAAAAATAATATAATTAATGTTATAAAGCAGTTAAGACTACAAAGAAGCAATATTTAAGGTAAAAGTAAGAAGATATTATTGTTTTGGATTGTAGTATAGGCTTGAACAAAAGGCTTTAAATAGTTACCTATAGAAAGAACTTACAATGTATAATTAGTTAAAATACAAATATCTACAATTGAAATCAAAGAGAAAATTATAGATTCAATAAATTTTATAAATGTTATTATAATATAAAAACTATAAAAATCAAAACTTAAAAAGATACTATTAAATTTAAGATTGCTTTGTAAATTTTTGCTTTTAAAACCCTGTAAATTATAATTAGATTTTGAAAATAATTTTACTATATTTAGGAATAATATTAATTTAAAAAGGTAGAAAAAAATATCTTTGGGAGATTGATTATAAAAACAAATAAATATCAAAATCACTATATTGATTTTTGTAAATACTAAGATGGAAAGGAAATTAATAATCTCTTGAAAAATTTAGAAAACTATTTTGCGTTTTGTAAGCATATTATTATACATAGCTATAAAATCATTAATTATGAATATAAATTCTATAATAATACTTAGTGGCGCAACTGAATATATTTAACACTATATTCAAGCGTTCTCAAAATGGTTTTGAGATATTTTAACATTTTAAGAAAATATCAAGCTAATTCAAGCTAATCTTAAAATAGATTAATATATTTTGAAATATATTAGGATATTTTGAAATAGCTTAAAATAATTTAATAATTCAAGATTATATTAAAACCGTATTAAGATTATTTCAACACTATATTAAAACTCTAGTTGAGTTAATGATTATAATATATAAAAATTGAAAAAAATGAATTATAAAATTATTGCTAGTAATTTAGGCAAGTGGCTAGAATGATTTATTAAAGAAAGAAAAATTATAATAACAATAATAGTAGTATTAATAATAGTAATATTATATTAACAATAACTTTTTCATTTTTTTGAAAAAAAAGTGGAGAAAATCCATTTTTAAAACGTTATTTTTAAGATATCTCAAAATATCTTAATACTATCTTAAAACGATTAATAAGTTATTGTAATATTTCGGATTTAATATTATTTTAAGATTACCTTAAAATGATATTAATACTGATTCGAATAGGTTTTAACTAAATTTTAAGCTATTTCAAGCTATTTTAAATTATATTCAATTAATTTGGGCTATTTTAAAATGTTCTTGATCTAAATTAAGAATATTTTAATATGATCTTAAACATCATTGAAAAAGCTATAAAGTATTACAAAATTACTTTTTATTATATTCGAATACTATAAAGAACTATTAATAGCATTTGCATTAGAGTTATTATTCAACTAAGTATTATCTAAATTAAAAAAGGGAGAAAATCAAGAATCTATTTTAAATATTTTTTTATACAATTTTTTTATAGGTTACTATATAAAAATAGATATGGGTAATAATTAAAATTACAATAGATTTATAAAATAAAAAACTAATAAAGATCATATAAAAATGTTTTCTTTATTTAATATTATTATTTTATTATAAAAATAATATAATCAATATTATAAGATAGTAAAGGCTAGAAATAAGCAATATTTAAGGCAAAAGTAAGAAGATACCGTTGTTTCAGATTGTTATATAGGCTTGAGCGAAATAAAAATATTAGTAACCTTATAAGTCGCCTACCCTACTTCTCGCCACCCCCCCCCATTTGGCCAGCATTTCACATCAAAAACGGCCATTTTAACGTATTTATAACTTTACGAAAAATGAATATATATTTTTTAAATTTTAATTAGAGCTTCTATATATATAATAATTAATAGATTTTGAAAGTCTTAAATTTTTGCGATTTTTTTATAAAGAGTAATAAAAGATTATAAAAAATTAGAATTTTCGGGTTTGAATTTGTATAGAAATTATATACAAAATTGAAACTTTAAAATAAATATTTTATAATTTCTAAACAAAAATAATTAAAAATAATCTACAAATTTTTATAGAATTTATTAAATAATATATAGTAAATAAGTTATTTAAAATATATATAATAATTTAAAACCATTAAGTAAATTAAAATTAGAAATTTTTTATTTAAAATTTTATTGTTAAAATCTAAAAATCTATATTAAACATTTATTATAAATAATAGTATATTATTAAAATAATATATTTAATTTAAATTAGCTTTAAGATTCTTGAAAAATTTTTAGATTATTTTTAACTATTTTTATTAAATAAATATAACTTTTTTTAAAGATTTTGATTTTGTATAGGATTTATATACAAATCGAAAATAAGAATTTTAATTTTCTATAATCTTTTATAACTTTTTATAAAAAAATCGCAAAAATTTAAGATTTTCAAAATCTATTTATAATTATATATAGAAGCTCTAATTAAAATTTAAAAGATATATATTTATTTTTTGTAGAGTTATAAATACGTTAAAATAGCCGTTTTTGATGTGAAATGTTGGCCAAATGGGGGGAGTGGCGAGAAGTAGGGTAGGCGACTTATATAATCATATTGAATAATTAAAAGATTAAATGAAATAATCTTTCATATTCATTTAATAATTTCAATATTTTCTTAAGTAAATGAAAGATTATAGATTAAAGGGTTGTTGAGTATTATAATAATAATCTAATTAATAATAATAAATAAGATAAATTAAATTAAAATTAAAATAAAATTAATCATTTGTTTAAAAAAAGTTTATTAAATGATAAAGAGCTTAAAGCGATTCAAAAAGATCTATAATTTATATTCAATTAGAATAAAAATATTTATAATTAAGATTAAAATAAAAACTATAGATTTAATAAACTCTATGAATATAATTATAATGTAAAATTTGCAAAAGTTAAAATTAAAAGAAATATTACTAAATTTAAGATTGCTCTATATATTTTTATTTTTAGAACCTTATAAAATGTAACCAAATCTTCAAAATAATTTTATCATACTTATAAATAATATTGATTTAAACACTAAAAAAAATATCTTTAAAATATTAATTATAAAAATACTAGTAAACAAATAAAAAACTTATTATATTAATTTCGATAAATACTATACAGAAAAAGGAATTAACAATCTTACATATTGCAAATGTATTATTCTATGTAATTATATAATTATTAATTATAAATATAAATTTTATAATAATATTACAAAATTGCTTTTGATTATATTTAAATACTATAAAATAACTATTGAAAATATTTTACAATAAAATTATTAATAAACTAATTATTATTCAAATCAAAAAAGAGAGAAAGTTAAGTTTTTTTTTTTGAATATCTTTTTATATAATCTTTTTTATAATATATTATACAAAGATAAATGGTAATTAAAGCTTTAATAAATTCGTACAATCAAAAGCTGATAAAAGTTATATAAAAGTGTTTTTTCTTATCTAATATTATTATTATTATAAGGATAATATAACTAATATTATAAAACAATTAAAGCTATAGAAAACAATTGTTTCAAAGTAAAAGTTAGAAGATTCTATTGTTTTAAATTATTGTATAGGCTTATTAAGATTTCGTTAAATAATTATAAGTTCTATTTTCGCGTATGCCTTTTTTGAAACTCGTTCGAGTATATCTTTATTTCAACTCCTTTTATTAATTTCTTAAAATATACTTAGTAACGTAATTGAATAGATTTAACACTATATTCAAACGTTCTTAGAATGGTTTAAGATATTTTAATATTTCAAGATAATATCAAACTAATTTAAGCTAATCTTAAAATAGATCAAATCAAAAAAATATATTAATATATTTTACGGTAAATTGCTCTCATATTATGGAAAATGGAAATAATAACTCTTATATTACAAAAATCAAAATGATTTTATTAAAATACTATTTAGGATTTATATTCTTTGAATAAAATCTATAATAGAATCTATAGTTATTCAAGCCTATACAACAATCCAAAACAATAGTATCTTCTTACTTTTGCTTTAATTATTGCTTATTTATAATCTTAATTACTTTATAATATTGATTGTATTATTTCAAATTTTTAATCTTCTTTCTTTTTCGATTTAAACAATAATCAGTTTATAAACAATTCTATTACAAATACTATTAATAATCATTTTATAGCATTTAAATATAACCAAAAGCAATTTTATAATATTATTATAAAATTTATATTCATAATTAATAATTTTGTAATTATATATAATAATATGTTTATAAAATATAAGATTACTTTTAAAATTTTCTAAAAGATTGTTAATTTCCTTTTTACTTTGATATTTGTAAGAATTATATATAGCAATTTTTGTATTTATTTAATTTTATAATTAATGCTTTAAAAATATCTTTTTTTACTTTTTTAAATTGATATTATTTTATTATAATATAATAAAATTATTTTTAAGATTGAATTATAATTTTTAAGGTTTTCAAAAGCAAAAAATATACAAGATAACTCTAAATTTAATAGTATTTCTTTTTGATTCCGATTTTTTATAATTTTTACACTATAATTATATTTATAAAATCTACTAAATCCGCAATTTCTTTTTTAATTTCAATTGTAAACATCTATATTCTAACTAAATATAAAGTTTAAATCTTTTTTAATTATTTAAAGTCTTTTATAATTTAATAAAGTTTTTTAAAATAAATTAATGATTTTACTTTAATCTTAATTCTTTTTATTATACCTATTATGATTAAGTAAATAATTATACTAAATAATCTTTCAATTCATAATCTTTTATTCATTTAAAAAAATATCAAAATTATTAAAAGAATATTAAAAGCTATTTTATTTAATATTTTTAATCATTTAATATAATTATATTATTATTAATATATCCATTTTATTTCATAATTCAATAAAAGAAATTATACAAATAAATATTAGTTTTATTTTTAAAAAAGCTATCATTTAAATACAATATAAACTAATCAATATTAAACCCTTTAAACATAGCACTAATCCTAAGATTAATAAAATAATATATATTATCTTATTTATTAAATTTATTAAAACATTTAAACTTTTCAATATTAATAACTTATTAAAGATAATTACAAAAAAAATTATTATTAACTATTATAATTTAAATTATTAAAGCTATTATAATTTAGTTGAATATATTTATTATATTAAATGTATATACTATAATATATAAATAAACTAGTATTAAGGATCTTTTTAATGCTAATTATATTAACTTACTCTGATATATTAATTGTTATAAATCTTTTATTGTAGATTATATGAATTGCTCTATTACTTTATAACTCTTTTAATAATGTTTAAGATCATATTAAAATATTCTTGATTTAAATCAAAAACGTTTTAAAACAGCTTAAAATAATTTAATATAATTCAAAATAGCTTAAAATAGCTTAAAATAGCTTAAATCATAATTAAAACCTATTCGAATTGATATTAACACCATTTTAAGCTAATCTTCAAATAGTATCAAATCAGCATTTTTACAATAACTCACTAACCGTTTTTAAAACAGTATTAAGATAGCTTGAAAAATAAAGCTTTAAAAATAGATTTATCCCACTTTTTTTAAAAAAAGTGGAAAAAATTATCATTATTCTTATTATTTCTACTTTTTATTCTTATAATTATTTTTTTTGTTGTAAACAAATTCTTTTAACCACTCGGCTAGATAACCAATAATAATTTGATAAGTACTTATTTTCCAAATTCCTATATATTATTATAATCAATTAAATTATGATTTTAATACAGTATTAATATAATCTTAATATGATTTTAATATAATCTTTAATTATTAAATTATCTTAAACTATTTTAAAATATCTTAAAATATATTAATATATTTTATCGATTTAAGCTATTTTAAGATTAGCTTAAATCAGCTTAAATTAATTTAATATTATCTTAAAATACTAAAATATATTAAAACCACATTAAGACCGTTTGAATATAGTGTTAAATATATTCTGTTGCGCCACTAAGTATCTTTAAGTAGATAAATAAAAAGTATATTAAAATTATTAAAAAAAAGCTTAATCAAGTCTATAAAATATGATAAAAATTTTTTAAAAGTGATTAATACTCTAGCTTTTGCTTTTGCAACTTTAAAAACCATTTTAGTTATACAAAATAAAACTATAATTAACTTTAAATGTAAATATAATTTTATTGTAATAGTATATAAAAATATTAATTCTACTTTTAAGATATTTATAATTAACTTTTTCAAAACTCAAAATATTATATATAAAAAGATTTATTTCATTATTTTATTCAATAACTATAAAATTATAATTATTATAGAAACCTCAAAATTTAAATCTAATACTTTTATAAAGGAAAAAATTAATAAATTAACCATTTTTACTTTTTCTTTATATTAAAAGAATATAAATAAAATTGTAATCTCTATTATTTTTAATAAATATAGCCTTGAAGTTTATAAATTAATTAAATTAACATTAATAAAGAAAGTCTTATTTATATAATTCCTTTTATAATTATTATATATATAGGAAATAGATATTATATATATTTAAAAATTTTAAATATATATTGATATATACTCAAAATTAATCAAAGTAGTATAACTATTATATTCTCATTGATTCCTAGAAACTTTTAATTCTTAAAAGTTTTAAAAGTTTTTTATCTCTAAATTATAACCTATATTTAAAAAAGCGTTAAATTATATATATAATAAAAACAATTAATATATAATAAAAATTTTCTTTAAATTAATATTAATTTTATTATTATTTTTAATATTTTTAGATAATTTATAATATTTAAAGTAATAAATTATATTATTTATTTATTTTTACTTTTTAAATACTTTATAAAAAGGAATTTTAATATTCAATACAATATATTTCAACTTAATATTTTATTTACCTATTAAAGTATAAAAATTGTATAATAAATATTAAATAATAAAATAGATTTTATTAATATTCTAAAAAAATTTATTTATTTTATAAAATATATTTTATTTTTATATTTTTTAATATCTTTTTTGTAATTATTAATATCTATAAAAACTTATATATAGAGTTAAATTATAAAACCTAAATTATAATTTCATTTAATTAAAATATTTATATATTTAATTAAAATTATTTTAAAATTATTAAAAATAACTTGAAAAAGTTTTTAAATTTACCTTATAATGTATATTAATATTATTGAATTTCTAAATTTAAATAATTTTTAAAATTAGAATAATATAAAAGATTTTATTATTTAATTTATCATTATCTTCAATTATATTATATATATAATCAATAAATTAAATAAGAATAAAGAATACTTTATATTATAATAAACTCTAAAATGTAAGATAATATACTAAATTTATTTGATAACTAAATATATATCTAAGATTTAATTACTTTTTAAAACCAAAGAATTTTATAATATAATTTATAAAATTAAAAAGAATTATTATTAAGAGAATATAATTAATAAAATCAAAAAACGATAAAGATTTATACTAAATTATTAATTGATATAAATTGAACTATAATTTTAAAGTTTTTCTTTTAATAATTCATAGGGTTATAATCGAAAATATAATAATTAAAATTAAAGCTTTATAGTTTAAGATTTCAAATAAATCCAATATAATTAATAATCTAGATTATAATTTATTAATAAATTAGCAAAATTTTAGTATACTTTTATAATTTACTTTGATATTTTTAAAAAAGATTTAAAGAAATATTATTAGTATTTCTAATTTTTTATTAGGGATTAATTAGATTATAATTCGATTATTTAAGGTTTGCTAAAATTTAATTAAATATATTTTTTATAGCCTGTATAATAAATATTTTAACTTTAAATTTTTTCTGTAAATATAAAAACTAATTGAAATAATTATATTCTTTAAAGTTAATAAGATTAATAAAACTTTTATTTATTCTTAATATTTTATTATATTTATCTTACATATTCTTAAATATTTGAAATAGATTATTATTAAGTATTTAATCTGGATTACTTTTATATCAAAATTTTTTAACTTATAATATAATAAAGCCCGCCCCAAAAGATTTGTTACAAATTTAATGGTTAATTTTATATATAATATAAAAGCAATTATAGTATATAAAGCTTAAAAGTTATATTAATTATATTAAACGTTTAAAGGGTTTTTAATATATTATTTAAGAGATATCTATTAGCTCAAATAATAGTATAAAATTAATCTTCAGTATTCCTAAAATTAATTGATTTATTTTTAATGAATAAATATATAAGAATACGCTTAAAGAACTTAATTACTCTAAATTATTAAATCGTTTACAATACTTTTTAAAGTTTACTGTTATTGTTTATACTATATATATTATATTCAATTAAATTATTATTTTAAAATATTACTTATAGATTTAAATATACAGATAATATATATATTTATTTACAGCTTTAATAGTATTACTAATCACTAATATTTATATTCTCTCTTGAAAAATTATAAACATTATATATTAAAGCATTTAAAATAAAATTGTTTTTATTTTAAAAAAGCTAAAAAAAAATTTATTTTACTAAAAAATAAAACACTTAAATATTATTATATAAAATAAATAATAAACTTATTATTAATTTTCTTATAATAATATCAAAAAAGGATAAGTATTTGATTTTATATTAATTTAAAATATAGTTTAATAAAAAAATAACTTTCTAAAGATATATATAAAAGAATAGATTATATAAGCTTATCTTATTTTACATTATATTCAAAAGCTTAATAGAGATAATAAATAATTTATTGATTTTAATATTTAGAAAATTTTTCATTATTTACATTAATCCCTTTTTAATTTTTAATATAAAGGTTCAATAGTATATAAAATATACAAAACCCTTTGGATTTCTTTAATTTAATCAAAGTTCAATTATTAATGTATAATTTCAAATAATATATAAATTATGTTTAATAAAGCATTTATTTTAATATTTTATAAAGTTTTATTAATTTAAAAAATTATTATTAATATTTTTTTTTCTATAATATTGGATTACTCTCTTTATAAAATTTATATTCAAGGAAATTAAACTTTAATTTATATTATAAATATAAATGACTAATATATTGCATTTATTAATCTATTAAATTTTAATATCAATAATTATTAAAGATTGTAAAACAGATTCACAATAAATATCTAAAACCAAAATTTAGCGTTTAATATGTATATTCTTAATAGTTTTTAAGTTAGTTTTTTAATTGTTATACTTTCATATAAAGATTATTAAATAAATTCTAATAAGAAAAACTAATAAAAAAACCGCTATTATAATCTTTAAAATCTAATAAAATTTAATTTTTTTAATTAATATTATTATATTCTTAAGATAATTTAAAACAATATATTAATAATCATAAAGTATATAAAGATATAACTATACAATCTACTAAAACAATATATAAATAAACTTTCAAATGTAGATTCCATTAATATTATATTATATGTTTTTAATATAAAGGCTATTAAAACCTAAAAAGAATTATAATATATAATAAAAATACTATCAAACATCAATTTATAACAATTTTAATTATATATAAACAATGCTTTAATAATATAATACGTACAAATTGATATATTAAACTCTTTATAATGGATTTTTTACGAATATTAAGATACAATATAGGTTTATAATATAAATATTAAATAATTATTAGAATATATAGGAATTCAAAAGAACAAAATAACTAATTATCTTATAAATAAAAGGATATCAAAGCTTATTTAAGATTTAAATTCATTTTTAACATTTATAATTAATAGAATAAATATACTTCTTAGAGATCTTCGCTTAATTATATAATAAAATTGATAGTTGAAATATAAAGCTAAACTATCTTTAAATTATTTTAAATAAAAACTTTCCATACAAAATAAAATTCTTTTTTTAAAACTAAACCTTTCTTAAACCTAATTTTATAAAATATTAGCTATTCATTTTATATATAAGAACTTTATTTAATATCACTTTAAATTTAAATGTAAAAATATTAATTTAAAATGTTTTTATATAATATTCAAAGTTTCCTTATATTTAATATATTACTTAAAAATATTTTAATACTTTAACAAATAACTAATTCGATTTGAGATTTTTCAAATATATTTTAAAAAAGCTTTAAATACTTAACTTAACTTTTTTTCAAATTAATGAAGTTTGTGATTTTTTTGGATCTTATCAAATTCTATTTCAGCATCTGTTTTCAATAAAGTCTACTCTGTTTTCAATAAGCCTTTAGTTTCAATAATCTTAATTCCGCTTCGATATATATTGAAATCCCTTAGTTTTGCTTTTTTAATATTATAAAATTTTATTTTAATATATAAGAGTTTTAATTTTAATAATTTTGATTTTAATATTAAAGATTTGGATTTTAGCTTGAATAATCTTTAGTATAGTATACTTAATATATATAAGCTTAACCTTAATAATATTTTTATAAACTTTAATAATACTTTATTGAATTTTAATATTTATTTTATTTTTTATAATAACTTTCAGATCTTTAAATTTTTTATTGATTGATTCTTTTTTCTTTTATTATATTATTTATGATTTTTTTTGTTTATATTTTATATTTGTTTTAAAACTTTTGTTTTGAAACTTTATATTTTACATTATAACTTATTAGTAATTAAATATTATTAATATTATACTCTTATCTTCAAAAAAATAAACAGGAAATAATAAACCAAATATTATGCTTTTTATATATAAACCGTTTTTTTATAATTACTTTTAGTTTAATTTCATACTAGTTTAATGTATTCTTATACCCTTAAAAAGGTTTTAAGAAGGCCTTTGGCCTATCTAACAGATAAAATAAATACTACTACTACTACTATTACTATAATAGAATCTATTTGAAAAGTATAGAATCTAAAGGTTCATAATAGAATATATGTCAACAAATTAATAATTTTATTATTTTGACATAGAATGCCTAGAATGAAATGACTGAAATAGAATGGATCGGAATAGAATGACCGAAATAGAATAGGTCGAAATGGAATAGCCGAAATGAAATAAATCAGAATGGGATGGTCAAAATGGCTAATTACTTTCGAAATGGTCAAAATAACTAAGTTCCAAAAATAAAACGAAAAGTTGAAGCTTATTTACTTACTAATAATTAACCAATCAAAATATTAAATTTTGAATTCAATATTTAGATTTTATACTTTTCAAATAAAATTTAAATTTAAATAGCATTATAGTAAAATCACCTTAGTATTTGTAGTATAAAAGTAGTAATTATTTCGACTTTTTTATAGTATGTGAGTAATTTACTATAGATCTTAAGATTTCTTTAAATCGCTTGAAATTATTCAATAATTAAAGACTAGCTCAAAACCGTGTTAAAATTATATTAATACCATATCAAAAATTGTGATTTAATTGAAGATTATAATATATAATGGTTTGAAAAATTAATTACCAAATTATATTACTAGTAGTTATTTGGCCAAGTGGGTAGAATGATGTATTTAAGGAAAAAAAATATAATGAAAATACGAATAATAATAATGATTATTTTAATAATAGGTAATAATAATAATAATATTGATTATAACTTTTTTCAACACGTTTTTTTGAAAAAAGGTGGGTAAAATCCACTTTCAAAACTTCAAATTTAATGTTTTTTGAAATATCTCAAAATATATCAATACTGTCTCAAAACGGTTAGTGAGTTATTGCGATAATACCGATTTAATACTATTTGAAGATTAGCTTGAAATTAGCTTAAAATGATGTTAACACCGATTCGAATAGGTTTTATGCTATTTTAAGCTATTTTAAAACGTTCTTAATTTAGTGGCGCAATTGAACATATTTAATACTATACTAAAACGTTTTTAAAATGGTTTTAAGCTGTTTTAGTATTTTAAAATCATATTAAGTTAATTTAAGCTAATATAAAATAGCTTAAATCGATAAAATATAATATATTATATATTTTAAGATATCTTAAAATAGCTTAAGATAGATTTTAATAACTAAAGATTATGTTAAAACCGTATTAAGATTATATTAACACTGTAGTAAAATCATAATTTCATTAATTATAATAATATATAGGAATTCGAAAGATTAGTAGTCATCAAATTATTATTAGTCATCCAGCCGAGTGGTTAGAATGATTTGTTTAAAAAAAAATAATGAAAATAATAATAATGATAATATTAATATTAATAATAACTTTTTCTACTTTTTTTTTAAAAAAAGTAGGGGCAAATCCATTTTTAAAGCTTTTTTTTAAGCCATCTTAAAATATTTTAATAATATTATTTTAAAACGGTTAATGAGTTATTACAATAATACAGATTTAATATTATTTCAAAATTAGCTTAAAATAGTATTAATATTAATTTGAATAGGTTTTAATTACGTTTTAAGCTATATTAAATTATATATTAAGCTATTCTAAACTGTTTTAAATTATATTAAATAATCTTAAGCTATTTTGAAATCTTTTTAATTAAAATTAAGAATATTATAATATAATCTTAAACGTTATTCAAAAAGCTATAAAATAATTTTTTAAAAGATTTGAAAGGTAATCTTATATTCCGTAAATATATTATTATATATAATTACAAAATTATTATTTATAAATGCAAATTTTATAATAATATTATAAAATTGCTTTTAATTATATTTGAGTATTATGAAATGATTATTAATAATACTTTATGGCTCTTTTGATAATGTTTAAGACCATATTGAAATATTCTTAATTTAAATTAAGAACGTTTTAGAATAGCTTAAAATAATTTAATATAATTCAAAATAACTTAAAATAACCCAAAATAGCTTAAATTATAGTTAAAACCTATTCGAATCGATGTTAACACCATTTTAAGCTAATCTTAAAATAGTATTAAATCAGCATTATCGCAATAACTCATTAACCGTTTTGAGACAGTATCAAGATATTTTGAGATATCTTAAAAAATAAAATTTCAAAAGTGGATTTTCCCCACTTTTTTCAAAAAAAAAATTAAAAAATTTATTATTAATATGATTGTTTTCGTTATTTTTTTCTCAAACAGATCATTTTAACCACTCGGCTAAATAATTAATAATAATTTGATGATTACTTATTTTTCTAAATTTTTATATATTATTATAATCAATCAAATTATGATTTTAATACGGTATTAACACAGTTTTAACATAATCTTCAATTATTAAATTATCTTAAGCTATTTCAAGCTATCTTAAAATATATTAATATATTTTATCGATTTAAGCTATTTTAAGATTAACTTAAACTAGCTAGATATTATCTTAAAATACTAAAATAGCTTAAAACAATTTTAAGAACGTTTTAATATAGTGTTAAATATATTCACTTGCGCCACTAAGTATTTATTAATAAAATTATCCATGATTTGATTCTTATTTAAATTAAAAAAAAAGGAAATTAAAAATATATTTCAAAAAAAATTCATTTATATATAATTTTTTTCATAGTTTTTTATATAAAGATAAATAATAATTAAAGTTTTAATAAATTTGTAAAATCAAAAATTAACAAAAGTTATATAGAAGTATTTCTTTTATTTAATATTGTTATTTTATCATATAAAAAGAATATAATTAATATTATAAAGTAATTAAAGTTATAAAATAAGTAATATTTAAAGCAAAATAAGAAGATACTATTATTTTGGATTATTATATAGGTTAAGCAATTGTACTATAAAATTGTATTATTAAATATATTTAATATTATATGAAAGCCTTTTTAAAATGATTTTAAAATAATATTGAATTCATTTAAGCTAATTTTAAAATAGATTAAGATTGATAAAATATTCTAAGATATTTTAAAACAGTTTAAAATTTAATAAACCTAAATTTTTTTTTATTAAAATTAATGATTAGTTTATCGTTATTATTATTATCAATGTTCTTAATATATAATAATAATTTAAATATTAAAAAAAATTATTTAATATATATAAGATATTCTATTGAGATTATAATTTTTACATTTTTTAAAGAATTATGATCAGTATAATCAAATGTTTTATAAAATAATATATTTTTTTATTATAATTCATATTGTTGAAATTATCAAAAGTTAAATTTAAAAAAATAAATTATATATTTTTATATAAAAATTTTAATATTTTTTTTATTAAACTAATTAAGTTATTAATATTTATTATTATTTTTATTATATATATATTTAAAACTAAACTTTTTTTTTAATGATTATTATTTGTTTTTCAAAAGAAAATTCTATTATAAATTATTAAATTTATATTAAATTTATATAATAAAAATTAAACAAATATAAGGTATTATAATAAATATTTTGTTAAATGATTTTGTTAATATATATGCTAAAATGTTTAATATCTTTATATATTTGATTTTGAATAATAATATTTTTATACAATTTTCAAATTTTAGGTTTTAATCTTAAATGTATTAAATTTTTAAAGCAAAATTACCTATAAATATAATTTGTTAGAATAGATTTGAAATTTATTTGATATTAGAAACTTGCTAATAGTTTTAATTATTAAACTTTAAATATAGGGTTATTTTTAGAAAGGTTTTATATAGCTTTTTATTTTATAGTTATTTCTAAAAAGTTTATTAATTCTTAATTTATTTTTTTTGTTAAATAACAAAGTTTTAAATTAATATCTTTTTTGATATTATATTTATTAATAAAATTATTATTAAAAGTTTAATTAAGAAAGTTTAATATAGATATTATAATATATTGTAATAAAATTTAATAATCATTACAATAAAACGACTAATTTAGGTATAATTTAAATTAACCTTTTAAAACTATAAAAAAAATCAAATAATTAATAGGTGGGGAACAATAGGAAATATAAAGATTAATAGATGGATTAAAATAATATATGGAATTATTAAAATGATTTTTTTCTATTCCTATAAACTATTCTTAAAGATATTTTATTGTATTATATTATATTATATTAAAAATTAGAAGATAAAAAAAATAATATTCAAATAAAAATAGAATAGTATTAAAAACGAAAATTATATATTTATATTTGTTTTATAATAAATATAATAAATAAGTATTACTACTATAATATAAATTTAATATATATAAAATATATACGTTATTATATATAATATATAGCTTTATACCTTATATTAATAAAAAGATCTAAACTTTTATACATTTCTTATATATTTGTATTATAATAAGTAATTAATCCCTATAATTAAATTTATAAATTAAAAAAGCTAATATATATAATATATATTACAAAAGGTAATATAAAATAATCGAAATTTTATAAATATAATTCAGTTTTCTTTTATATAGTTTTAAACGGGTATAAAAAATCCGGATATAATATATATTTATATATTATTTTATTTATTATCTTTATTTGATATTTAAAGTAAATATAATATTAAATAATCTTTTTTAATATATAGTAAATATTATAAATATTACTTTAGAATCCTAATTAACAAACCCTGCCTAAAAATGTAAAAAAGTATAAATTATGAATTAAATAAAATGATTGATTATAAAATATATAATCATAAAATAATATAATCCATTATGGATCCGCTTAATCTATCTATAATAAATATAATATTTAATGTATTTGTTCTTTAAAGCAAAAAGTTTAATACTCAGTATTAATTTAATAAATCCGAAAAATATATAGAAGATAAGATTATACACTTGATTTATATAAAAACATATTAAATTTGTAAATTCGATATTAATGTTTTTTTATTATTAATTCTTAAATAAATTAAAAAATATATAATAAAAAACTTATATATAACCTTATAATCATCTTCGAATAATCTAATATTCATTCACAATTGTAGAATAACAATATTCAAGTATTTTTTAAAAAGTAATTATTTATAGATATTTCAAATATTATAGTATAGTAGGTATGTCAATAATGATTCATTATTAAAATGTTTAAGCTATATATGAAAATTACTTTTACCCTTATATATAATTAATCATAAACCCTTTAAATATTAGATTATAATATTTTATTATAATAACATTAGAAAAGATTACTTTGAACATATCTAAGGTTTATAATTGATTAATATTAATTTTATACAAACAAATTATGTTTAAGTTTTAATTTAATAATAAATTACTAGATTATAAATGAATATATATATTAAATAAATATAAATAATAATTGATAATAATAGTAATAGTAACGATAACGGTTAAGTAATTATAGTAATATATTAATATTATAATAGAAAATGTAGTAGATTTTGCAAATATATATAAAGGATAAGTTGATATACAAATATTTTAAATAAATTCAATAATAATATTATCTTAAATATTAAAATCAAAAACAAGCAAACTAATATAAAGTTTATATGTAAAAGATTTTACAATAATAAATTTTAAACCAAGGGCTGTATATAATATTTTAAAATCAAAAAAGAATATAAATCCGTTATATAATAGAATTGATAGATAAAAAAATTAATATCAAACAAAATCAGTTTTAATATAAGAAATAATAAATATAAAGAAGAAAATAATTCTTTATAAAAACATTTAAAGGTATAATATAATATTTTAATATATTTTAATAACATTTAATTAAATAAATATAAATAAATAATAAAGGAGAAAGATGAAAAATATTTAAGAAAGAAAGGTATATAATACAACAGCAATATAAAGGTAAATAGCAAATTAATACTCGGATAAGTAATAATACCTGGATAAACAATGATGCCTAAACGAACAATAACGTTCGGGTAGATATTAATAAATATTATATATCTAAAAATAAATATCAAACTAAAAGCAAGAAAGCAAAGAAACCTATGTGAAAAAAATCTATTTCTGAAAAAACCTAGTTTAGACTAGAATAATTGAAATATAGAAATAAAAGAAAATGTATATACAAAAAAGGTATTAAATATTAAAAGTTTATTTTTATATCAAGAAAAAATAATAATTATATATATATTTTCAAATAAAGATAGAGTAATAAAATCTATAGAATATATAATTATAAAGTATATCAAAACAAAATTATAAATATAAAAAAAACTTAAAATGTAAAATAATAATAATAATATATAGCGAAAATTAAACTAGAAAAAAATATTATAAATCAATTTGTTTATAATCTTTTTTTTAAAATAGAATAGGAAAAGATATTATATGGTTATAGAAATTCAAGATAATTTATAGTAAAAATAATGAAAAGTTTTATTAAATATTGGATTACTAAATCCTTAACTAATATAAAAAGAATTATAATATTTTTTGAATTTAATAATTGCTTTTCTTTGAAATTATTAAAAGCATTAATTTTTTATTAAATGTTAATCATTTAATCTTATAGTAGATCGGAACAATATTTTTTTTATTAAATAAAGAATTTCTTAAATATATATTTTATATTATTATTTTAGTATATTAAATGAAACTAATTTAGATTAAATATAATAATAAAGCTTTTAACGATTGGAAGATTAATAATAATATTTATAAAAACAAGGAATAAATTATTAGTAAAATATATATATAAATATCTATTTTTACTTTATTTACTAAATTTTATAAAAAAATAGATAAATTCATATTTATTAATTAAGAGTGTTCTTTTAATTAAATTTTTTTTTATATTATTAATAAATAAACAAAAACTTTGAATATTAATTAGTTTAAATAAAAACTTAGATAATATAATGAATAATATATTTTTTTAAAATAATTTAGTTTAATAATGAATAATGAATATAATATTAATAAATTATAAATTAGAAATCGAAATTTTAAGATTAATATTAATATTTATAGTTTTTATATTTGTAATTTTTATATTTTCAATATAGCAATAATAATTTCAAATAATCAAAATATAAATAAAGTAAGTGAATATAATATAATATAAAGTAATAATTTTATCTATATTTTTATAATAATATCAATATAATAATATCTACTCGATACTTTAAATATATTTATTCAATATATTTAATAATGAAAACAAATTAAATCTCTTATTTTTTTTATAAAATATTAATTAATAGGTAATAAGAATATTAGTTAGTGAATATGAAATATTAAAAAATAATAATATATTGAATAATAATAAAAAATCATAATATATATAAAAAACTATAAATAGTAACGATATATTAATACTTAAATAACATTTTTAAACAAAAAGTAGTATTAAAATTTTATAAAGTAATAGATTTAAAATTAAATTACAAAATAAGCAAATCATAGATATAATAAAATAAAGAAAATAAAGCAACAAATAATAATAAAATAAAAAGAGCAAAAAAATTTTCTTATAAATAAAATTAAAAGTAAAATATAAGTAGAAATATATAATGGAGAAACCGATTAATATTAAGTTCTCAAAATTAAGAATAAAAATATATATATAAAATATAAGATTCAAAAGCTAAAAAGTTATTCTAAACTTTATTAAGCTAAGTGTAAAAGTTCAAGAATAAATTAAATATGGTTTGGTGAGTAAAGATAAAGTAAGTGTAGAATATATTATCAAATATAAAAACAATTGTATATAATGATATTAAATTTTTTTTATAAATAATGTATTATTTAAAAGAAATAAAGTTAGATATTAGTATATATTTTCATTTACTATAAAAATGAAGTATTTTAAACTATTAAAAATTGGGAATATTAATAAAATGCTAAATATTAATTTTTCTTGTTTAATGAGGATATTTAAACCGAAAGGTAAAAAGAATATTTGTATATAGAATAATCTATTAAACAAGTTTTAGTATATTTATAATATATTATATACTTACTAATAAAATTAAATATATAAAATCTATTATCATTTTGAATAATATAGGATTAATAATAAATAAAATAAAGAAAAAAAAGTATATCTTTAATATTTATTTATAATTATTTATTCATATAGGTAGTTATTTATTTATAGTTATTTATTTATAATTATTCATTTATAATTATTTTTTTCTAAAATAATAAATATTGTAATAAAATAAATTTTTATATATTAAATAAAAAATCATTATAAATATATAATAATATATCCAAATATCGAAAAATTCTACCTTCTTATTCTTAATGTTTTTAATATATACTAGCATTTAAGATGTATTAAAATAAATTTTTAAAAATTAATAATTATAAAATATGTATTGAAAACAGAATTAATAAAATTTCTATAATTAAAGAATTTTTTATATTAATACTTATAAAAAAAATTGATTAAGGATAATTTCAAGGATTAAGTATAAAATATTAAATAATAATAATAATAATAATAATAATAATAATAATAATAATAATAATAATAATATAATAATAATAATAATAATAATAATAATAATAATAATAATAATATTATTATTATTATTATTACTCGGGCGCGTTTTAAAAAGAGGCATAGGCGAATATAAAACTTACAATTATTTAACGAAATTTTGATAAAATTTATATAATTTATATATATATTAGATTTAGTATTTCAATGTCTTTCTATAAAGTTTTTATATTATAAAAATCATTTTTATAAGAATAATAATATTATGAAGTTAGTGATTTTAGAAATTTTTAGAATTTATTAATATATTAATTTAAAATTCAATAATATATAAATTTCAAAAAAACAAAAATTATAGAAAAATAATATAAGCTTTGAAGTTTTATTGAATGTTTTTACAACTTAATATTACTTTATGGCTTTTTTAATAATGTTTGAGATAATGTTAAAATATTCTTAATATCAATTAAGAATATTTTTAAAATAATTTAACATAATTCAATATAATTTAAAATAACTTAAAATAGCTTAAAACGTAGTTTAAAACCTACTTAAATCGGTGTTAACATCATTTTAAGCTAATTTTAAGCTAATCTTAAAATAGTATTAAATCGGCATTGTTACAATAACTTATTAATCGTTTTAAGACAATGTTAAGATATCTTAAAATATCTTAAAAAATAAAGTTTTAAAAGTGGATTTTCTCCACTTTTTTTTTAAGAAAAATTAAAAAAAAGTATTATTAATAATATTGTTATTTTCGTTACTTTTTTTCTCGAACAAATCAATCTAACCATTCAACTAAATAACTAATAATGATATATATCAAATTTTTAAATTCCTATATATTATTATAGTTAATTAAATTATGATTTTAATACAATATTAATATAATCTTAATACGGTTTTAACATAATCTTCAATTATTAAATTATCTTAAGCTATTTCAAGATATCTTAAAATATATTAATATATTCTATCGATTTAAGCTATTTTAAGATTAGCTTAAATTAGCTTGATATTATCTTAGAATACTAAAATAGCTTAAAACCATTTTAAGAACGTTTTAATATAGTATTAAATATATTCAATTGCGCCACTAAGTATTTATTATACTAATATATATGTTAATATAAAAAGTAAAAAATCTGAATTCCTAACAAAAAAATATGCTTATATAATTCAAATAAGCGAATTTACCCCTTTAAAAGTCGTAAATTTTCCTATTATTTTAATTTTATTAATATATATTTTAAGTATTAATAAAGATATAAAAATTTTGAAATAAGCTATTGAAAATTTAGCTCCTATTTTATTATTTAATAGAATTTGATAAGTTCAACTATGATATTCGTTAAATTATTCAAAATTTTCAATATTCATACATTTTATTATATTATTATCCGTTTGATATTAGACTATCTTATATAAAAATTTCATAGCAAGTATAAAAATACTAAATCTATAATAACTATAAATTTTATAAAATTATATAAAGGTTTCGCTGAATAATTATAAGTTATACTTTTCCGTACGCCTTTTTTAAAACCCGCCCGAGTATTATTATTCAAAATTATTCTTAATTAATTATGTGATTAATAGCAAAGATATAGGATTGTTTTTATATATATAACTTTATTATTTCAAAAATATACCTACTTTAAAATTAGATTTATTATTAGTTTATGAAAATTTAAAAATATATCGATAAAGATTAAAAAAATATCCTAGTATTATTGTTTATTTTGATAAATTTGATAAGGATGGTTCTAATATTATAATCACAAACCTAATAATAGTAAAGAATAATATAAATTAAGATAAAGATATAGAATTAAAGGAAGAATATTGATTGATATTAAATTTAAAGTGAAAATTTAAACTTCTGATTTGAAAATAATTTGAATAATATCTTAAAGATTGTATTGTAATATTAGTTTCATAATATATAATAAATATTCGTTTTAAATGCCTTGAAATAGCTTTAAATTCTATTTAATTATAAATAGGTTTTTGTAATGGAAATAATATCTTATATATTAAGTGTATATTATATAATACCACTAATAATAGTATATTGGAATATTAGTAGTTTTAATATAATATTAATATAATTTTAATAGAATCTAGAGATAAATTAAGTGTAATTAATATTAATGAAAATAAATTAAAACGATTTATAAATTTATATAGTTTTTAGATATTTTAAAATAATGTTTTATATATAGGTATATTAAAATAATTTAAAACATTTTAATCTAAATTAAAATTATCTATATGTTATTTTCAACTCTAATACATCTTAAGATAGTCTTTATTTAGTATAGAGATACTAGTAATCTGCATATAGTTTGAATTACTTCTATTGCGCCACTGAGTCGTTCTAAATTGTTAAAGATTAATTCTATATTATCATTTAGGTCAATGAATGTTCTTTAAAAAGGGTATTAAAAGCTTTTTAGATATTCAATATGATTATTATAATTTCGAAATCTTATATTATAACTATTTTTATATTATGTATAACGTCAATGATAAGTTATACAATAGACTTTTTGAAAATAGAAATAAAAATTCCATTATACCAAAAATTAAAGATTTTTCATATCAAGGTACTTTAATTTAAATGTTTAATAATAATGTATTTTGAATTTTCAAAAATATATAAAATAAATATAATAAATTATGAAAAATAAATAGAAATTTATTATCTTCATTCATTTTAGAAAGTATAATTATATTAGCTGATTTCTATGTTCGTAAAGAGAATTCAAAGTTAAAATACTTATTATACACATCATAAAAATATATTTATGGGTACTTAAAGTTTTAAAAGTTTCAAAAAGTTAAATTAGAATTTGATTAATCTTTGATAAAACACTAAGAATATTTAAAATATTTCCTTTCACAATGTTAAAATAGATTATAAAAGCGTATTAAAGCTTTATTACAGGTGATTTATCAATGGATTATAATCTCAAGTTATTAATTATATTGAATTCATTTGAAACTTTAAATTGTAATATTTTTATTCTGTTTATTATCTTTATAATTATGATTTTCTAATTATGAAGAACTAAATTTCAAAGTATAATCTAATTTATATCAATTAATAATTTAATATAGATCTCCATGATTTTAAATTGTATCAATTGTATTTTTTCAATAATTTTTTTGATATCAGAAATTATATTATAGAATTCTTTACTAGTTTTAAAGGAAAACTAAACTTTGATTCAAGTTATATTCAATTGAAAAAAAAAACTTTTATACTCTTTTATATTTTAGTATTTGATATAAAATTAAATGATCTTTTTATCTAATTTATTAGTTATAAAAATAAGAAAATCTGAGATAGTAATAAATTAAGTAATAAGAATTTCTATATTATTTTAATCTTACGAATTTTTTGAGTTTGAAAATTGAATAATATTACTAATAATAGATATAAAATTTTAAAACCTTTTTACATTATTTTTAATAATCTTGCAATTATATTAATTAAGTGCTTAGTGGCGCAATTGAATATATTTAACACTATATTAAAGCGTTCTTAAAATGGTTTTAAGCTATTTTAGTATTCTAAGATAATATCAAGCTAATTTAAGCTAATCTTAAAATAGCTTAAATCGATAAAATATATTAATATATTTTAAGATATCTTGAAATAGCTTAAGATAATTTAATAATTGAAGATTATATTTAAAACCGTATTAAGATTATATTAATATCGTATTAAAATCATAATTTAATTAACTATAATAATATATAGAAATTTAAAAATTTAACTATCAAATCATTATTAGTTATTTAGCCAAATGGTTAAATTGATTTGTTTGAGAAAAAAAGTAACGAAAATAATAATATTATTAATAATACTTTTTTGATTTTTTTTTGAAAAAAAAAAATAGAGAAAATCCAATTTTGAAACTTTATTTTTTAAGATATTTTAAGATATCTTAATACTGTCTTAAAACAGTTAATGAGTTATTATAATAATACCAATTTAATACCATTTTAAGATTAGCTTAAAATTAGCTTAAAATGGTGTTAATATCGATTCAAATAGGTTTTAATTACGTTTTAAGCTATTTTAAGTTATTTTAAGTTATATTGAATTATATTAAGCTATTTTAAAATATTCTTAATTGATATTAAGAATATTTTAACATTATCTCAAACATTATTAAAAAAGCCATAAAGTATATAAATACTTCAATTAAATAAAATTATAAATCAAGTTTCCTAATATAATCATATATATAAACTTTCTTAAATATTAACAGTTATGAAAAAAAACATTGAAATATATAAGATTTAAAGTATATTTAATGAAATAAAAAAAATATTTGAAAAATATTAATAAAATCTTTTTTATTACCTACTTAGTGGCGCAAGTGAGTATATTTAATACTATATTCAAACGTTCTTAAAATGGTTTTAAGCTATTTTTAGTATTCCAAGATAATATTAAGCTAATTCAAGCCAATTTTTAAAATAGATTAAATCGACAAAATATATTAATATATTTTTAAAATATATTAGGATATCTTAAAATAGCTTAAGATAATTGAATGATTAAAGATTATGCTAAAACCGTATTAAGATTATTTTAACACTGTATTATAACTATAATATAATTAATTATTATAATATATAAAAATTTAAAGAATTTAATTATTCAATTATTATTAGTTATTTAGCCGAGTGATTAAAATAATCTTTTTACAGCAAAAAAAAAAGAATAAGAATAAGAATAAAAATAAGAATAATAAGAATAATAATAATAATTTTTTTTACTTTTTTTCCAAAAAAAAATAGAGCAAATCTATTTTTAAAGCTTTACTTTTTAAGCTATCTCAAAATATCTTAATACTATCTCAAAACGATTAGTGAGTTATTGCGATAATGTTGATTTAATACCATTTTGAGATTAGCTTAAAATAGTATTAATACCGATTCGAATAGGTTTTTAATTATGATTTAAGCTATTTGAAGCTATTTTAAGCTATTTTGAATTATATTAAATCATTTTTAAGCTATTTTAAAACGTTCTTAATTTAAATCAAGAGAATTTTAACATGATCTTAAACATTATCAAAAAGAGCCATAAAATACCTAAATTCAGTATTCATTACCTATATATAATTTTTTTTTTGGTAAAGAAACAAAATATTGGGTTTCAATATATTATATTAAGCATGTAAATAAAATTTTATGAGGTATTTGAAAGGTAAAAGAAATATATAATTTAATATTTAAATATTATAGATCATTTATAAGTAATAAAAAGTAATAATACTATTAATATCAATTCAAAAGAAATCCTTATTATATATTAATCGTTTTTATAAAATAGTAAACTTCATTTTTTAAAAAATGTAAATTCTAATTTAAGGTCAAAAACTATTAATATTTTTAAAAATCAAGAGTTTTTATAAATTAATTACTAGTATGATATAAGAATTATATTATAAATGAATTTACATGTAAATATCAATATAAATTTAAAATTTCTATATATATAATATCGTAAAAGAGGTTATATATATAAAAATTTTTCTATTAATATTAATTGAATTAAACTATCGATCTTGAAATTAAACCTATTAAAGAAAATAAGGATTTTGATTTTATTTCTATTTTTTCTAAAATAAAGGAAAAACAAAATGATTAGTAGTTTATTACCTTTCTCTTATAAAAAATATTGAACTTAGACTTTAAGATTTTCGTGATAATTATTATTTTACTATTATTATATACTTAGTGGCGCAATTGAATATATATAATACTATATTAAAACGTTCTTATAATTATTTTAAGCTATTTTAGTATATTTTAAGATAATATTAAGTTAATTTAAGCTAATCTTAAAATAGCTTAAATCAATAAAATATATTAATATATTTTAAGATATCTTGAAATAGCTTAAGATAATTTAATAATTAAAGATTATATTAAAACTATGTTAAGATTATATTAATACCGTATTAAAAGCATAATTTAATTAATTATAATAATATATAGGAATTTAGAAATTTAACTATTTAATCATTATTCGTTATTTAGCCGAATAATTAGATTAATTTATTTGAGAAAAAAAGTAACGAAAATAATAATATTAATAATACTTTTTTTAATTTTTTTTGAAAAAAAAGTGAAGAAAATCCATTTTGAAAACTTTATTTTTTTAAGATATTTTAAGATATCTTAATACTATTTTAAAACGGTTAATAAGTTATTGTAATAATGCCAATTTAATACCATTTTAAGATTAGCTCAAAAATTAGCTTAAAATAGTATTAATACTAATTCAAGTAGGTTTTAATTACGTTTTAAGCTATTTTAAGTTATTTTAAATTTATATAGAATTATTTTAAACTATTTTAAAATATTCTTAATTGATATTAAGAATATTTTAATATTATCTCAAACATTATTAAAAAAGCCATAAAGTAGTAATATTAATATTAATAATAACTTTTTGAATTGTTTTCAAAAGAAAAAGTGGAGAAAGTCCACTTTTAAAACCTTAAATTTAATTTTTTTTTGAGATATTTTAAAATATCTTTTAATACTATTTTAAAACGGTTATTGAATTATTGCAACAATACCGATTTAATATCATTTTAAGATTGGCTTAAAATGGTGTTAATATCGATTCGAATAAATTTTAACTACGTTTTAAGCTATTTTAAATTGTGTTAAGCTATTGTAAGTTATTTTAAATCATGTTAAATCATTTCAAGCTATATTAAAATGTTCTTAATTCAAATTAAGAACATTTTAAAATAGCTTAAAATAGCATAAAACCTATTCGAATCGGTGTTAACATCATTTTAAGCTTATTTCAAGTGAATCTTAAAATAGTATTAAATTTGTATAGGTATTATCGCAATAACTCATTAACCGTTTTAAGACAGTATTAATATATTTTGAGATTGAGATATTTTGAGATATTTTGAGATATTTTGAGATATTTTGAGATATCTTAAAAAATGTTAAAAAATAAAGTTTTAAAAGTGGATTTTCCCTACTTTTTTAAAAAAAAATTAAAAGATTTTTATTAATATTATTTTTTTCGTTATTTTGTTTTTCAAACAAATCATTTTAATTACTTACCTATAACTAAATAACCAATAATAATTTGATAACTATTAACTTTTCAAATTCCTATATATATTATTATAATTAATTAAATTATAATTTTAATATGGTACTTTATGACTTTTTTAATATTATTTAAGATCATATTAAAATATTTTAAAATAGCTTAAAATAATTCAATATAATTTAAAATAACTTAAAATAGATTAAAATAGCTTAAAACGTAATTAAAACTTACTTGAATCAGTATTAACATCATTTTTAAGCTAATTTTAAGCTAATCTTAAAATAGTATTAAATCAGCATTGTTACAATAACTCACTAACCGTTTTGAGACAATATTAAGATATCTTAAAATATCTTAAAAAATAAAGTTTTAAAAGTGGATTTTCTCCACTTTTTTTTTAAAAAAAATTAAAAAAAGTATTATTAATATTATTATTTTCATTACTTTTTTTCTCAAACAAATCAATCTAATCACTCGGCTAAATAACTAATAATGATTTGATAATTAAATTTTTAAATTCGTATATATTATTATAATTAATTAAATTATGATTTTAATACAGTATTAATATAATCTTAACACGGTTTTTTAATATAATCTTCAATTATTAAATTATCTTAAGCTATTTTAAGATATCTTAAAATATATTAATATATTTTATCGATTTAAACTATTTGAAGATTAGCTTAAAATAGCTTAAATTAAATTAATATTATCTTAAAATACTAAAATATATTAAAACCAATTTTAAAACCGTTTGAATATAGTGTTAAATATATTCAGTTGCGCCACTAAGTATTAACATAATGTTAACACAGTTTTAATATAATATTCAATTATTAACTTATCTTAAGCTATTTTAAAATATCTTAGAAAATATTAATATATTCTATCGATTTAAGCTATTTCAACATTATCTTAAATTAGCTTAATATTATTTTAGAATACTAAAATAAATTAAAACCATTTTAAGAAACATTTGAATATAGTGTTAAATATATTCAGTTGCGCTACTAAGTAATATTTTTGGTTTCAAAAGATTTTAATATAAAAATATTAATTATTTTAAAGATACTAGTAGTTTTGCTATATGTTTCAAATTTGGTTTCAATTTTTTTTTTGATAAATTTAATATAGTTTTGATTGATTTATTTTAAGATGGTAAACTAATTATTATAACTTATAATAAAAGGTTTTTCAAAATTAGTATATTATAACGAATTGATACAATCGGTACTAAAGGATTTGTAATGCTAGTTTACCCACATGTTATAACAATACATTTAGCATATTTAATATATTTAGCTGAATTTTAATAATCCTAATAATTTAGATCATGATAGCTAATAATAATTTTCTTTATAATTACTTTCAAAAAATGATTAATATTAAAAAATTCAAAAATTTAAATAGATTTGATGAACAAAATAACCCATATTATTTTATTGATATAGGTATCGGGATTAGCCCTTTTTTTCAAAGAATTCAACGTTTATCAATTTATACTATATTTAGGCGATAATTTCTTCAAAAATAAAACTGAGATTCATTATATAATTCCTTCTTATTAAATTATAAAATAAGGTAGGGATATAAATGATTACAAAATTACTTTATAGCTCTTTTAATAATGTTCAAGATCATGTTAAACTATTCTTCATTTAGATTAAGAACGTTTCAAAATAGCTTGAAATAATTTAAAATGATTTAAAATGACTTAGAATAGCTTATAATAGCTTAAAACATAATTAAAACCTATTCGAATTGATGTTAACATTATTTTATGCTAATTTTAAGCTAATCTCAAAATGGTATCAAATCGATATTGTTACAATAACTTATTAACCGTTTTATAATACCTATAGTATTGAAATATTTTAAGATATCTTGAAAAAATGAAGTTCTAAAAGTGTATTTTCCTCACTTTTTTTTGAAAAAAAAATGAAAAAAGTTATTATCAATATTAATATTATCGTGAGTATTATTTTTTTATTATTTTCTTTACTTTAAACAAATCATTTTAACTACTCGAATCAATAACTAATAATTATTTTTTTACTTTACAAATTTTTCAATTTCTTTATATTATAATAATCAATTACCTATAAATTATAGTTTTGATACGATATTAATATAATCTTAATATAGTTTTAATCCAATCTTGAATTATTAAATTATTTTAAGCTATTTTGAGATATCTTAAAATATTTTAATATATGCTAATATATTTTATTAATTTAACCTATTTTAAGATTAGCTTTAATTAATTTAATATTATCTTAAAATACCAAAATAGCTTAAAACCATTTTAAGAACGTTTTAATATAGTGTTAAATATGTTCAATTGCGCCACAAAGTATATTAAATAATTAATATATTAAATAAAACAATCCTTGATATTTTTTTATGAATTTTGATATTTTTCCTAACCAAGTAAAAGATTATAAATCAAGAAACTAGTATTTAATATAATATTTTAACTAATAATAATAAATGTAATAAAAGGAATTAAAATTGAAATAAAACTATTAATATATTAAAAGAAAATTCATTAACTTAGAAAAGGCTTTAAGTAAAGAAAAAGAACTTATGATTTATATTCAATTAATATATTAATATTTGTAATTAGAATTAAGATAAAGTTTTTAGATTGAATAGGTTTTATAAATATAATTACCTAAAATCTAGAAACTATAAAATTTAAATCTAAAAAGAATACTATTAGATTCAAGGTTACCCTATATATGTTTGCTTTTGAAATTCTATAAATTGTAAACAAACCTTCAAAATGATTTTATTATATTTGTAAATAATACTAATTTAAAAAGGCATAAAAATATATTTTCAAAATACTTATTGATTATAAAGACAAATAAATATGAAACCTATTTTATTAATCTTTATAAATATTAAGATAAAAAGAAAATCAACAATCTATTATAAAAACTTAAAAGCAATCTTCTATTTATAGATATATTATTATATATAGTTACAAAATCATCAATTATGAATATAAATTTCTTAATAATATTACGCAATTGCTTTTGATTATATTTGAATATTATAAAATAGCTAATATCAACATTTACGGCAAAATTGTTACCTATAGGTATAGTATATTGGCTATTATCCAGATGGAAAAAGGGAGAAAATTAAAAATTTATTCGAAGTTTTTTTTATATAATTTCTGTTTAGTTCATTATATAAAGGTATATAGAATAATTAAGGCTTTACAAAAGTCATAAAGTTAGAAGCTAATAAAGATTGTATAGAAATATTTTACTGATTCAATACTATCGTTTCATTATAAGAATAATGTAATCGATATCATAAAGTAATTAAGGCTACAAATAAGTAGTATTTAAAATAAAAGTGAGAAAATACCGTTGTTTTGTATTATTGTATAGGCTTGAACGAAGAAAAAAAAGAATTAATATATTAAGCTTTATGTTTTTTATATATGATTTAATTTCTATAATCGTGTTTAGTTTTATTCTATGGTTTAATATACATACTTAATAGCGCAACTAAATATATTTAACACTATATTCAAACGGTCTTAAAATGGTTTTGATATATTTTAGTATTTTAAGATGATATTAACCTAATTTAAGCTAATCTTAAAATAGGTTCAAATAATAAAATATATTAATATATATCAAAATATTTTAAGATATCTTAGAATAGCTTGAAATAATTTGATATTTGAAGATTATATTAAAACCGTATTAACATTATATCAACACCGTATTAAAACCATAATTTAATCAATTATTATAATATATATGAATTTAAAAAATTAATTATCCAATATTAGTTAATTAGCCGAATGGTTAAAATGATCTGATTTAAAAAAAAAAAAATAATAATATTGATAATACTTTATGACTCTTTTAATAATGTTTAAGATTATATTAAAATATTCTTAATTTAAATTAAGAACGTTTTGAAATAGCTTAAACTAATTCAATATAATTCAGAATAGTTTATAATAGTTGAAAATGATATTAAAACTTATTCGAATAGATATTAATATTATTTTGAGTTAATTTTAAAATGATATTTAAATGGGTATTGTTACAATAATCCACTAATTGTTATAAGATAGTGTTAAGATATTTTGAGATATTTTAAAAAATAAAGTTTTAAAAGTGGGTTTGTCCCACTTTTTTTTAAAAAGAAAGTTAAAAAAATTATTTTTAATAATATTATTACAATCACTATTATTATTATTTTATTATTATTATTATTATTATTATTATTATTATTATTATTATTATTTATTATTATTATTATTATTATTATTATTATTATTTTCATAGTTTCTTTCTTAAACAAATCATTCTAATCACTCGACTAAATAACTAATAATAATTTGATAATTAATCTTTTTAAATTTTCATATATTATAATAATCGATTATACTAGCGTTTTAATACAGTGTTAAGATAATCTTAATATGGCTTCAATAAAATGTTTAATTATTAAATTATCTTAAGGTATTTTTAGATATCTTAATATATCTTTATATATTTTATCGATTTCATTTATTTTAAGATTAGCTTTAATTAGCTTAATATTATCTTAAAATGTTAAAGTATCTTAAAACCATTTTGAGAATATTTGATTATAATATTAAATATATTCAGTTGCGTCACTAAGTAACTTTCTACTTCTTTTCTTCAAAAAAAAAAAGAAGTAAAGAAGATGCACTTTTAAAACCTCAAATGTTTTTTTTGAGATATCTCAACACTGTCCCAAAACGGTTAGTGAGTGATTGCGACAATTCCGATTTAATACCTTTTTAAGATTAGCTTAAAATTAGCTCAAAATAGTGTTAACACCGATTTGAATAGGTTTTAACTACGTTTTAAGCTATAGGTATTTTAAGTTATTTTAAATCATATTCCATCATTTTAAGCTATTTCAAAACGTTCTTAATTTAAACTAAATATATTTTAACATGATCTTAAACATTATTAAAAGAGCCATAAAGTAATCTTTAAATCTTAAAACAAGATTCGAGTTCTTTCAATCTTCTATAGTTTTACACTTGTATTTTTGAAAAATATTATTCAAAAAAATATCCATTTTTTATAATTTATAAAAAGTTCGTTAATTTTATATGATGATTACATGTACATTTCGAAATTATCATTAGTATTTCAATAAGTTCATTTTTATCATCTTTCTTTCCATAAAATTATTTATTTAAATTATTGAAAATGTGCTCGAGCGGGTTTTAAAAGAGGCATACGCTAAAATATAACTTATAATCATTCAGCGAAACCTTTATATAATTTTATAAAATTCATAAATATTATAGATTTAATATTTTTTATCCCTAATATAAAAATTTTGTATTATAAAACCTAATATTAAATGAATAATAGTATAATAAAATGTATGAATATTGGAAATTTAATGAAAAATTAAAGATTTTTATATTAATATTGAATAGTTTAACGAATATTTATAATTAAGCCTATCAAACTTTGTTAAATAATAAAAGAAAAGCTCAATTTTAAATATCTTATTTTAGAATTTGAATATCTTTATTGATGTTTAAAATATAAGTTAATAAAGTTGAAAATATAAGCAAATTTACAGGTTTCGAAGGGGTAAATTCGCTTATTTAGATTATATAAGCATATTTTTTTGTTAAAAATTTGAATTTTCTACCTTTTATATTAATATATATATTGATATAATAAATAATATTAAATTTTAAAATCATTTAATGATATTTTAAAGCTCATTTTATTTTTTTATAATTTTAATTTTTAATGTTTCTATATTTTTGAATTTGAAATTAATAAATTAATAAATACTAAAAATTTTTGATATCACTAACTTTACAATATTAATATTCTTTTGAAAATAATTTTTATAATATAAAAACTTTATAGGAAAATCTTAAAATACTAAATCTAATACATATATAAGTTATATTAAATTACAATAAGATTTCGTTGAATAATTATAAGTTTTATATTCGCCTATACCTCTTTTAAAACGCGTCCGAGTATAGCTTTCAAGATTATAATATTAATAACTTTCTTATTAATTACGTATGATTTTATTCATTGATTTCGACATTTTTTCAAAACGTGCAGAACACAGGGACGTGCATGATACAGGGAGCTCGGTTATCAAGTTTTCATAGCAAGTATAGTAATAATACTGAATTTATCATATCTATAAATAATATAAAATTATATCAAGGTTTCTTAAAATAATTATAAGTTTTAGATTTGCGTATATACTAGTACACTAGTATGTGCACGAACTTATAAGACGTCAAAATGTAAATATCTTCTATACGTTAAAATGCAATTTTCCATTTATATAAAATAAATATATAGAAATTTAATTTTTGGAATTCTTGAAAATTTTCAAATACATTATATTCTTTACGTATTTTTCTTTTTAGGTAAGATTAAGCAATTCTATAAAAATTGATATATGTTGAGACTAATACTTTGTAATTATAGTATTTGATATTATTTTTGATTGAAATCCATTAAAGATACCTATATATTTTCGTTATATAAATCTGTACACCTGCTGTTAGTACATCTCTTTAAAACCGCCGGAATATCATTTATGATTTTTGTATAGGTAATATTCTCCCTGAAATACCTATATTTATTGTAAATCCAATTACTACTTTATAGCTTGTTTGATAATGTTCAAGATCATATTATTACTAGTATTATTACTACCCTACCCATATGTAATAAATTTAAGAATGTTTCAAAACAATTTCAAATAGCTTAAATCGGGCTTAAAATAGCTTAAAACATAAAAAATTAGAAAAAGTCATTATTATTATTATTATTTTAATCATTAATTGTTTTTCAAACAAATCATTTCAATCATTAGGCTAAATAACTACCTATAATAATCATTTTTGTAATATAACTCTCTAAATTTTAGTATATTAGAATAAAGAATAATATTGTCCTTTCAATACGGTATTGAGATAAGTTTAACACGTTTTCAATATAATCTTGAATTATTTGATTATTTACTTGATAAAATATTCTGGCATATTTCAATAGATTTTATATTTTATAGATTTGATCTATTTTGATATTAGCCTCAGATTAGCTTCATTTGAGCTTAATGTATTAAAGTATCTTAAAACGATTTCAAGAACGTTCTAAGATGATGTTAAAAAGTATTTAGTTGCGCCATTAAGTAGTTATAAAATTTATTAAGACGATAAATAAAGATATAAATATTAGTTATAAATTAAATAATTTTACCATTTATATTTTTCATATAAAGGCTATAGAAGCTTACTCAGAGTCTTGATATGTAATAAAAATACTATTTGTCATTTATTCAAGATAGTTTTATTGTTGTATAAATAACATTCTATCCATATAGATTTTCTACTCAAATGTATTACCTAGCTTTCACAATAAACATTTTCAGAAGATCAACCAACCTTAATGATATTATAATTAAAGATATTATAATCAAAAAATTAAAATTATAATCTAAAGTTTGAAATGAATTAAATATGATTAACAACTTTATTCATAATTTATAAATCAACTATAGGTAATAAGGCTTTAATATACTTTTGTAATCTATTATAATATTTTTTAAAAAAAATTAAGAAAGATATTATCAATATTTTTAATATTTTATTAAAGATTAATTTAATCTTGATTCGATTTCTAAAAGTTCACTAAAGTTTATTTAAATATATTAGTAAAAAGTTATAAACGAAATATCTGTTAAACTTTATTCATAATTTATGAATCAACTAATAAGGCTTCAATATACTTTTGTAATCTATTATAATATTTTTAAAAAAAACTAAGAAAGATATTATTAATATTTTTAATATCTTATTAAAAATTAATTCAATCTCAATTCGATTTCTAAAAGTTCATTAAAGTTTATTTAAAATATATTAGTAAAAAGTTATAAACGAAATATCTTCATCTTAAATTCTTCCTTTAAATATAGAAATTAATTAAAATAATCATACTTCTTGAAATAAACAAAATTAATAGAATTTTTATTCACTTTTAATGATTTCTTATACTTATCTTTTATATGTCCAAAAAAACAATAAGGATTATTATTGAAAAAATAGTTGGGATTACTTTTTTATTAAAGGTTTTTAATTTTTTAATATAGTAAAGCTTTTTCTGAAAGCTCTTCTATTAACCTAATTGTTAACTTTATATAAGAGTTGTGGTCACAGCTTATTGTACATCTCATGTTTTCGTAATAAAATCCCTATAAAATTTATATTTTCTTATACAAATTAAAGTTTGCAATAACTTTTATAGTTATTTATATATTTATTCAAAATCTGTATCTATTACATTTTTTGAGATTGATAAAATTTAGAATATACAACTTTTTATTTTCATATATTTTATTTAAAAAGTTATATTTCTTCGAAATGGAAAAATTTTTTAAAAAATTTATATATAACGTTTCTTTTCATATAAAAGAAGCGATTTTTTCGAAACATTTATTGTATTCAATTTTATGAAATTAATAATCTATCAAAAAAATTATAAAACTAAGTCAATGTATTTTTATATAATCTTGAATAATTCTATGTAAATTTATTTCAATATTATAAAACCTTGTATAATATTTGATATTTTGTGATATCAAAAGTTAAAAATAGAGGTTTTTGATACAAAAACATAAGGTATACGATAAGCTATGGCCGCAACTCTTACAATAGGAAAACAACAATACCTATCATATGAAATTCAAAAATTATGATAATTATAATAATTATATTAAACATTCAAAAAGCGTTGGATATATTGTTTAAAAAACGTCTATTAATTCAAAGAATAATGTAAGATTAACTTTTTGAATTTTTTAAGTTAATGATTTACTTTTAATAGATGAATATATAAAAATCTATCTTAAGAATTTTATTATATTAAATTACCAAATAATGTACAATACCCTTAAAAGCTTATCTCTCTCTCATATACTTCATATATTATATTTTATTAAATTTCTTTTTAAAATATTATATATAAATTTAAATATACGATAAATTACTCTCAAACTATAAAAAATCGAAAAAAATTACTTTTTATACCACAAAAATCAAAGTGATTTTATTATAATGCTATATAGATTCTAGCTTTTTTAAATAAAATCTAAATTAGATTTTATTTAAAAACTATAGAATCTAAGGTTTTATAATAAATTTTTTATATTAACAAATTAGTATTTATATTATTTCGAAATGAAAGGGTTAGAATAGAATAACCAGAATAGAAGGGCTAGAATGAAATGGCCGGAATGCAATGGCCGGAATGAAAGGATTGAAATGGAATGACCAAAATGAAAGGGCCAAAATGGAATGGTTAAAATGAAATGGTTGGAATGAAAGGGTTGAAAATAGAAGGGTTAGGAATAAAATAACTAAAATAGAAAGGCCAAAATAGAATGGCTAAAATGGAATAGCTAAAATAGAATGATTGAAATGAAAGCGTTAGAATAGAAAAGCCGAAATAATTAATCATTTTCGAAATAGCCAAAATGATTAATCACCTTTGAAATAGCTAAAATAATCGGAATAATTAAGCTTCAAAGGTAAAATGGAAAATTGAAGCTTTTTTGCTTACTAATAATCGATCAATGAAAATATTAGATTTTGAACATTTATAATTCACTATTTAGATTCTATCTTTTTTAAATAGAATCTAAATTAGATTCTATATCAAAAAGTATAGAATCTATATAGTATTATAATAAAATAAGTTTGATTTTCATAATATAAGAGTAATTATTTGGATTTTTTATAATAGGAAAGTAATTTACCGTTAAATATATTAATCATATAATATACTAGTATTACTTTTTTATAATCTTAACACTTAGTGGCGTAAGTGAATATATCTAACACTATATTAAAACGTTCTTGAAATGATTTTAAGATAATATTAAGCTAATTCAAGCCAATTTAAGCCAATCTTAAAATAGATCAAATCGAGAAAATATATTAATATATTTTAAGATATCTTCAAATAGCTTAAAATAATTTAATAATTGAAGATTATATTAAAACTATATTAAGATTATCTTAACATTATATTAAAACTATAATTTGAATAATTATTATAATATAAAGAAATTTTGAAAATTTATTTAAAAATTACCTATATCATTAACTATTTAGCCAAGTAATTAGAATGATATATTTAAGTGAAAAAATAATAATAATAATAGTAAATTAATAATTGATTTAACCTTATTTGTAGCTAGAATATTCAAGATTATACGATACTTTTATTAATGTTTTATAATTAGAATAAAAAGAAATTTTTTTTTAAGTATAAATAAAGTAAAAACTCTTTATTTACACTTTTTCATAAAGGCTTTTTCTCAAAAAGTTTTCCTTATAAAAAGTATCTTATTAAATGATTGTAATATTTAAAGCTACTAGTATATATAAATATTCTGCTTTGAACTCTTGAATACTCTACAATTATTATCTTATTCTCTTTTTTCGTTGTTTTATTTTATTTAATATATTTTCTAATATAAATAATCATTTTGATTAATATCAATCTAAAATTTTATGTTTTTATTCTTTATCTTGTATTTATAATTATATCTATATTACTTTATGGCTCTTTTAATAATGTTTAAGATTATGTTAAAATATTCTTAATTTGAACTAAGAACGTTTTTAAAATATTTTAAAATAATTTAAAATAGCTTAAAATAGCTTAAATCATAGTTAAAACCTATTCGAATCGGTGTTAACACTATTTTAAGCTAATCTCAAAATGGTATTAAAGCGGCATTGTTGCAATAACTCACTAACCGTTTTGAGACAGTATTGAGATATTTTGAAATAGCTTAAAAAAAAGCTTTAAAAGTGGATTTACCCCACTTTTTTTTAAAAAAAAGTGGAAAAAAAATATTCTTATTATTCTTATTATTCTTATTATTCTTATTATTCTTATTATTCTTATTATTTTTTTTGCCGCAAACAAATCATTCTAACCACTTGGCTAAATGTCTAATAATAATTTGATAATTAAATTTTTTAAATTTTTATATATTATAATAATTAATTATACTATAGTTTTAATACAGTGTTAAGATAATCTTAATACGGTTTTAACATAATCTTCAATTATTAAATTATCTTAAGCTATTTTAAGATATCCTAATATATTTTGAAATATATTAATATATTTTATTGATTTAATCTATTTTAAGATTAGCTTAAATTAGCTTAATATTATCTTAAAATATTGAAATATCTTAAAACCATTTTGAGAACGTTTGAATATAGTGTTAAATATATTCAGCTGCGCCACTAAGTATTTTTCTTTTTCTATCATTTTATATATAATATACTTCTTTAATTATACATTCTATTATTATATCTTAATACTAAAAAATTAATTAATTTTAGTCGATACTAGACTTAATTATTATATAACTAATGCTGGAATGCATTCGGAATACTAATATTGTAAAAGGTCTATATATAGGTATTTAATATAAAAATAAGATGTTGATTAAATATTATACCTATATTCTCTATTATTTTAAAAGTTATTACTTTTTATTACCTATATATAACTAAGAATATTTTATATACTATAAAAAAGATAATTTTTTATAATGATATTCTATAATACATATTATATAAAAACATCCCTTTTTCTTTTTTTTATAATATAAATATAAATAATGTTTTATATAAAGTATTTAAATGTTTTCTAAATAATCTTTTATTTTTTAATAGATTTCTTTATATTTTTAATATAAATAAAAATTTCGTAAAAACTTTACTTTTAACGTTTTTAAACTATATATTATATAAAAATTCTTATAAAATATTTAGCTTACTAATGAATAAAACTATTATAAAAACTACTAAATTTCTATTTTTTATTTTTTATAAAATAATAAAGGTTAAATTATTAATAGCAATACTTTATAATTATTTGTAATAAATAATAGCTATATAATTTATATACACATATCTTCTTTATTCTAATAATAACGATATTTTTACGATAATAGTAAATATTAATCTATCGTTCTAGTAAAAAGAATTATACGTTTTTTCGATGAAAAAATCAATAGAAATAAAAATCGATCTCGTTTAAATTTATTTAGTAGTTTAGCATTCCTTAAATAACAATAAGAATAATAATAATGAATATAATAAATTGCTCTCATACTATTAAAAATCAAAATAATTTTATTATAATACTATTTAGATTCTATATTTCTTAAATAAAATCTATAATGAAATCTTTTCAAAAAGTATAGAATCTAAAGGTTTATAATTGAATTTATATTAACAAATTAATAATTATATTATTTCAAAATAAAAGAATTGGAATGAAAAAACCGAAATGGAAACTTGAAGATTAGAATGGAATAGCCAAAGTAAAAGGATCGGAATACAGTAGAACCTGGTTATACCGAACAAAGAATTTCAGCCAATTAGATCCGGTATAATCAGGTTTCCAGTATAACCAGGTATGCATAAAAAATCATACAGGATTTATATAGATATTATACAACTTCATACAAATTTATACAAATTTATACAATTTATACAAATTGGAATTTTGATAAGATTATATAATCAAATTTTTTTTGGTAAATCATCACGTGTTAACTAATAATCCCATATAAATCAATCTGTTTATACCGGAATTTTGAAAAAAATACTCCGATATTCCGTTATAAGCCAAAATTCCGTTACTTTCATATAAAATCAAGTAAAATTGAAAAAAAATTCCGGTATAACCAGGATTCCGGTATAACCAAGTCCGGTATAACCAGGTTCTACTGTAGAATGGCTAGAATGGAAAAGCCGAAATAGTTGATCACTTCCGAAATGGCCAAAATGATCGGAATAATTAAACTTCGAAGGTAGAACGGAAAATCAGAGCTTTTTTGTTTATTAATAATCGACCAATTGAAATACTAGATTTCAAAAATTTATAATTTAATATTTAGATTCTATACTATTTGAATAAAATCTAAAAAATTAGATTCTATTTAAAAAGTATAGAATCTATATAGTATTATATTACGATTTTTTATAGTATGAGAGTAATTTACCGTAATAAATACTTTATAGGTTTTTTAATAATGTTTAAGGTTATATTAAAATATTCTTAATTTAGATTAAGAACAATTCAAAATAGCTTGAAATAATTTAATATAATTTAAAATAGCTTAAAATAGCTTAAAACAGCTTAAAATGGAATTAAAACCTATTCAAATCGATGTTAGTATTATTTTAAGTTAATCTTTACATTCGCAGTTCACAGTATAGTTGCTCAAGCCTATATAACAATCTAAAACAACGGTATCTTTATACTTTTGCTTTGAATAATTGCTTTTTGTAGCCTTAATTGCTTTATAACATTAATTATATTATTCTTATAATAATAATAGTATTAAACAAAAAAAACACTTTTATATAATCTTTATTAATTTTTGATTTTACAAATCTATCAAAGCTTTAATTATTATTTATATAAATTATAAAAAGATTTAAAATAAATTCTTAGCTTTATTTCTTTTTCAATTTAGATAATAATCATTACTCGGGCGTGTTCCAAAAGAGGCATAGGCGAATATAAAACTTATAATTATCCAACGAAATCTTAATAAAATTTTATATAATTTATATATATAATAAATTTAGTATTTTAATATCTTTCTATAAAGCTTGTATATTATAAAGATTATTTTAAAAAGAATAATAATATTATAAAGTTAGTGATTTTAGAAAATTTTAGAATTTATTAATATATTAATTGAAAATTCAATAATATATAAATTTTGAAAAACAAAATTATCGAAAAATAATATAAGCTTTAAAGTTTTATTAAATATTTTTAAAATTTAATATTATCTATTATACTAATATATATATTGATATAAAAAGTTAAAAATTCAAATTTCTAATAAAAAAATATACTTATATAATCCAAATAAGCAAATTTACCCCTTCAAAAGTAATAAATTTTCCTATATTTTCAACCTTATTAATATATATTTTAAATATTGATAAAAAAAAATTCTAAAATAAGCTATTTAAAATTTAGCTTTTATTTTATTATTTAATAGAATTTGATAAGTTCAATTATAATATTCATTAAAGTATTTAATATTTATATTAATCTCTAATTTTTTAAAATTTTTTCAATATTTATACATTTTATTATATTATTATCTATTTAATATTAGGTTTTATAATACAAAATTCTCATAGAAAGTATAAAAATACTAAATCTACAATAACTATAAATTTCATAAAATTATATTAAGGTTTTGTTAAATCATTATAAGTTATATTTTTGCGTATGCCTCTTTTGAAACCCGCCCGAGTATATTAATAATTATTTTATAGTATTTGAATATAAACAAAAGCAATTTTATAATATCATTATAAAATTAACATTTTTAATTAATAACTTTATAATTATATCCAATAATACGCTTATAAAACGTAAAATTACTTTTGAAATTTTTTAAAAGATTATTAATTTCTTTTTTACTTTAATCTTTATAAAAACTAATACAATAATCTTTACATTTATTTGTGTTTATAATTAATATCTTGAAAATATTTTCTTTTACTTTTCTAAATTAATATTATTTGTCAATATAATAAAATTATTTTTAAAGTTTAATTGCAATATATAAGGTTTTAAAAGCAAAAATACATAAAACAATCTTAAATCTAATAGTATTCCTTTTAATTTTAATTTTTGTAATTTGTATATTATAATTATATTTATAAAGTTTATTAGATTTGTAACTTTTTTTTAACCCAATTATAGATATCATTATATTAACTAAATATAAACTATAAATCCTTTTTAATCATTTAAAATCTTTTAATATTTAATAAAATTTTTTCAAATAAATTAATGATTTTATATTAACTTTGAATTTTTTTATTATATTTATTATTATTAATAAAGTAATCATAGCTAACAACTTTGCGATTTGTAATCTTTTCTTTACCTAAAAAAATATTAAGATCATTAAAAAATTATTAAAAACTCTTTTTTTAATATTTTAGTTATTTAATATAATTATATAATTATTACTATTCCTATTGTATTTTATAATCTAATAAAAAAATTATATAAACGAATATTAATCTTATCTTTGAAAAAATCGATATTTAAATATAATATAAATTAATTAATATTAAACCTTTTAAATATAATATTAATCTTAAAATTAACAAAATAATATAAATTATTTCATTTATTTAATCTATTAAGATATTTAAACTTTTTAATATAAACAATTTATTAAAAATAATTATAAAAAAAGATTATTATCAATTATTACAATCTAAATTATTAAAGCTATTTCAATCCAATTAAATAAATTCGTTATACTAAATATATATATATGTTACAATATACAAGTAAACCAATATTAAAAATCCTTTAATATTAATTATATTAATTTATTATAATATATTCATTATTATAAATCTTTTATTATAGATTAAAATAAATAAATAAATAAATAAATAAATAAATAAATAAATAAATAAATAAATAAAATAAATAAATAAATAAATAAATAATAATATATTAAACTCATTAAAAAATAGTTAAATTAAATTCATAAATATAGAAAAATTGTTTTTGCAATAATTAATACATTTATTTTTACTTTTTTTAACATCAAAAATTACTTGAATTATACAAAATAAAATTATAATTAATATTAAATATAAATGTGGTTTTATTATAATAATATATAAAAATATTAATTTAGCTTTTAAAACTTTTATAATTAAACTTTTTCAAAGCTAAATTTATTATATATTAAAAAACCTACTTAATTATTCTATTTAATAATTATAATTATAATTATTATAAAGATCCTAAAACTTAAATTTAATACTTTTATAGAAGAAAATGTTAATAAATTAATTGTTTTCACTTATTTTCTATATTAAAACAATGTAAATAAAACTATAATTTTTATTGTTTTTAATAGATTTAATTTTAAAATCTATAAATTAATTAGTTCAATATTAATAAAGAAAACTTTATTTATATAATCTTTCTTATAATATTATATATATTTAAAAATCTTAAATATATATTAATATATATACTTAAAACTATTTAAAGAACAATTACTACGTTTTAATTAACTTTTAGAGATTTTTAATTTTTAAGAATATTAAAGATTTTTAATTATAAATTAACATCTATATTTGAAAAAGTATTATATCATACATATAATAAAGATAATTAATATATAATGAAAATCCATTTTAAATCAATATCAACTTCATTGTTATTCTTAACGTTTATGAATAATTTATAATACTCAAAATAATAAATTATATTATTTATTTTTTCTACCTTTTAAATACCTTATAAAGAAGAATTTTAACATTTAATATAATTTATTGAAATTTGATCTATTATTTTTTTTATTAAAAAATGAAAATTTTATAATAAACATCAAATAATAAAATAAAATTTATTAGCATTTTCAAAAAGTTTATTTATTTTATTAAATATATTTTAAATCCTGTATTCTTTTTTAATTCCTTCACAATTATTAATATTCATAAAAACTTATATATAAAACCGAATTATAAAACCTAAATTATAACTTTACCCAATCAAAATACTCATATACTTAATCATAATTACTCTAAAATTCTTAAATCTTATATATATTAGTATTACTAAACTTTTGAATTTAAATAATCTTTAAAATTAAGATAATATAGAAAATTTTATTATTTAACTTAGTATTATCTTTAATTCCATTATACACATAATTAATAAATTCAATAAAAATAAAGAATACCTTACTTTATAATAAACTTTAAAATATAAAACAATATATTAAATTTATTTTTTAATTAAATATATAATTAAGGTTTAATTATCCCTTGAAATTAATGAAATCTATAATATAATTTATAAGGTTAAAAAAAACTATCAAAAGAAAATAATTTATAAAATTAAAAATAATAAAAACTTATACTAGATTATTAATTAATATAGATCAAATCATAACTTTCAAACTCCCTCTTTAATAATTAATAAAATTATAATATTATTATAAAAGATATATTATAATTAAAACGAAAATATTATAGTTTTAAGGTTTAAATAAATTTAATATAATTAATAACTTAAATTATAATTTATAAATAAATTAATAAAGTTTTAATATACTTTTATGATCTATTTTAGTTTTTTTAAAAGAAGTTGAAAAAAATATTTTAAGCGTTTTCAATATTTTGTTAAAAATTATTTAAATTATAATTTGATTTTTTAAGGTTTATTGAAGCTTGATTAAATATATCTTTTATTATTTATAAAATAAATATCTTAGTTTTAAATTTTTTCTATAGATATAGAAATTAACCAAAAAAATTATACTCCTCAAAATTAATAAAGTTAATAAAATCTTTATTTGCTTTTAATAACTGATTATACTTATTTTATACCGTTTTTTAAAAATTCAAAATAAATTATTACTAAATATTTAATTTAAATTATCTTTACATTAAAAATCTTTAATTTTTGATATACTAAAGTTTTCTCTAAAAGACTTATTATAAATCTAATAATTAGTCCTATATATAATAAAAAAATGATTATAGTATAAAACTCAAAAATCATAATAATTATATTAAATATTTAAGAAACTTTTAATATACTATTTAAAAAGCATTGATTAATCTAAATAATAGTATAAAACTAACTTTTAGCATTTTTAAAATTAATTAACTTATTTTTAATAAATAGATATATAAAAATATATCTAAAGAACTTTATTATATTAAATTATTAAATCGTTTAGAGTATTTTCTAAGGTTTACTATTATCCCTTATATTGTATATAATATATTCAACTAAACGATTATTTTAAGATAATATTTATAGGTTTAAAATATATAAATAATATATATCTATTTATCGCTTTGATATTATTAATTATTAATATTTATATATTTTTCTTTAAGACATTGGAAATATTATATATCAAAACATTTAAAACAAAATTATTTTTGTTTTAAAAAAGCTAAATATAATCTACTTTATTGAAAAAAAATGTTCAAATATTATTATATATAAAATAAATAAAAAATTTATTATCAACTTTATTATAATAATATCAAAAAAAATAAATAAGCTTATATTAATTTAAAATATAATTTATAAAAAAATGATCTTTTAAAGATATATAAAAACATAAGTTATATATACTTGTTTTATTTTATATTATATTCAAAAGTTTAATGAAAATAATAAATAATCTATTAGTTTTAATATTTAAAATAGCTATTATTATTTATATTATTCTTTTTTTCATTTATAATATAAATACTTAATATACAAAATATATAAAATTCTTTAAGCTTTTTAATTTAATTAAAGTTTTATTATTAGCGTATAATTAAATAATATATAAGTCTATTTAATAAGATATTTCTTCTAATATTTTACAAAGTTCTACTAGTTTAAAAAACTATATCTAATATTTTTTTTCTATAATACTAGATCGTTGTTTTATAAAAACAATATTTAAAAAAACTAAGCTTAGGTTTATATTACAAATATAAGTAGTAGATATATTATATCCTTTAATTCGTTAAATTCTAATATTAATAATTATTAAAAAGTTACAAAATAGATTTATAATAAATATTTAAAACTAAGATTTAATATTCGATGTATATATTTTTAATAGTTTTTAAACTAATTTTTCGATTACTATATCTTATATAAAACTATTAGATAAATTTAATAAAACAGATTAATAAAGAAACTATTATTATAATCTTTAAAATTTTATAAAACTTATTTCTTTTAATTAATACTATTATATTTTTAAACGATTTTAAAATAATATACTAATAATTATAAATATATAATTTATTAAAACAATATATAAATAAACTTTAATTAAAAATTAATCAATTTTATATTATATCTTTTTGATATCAAAGTTATAAATACCTAAAAAAAACTTTAATATATAATAAATATATTATTAAATATTAATTTAAAATAATTTTAACTATATATAAATAATATCTTAATAATATAATATTTATAAACTAATATATTAGATTTTTATAATAGGTTCTCTATGAATATTAAAATATAATATAGATTAATAATATAAATATTAAATAATCATTAGAATATATAAAAATTATAGGGAACAAAGTAATTGATTGTTCTATAAATAAAAAGATATTAAAATTTATTTAGGATTTAAGTTCATTTTTAATATTTATAGTTAATAAAATAAGTATATTTCTTAAGATTTTTATTTCATTGTATAATAGATCTAATGATTTAAATATAAAATGAAATCATTTTGAAATTATTTTAAATTAGAATTTTCATACAAAATACAATTTTTTTTTAAATTTTATTTTATAAAATGTTAATCATTTATTCTATATACAATGATTTTATCTCGTATTACTTTAAATTTCAATATAAAAATGTTAATTTAAAATATTTTTATAATATATTTATAATTTCTTTATATTTAATATATTAGTAAAAATACTTTGATATTTTAATGAATAATTAATTCAATTTTAAATCCTTTTAAGCATATTATAAAAAAAATTTAAATACTTTATTTAATTTCTTTTCAAATTAACAAAGTTTATAAACTTTTTAGACTTTATTGGATTTTACTTTAGTATCTATTTCTAATAAGCTTTATTCTATTTCTAATAGACCTCTAATTTTCATAATTTCAACTTTTTTTTAATACATACCAAAATTTTTTAGCCTTATTCTTTTAAAAGTATAAAATTCTATTTTAATATATAAAAGTTTTGATTTTAATAATTTTGGTTTTAACATCAATAATTTCAGGTTTAACTTTAATAATCCTTCTATATATAACAATTTTATTTAATATATATAGATCTAACTTTAATAATATCTTTATTAACCTTAATAATACTTTACTAAACTTTAATATTTAGTTTATATTTTTGAATAATCTTAAAATCTTTAATTTATTTCTTTTTTTTTTTTTACTTTATATTATTATATTTCTATTTTCTTTTGTTTACGTTGTTAAATTTATTTTATAGCTTATATTTATAAACTATTAAAACTTTATATTTAAGTTTATTAATAATATTTAATTATTAATATTATATCTTTATTTTAAATAAAATAAAAGGAAACTAATAGATTAAGTATATTACACTTTTTATATACAAAACACTTTTTATAATTATTATTAGTTTAATTTTATAGCTTAATACTTTCCTATACCCTTAAGAAGGTTTTAAAGAAACCTTTAGTCTATCTAATGAATGAAAATAAATACTACTACTAAGTCGCCTACCCTACTTCTCGCCACCCCCCCCCTATTTGGCCAGCATTTCACACTAAAAACAGCCATTTTGATGTATTTATAACTTTACGAAAAATGAATATATATATTTTAAATTTTAATTAAAGCTTTTAAATACAATTATTAATAAATTGTAAAAAATCTTAAATTTTTACGATTTTTTTATAAAGAGTAATAAAAGATTATAGAAAATCAAAATTCTCGGTTTTAGATTTGTATGAAAATCATATACAAAATTAAAACTATAAAAAAAATATTTATAACTTTTAAACAAAAATGATTAAAAATAATCTATAAACTTTTATAAAATCTATTAATCAATATAAAGTAAATATACTATTTAAAATATATATAATAATTTATAATTATTGAGTAAATTGAAACCATAAATTTTTTATCTAAAATTTTATCGTTAAAATTTAAGAATCTATATTAAACATTTATTATAAATAACAATATATTATTAAAATAAGAAATTCAATTAAAATCAACTTTTAGATTCTTTAATTTTTTTTAGATTATTTTTAGCTATTTTTATTAAATAAATATAATTTTTTTAAAAATATTATAATTTTGTATAGGATTTATATACAAATCGAAAATTGGAATTTTGATTTTCTATAATCTTTTATAACTTTTTATAAAAAAATCGCAAAAATTTAAGATTTTTAGAATTTATTAATAATTATATATATAAAAGCTTTAATTAAAATTTAAAATATATATATTCATTTTTTATAAAGTTATAAATACATTAAAATGGCTGTTTTTAATATAAAATGCTGGTCAAATAGGGGGGGGGTAGCGAAAAATAGGATAGGCGACTTACCACTACTAAGCTAATCTTAAAATAATACTAAAATCGTAATTAATACAATAACTCATTAACTATTTTGAAACAATATTGAGATACTTTAAGATATATTAAAATATCTTAAAGAAAATTAAATTCAAGGTTTTAAAAATGGATTTTACTCACTTTTTTTATAAAAAAGTTATTACTAATATTATGAATATTAATAATTAATATTAATATTATTATTTTTATTATCATTTTTTTTCCTTAAATAGATTATTCTAATCACTCCGCTGAATGACTAATAATAATTTGATGATCAATTTTCCTAAATTTTATATTTTATAATAATTAATTAAATTATGATTTTAATATGATATTAATATAATCTTAATACGATTTTAATATAATCTTTAATTATTAAATTATCTTAAGCTATTTTAAGATATCTTCAAATATATTAATACATTTTATCGATTTAAGCTATTTTAAGATTAGCTTAAATTAGCTTAATATTATCTTAGAATACTAAAATATCTTAAAACTATTTTAAGAACGTTTGAATATAGTATTAAGTATATTCAGTTGCGCTACTAAGTATTATTTATTATTATTATTTTTCTTAATTATTTTTTCTCTTAGATAAATTATTCTTATTATTCGATTTAATAACTTATAATAATTTTTCAATTCATTTTTTAAAGTCTCATATATTATAATAGTGAATTAAATTATACTTTTAATATTTCTTAATATATTCTAAATTATATATAAGATATAAAAAGCAATTATTATAATTATAATAATAAACCTCTTTATTATTTATTCTTTATTATTTATTCTTTATTATTTATTCTTTATTATTTATTCTTTATTATTTATTTATTATTTATTCTTTTATTATTTATTCTTTATTCTTTATTCTTTATTCTTTATTCTTTATTCTTTATTCTTTATTCTTTATTCTTTAAGTCGCCTACCCTACTTCTCGCCACCCCCCCCATTTGGCTAGCATTTCACACCAAAAATGGCTATTTTAACGTATTTATAACTTTACGAAAAATGAATATATATTTTTTAAATTTTAATTAGAGCTTCTATATATAACTATTAATAGATTTTGAAAATCTTAAATTTTTGCGATTTTTTTATAAAGAGTAATAAAAGATTATAGAAAATTAGAATTTTCGGTTTTGGATTTGTATGGAAATCATATACAAAATTGAAACTTTGAAATAAATATTTATAATTTCGAAACAAAAATAACTAAAAATAATCTATAAATTTTTATAGAATCTATTAATCAATATATAATAAATAAACTATTTAAAATATATATAATAATTTGAAACTATTAAGTAAATTGAAATTAGAAAATTTTTATCTAAAATTTTATCGTTAAAATCTAAGAATTTATATTAAACATTTATCATAAATAATAATATATTATCAAAATAATATATTCGATTAAGATTGGTTTTAAGATTCTTTAATTTTTTTAGATTATTTTTAGCTATTTTTGTTAAATAAATATAATTTCTTTTTAAAGATTTTGATTTTGTATAGGATTTACATACAAATCTAAAATTAGAATTAGAATTTTTTATAATCTTTTATTACTCTTTATAAAAAAATCGCAAAAATTTAAGATTTTTAGAATCTATTAATAGTTATATATAAAAGCTTTAATTAAAATTTAAAAAATATATATTCATTTTTCGTAAAGTTATAAATACGTTAAAATGGCCGTTTTTGGTGTGAAATGCTGGCCAAATGGGGGGGGTGGCGAAAAGTAGGGTAGGCGACTTATTCTTTATTATCTATTATCTATTATCTATTATCTATAATCTATTATCTATAATCTATTATCTATTATCTATTATCTATTATCTATTATCTATTATCTATTATCTATTATCTATTATCTATTATCTATTATCTATTATCTATTATCTATTATCTATTATTTATAATCTATTATCTATGATTTATTATTTATGATTTATGATCTATTATCTATGATCTATTATCTATTATTTATTATCTATTATCTATTATCTATTATTTATTATCTATTATCTATTATCTATTATCTATTATCTATTATTTATTATTTATTATAGGCTATTTATTATAGACTATTTATTATAGGCCTATATAAAATAGCCGAAATGAAATAGCCGAAACGGAATAGACTGAAATGAAATAGGCCGAAATGATTGATTACCTTCGAAATAGCTGAAATGGTTACTTAGTAGCGCAATTGAATATATTTAACACTATATTAAAACGTTCTTAAAATGGTTTTAGGCTATTTTAGTATTCTAAGATAATATTAAGCTAATTTAAGCTAATCTTAAAATAGCTTAAATCGATAAAATATATTAATATATTTTAAGATATCTTGAAATAGCTTAAGATAATTTAATAATTGAAGATTATGTTAAAACCGTATTAAGATTATATTAATATCGTATTAAAATTATAATTTAATTAATTATAATAAATATATACGAATTTAAAAAATTAACTATCAAATTATTATTAGTTATTTAGCCGAGTGGTTAGAATGATCTATTTAAGAAAAAACAAGTAACGAAAATAATAATATTAATAATAAGTTTTTTGATTTTTTTTTTTAAAAATGTAAGGAAAATCCACTTTTAAAATTTTATTTTTTAAGATATCTCAAAATATCTTAACATTGTCTTAAAACGGTTAGTGAGTTATTGCGATAATACCGATTTAATACTATCTTAAGATTAGCTTAAAATTAGCTTAAAATTAGTTTAAAATAGTGTTAACACTGATTCAAGTAGGTTTTAACTATGTTTTAAGCTATTTTAAGCTATTTTAAATTATATTGAATTATTTTAAGCTATTTTAAAATATTCTTAATTTAAATTAAGAATATTTCAACATGATCTTAAACATTATTAAAAAAAGCCATAGAGTAACTACCCTCGAAATGATTGGAATAAGTCGCCTACCCCACATCTCGCCACCCCCCCTATTTGGCCAATGTATAAAAACATATATTTTCAATTAATATATAATCTTTTAATACTAAAAATTTAATAACTCTTTAATTAATTCCTTTAAACTTTATAAATTATATTAATTATATTATAATCAAGTTATAACTAAAGATTATATTATAATAATCTTTAAAGCGTTTATAAATAAAATTAAAATGTTATAAGTCTTTAAAGATTATAATATTCTAAAAAATATTTTTTAATAATAAAGTAAAGAATATTTATTTCATTTAAAAAATGCTTGAATATAGTAAAAGATAGCTTTAATTTGAAAGAAACATTTAATAGACTAAATATTAGTTTAAGAAAGTTTTAGAATTAACTTTATATATTAATAAATCTATAAAATTAAAGAGTAGATTTTAAGTTTATAAAAAAGGAATTTTTCACTTAAAAAACAATAAATTAATAATTTCTTATATAAAAATTTAGGTTATTAAAACTAAAAGATAGTATAAGATTAATTTAGTATAAGGTTTAAATGTTTTAATAAATTTTATTAAAAAATTATTTTTAAAGCTTGAATTATTAGATATTAAAGCTAAATGAAATAAATAATTTAAACCCCTTTTATTTTAATATATAATATTACGATTATATACTAAAGTGAATTAATAAAAATTCATTAATTAAAATAAAAAAGCTAAAAAAGAAAAAGATTATTTAGCTTTAAAGATATTCCTTATATATAGTATCGTTTAATATAATAAAATATTATATAATTAAAGTATATAATATTTATTATATATAATCGCTATAATATTAAGATATATAAATCTTTTAAATTTCATTTAATAAATAATTCTAAAAAATGAAAAGTTTTTTTTAGCTTTTATTTTAAATATTTATAAAATTTAATAATTAATAATTCCTAAACTATTTTATATATAAGCTATAAACTTTTAATTATTTCTATTTTAGTTTTTTTTTAAGCTTTTTAAAAATATCTCAGCTTTCTTTTAATAAATTTGAAGAATCTAGCTTAGAGAGATATAAAGTTATATAATTAATATTATATAATCCTTAAGTCTATAAATAAAATATCTTTAAAGCTTTTAATAATCTTTTTCTTTTTTAGCTTTTTTATTTTCATTAATTAATCTTTATTATTTTACTTTAGTATATAATTATAATATTATATATTAAAATAAAAGGGGTTTAAATTGTTTATTTTATTTTTCTTAATATAATTTTATACTATGTACAATAATAGAAGCATTGTATAATCTATATAGCTTATCTATAGTTAAATTAAATCGATTAAAAATTTACTATTAAATTAAAGTAAGTTAATAGAAATTAAATAACTAGAATACGAAAGTTAAGAAAGAAAATATCTTTACTAAATCTTCTTTATATATAGTATCGCTTAGTTTAAGCTAGTCTTTAACTCAAGTAAGTATAATAAGATATTACGTGCTTAGACACGTAATATTTATTATAAATATTAAAGACTTATATTTTAATAAGACTATTTTATTTTTTAATAAATATTATATTAAATACTAGCTAACTATCTTATAAATATTAATTTTTATAAATTTTTAAAGTGGCTATATATAGTAATTAAAAACGTATAAGACGTAAGGATATATATAAATATAAGAATCTCGATTAAGTCTTAAAATAATAATTTTAGATTTTAATTCCTATAATTACTTCTCGTTTTAAAGATTATATTAAACGGAATATATAAATATAAAAGGTTATAAAGTAAATAATAAACAAATACCTTAATATCTTAACCTCGACTCTATTCTAATATTATATTATTATTATAATTATATACGAAGAATAATCAAAAATGATTATCGATTTCCCTATAAAAACCATCCCTCACATTCATTATTTATAATCTTCACCCTCAATCAAGAATTCCCAGCTCTCTCTCTTACACCACTGTCTATCTCTCCGCCACCCACCCACAACCAAGTCTCGGCCTAGTTTCACACACCCCTCTACTTGATCCATTGTTCCCCATCCAGCAAATTTTGGTCCCCAACCCACCAAATGACATCCAATATATATCATCATCCTCCATCGCTTATTTTCATCAATTGGTCCATAACCCTCTAGAAACGCCACCAGGACCTGTTTGCCTGCTGGTATAGACTTGAAATACGTGAGCATAAATAGTTCTGCACACATCTGAGCAAGGTCGAAGATTGGGCTTGCGAGGTGGGAAAGCTCGTGATCAGTTATGAAGATGAGTGCCGGTATTTCAGGAGATAGCAGTGCGCCTGGTATGAGAACGCTGAGTTATTATTATTAATCAGCCTGTTTCTTCCATCAAGGTGGTCATCATCAGGATAGCGGAAGGTGAGAGAGAGACAAGAAGAAAGCCAGGGGATCAACAAACATACTTCCCACACCAAAAGTCCCCATGAATCAATTCCCTAGACCCTTTTCCACCTTCTTCCATCCATCGCAACATCTCCCTCTCCACCTCCTCGAACACATGTCTACTGGGTCCCAGTATCTCCGGGAAGCGATCAATCATGGCGACTAGATTTGTGTAATTAATCGCTAGCTTCAATGTCCTCATCGCATGATTTCCCTCCATAACCTCTCGTAATTCACTTTGGGCGGGGGCATTAGCCCAGCTATGGAAATTCTTGAGCCAGTGACCAATTGAGTGGCCGATTATGGAGGAGATTGAGGCTGTTATAGAAGTGCCGTGTTTTAGGATGTAGGACTTGAGATTGAGACAGTTCAAGGAGGGGTGGTGGCTGTGAACTTGTGTGTGGGTAGTAGGGTCATAGTAAAGGAGAGCAGGAGTGGAGATCGTAATACTACTATTGGGAGTGGATTGGGCGGGAAAAGCAGAGAGGTGCGCCAGAATTTGGGATTCGTAGAACTATGCTTAGGCTGTTACGTTTCAGTTGAATTAGGGAGGGGGGATGGAAAGAACTGACAGCTCGTGTGGGGGTAAGTTTGAAATCTTTGTTGCAGAATAGATATTCTTTGGTGTGCTTGACAATTACAGACATGGTGCCATTGGCAAGAGGCTTAGTTAGAGTTCCACGATAAAGAAAGTTTGAACTACCTCCCAGGAGTGGTGTGAGATCTTTACAAGCATACGGAGTTGTTCTGAGCGATCCTTCCACGAATTGGGATACTGAGCTCGAGGCTAGAGATTCGGACATGATTGCTGTTGTTCAAAGCAGGGTGAATATGCTTTTCGATTGCACCCTTTGCTCACAGACTTGGAGTATATTTGCGATGTTTGTATTCTCAAACCAAGTATAACCTCTGAAAAGCGAACTTCAGCGCAACTCGAAAAGCTGGAGATGAAATTATACTGGTGTGCTCACACACGTGACCCATGAAGCAATGAGTCACGCCGAGACCTTTTGTTGCAGGTGCACATATCGAATGAAGTAAGACAAAGACAAGGGCAAAAACCAGATGTGCCACTGAAATATCGAGTGTAGAAAAATGCGGCAATATGCTGGTTAACATTTCTGCGAACAACCATCTTAAGGAGAACGAGAATCGAAACGTTACATAACAGTCCTGGTTCTTGAATACGGTTCGATTGCATTGTTTGATTCAAATATCATTTTCATATGCAACCAGCACCGAGAAGTAAGATATTTGAATAACAGCTAAAGGCGCAAATGTGGAGTATCGATATGCTCCCTCCGTAGATACCTGAAGATCCGCTAGATATCGCAAATTACAACCAGTCAATACATACCCAGGTATACCCACAAGGTGCATACTAAGTAGTATTGACCAGTTTGGAACAAGTTTTACGATTGTTCTTGACCATTCTTTCGAAAAAGAATATTATTGAAGAAGAAGAGTATAATCAGAAAATTGATAAAATATGAAATGTCAAGACCATAAGTGTTTGCACTAGCAATATTAAACCTACTAAATTGCAAGTCTAGCTAAATGTGATTTGCCACTCCTCGCTAAATTATTAGGTTACCCACTTCAAATGGAAGTGTTAAAGGGGGATTTCAAAGATCTTCCCAAAAAAGCCAATAAAGAGATCTCGCGCCCACGAAGGAGGTATCAAAAAGTACTACCTGGAATTCCAACATTTTCTACCTAAGCCTAGCGTCAGTTTGGTCTAACTTTGCTGTCAAAAATTCTGGTACAGATAATCACAGTGCTAGAAAAAAGTACAAAGGCTGTTCTGTATAAGGATGAGCACTTCTACTGGAAGGTTCAACTGTTTATGAGAAATCTACAACAGCAATAGATTATTTGATGCATCATTTGTTCAGAATTCGTTTGCTGTTCCTTGTACTTTATTCGAGATCCACCGGAATATTGCATCTCATCCGTTCACCTTGTATAGTCTCTCAAGGTTTCGATATGAGATTCATGAAATCGAGATCATCATACATCAACATAATTTCGGAGATTCACTTTCGGACCTATAACCTCAACAAATGCAGATTTGATCGAGTTCATTTGCCACCTAGATACAAAAGGAACCAGCCGTGGAGTGCGCAGCCTTCCATTGATAATGAATTCCCTCAGTCATCCCATTAATTAGCTTCTCCGTTTATTATCCCCGCAAGCTTCTCTCAGACTCAGAATTTAAAAAATATTATGCAGTCATGAACACCCCGCCAATCTATAATTTCATCTAGGCACACTCTGTAGGCTTCGAGTTCTTAGAAAGTGAACGATTAAGCACCGATCGAATCCAAGGGGCAATTCCCCATTCATCTCCGACACGAGAAAATGGTTTGACCACATTGTTTTCCAGGTCCGCTTCCTGAACCAATACCAAGGGCAATCCATGCAGTTCCAGATAACCCTGACACCAATGGATACCCCAATACTTCTTGAAGTTGTCAGTTCGTCGTTGAGCTTCCTCACTAAGTGCATAAGCCTTCGTAGCTAAGGACAGATCACTGCATTTCTTGGTACCTATGGTCTTGTAATTGGCTAGATATCCAGACATTCCAATTGACAATTCATCCGTCTCCCTTGTGCAGTTCGCAGAGAGTAGATACTTCATGGATGGCATCTTTTCAATGATTGTGTGGCAGAGATTTGGGAGTGGTCTTGGATGGGGACCAAAAACTGACTTGATCAAACCTGGTATCATCGCAACCGTATCAAGCTTTTCAAGATCCCAAGTACTGTTGATGAACGACTCAAGCTTTTCAACTGGTAGTGTGGATGATCCAGCGTTGTTGAAGATGTTGGTTAACAAGAGAGGAATATCAAAACCAAAGCTGAAGTAGATATGGCCATTATCGACAGTCGTACCAAAAGACAATGAATAAAATCTCAATGCCTCGGTCCTAGAGACACTGCAAACGTGCAAGGCTACCGGAATTGAACTAGTGCTCTCACAAGTATTGTTTTGGTCGTCATATTTTATTGAAGTGACCCTTGGGCCTGGCAGTGAGTAGACCCAGATCTTCCGCTGTATCTCAAGGGGAAACCTCGAGTACTGTGGGAAATCTTGTTTTTGTTTGAGTTTGCTATTGATAAGAATGGTCTTGGGATCGTGCCTAGCTGTAAATGAGGTTGTTGTCAAAGTCCTAGCCAAGGCTGTGGTCAAATTGAGACTTAAGGCAGAAGCAGTAAAGGTTGAAGCCAGTGTAGGATTAAGCAAGGTCTGCAATGGTCTAGCTAATGCTATGTTAGTAGTATTTGTAGACTCCAGCTCTATCCACGCTTTGGTTAGATATTTGTAGTGAAGATATTTCTGGGAGGAAAAAAGCACCTTTATATTGGTACTTTTCTTTGACTTTTTGTAGTAAAAGTTTTTCAATAGGAGCAGTGGTAGCGGGACGGGTAGCAACTTTCGATGTTAGAATCAGGAAGAAAGTGTCCACAATCACTTACTTTCTCGAGAGTACTTGTCTCTAACCTGCTGTAGCAAGATCTCTTCAATAGGATCCATTTCTTCGAGATTTTGCTATATTTCAGTACGTTGCGTTCTGGGTCTGAGTTTGAGTTCGTGAGTAGCAGTCAAAAAGTAGCGGAGGAATAGTGACTTACATTAATTATAACTGTGATGAATACAAGTTGGTGCTGATAGTGGAGAGCCCCTGATAGTTATCCATTTCCCAAATTTCTTTTAGATCGAGGAAAAGCTGAAAGGTGTGGCAGATGCCGACAGATCAGGAGATACATACCCATCTTACAGATATATAGTTCAGTATGGCATGACAAATTTCAGTGAATATATTTGCACAGTATGTATTCACTATTAGGACATTAAATCTCCGAACAACTGCATATGTTTCATGAACTGCAGCAATAGGCCTTTCATTTGGCTTCCCCTCATCTGAAGAAAGAGAGCCAATGACAACTTCACCAGTCCACCAGTGGTCTCAGCCAGATACTTGCATAGCTGCATATTGTTGTTCAGCTTCATCTGCGTGAGGCATCTGGCTTTGATTAAAGTCTGACCTTAGAGAGAAGAAAAAAATAGAGTATCCAACTGCTTAGTGAGATAGAAGAACACCTGCACATGGTGAGATGCTATAGTGTTATATGCATATGATATATGTCATATACGTGTAGATACAACCAATCAACTGAGAGGAAGACTATTAAAACTACAAGTATGCATATGTGTATCTGATGATTCCATTTCGATATACATGATATTTACTTGTCAATCTACAAGTCACGCTGTGTACCTACAAACAAATTTGGAAGAACCATCATGTACTTAGCCGAGAATGTTCTCATGCATGGAAAGAAATAGGTTCAAGTGAACTACTCTTGAGAGAAAGACCCCCAGCACCCCTTTCAATGGTTTGTATAAAAAGCAACCTGGAAGGCTTTATATACAACAAACCAAACTTGGGTTCATTGTGGAAGATAATTGACACTACCTAGGTATTCCATGACAGACAGTTTCGATCTTGATTGAACAGCTCAAAGAATTCCGTATACATGTACTTCTGCGTAGCATCAATTTAGTGCAAAAGCTTTCGTTTCCTATAGGTATGAGCTCAAGGAAATTGAATGGTCTCGTGTAATTCTTCAATGTGTGCGCCACTTTATCTCTTCCAGAGTTCGAATAAAGTGGAGTTGAAGTGATTGAAGGCTTGGGAAAATGTAGCCAAGTAATGTTTCCACTGCCTGAATACACTATACATGGACGAGAGATCTATCTTAATAGGAAGAAACAATTACGATGAAATTTGCGGTCTAATCACTGCTACCATTTGAGCAATATCAAGCATTCTTGTTGACGAATACCATTGTTGCATTCCCTGCTTGTTAGATACAATCAGAAACCTTCGAACATGTTAGTCCTCATTACGATAAAGACCTATGAAACTTCCTTACCATTGTCTTCTCAAACTGCGGAGCCTAGCAGTTTGTCATAAAGCTTGTTGACCTTGAAGCATCATGCCCTTTTCACCTGAGAAGAAAGTTCCCAACAGAGGCGATTTACTAAAGAAGTGCAAGTACTACAAGTAATCGAGGCATTGAACTAAAGAATCACCCAGATTTTTGGAATGGGCTCGTCTTGCATCTAAAGTGACCCCATAGCCACAGTCTCACGATTTCTTAGATCTGGGGACGCCAAGTTCTGTTTTAAAAAGTACTGGCTTTGCATCGAAACTATCCTTTATGAATAGAAATGTCAAACAACGGCCAGATACGCGGACCGTTGGGAAGAGTTTACATTCCAGCTATGCTATACAGAAAAGCTTAGCCATTGCAGAGTCAGAAGTTGCTGCAAGCATTAAAAGGATATTGATTAAGTTGCGGTTTATGCGAGGCAGATTATGCAGCAATCAGAAAGAAAGAAAGAAAGAAAGAAAGATCTTGGGTTGATCTCTGCGCTACAAGATCATTGGCATAGCTTCTATATCGGAAAATTGAGCCTCTTGCACGGTGCTTTTAATAATTTTGCAGCTAGGAAAGATGTCATACTAGAGCGTTATGATGGCCATACAATTATTCCAGTGATATTCCAGCCCCAATCAACGGTAAGCAGGAATACCAGTATGTCCTACAATGAAGCACCATTACACAGACTGGAGAACACAGAGTCAACACCAATAACAAAAATCGCGCGAAGCGATGAGTGGTGTATATGGTTCAGATATCGATACTTACAACTTGATCCATCAGCGGTCAAGCTTAAGCTCGACGGGAACAATTACTGGCGGGAACTTCGAACCAAGTGGATAGCTACGAGGAAAAGACTGCAGATGTCGCAGCGTCACGATCTCTGCGCCAAATCTTTCGGCAGTCTTGTAAATCTCTTAGGAAAATTCAAGTGTACCTTTAGGAGATCCTGTCTCATCATCATCTGAGGATAACCTTAGAGTATCAGGCCCGTTTTATGAAATTTATGGTGAAGTTCTCACGCATTTTGCATCAGACTTGACACCGAACTCCTTCAAATCTCAGCCAAACCTAATAAGCCTTCTCGAAGGAGGTGATTTTGATACCCCGCCGATAGACAATTGGGAAAGCAATTAGGTTCTGTTCGACGGATACCAAAGCATCCTGGTATTAGATGTTCCGTGAAGCAAGATATTGACATCGTGGATAGTTCTGTCCTCACTATCATTTGGATGTGACGGATGCATCGAACTCTGTATGCACAAACAAAAACAGAAGAAGAAACCTCATCCATATGTTGAGAAAGCAATATCGCTTAATGGTATAATAAAAAATTGTTTTGCTCTTATCGAGCAATGCTTTACAACCCCTTGACTTGGGCTTCCCCCTTCCAATCTCCAATCTCCATACTTCTTAACATGCTCTTTTCCAGCTGCACTAAACCTTCTCGAAGACAGCAACCTCATCGCTACTCATATGTTTTGCAACTTGACCTGCCTGCCATTTCTTGAATGAAAAACCTACACCCTCGTGACTATATTCTTTATCATTGGCTTGATCTTCGTGATACTTAACTCGTATCAAATCGCTATGAACAGTCTCAGGATCGAGTGACAATGTAACAAGGGGATTGATTGTGGCAGTTTTTGGAATGATTTCATCAAAAGCCCATGACTACCCGACCGCGGTTAGCACTCGCGCAAATAGAAATCGGCCAACTTCATAGTGAGCACCAAATACCTGCTCGTTCTTGAATTGAATGACCTCTTCATCGCTTCAAACAACCTGATAACTCTCGTTCTTGATATCTTTGAACAGCTTTGGCAGTGCAAACCACTGCCCGGTCATCTTATACCGGTCATCGGCGTACAAGAACTGATCATCGTACAAACAATCAGGAGTGTGTCTCTAAACACGTTTAATGTTAGATTGACAAGTGTACAGAAATAATATCATCATTGAGTTCTTGACGAGCAGGGGATAGAGGGATAAATTTGGAGGGTCGGGGTGCCAATCGTCGGCTGAAGAGATTTGGCGAACTTCAAAGTTCTCTCCAGGGGCTGTTATAGATACCATGACTGTACGTTTGAAGACTTGTCGCTGGGTGTATCCGAGTAATCTACTTGTAGGTGATCTGATAGAGTGAATTGAATATAGGCAATTGTAAAGCAAAGGAGAGGAAAGACTGGGGAGAGACGCTTCTATATACTCTGAGCCATAGCTAGCTAGTGTATCCAGACACTACCATTACTCGGAATATTGATATACAATGATGTCAACATGAATGGTGAGGCTATTGTAGTACGACAGACAGGGCTTCAGTATAGGAGAATCGAAGGTGTATTGAGATAAATATAGATAGCGCATAATCGATTGGCTGTGTTGCTGTCATTGGTGCTTATTAGTGTGCGTGAGAGTGCCTTTCCAGATGGATTGAGATTTATTACTCCCAAGACTTGCTGCTTATGGATCCAATCGAGATATTACAATCATTCCATTACTTCATTACTCCATTATCTCTTCATTACTCCTTCTTAAGAAGCTTGAAGTGTTGACGTACTCCATCAGTCAGGATGTAGAGTATGATCGGCGAGGGGGCGTCGAGTTCAGATGATTAGTTCGTATATGTTTGTCGTATCCTCAAAGATACAAACATTTTGTGAATGACAGTTTTGTTTTTTCTGATGTTTTTCAATTCATTAAAACTTAACTATGAGGAGCTGAGGTTCTATTTTCCCTATGCCCAAATCTCGTAGATTCACTAGAACCAAGTCTTGTTTCCTAAGCTATGCCTCTTCGTTAGACGCATCTTCCCATCGCCTCTTCTTGCCCGTATCGCATTGCCTTTGATCGTGAAAATATGTGTATGTGTATACGTTCCTTTCCTTTTGAAGAGAATATGACTGGTATGAAGTTTACTTTGCCGATGGCAAGTCACTGACTGAGTGACCAAAGGAAAAAACAGTTCTTACGGGTGTTCTACCCTTTGAAAGCAGCGGAATGCAATCCTGCACTTTTTAGTATGTTTGTGATGGTATTTTATCGAATGAGTGTGTTTGACTTGATACATTGTGTATTAGTTTTTTCTGATCTTTCTCTTGGATAAAGTAGTCTAGTAAAGTAACAGTCTTAATATGGATACAGGCAAGCATATCTGAAGTTAAACTACTTGCTTTTGTCATAATAATACATTGTATAGTTCCATTACTGTTCCATGAATGTCAACTAGGTTCACCATTCAGGGGTATCAGAACCGAGAGACTGTCACGTAGTTCTAGCAGAGCCGCCGAACTAAATCTACCAACCAAGTCTTGTGTTCCCGATGCCTGAAGGACACGATGGACTCATGGGTATAATTTCTGCTACCTACGCTTGGATGGCCCATTGGCATTTCAATAACTGTCTGAAGTTGGCTGGGGCTGAAGATCTAAAAAGGCATTTCCACAATCATCACGAGATGTTCAGATATATATACGCTGTCCAATTGAGCATATGTTGATCGGCCTATTTTATCTCACAATTATATTGCTCGACATGATCTTTGTACACAACCGTGAAAGATAATCAAGCCGTCCACGAGGAAATCCATTTCCGTGGAGAAATTTGGTTTATATGTAAATCATCACTTCTCCTTTCTAGCTTACGTTGTCTCCTCACCTACCAACCATTCATCGTTAGGTTCTGAAGCTATTAGTGCGTGCCGTTGTTGAGAACCTCACCGGCTAGCTACCTTTTATTATCATCCATAATTTTGTATGCCCATTACTTTGAAGAGGCCTTTCGGAGTGGGATTTGTGAGAAGGGTATGTCACACATCAGTTGAAGTATTGCAGACTGCTAGCCATACCAGGTCGGTAGGTAGGAGATAGGAGGTAGGAGGTAGGAGGGAGGGATATAATATAATGTATAGGTAGGTACGAGGAAGCTTTCTAGAATATCTAATCCCAATTAACGCTAAGAAGAACCTTAGCACAGCAGATACTTAGCGGGCTGCGGTAGTGCTTTTAAGTCCGAATACGATAGAATCCCGGATTCATAACCCATCTTTGCGAACATTCCGAGGATTGATTGTAATTCATTACCTACTGTAATGTAACCTTATTCGGGATTTGAAAACGAAAGTTCCTAGTGGCCCAACCTTTCCATAGTAAGGGCGATTTACGGAGTAAAGGTACAGGCAGTACTCTCCTCGTACAGTAACAAGTAGTGTTTAAGATACAGTTCTCGAGTAAGATCAGATCTTTTCGATTGTGGGGCGGCCGTGGATGATTTCTACTGCATAGAGTACAGAGTACAGAATACAGAGTACAGAATACAGAATACAGAATACAGTACCGTAAGTCAGTACGAGTAAGGTTAAAGCATACTTAGTGCAGAATGAATACTCAAAGGACAGGCTGCGTTAATCGGCTAACAGGCTAGTTTGAACAGATTTACCCTTCCTCATCGCCATTTCTCTGCTTTCTAAACGCATATATGTATTATGTATGTATGTAAGTATGTCCACGGTATATATGTGTATATGTATATATGTCTACGGTATATATGTATATATGTATGTATGTATGCACCTACTTATATATAAGTGTATATCTTATATCAATCGTTAGGAATCGATAGTAATAGTATCAGTATCCAAGTACTAGACAGGTAATTACCTAGGTAGGTATTCATGATATTGATAGTCCATCAATTATATTGCTATATAATTATATATTGTGGGGTAAAAGGACCCTTAAAAGATATTTATGCACTTAAGTTTAAAAGGGTTGATTACCTGATTAGGTAATCTTATCTCAATTTTATTCAAGAATTAGATACCTACCTAGGTAGGTAAAGTACAACGCTACCTATTTAGGCTAGGTATACCAAAAGGTTTAAACAAGTCTATGGATATTCATCAAGTACTAGGTAGCCCTGGAGGTAGACGTTCATTATAAATACTCAATTTATATATTTATTTCTTAACATGCTGATTTATTTATTGATTTATCTATTCACTTATTCACTCATTTACTCGTTCAATCAACCGTGAACCAATTAGATCCTGCTTATTTCTATTCCTGTTTATTCCTGTTAATTATCGGTCGGAAGAAAGTTTAATATAATCCCGACCTAATTGGTGTACTAGTGTTAAAGTTCTTGATTGTTATTATTCATAACTCTACCGATCTGGTATCCCTCAATTCCCACTCCTCGGCCAGATTTTGTATCAAGTGCAATTCTTCTGTCAGTACATAATCCCGCCGCTCTGCTCTATTTCCCCTCTTGATACATACGATCTTTCTCTTCCTTTTCAATATTCTCTTCCGCATCATATTTCCTTGTTTAAAGAGGAAGTCTTTTGAGGTCTTTCAATTGAGTCTTTGCAGTCAATACTCCATCCATTGAACAAATAGAAACAGCCATGGAAGCCGTCCTCAAAGGCCGGGCAATGTGCCCATTTCTCCAAAAGACTTCCCCCGCAACTCTTCGCTCCCTCTCAACCTCCACTCGCCCTCATGCCTCTCCAGGTGGTGGAAGTATGTCAAATCTCCAAACTATTGCAGGCCGTTGCCCAGTCATGGGCAAAGCTCTCGCCGTTCAGACAGCAAAGGCCGGAAAGGTTGGATTTGGTGGCGTTGCTGCTATGAAGGCCATCCGAGCCTTTTCTGGCAAAGTCAGCAGCGGAAAAGCAAAGCTTCATACTAGCAGGTCCTATGAAGCGAGGGCTGTTGAGGATACAGTGTTTGGCCGCGAAAATGGTATATATTTTTCTTTTTTCTTGAAAAATCAAACCCACCTCACTGTTCAAGTAAAATGAGATTCTAACGTCAGATGAATAGTACCATTTCAACACATCAAGCAAACACGCCAACCAGCTCAAGCTACTCGTCATGAGCAACCTAAAGGCGCCAAGTTCGATTATGAAGCATTCTATAGCGCGGAATTGGACAAGAAGCACAAAGATAAATCCTATCGCTACTTTAACAACATCAACCGTTTGGCCAAGGAATTTCCTCGAGCTCACATGGCCAACAAGAACGAGAAAGTGACAGTATGGTGTTCCAATGATTATCTTGGAATGGGCCGAAACCCTCAAGTCCTAAAGGCAATGCACGAAACCCTTGATGAGTATGGTGCGGGTGCTGGTGGAACCAGAAATATTTCCGGCCATAACAAACATGCGGTTGGCCTCGAGGCCTCACTTGCAAAACTTCATGCCAAGGATGCTGCACTCGTTTTTACTTCTTGCTATGTCGCAAATGATGCGACGCTTGCGACCCTCGGTAGCAAGTTGCCCGATTGTGTTATTTTGTCCGATTCTTTGAATCATGCTTCAATGATTCAGGGCATTAGACACTCTGGCGCAAAGAAACTTGTCTTCAAGCACAACGATTTGGAAGATCTAGAAGCCAAGCTGGCATCCCTTCCACGTGAAACCCCTAAGATTATTGCGTTTGAATCCGTATACAGCATGTGTGGCTCAATTGGACCCATCGAGGGAATTTGTGATTTAGCCGAGAAATACGGCGCACTCACCTTTCTCGATGAAGTTCACGCAGTAGGCATGTATGGACCACACGGTGCTGGTGTGGCAGAACATCTAGATTATGAAGCTCATCTTGCTGGCCGTCCACAGGGTACCATTATGGATCGTGTGGACATCATTACTGGAACTTTAGGCAAAGCATACGGATGTGTTGGTGGTTACATCGCCGGATCCCATAAGATGGTAGATGCCATCCGATCTCTTGCCGCCGGTTTCATCTTCACCACGTCTCTTCCACCCGCGACCATGGCTGGCGCACAAGCTGCCATCGAATATCAATCGGAATACCAAGGTGACCGCCGCCTCCAACAACTTCATACCCGGGCCGTCAAAGACTCACTTGGCGAGCGCGATATTCCAGTCATCCCCAATCCATCCCACATCATCCCAGTCCTCGTCGGAAACGCCGAGCTTGCTAAACGCGCATCTGATATGCTCCTTGAAGTTCACGGCATCTACGTGCAATCCATCAATTACCCCACCGTCCCCGTAGGCCAGGAACGTCTCCGTATCACTCCTACACCAGGTCATGTCCGCGAATATCGTGAGCACCTGGTTAATGCCATTGACTCTGTATTCACTGAACTCGGCATCAAGCGCACCTCGGAATGGGCCGCTCAAGGTGGTTTCATTGGTGTAGGCGAAGCTGACGCCGAGGTTCCAGAGCCCCTTTGGACCGACAAACAACTTGGTGTCGATAAAGTTGTCAAGGAGATGAAGGCTGCTGGTCCAGGGGGTATCATGGAGGCGCTTTTGGAGCGGGAAATCCAAGAAACAGCCAAGGCTGTTAGTGCTGCGGCTCAGTAGGCTTCTCGCCTATGTCATAATCTTCACTTGCATAATCTGCAGTGCAATGGATGGATGAAATGCTCCTCGGACCCAAAACCACGATCTTTTTGAGCTTGAATTTGAGAGGATAGTTTATCATGATGGAATGTACAGCTGCTTGATATCATTGAATTTCGTGCGCACGTTGGCTATTTAGCTTAGCATTATAGCATATTTCTGTGGAATTGATTGACTCGGTACTGATCAAATTGATAGTACATTGCATACTCGGATACCTTACCTGTATCATGACGTGACTATGTATTGAAATGATCTTTCGTGATCCTGTAAAGCAGAAGCGCTGAAATACAAGTTGCTCCATGATCCATAGAATAATCATGTCATCAGGGTTACAAAGGATGGTAGAAGAGAACGCATCGAGGCACCCCGCACTGGGAAGGGAAAAGGGAATTCGCAGATGTCTTCTCATTGACTGGCATGGGGGATAGATAATCTAACGTATAACACATGGTGAGATAGGTATGTAGTTGTAAATGTTACGGCAAGTCAACAGAGGAGGCAGAAGAGAAACTAGTAAGTAGGATGACCTTTTGTCAAGTGGATTTGTCAAGTGGGTACAGAATCTACAATTGATCTGATGAAACACATTTTCCTATAGTCTGGGTGAACCTGTTTCTCTGGCTAGGTGAGATATTCTCTGGGACTGGTAGATATCAACCAAGGTGAGGAGGCTGAGGTGAAATTGAACTGGCGTAAATTTGTTCACGTCATATGTAATCTTACCTTTCCCACAGTAGTCAGAGTTTCGGTCAACATCAGAACATCACGAAATGCATATAAGTAACAGAGTTGATCCTAGGTGTCCTTTTTTAATTCATTTACCGACCGCTTTCTAGATGCATGCGTTAACCTGGGCCTGCAACCTTAAGTCATGGACGAGACAGGACAAGACAGGACAAGACAGGACAAGACAGGACAAGACAGGACAGAATACTTCAAATCCTTCACAGCCATAATTCTTAAAGAAGGGTCATAGACAACGAAAACCCGTCAACTCCTATACTATGCTATCCACCAGTGTAATTGAGCCAGGGTGAGCAAATGTCTTGCAAGTGTGTGCCATGTGTATGCCAAAACCAAGTTCAGGTCCAAGAAAATGTCCAAAAGGTAAGCGAAGGCAGTGACAAGCAACTACCAAAAGCTAGCTAACCAATGGTAGCAAAGTGCACGAAAGCCAAAAATAGAAAAGAAAAAAGTATTGGTAACAAGAAGGGGGTATAATATAAACTGCAGTTGAATCGATCGGTCGTTGTCGGTCATCAGTGGTTTTTTTTGTTATTATGAATTTCATCATCGTGGTGATGTCCAAGTCGATTAACCAGCTAGAAGCTAGTGTGAGAGTAAATGTTCTTCCAATTATCCATCTCATGAGCCTGAGCCAGCAGGAAACAGACCTCCACATATGTCCAGCGCCCCCTCGACAGCTCCCTCAAGCTCACCGACTCTATCCTTCAAACCCTTGTTTTCGGCTCTCAGCAACCCTACTGTATCCCATGCCATTGATGCTCCCTGGCCACTGCAATTTGAACACCCATTTGTCGGACTTGGTTCGCTAGAGCCAATTCCCAGAATCTTCTTGAAAGCCGAGGTTTGTGGTTTTGGTTTTGTTGGAATAACTATCGTGGGGTTGCTGGTGAATTGAGCATCCTTTTGTAAAGTGCCAACACGTCCAAGAGGTGAAGGAATATCTGGGATACTGTCTCTTATACTATCTCTTGTACTATCTCTAGTCATGATAGTTGAGACTGTAAAAGTGGGACTTCTGCTCCTAGAAAAGACACTTTCTCCACCACGACTTGCGGTATCATCATCACTTTCACTGCCCAAGTCGGTACTACCTGCACTTTTCCTCCATTTTGCTTTCTCATCTGATGGAATTCCAAGATCCTCTTCCCCAGCTGTGGAACAACAGCTTGCACGATGTTTTGAAATCCTCTCTGCTTCTTCAGCTCTCTTCATCTGAGCAATAATCTGGTCCCTCTCATCCATGCGGGCCTGTTTTTCTCCAGCGAGTTGGTTTACTAGTTCCTCCATGGCTGTATCTTGTTCGTTAAATTTCTTGGCCATGTCCTCAAGTTGAAGTTTGAGGTGTTTAGCGCGGGTTTCGGCTTCTTCGAGTTCGTCTCCCTGAGCATCCTTCTCGGCTTTCATTTCATGGTACTCAATTGTGCGGAGTTTGTAGGCAGTTTGGAGCTTTAGCAAGAGACCTTCCGCATTGAGGAGAAGGTTCTTAAAGGCGGCGGGCGAAAAGGGATCGGTTTGACCAGATGGAAAGAGTGATGAGTGAATGTCAAGCTTGATATATTCATCATCGTTCAAATCTGTAGGCAATTGAATTGGTTTGGGAGGAGTCTTTTGGGAAGAGAAAAACCCAAATACCGAAGTGCCAGTTGATTTCGCAGGAGGAGATTCGATATCAGGGACGGGAAGAGTACTCATCCTCTTGAGTTTTCGATTTGGCGAAGGTTCTCTAGCCGATGGTCTTTTCGAGTCCGATTCATCTTGTTCTGATCCTGCAACTTCGGCAGTTGAAGAACCACCAAACCAACCGCTTCTTCCCCCCTTTGACCTATCGACAACCCTTAGATGACCACCCTTATCTCCAGTCAACGACGCCATGTATTCCAAAGGTCGATCCTCCTTCGTTAGATGAGTATCCGCGGATCTATGTGGACTATGAGGGTTTGAACGTGTACTCCAGGAAGGTAACAATTGTGTAAGAGAGCGTTGGTGTGTTCGAGGGGGTCGGGAAGGAGTTCTCTCTTCATCAGACGACACTGAATTATTGCTTGAGGTGAGGGCGGTAGTTGCAGGCAAGGGAATGGATTCTTCGATACTGTTCTGATTTGTGCCTCCGGATGCCTCATCTGCAAAATAGCTTTCCGCCCATACTTTCTTCGATGGTGAGGTAGTTCGAGATGTATCTGGGGTTAAGGAATGTGTTCGTCGATGTGTGGACTGTATCTTGCCCTGTGCTGCTGCCAGCACAGGAGATTGGAGACTTAGCATAATGAAACCCTCGGCACAAACTTGTCTCGGAAGCTCTTTCCGTTTCTATTACTTCAGCTCTTTTGTATTGGTACCGAATATTGTGCCCTTTTCAATAATTATGGATTAGTGAAGAATATCCTTGCTCCCTTTCTTTCTTCATGCGAGGAAATGAATTCTTGAAGGATCTGCCAAATGGATCATCCAAGTCTCGTGCCGTCGGACTAGTCGACTTGTGTTACGAATGTCGAAAACAAGAGAGATACAATAGAATCTTCAATATTCCAGTGGATTGAGACGAGTAAGAACGAATGTTGCGAACGTCCCCTTCGTGCGATATATGTACGAGTACACGATTTCTCGTTTTTCTACTTGAATATTCCTAAGACTACTTCGACAAACTACTTACGAAGGAACGGATGATGTAGGGGTAAGTACAGGGTCTCATCCCCTGGCTAAATTCCTAGATTCTGTTCCGTACGTGGGGTTATCTGAACTTATCTCTTCTCGTTTGAAGATGGTGATTCGTGAAGCATCCGTCGGGCCATGAGATATCAGATGCTGAATGTTCTTAGTCTTGGCCTGATCTATTTGATATTGTGGTATATTGTGGTATATTGTAGTGAGGTACATATACAGCAGATGTGGGAAGGCAGTAGATTCTGCCTCCGGTGTAAAAGTTTGAATCATCACACGATACCAAATACCTCCACGAGTCCACTAGCAAGCAGTGACGCGGTACCAACGAATGATGTGTAGAATAATAATGGTGGTTGGTTGTCTTTTGGAATGTACCTAGTAGATCTTGACCAGCCAGCTCCACTGCGCATATTGCGCGACCATACGAAAATGACAAGAACGGCGGCGAACGCAATGAAGGATTGTGATCATTAGGCTTGACATCACAAGTAATGAATGAATGCGAATGTAGGAATATGGTATGTGAAGAATACATATGTGTGTATATATACTCGAGTACACACACATCCATATTCATGTGAATTTAGCTGGGCAGAGTTGATCGGCCCCAATTTAGGAATTGAATGGCACCATGTATAATGGGACCCTAAACCCAATATATCAATACATATATGTTTCAGTAATCCTAAATGACTTGAAGTGAGTTGGTACTATCCCTCAAGTATTAAAGACTTTAGATGGCCTTGAAAGTTTGGGCCAAAGAACTTCAAGAAAAACTCCTTCGTGATTCATTCCAGCATTCCTTTGGTGTTTTGAAAGGTCCTTCAATATCAAATCTGAAATCAAACAAATCATAATACCGAAGTAACTTGAGAGACCGCTTCCTCTTCCTGTCTTTGAATAGAGGTTTGATCTTTACGTGTCTGGCTCGCAAAAGAGAAAAATACTCGTTTAAGGGGGACAGGGGGAGAGTGTTCTCTGTTGCAATCCATATACCGCACCAGATCATCTCTGAGGAAGATAGTTTTGAAGATCGCCCGTGTTTAGCACCATGGTCGTTTTGTAGTAACTTGTCTGGTTGTTTTGTGCCTCCTGTGCTTCAGAAAATACAGCTACTCATTGTGTCATTGACTCACCAATCATACGACATCTAAGCCTAGATTCTACACAGAGGACAAATCTAGCCTCAGCAGAGCAATACTGCTCAGCTCACACAAAGTAGTCATTCTGATCCCGCCTAATTGGGCCGATGCTGCATGATACAACTGCGACATGCAACAAAAGCTGCAAGAATTTGGCACAGAAGGTACTGTAGAACAGAAAGAACTCTTGGGTTGGTTGCACAAGGAGAACAGTTACGCCAATCAAACTTTGGTTTCTATCATACACACATCTCCCTCTTCGGAGCTCCCGAGGATATACGCTCACATCCATGGATAAAGACAGTCTCGACTTTGTAGGAGTACTGTAGCTCGTCAGCAGGTAGTTAGCGGATGGAATGATATACAGAACATGTTCGCCATTGCATCAATCAAAGCAGGTCAAGCCTTGGGAGCCTTGAGCCTACAGTATTGTACGGAGTACCAACAGGTGAGAGAGAGAGGGATTCAGAAGACCCATACTTATTACATTCCTGTCGTATAAACATCGGCCTATCTCTATCCTAGTCTTTTCCAAATTCCAACCAATCTAATTTGTCTTCCTCTTCATCCAGCCCCCCTATAAATAGTCTTGGCCACGACTAACACAGTAAAGCGCTTCGCTTTCATGCAGAACTAAAAACTACAACATTAATGAGACATGCAACAAATATCCAGCATCGTCACTCAAGATATGCAACAAATCATTGAATTTCTGTGGCATCATGTGACTTATTTCTTTTTCATTGGTGTCAGTACTGTAAAGCTGCATGCATTCCGTTCGTTACTGAGACTAGGTCCACGGGTAGTTCTAAACCAACCATGCATCATCTACTCCGTACTGTATGTTGTTTGGGAAATAGGAGGGGGTGTGATCAGATGAGGAAGCACGTGGCAATCAATTAATTACCCAGCGGAAGATTTGGTTGCAAGTTTCAGGAAGGGTGTTTGCATAATCGGGCGGGAAAACTTGCATGTATAATCAATCTGGAGCTGAATGCTGATTGCACAAGTTACAGTATTGGTCCTGTATCGTATCGCAAGAGAAGCGAAGAAGATCCAGGGTTTCATCCGATGCCATCTATTCATAGTGGTTTGAATCAGAGAGTGATTGTGTATTTATGAGATTGGGAAGGCAGATCAAGCACCTACTCGAGTACTTGATTGATACTTATTATTGAAGGAGTGTCCTACTTATGTATCTCCGTTCCTTCGACTACATTTGCCCGAGTAGGATCTTTTCGGCCAAGCTTACTTTCAGATGTTTTGGTCGTGATCTTTCGAAGGAAGATATTTGAAGGAAGCTTAGATTAAGCTAGCGCTGATGATGCTTGAGGAGAGAGTGTAAAGCATAAAGCAGGATCAATAAAGGTGTTTGTACAGATACAGATACAAACACAGATACAGATACATCATTATACATAATCACATACTCGAGCACATGTGCATGATTCTCTTCGCCTCAATAGGATTGATATGAACACCGTGTAACCGTCGCTAGACTCTACCTAGAACTACTAGGTACCTGGAACTACCTACTCGAGGATGGAATCGGGACTCGACAGCTCATGCAATTATTAGTGAAGGATGGGATTAGTCTTCATGAACGATGAATGAATGTCTCAAAGGCTTATGAAACTTGTGCTGGCCGGGTTTGCCGAGTAGATGAATTTGGTCTAATACGTCATTGGAAATATCATCATCAGTTGAGATAATAGGAACCTGACTCGAGTATATCATGAACTGTTCCTGACTACTTCAGAGACGTTAATTACGAAACTATCTGGATCTGCCGATCTGCCTCGAAGGAATCTCCTATGCGCATTTGGGGGTAGATGATTAAAATGGACCGACGACCGACCGCTATAATGCTTTCCCCCACCTCAAAAACCAAAGAAAAACAAGACCTCCAATAATCAATCAAAATACTCAATACATGTCGCCCATTGAATTTGCGCGTACCACACGCTTTCTTGTGGGCATTTAAAAACAAAAATCCCACCCTCGCTCGCTCTGGACATCAGTCTTTCAGCCGCCATGATTGTGGAAGCTAATGAGAGGGCCGGTCTTGACGTATCTACTGCAACAGCAAGAAACGTCAGGCATTCTTCCCTGGCGATGATCCGTTTACAATCATTGGAGACTTGGATGCCTCCTCTTTCTTTGCAGCTACCGCTATAGCAGCTACATCAGATACAAAGCTCGCCTTGATTCTCCTCCTCTCTCTATCTTCTGCTGCTATATCCATTTCTTTAGTCCTCTCCATTTTCTTTTCACTGGGAAGTCTCATATTTGAAGATTTGGCATCCTGTGATGCCACCTGTGATTTTGACTGTGATCTTCTATCCCTCGCAGACGGGAAAGAAAAACGTCCAAAGTCAATTGGGCAGGGTATTGTGTTGGGAGTTGCAGGTCGTTCCCCCTCCTTAACCAGGTTTGCCCCCAAGGCTTTACCCCGGAACGCCACTCCATCGTTCTTGAAAGTCGCCGTCATAGATGTTGCGATGGAAACTTCGCGAGTGATAGGCATAATGTCCTTCGCGGACATGCTTTTATTGAAATTTTGCAACTTGCTTGATCTTGTCAAATCAAAAAGAGGAATCGAGCATGTTTCGTTGCGGCCGTCGACGATCAACGCACGATTCCCAATGATCCCACGTTCCAAATGACCTGGAGTTTTGTTAGCATGATCCGGTTAGAAAACAAGAACTTACGAAGTGCTTTAATAAAGTCTTCCTTTCCTTGGACACTCACCCATCCAGTAAGGGGACCATTAGTTCCAAGATATACATGCGCATGCACAATAGCAATACAATTTCCCTGATCATCTTGATTTCTTGCAAAGTCCTTTAACATTTGCCAAGTACATGACCAAGGTAAATTGGAAATGGTTATGTAATACAAGCCAGTTATATCACCGGGTAAGACTTGGTACATGTTTCTTGGTATGGAGTTCTGATTACATTCATACAGGATGAGTGACCGTCGACGAGGGGGTATTTGAAGAAAAAGTTTGTATGCGGCAGTCCTCTTACGAAGGTTCGAATCTAAGGATACATGCGGTACATGCTTAAAGAGATTTGCAATGAAAGCCTCGATTTTCAGCAAACAACCAAGAGATTCCAGTCATTCTATGCAGAATTCCAAATCTGAACGAACATGGGATTAGATCGAAGATCAAAAGTACCTGAGCAGCGAGCAGAGCAGACAACTTAGGATCAAGATGTGGGAACCTTACTAAAGCCATAAAGCTATAAAAAGCAAACGGTCTTTTGCAGGGCTGACTAGCCTTCCTCTTTATTCTCAAATACAATTGAGTTCGTACATAATCGCCACCAAACATCAGAGAAACGACCCAGGAAATAAGGAAACCAAATATCTGAGAGTTACCTACAAAGTTTGTGTAACACATGGTCTATATGAACAAAAGCAAAAAGTTTGACCCCACAATCTAACTTCCACATCTAATGTGAGCTGGCCTACGCTTAAAATACGTTCTATCATCTGGAAGAAGATTCACGACCATAGGAAGAGAGACTGAAGAGGGATATGGAATCCCTGTCCACGCATATTATTGTGACTGCAATGAATGACAATGAACTTCCATATCAATCCTGGGCCCCTTTACCGGATTACGCTCCCCAATGCACCTTGCAGAATGTGAGTTGTATGAATTGCCGACATGAAGAGCGGTCAACTTACAAATGAAGAAGTTGCGAATGCAATTGGCTTCACATCAGGGACCAAGAGAAAGGAAGAAGGAATCAACTATATGATCTGTCAGATTTTGCGAGGGAAGTCAATCTGGAACAGTGCAGCTGATTTTTACTAGCATAAAACCGATTTACATCCTTCCAACCCATTTACCGCGTCGAAATTCTCAAGAGACCGGTTTTGATGATACCGATTCGAAGCATTCCGCAATATTCTGGTAAGAGGGACTTGGAAAGGAAAGGCTGTGATTATTAGGAATATCGCTTCTTTTCTAGCATTTTACTCCGAAGAAGATTGAGCCATTAAGCTTATGTCAACATGTCAACATGTCAACATGTCTAGAACTTTCCTTTGCTTTAACGGAGTGGTGTGTAGCTGAAAACACTTTGTGTAACTGAAGGTTATATGTACTGTTTGTTGGCTTTTAACGCTGCAGGTCAACAGCGACAAGTTTGTGATTGGCGAGTTTCCATCTGAAATAGCTCGCTCATAGGGCCCACAAAATGGCGTGAGTAACTTGTAAACCACAGGTTCGGGTAAGAATTCAGGGTTCTATGAGACCGAGAACCAGGTATGGCACAGCGATCACACAGGCAAAAACATACGGATGCACAGAATATACAGAGAACACAGACTGTATATATGCAGAGTGGAACATGAAGCTCGAATTAGCGAGTCTCAAAAAGCTGCTGCCTTCCGTTCTATGAGCTACTCCTCCAATGTTATTGAGTCCTGCAGGGAAACCAGAACTTGAGAGAAAAGCATCCGCTTATACGCTAGTATAGGTGTACAGTATATGGAAGCTTTACCAAAGATTAAGTACACATATGTGTCCATAAGATGTGTGAAGACATACGAAGATCGTATTCACGACATGCATGCAATATGCAATATTCTCACCAACATGGCACATAGCAATCGCCAATGGTCAATTGGTAAAACCCCAGCCTGTTTGTCAATACAAGATGTCAAGATGACCGATCGGTTTCAACACAAAATCCGGTAAATCAAAAATGTGCATTCATACCGATGTCTTAACTTTACATACATAGTCAGCCTAGTTTGCATTCATCAGTAAAAACACATGCATAAAAGATCGAGTCTACTATGGTAGTATTGAAGTTAACATATTTGCTTTCCATCCAGGTGGAGGAGGCCTTTGCTTTAGCGAAGGGTCTTTTGACGGGTTAGGACTCTGAAAACTTTGTAGCGGATAGCTACATCTCATTTTCAGTCAATCGGATGTGGAATTTGATGGCCCGGAACGATCAAGATCTCTCGAGTAGTCAACCAAGAGTCAATGAGTCACAGATATACCCATCGCCAATTTCAACAAATGGATGTATTTGGTTAGCATGAGCTTGATGCCGCTTTCCAACCGAGGAGGGTCCCTTTCCACCAATGCTTTGATTTTCGGCAACATATTACTCCTTATCCTAAGCTGCTCGGGGAGATTAATATCATTTGGATTTATCAGGAAACCTGGCTGTTATAGAGTTTTATTTTGTAAGTTTCAGGTAAGTCAATCATTGTAGGACTCGAAGACGTCGCTACCATACTTTAACCGCACTTGAGGTCATGATACTTTTGGGACGCTGATACCACCCGGTGATATCAGACCGTTGGTGATTGAACAGCATGACCGCATGAAGATATGAGTATATATAATAGTATTTTCGTCACCTTGATACCAGGCCTAAAATAGGTGACGAATTACGCGGGACATCAGAAAGAGGTCACTGTTGGTGGACTTCGTTAACAGGACGAAAGTAATGCGAAGTCTGTCTATTTTACGAATGAAAGCCTGCTCTATTTGAAGGTCGCAATATGATCATAGAAGAATGGGAAAGAGGTGTGTAATACACGAAACAAGGATAAGGGGATAGAAGAAAGAACCGATACCAGTCAAATTCAATCCACGCCTGCGCCTGCGCCACAACGTTGCTATTTCTGGTATTTTGTCCGAAGATATGTTATCCTCGTCAGTCTGTCAAGTTATACTCCGTAGCCTTTTGCAACATATGAGGCGACAGGAGTAGGAAAACTGTAGGGCACATAGCCGCTGATCGAGGATGTAGTGGTAAAGGTAGAGGTAGAGCTACTAGTGGTTGAGTGCGAAGACAAGCTCGAGACGTTTTTTGAAGATACTAGCGTGCCGGTTGAAGATACTAACGTGCCGGTTGAAGATAATAGTGTGCCGGTTGAAGCTACTAGCGTGCTGGTTGAAGATACATGGCCGCTAATGCTAACAATTCCAGTTGGTCTAAAGGAGCCTGATGGTTTGGAGTTACCGGGTGGCTTGAAGGTGCCTGATCGGTGTGCGAACCCTGACTCCGTCTCGAAGTGGTGCACACCCGTACCCGTTCCATTGATATGAATCTTATTAGATCCACCAGTAGGAAAGGGCGGTTTTGACATGCCGGTGACACTAATTTCTAGGGTAGAGCGGGTAGAAGTAGGTCGGCTGCTGCCAGTCTCATATCCATACGAGTAAGTGCCGTTATGAGAGTATGGAATTTCACTTGCGGTGGTAGTCCTCTTGTCCTTGGCAGCAGCTACGAATTCGTCATATTGTCTTTTCGACTTAGGGTTAATGGCAAATACCATACCTGCCTCACACTCATCCTTTTGACGACTAGGATAATGTTAGTCACCAAATATGGGGTTGATGATGTAACGTATCAAGCAATCAAATCTGCAAAAGAGCCTGTACATACCTGAAGAAAAATACTGGGTTGGTGGCATTTGTGACAGGGAAGTCAACAAATGTAGACATGTTCTCCGCCAGAAGGGGTTTGAATCCAGAATCGTAGACACCATTCATAATGCAAGGAGCGGCGACTTCACAAGAAGTGAGGGTATGGTTTGTTGGGTAGAACTTAAACCGTACAGTTTCTCCTTCTTTCGCATCAATGTAATGAGGCGAGAAGGAGAGAGTGCCATTTTGACCGACTGAAACGACGTGTGTTGGCTTAGACGGCTTTTTTGGTTTCGGTGGGTTTGTATGAAACGCTAGTCCCGGTTGTCAAAGTCCCTGTCGGGTAAGTAGGGTGGCTTCCATTTCCATAAGGATATGGTGCCTCCCCAATAGGTTTACTGGTAAAAGATGGCTTCCTGATTTTGGTCCCGAGAAGACTTGCCGAGCTTGTAGGTGGAAGGCTAGGAGTTGAAGTAGCACTCGCGATCCTAGTTATTTTGACAGTGCTAGCCTCTCCATAAACGTCTGTTATAACATCAACGGTGATAATATTGACTACGATGACTTCTCCATCTGAACCATAAACAACTTCTGTGCAATCATAAGTTGAAGCACCGGTTGGGCAGACTTGGACTGTGGATATTCCTGATATCACGTTCACTTGTGTAACGGAGACACCGGGCGAGGAAATTGATGTGACTTGCGCTCCTAGTAGCGACCCTGTTCCGCTGATAATAGGGGTAGAAGTTGCAAACGACTTCAGGGATAATGTACTAGATTCAGAAATGATTGGTGTGGTTGACACTCCCTCAAGTGTAACAGATTGATAGATTGTTGTGCCAGAACCCGCTCCATACACCTTCGCTTCCCCATGTGTCACGGAAGAAGTTACGATCGAAGGTTCTTTGAGAGTTATAGTGCTGGACTGATACATTGTCGTTCCAGAACCACCCCCATACCTCCCTGATTCTTCGAGTGTCACGGTAGAAGTTACGATCGAAGGTTCTTTGAGAGTTATAGTGGTGGACTGATATATTGTCGTTCCAGGCCCACCCCCATACCCCCCTGCTTCTCCGAGTGTCACGATAGAAGTTACAACCGAAGTTTCTTTGAGAGTTATGGTAGTGGGCTGAAAGATCGTGGTCGTAACAGGTGAGCAATCATTAGAAGATGCAGCGCCGAACCCAGAGAGAAGTGAGAGGGTAGCTGCGTGTGAAAACCGCATGATGGGTATACGAATAAGGAAACGCTATGAGAATTCAAAACAGTTTATGCAAGAAAGAACGAATTGGTAAGGACCGTAAAGGGGAAAACTTCCCACGAGATAACAGTTGAGTGTTAAAAAGAAAGACTTGGCTGAAGTTGGAAATACAGCATTGGGAGATACTTGTATAGCCTATTATACAGACAGAGTCTAATCCCATCATGATTGAAGAAACAGTGCTACGACATAGGATTTTGAGCTTTTGGGATTCCATGTTACACAAAACATGCCATAATTCTGGGGAGATTACACAATATGGGATTTGACGATAAGATGGGCCTGACACCGAGGATTTTCAACGCCCTTTGTACCTATTCTCAAGTCAAGATGACAAGATAATCAATAGAAGTTTCAGGTTTCTTACTCTTATTAGTATTGTTACAATCCCTTATTAATTGTTCATATATAAAATCCCAATTAGCTTTAGTTGGTTTTCAAAGTTATTGGATATCAGAGCTAAATAAATTCTAATTCTAATATTAACATTGCACGGATGATATTGTAAGAGCGTCTAACGTGATTTAGGGGGGGATACATTAATTCGACACAAAATTGCCGAGACTTTTAACTGCGACTTCAAATGACAACATCATATCATTGGCAGTATCATCGAAGAGCTATATTAATTTCGTAAATCAGAGTTGCGATGCCAAACATGTGGAAATTTTCTCTTCAGTTTTACTCCAAATAGGATTGAGGATTTGAGGTTTGTAGCATGGAAGGATTCAAATTCCCAATTCGGATATATAGGAGAGCGTAAGCGCCCCCCTTAAATTACAATATATCAGCCACTTGACAAGGGTAAATAAATACTAGGAAGAATAATTATGCTTGACCATCAGTTGACAGTTCAATACAGATCCAATATTCCTCTAAAATCCAAAAACACATGAATCTTTTGAAAAAGATATCAAGCTGATTAAAACTAATTATGTACATCCGTTCGAGAGCGATACATAACGATTGTCAAGGCCAATTATTTGAAAAGCAAGAATGTGGTTAAGTCCCATCAAAGGTAAAATTTGAGGAGTAGACCAAACTTTCTCAGTTGCCCTTTTATGTAATCTCAACTTCACTCTTACCCTACCTCTCGCTATCGAGAACCCCCTCTATCCATGAGCCACTCTTCCCCCCTCTTTTCTAACGACTCTTAGTCCTTCTACTCGCATACCCTTGTCCACAGCCTTACACATATCGTAGATCGTCAATGCCGCCGTTGAAGCGGCTGTAAGTGCCTCCATTTCCACGCCTGTCTTTCCGTCGCATGACACAGTAGCCTTGACTTCCACACTCCCAAACTCATTGGAAGGACCGAAAATTTGAAACAGATAATGGCCGTTCATGTCCATCACCCTGTCCTGTTACAGAGCACGGGGCTGACGTCCTTGAAGTGGAAGATGAAGATGTTGTGCAAGATCCATCCTCGTGTGAAATTTGCAGGTCAATGCTGACATGTGTAATTGCAATTGGGTGGCATAGAGGTATTAAGTCAGAAGTTCTCTTGGCAGCCATGATTCCTGCGATACGAGCAACTCCTAGGACATCACCCTTTTTGGCTCGGTTGTCACGGATAAGGGGGATCGCGACGTTATTGGAGAATTGAATACTGCAAACAGCAACGGCAGTTCTTTTTGTAGATTGTTTGGATGATATAGAAACCATATGCGCATCGCCTGATTTTGTGAGGTGAGTAAGTTTTCTCCGCCTCCGAAGGACTTGAATTTGATAGATTATCCATTGAAGACCTTTCCCCGGTACTGTCGGTCTTGTTCACTTGAGCCGGAGTAGATTTGCTGGAGTACAAACGTGCAGAAGTAGAAGAAGGTATACCAGCCAAAAAGTTGAGAGACGGTTTGTATGATCGGCTTAGCGGCCAGCTTCCAATTTCTTGAAAGAGGGTTTTCGGAGAATGAGGATACTTGTCATCTGAAAAAGATGTCAGTTTCAACTACGCACTGAACTGTAGAAGCGCAACATCTTACTTGTAACTATATCCATTTCAAAACATTGATTAAATACATAAAGGGTATTAGCAGTACGCCAACATGTAAACAATTTTCATGTTATCCTATCACCGATACAAGAGACATGAAAAGTGAAACCTACCCACCTATTAAAATCATGGGTCTGTTCTTCATATTTTCCAATTCACCCATGCCAGCGTGCTTTTCCTTTTTTCTACTCACAGCCATGCCGATGACTTCTAGCAACTCTCTTTCATTCGCAGAGCTTCCAAGAGCGCTGGGAGTATCTCTACAAAACCCTGTCTTCTACTCATTTCTATCTGCCTCATCGCCTCAAAAGCTTGCTCATCGATTGGCTGGTTACCATTGGATTTCCTCAAGATGTCCCTCAGGGACACTTCGGCATTGCCAAATAAGCATACCTTCAAGTTGCCATCACTGGTGATGCGCAATCTATTGCAAGTACCACAAAAATTGTGCGTCATACTTGTAATAAATCCCATTTTCCCCACGAATCCAGGAATCTCATACGTCTTACTCGTATCATTTTTGTGATCTGCGACTTTTCGGAGTGTAGGATACTTTTGCCGTATCATATCAAGCATCTCGTTGTAGCTTAACATTTTGCCTTGGCTCCACTTGTTGCCGTCAAATGGCATATACTCGATGAATCTAACCTCAACGTCCTTATCTCGACCCAATTCGACAAAGGGTATTATTTCTCTTTCGTTGACCCCTCGCATTACAACGCAATTAATCTTGAGCTTTATACCAGCACCCAATTTGTTCATATGTGTAGTATCCTGTCTATACTTTTCATCACAGCTTCAAAGCCTTTCCTTCGAGTCATGATCTGAAACTGCCATGGATCCAACGTATCCAGACTTAGGTTGACTCCAGTCAGTCCTGCTTCCACCATGCCATCCAATTTCCTTGCAAGATTTAACCCATTTGTGGTAAGACAGAGTTCACGCAGACCTTGAGATCGCAAACCTCCAATCTGTTCCATAAGAGGTAGGATATCGCGGCGAACAGTCGGCTCACCACCAGTAAGTCGGATCTTAGTAACACCTTGAGAAACAAATATAGATGATAAAAGTACGATTTCTGGAGTGGTCAGAAGATCTGGTTGTGGTGATTGCGGAACCCCTTCTTCTGGCATACAGTACAAGCATCGTAGATTGCATTTTTCTGTAATTGAAATTCGAAGATAATCGTGCTGTCTCTGAAAATTATCGGTCAGAAAGGAGGAGAAAGGTTTGGCATTTTTGAGTTTATCCCTTCTATTCGAAATTTTGCTAAGCGGTTTAGTGTCTTGGTGCAAAGGTAAATCATGTGTAGAGACCTCTCGAATGGGAGAAGCAGCAGTTGATATTGCTCTATGCGATTTGGGTATTCTGCCAGATAGTAAGTTGGACTTGGACTTGCCAACTTTCAATGCGCCTTCTCGAAAAGCTCTTTCCATCGACAACATCTTCGAAGAAGGAAAGAGGTGGGTGAGATATGGTTTATAAAATATATCTTTGAACTCTCAATATCCAGGAGCAGTACAAGACAATTGGAGGGTCTTCAACCATTTCGATTGTAAGTATGGTCGTCTCTCTGTCTCTGTCTCTCTCTCTCTCTCTCTCTCTCTCTCTCTCTCTCTCTCTCTCTCTCTCTCTCTCTCTCTCTCTCTCTCTCTCTCTCTCTGAGTATTTGGTGACTACCGACGGTCAGTTGTGCTTTATCATCGTCACGTCACAGTGACATATTATTTCAATTGCCAGAAAAAAGTTGTCTAAGTTTTGTGGTTTGTAAGAGATTCTTCTGGATGAATGGAGGGGTAGCGGCCCATTCCAAGGTTCCGTCAGACGCTTCTCCGAGCAGCCGGACCAAATAAATGATGAATGAGAAATGAATGATAAACAATGCCCAGGTGATACCTGACCATTGATAATTAATTGCTTTGATGAGTCATCAAGCCCTTATCGTTATCGATTATCTTTTCTCCAGCCTTAATGTCATGTGGCAAGTGGCAATCAAGGGCGTGCGAGTGCCGAGTGCCGAGTGCCGAGTTGATGAGATGGAGGTGATAAACGATAGCTGAGTCATCAAAGTGTTATCGTTATTGACCTCTCGAAGACACGACACCTACCAAGCTCAAGCAAATCTATCAATCAATCAATCAGTCATACCCGACATACATGCATGCATCCAGTCGGTAGGTACAAGTGCAGAGTACCTAGGTAGGTAATAATAATAAGTGCCCGCTTGCTGATTAATACTGCAAACGTTCATAGACAGAACCTGGGAACTTTTGGATCTTTACCTTTCCCACAATGCGATTTTCTCGTTCTCTTAAGTGTAAGTATAGATGCAATATTTCCATCTTAACAAGTCGTCAATAGAACAAGAAGTTGATACATTATCTCTTAGCATCAAATCAATCTCTTCCAAGTCCTAATGGTGAATATATTGCAACTATTCTACCATCAAAACTCAATATACGAGAGACGCGCTCTCTTGAAATTACACGCGCCATATCACTTCCATCTGAACTTACGGCAGCATCAGTAACATCGTTCCTATGGTCACCCTCTTCCAATCGCATACTTATAGCCTCTGCCGATGTCATACGCGTATTCTCTCCCAAGGATAATCACTTCTCAGCAACAATTACAAGCCCAACTTCAGGAACTACGAAACCCACTTTCATTTCATTTGGGGGAACTGATGATGAAGTCTGCATCTTCTCAGAGTTTGGTTTAAAATTATCCATATTTAATCTTGGTACTTCAAAATCAGTGGAAATTACCTCACCTAAGCTCTTCACTCCTGGCACTGCTGCAAAAGGGTTCTCACATCGCCCGCGGTCTGGAAATTTGGCTCTATTAACCAGAAATGGTGGTAAAGATGTGATCAGTATACACAAATCGGGAAGCTTGGAGGTTATGAGGTCATGGCTACCAGAAACCATTGACGCTCAAGGGATAGCTTGGAGCCCAGATGGAAGATGGATCACGATATGGGAATCCGCCAGTCAAGGACACAAATTGTTGGTGTATACAGCTGATGGTCATTTGTACAAGGTTTGGAATGGCCCGGCACCAATACTTGAGGAGGAAAAGGATATCGCTTTAGGGGCCGGAATTAAACTGGTTGAATGGAGCCAGACGGGAGCTCATATTGCTATTGCTGATTATAGTCGAAGAGTAGTATTATTGGCTGCCCCGGCATTTTCAGAATCTATGATTTTGTCCCACATATCTTCCGTAAACCCTACAGATACATTACATGTACGTCATCCCATCTCCCTCCCTCAAGACAACTATCTCTAACAGCTCAGATTTGGAATGAACAAATATTACCGTCTCCCAATGGAGGTCTCACTCGGGAATTTGTTCGAGCAAAACAACCAACATCCCCACCAACAGCAACTACCATTCCAACTGCAGAGCCAAAGACTGGAACTAATATGATGATTCTCGACATTTCTGGCACACTACTAGCAACCAAGGTCGAGGAAATGCCTTCGGCAGTTTGGGTTTGGGACGTTGGGTCTCGATCATTGAGAGCACTGTTGATAATGCATGCCCCAGTAGCTCGGATGGCCTTTCACCCCAGTGTCAACGAGCTTCTCATGATCAGATGTGAGGGGGAAGAAAATAAAGGGCGCGTTCAATTATGGGACCCATCTTGGGAGGCCCCAAGAATTATTAACTTTGGAACGCGACTTCCAGAGGGTAAGATCATTGGAAAATCAATCATCAGGTGGCTCAATATAGCATCTGCATTCCCATCTATATTTTTCAGCGACTCTCAAGACTGCATCCTCATGTCGTTATCAGAGCCAGAGGATACGGAAAAGGTACCTTGGCATGATTCAGAAGTAAGAGGAGTCGATATTTATGGACAGACAGAAGAGTCACCTTTGAACCTCGTCGGAGTCGAGGGCAAGAGACCATTCAGACGCGTGAATACTGATGTTTCCACCGATAATGATAACTTATACATGGATATGAGTGAAGGCAGCGAGGAGCTTGACGACACCTTTCATTTTCGCAAGCCCGGACATATGTAAGTCGCGGAGTGCTTTTGAACTCACGAAGCAATATACCCTATTTATGTTGAGTGGCCAGAAACTATGTGGCAAGAACTGCAATCAGCGAAGATTTTGATGTGTTTTGTATGATGGTCTCTATGGATTCAAACTTCAATGGCTGTGTGTGAGTTGCCCACCACGTGTATGATTGATTGATTGCATTGCCTTTTTAAACATCTTGCATGCATGCAACTCGTTCATTTTGATTTGATCTTGTGTTCCTGTCTCAATTGTTGTGTTACATTATCTATCATTAATGTATCAGAAGGTTAGAAACAACACAGCGAGAACAATAAGGGGCTAGCTACATGTGAGAACTTGGAGCTGAGAGACTCAAATTGAGATTCTGAACGTTTTCTCTACTCTTGCGACCAGAAAGTAGAAGATTTAGGGTGGGTAGGCAGGTATGCTAAGATCAGAGGCAAACGGCCAATAAGTCTACACCTTTTTGAAATATTCATATTCATTTCACTTTGTAGAACTGAAGATGGATGTCCAATAAAAAGAGGCCTTGGAAACCTTTACAAGAATGAACTACAGTACGGTACTTATTATATCGTTAATATACTACTATACCGGTATACTGATACTTGTGAATCTTTTGAGTCTTACTTTCCTTTATGGTCACTCACTGGTGGCTGACAGCACGAGCATGTTCTCCTTTCTCCTCGCCCCCACCAATAGTTTTACTAGATACTCCACATGCTGCGAAGTGTTGTCAGTAGGTACGGTAATCATAAGGAGATGGTAGGAGAAGAGACCCAGTAGGTGACGACTCTAGAATACGAATCACCAAAAACGAAGCCTCAAAAGCTGTCGCGTCCATCTACGAATCAATCATTGGCTAAAAGTTATTATCAACGGCAACAAACTTCAAAGTGTTGATAACCGAAATGCAACTACAGTACGGAGTATGTAGCTACAGTACCAGGTAGTGACTACCAGAAAGTGATGCTATACTAACACTAACTTGAATTAGCAAGCCGTTCCGGGGCTCAGATGGAACGGTAGGTATATCCTGTAGATATACCTAGTATACATATATATATATACTGTGTATATATTAATTACTTGCCGTCCACCGTGTTGCAATCCATGTACTCAGGCATCAAGCATGTATGTTTTTATGTTCTACAATGATTCTGGAAAAGTGGCTCACCGGCGACCCCTGGCTATAGAGTGGAGATTATATAACAAATCAAATCTTTCTAGTGGCTCAAAGCAAGAGATCTGTTGGACTGGGGAGCTTTTAATTCTTCTTTTTACTTTTTGTTCCTCTTATCCTTTCCCAGGTTCATTCATGATCTTCATAACTGTTTATACTGCACAGTACCTGTACTCCGTACATATCCATGGTAACAGACAGTATTGAGACGACATGGAATTGACACAGTACCGTAGGAGGAATGGTCTTCATTTGTTCATTCAATTACGACAGAGTGCAATGTTCATACTGTACCAACAAACTACCAAGTACTCGAGTATTCATTTACCTATTCCGAGGTCATAATATGTTGACAACTCAACAGGGATATATGATAACATGATACACGATAGATGGATACTACTGTGCATTCGTACATCATCGGTTTTCATCTATTCTCATCCCCCCGTTCCCCATCCCTCATTTCTCATCCCTCATCCCTCATCCCTCATCCCTCATCCCCGTCCCCTCATCCCTTATTCTTCAGATCGGCAGAGTATATTCCAAAACGACTATTGTATACCGAGGAGACGTATGGTTCTAGTATCTACCATACATATACTTTTCAACCATCGACAGCAGGTAGAAGAACTACAGAGTATGTATTTATCGTTGATATATGGATATACCCGAAGCACTACTGTAGTAGCCAAAGTAAAATGATAAATGACTTGGCTGAGCCCACCCCCAATTCCCGCATCCAGCTACTGCTCCAGCCTCCAAGAGGTTGAAGTTACCGTACAATCATGTAGAAACCCTGCTTGAACCCCTGAAGGACCCTTCAGACTGGGTTTTGGACCAGTACACTACAGTACAGTACTTCTTTACTTACTTTTTCGATGGGTCCCTACAATGTCCATATCTCTCTAACAGTATGGTTGACCATGGCATGGCATGGCATGGCATGGCATTGGTCCAAGTGTCTGGTGCAAATTCACTTCGTTACTATAGCTAGCTGTTAACAATCATCTTATATCATCCTCCACCTCCACCTCCCCTTCTTTCTTCTACCTCTTTGCGCATACCTAGGTAGGTACTTGGATCCTCCATCATATCCTTTTGGACCTTTCACAAACAATGGCTTCAATAATGGAGAACGCTTCAATTGAGTCTGCAGCTGCAGTTGTTGTCAATCATCCTTACTACCCTTTGGATATTGAGATAGCTAGTTATCTAGCAAACGAATGGACCGTACCTACTCTGCTAAGCGTCTTCTTTGGTGCTTGTGCGGTATTGTTCTTATGTACTCGTACTTTTGTTGCCAGATCGTATCCTCATCTGCCAGGTGCTGAGAAAGCTGCGATATGGTGGTTGGTCTTGTGTATGTTCCCTCTCCATCACTGATATTACACGATTTCCTAACCTCAATTCTAGCTGGCGCAATCCACCTCTTCTTCGAAGGTATGCGAGCGAATTCGAACCGATATATAAGAATCAAAGGCTAATCGTAGCCTCCCAGGATACTTTTCCCTCCATCATACACAAATCATCAAAGATCAACAATTGTTGGGACAGCTCTGGAAGGAATATGCCCTTAGCGATAGTCGATATTTGACATCTGATCCATTTGTCCTCTGTATGGAAACAGTAACAGCAGTAGGTCAATTGGAAATCCTCCGTATTAGCCAACATACTTATGAATTTCCCATATAGTTTCTATGGGGACCTATGTGCTTCACCGTTGCGGCCTTCATCGCGACTGGTCATCCACTCCGACACCCCTTGCAAATCATTGTCACCGTAGGACAAATGTATGGACTTGTTCTGTATTATGCCACTCATACGTTTGACTACTACCACAAGGAAGTCATTTATTCCAGACCAGAATTCCTGTACTTCTGGTTCTACTATTTTTTCATGAATTTCCTTTGGATGGTTTTCCCAGGAAGTAAGTCAACCTTGAAAGTGTCGAGCTTTCAAGCTTTCATCTCTCGAAACCTAAATAAACGCCAGTGCTAATTATTTTAACCGCAGTGCTCTTAGTCGATTCTGTACGTACTATTGCGCGGACCTTTACGGAGCTCGAAATAGTCAAGAATACCCAGAAAGTCAATGGCGTAGCGAAGAAGGGTCAATAGATGTTTGGAATATCCGAGCCGAGGCCGGGCAGGAAAGACGAGAAGATGTTTGTTTATACACAGGATACTCATTTTTGTCGCAACAAATGTGCCACAACCTACTTGTCGAAGGATTATGTTATAGATTTCGAGAACTAGCTAGAGAGAGGTGCACGCTACAGGTCATCTAATAATACCTACTGCAAGGCAAAGCAAAGCAATTCGATACACGCTGCAAGGGGTGTGATCTCAGAAAGGAGGGTCATACATGCCCACCTGCTTATATAGACTTCCTAGAAATGATGGGTACATATATGTATATACATACAAACATTTGAATAACCCTTCATGATGTAATTTAACGCCGCCATGTTTCTTCTGTAATGCACGTTTAGTGTATGGTGTCATGTATCATTGGACAAGAGCTGGGAGTGCATCTTCTGGATCATAAGGAATTTCACCAGCAATGTTGATATATCATGATCTGCTATGTGTGGTATTTTTGGACTTTTGACTTAAGTTCTATTAAAATATATTTATCCCACACATTGAACCACATCGATCACTACAGATCGAGCAGCATCCATTTTAATACACCAAAACTCCATCTCCACCATCATAATCTTCGTAGCCAAACACCCGTAAAATATTAAAGAAAAAGCCATCGGGTATCCGGATCGCCAAACGAAATGTAAAGTATTAATAATAATAATAATGATAATGATAATAGTAGTAGTAATTAGCCACGCCACGTCGCGCCAGCCAGGGCAGCCAGCTAGGCTTGAAGGCTCAAGTACGCAGCCAACTCCTCATTCATCACCATGACACTACCAAAGCTGGCATGTCTATGAGCCTTTTGGCTCAAAACGCTCACCCTGCGCGCGCTCGGTTTCAAGATGGATCTTGGCGGCGGTCCAAGATACCTGTTTCCCGGTAATTTGGTTGGGGAGAATAATGGAGAGGACAAAGGCTTTTCCGCCTTCGTGTCCTCATCGTAGATACTGACGGAGTATGTTGCGCTCGTAGGTCTAAGGAGTTTTAATCGTTCGAAACCGAAGGGTTGATCGAGTGAATCGGTGTCGGAGTAGGTTGAGGATATTGAGTTCCGACGATGGTCGGTTGTGAATGAGCCGCTTGTTCTGGGGGAATCGGCATCAGATGACTCAAAGCTGGTTCCGTCTGTGTCGTGGGAGGAGTCGGACCATTGGGATGGTACGTCATTCGATGAAGTCATGGATGATGATGAAGGTTTTCGGTGGAGAGTTTGTTCTTCCCTGATGGCCTCCCTCGTCGGATAATCCTCCTTGGTATAGCCTCTCATCGAAAAGTCTTCCCTAGTATGGTTTCTCGTCGAATGGTCGTTATAGTGGTTCTCCAAGCCAGACGCATACCCATCAATTAAGATCTCATGATGCGTATTTCGTCGTGGGCTAGGATGCTGAAGCTCCGGCATTGTTGGTAAAGCACCGCCAGCATTGGCTTTAGCTATCATGTCCTTGATTGATAATGTGACATTTTCTTTCCTTTGCGACACGGCTGGTTGTCCTCTCTGAGCCAGATACTCATCGAAATCAGCTATGACATCGATTGGTGTTTGACCAACATTGGCAGGGTTCGACCGAATCAACGATTCCCGATAATCCTGACTTTCTTGTGCACTGGGTGAAAGACTGCAGATCAAATTATAGCATGCACGTCGATCGTTCCATGGTGGGCATTCTTCAGTACGAACACAGATATTGTAGGGCACGTTTTGAGTAACGCGTACTTGACGAGGTACTTTTGTTGCCTGGATAAGGATTTGAAGCGTAGAATATATCAACACCCAACGAATCTTGCGACCTTCCGCTTGAGAGACATTATCCACGGCTGTCGCCTTGGAACTGGCTGGGGCGGTACATTTCTTCTCAAACCCTCGGTAAGCACGAACAAGTGCGCAGTCTGTAAGCTGCTGTTGCTGGTGATTTGTGGCCTTGTCAAGGGTAGTCATCGAAGCTAGACGGGGGTCGGGGCGTGCTTTATCACCCTTGGGAAACACTTTACCAGTGAAAGTTAATCGTTTGCTCAAGGAAGGTCTGGCGAATGGTAGCAGAGGTAGAGCGTGAGGTAATGATTCGATCTTGTATCGATCGTCAAACGATGTAAGCGCGCACAGTACGTCCAACCCTTCTTCATTGTTGTTTGCATATTCCATGGTGATATCACTAGAGTCTACTAGAAAATCATACAATTTTTGAAATTCCGACCGCATCTGCTTGAAAAGACTCTTGGCGAAAGCACCACTTCCTGATCTTGAAGCTAACGGCGGATAGGAACCAAGCTTTGCGGCATAATATTTCTGCAGAAAGTCTCTAAATTTTTCGAGGTGAGCTTCAGCAGCCGGGCCAAGCTGTAAATACTCATCTGATAACTCTTCTGAGAGGAAGTCGCTAAGCATCTTTCCGCATGTATCAAGTCGAAGGTCCATCTCAAGTCTTGCGCGAGAAATGAAAGCTCGATCTTGTCGGCTCAAAGCCTATTCGGGGGTTAGAGAATATTTTCCATGATACAATACTTCACACATACCTCAAATCCCGGACTATTGTGTAGCTTCTCACACATTCCAGCACTGTGAGCAAGTGCGTCGATCCACATGTCCTTGAAATGGAAGTGCTCCGCAAAGTGCATGATTCCAAGGGCATGATCTGGCGTGTTTCTCAAATCCGAGTATCCTTCTCCATCAATGTAGGTAACAATATCATCCACGTTTTTGGCATCATTCGATCTGAATTGAGACATACTGTTGAGAAGTGCTACCAAGGCACTACCTAAATCTTGCCCGACCAAAGATTTTTGACATACCCAAGCAAAGAAGTTGCGAGTGGCGGTGTGGTAGAGAAGAGCCTCTTTTCGTTCTGCCTTGACAGGAGCTGGCATGTATAACTTCACGAAGTCGGTGTTACTGGCGCCGGAAAAGTATTCACCAAGAATTTCGTTGATTTCCAAGACTTTCGAGCCTTTCGGCATGAATGTCTCCAAAAGCGGTTGGCATTTGGCTTCAATCAGAGAAATAAGTGGTATCCGGAAAGCTGGTCCTCTCATCGATTGTCCTCGACCATACAAATATACTAAGCAGTCTCCTTCAGGGTACCATAATTCAGGATCCTAAATAACATCAGCATTTCCCCGATCGACAACAACAATCTCAGGCATACCCTTCTCAAGCCATCCCACTCTGTCGATTTTCTCGCCTTTCCATCCCATTTCCTAATTCCCATATCATTCGTCGACGACATGTTTGTACTTGATTTGTTTCTTCGATGTGTGTTTGTCTCCAAACCTAGCGGCCAATTCTCTTGGATTGAGGGTGGAGCATTATCTGTAGATATATGTTCTTCATTGACAGAAGATGCACCATATATCTTTCCATCTTGTTCTGAAATACCAGGTCTGGAGGATAGTCCTGGTGTACCGGATAGTGGAAAAGCCATATCGATTCAAGACCCAGATCTTCGGTTCCAATAACGAAAGTAGGCTGCTGTGACTTGATTGGTCAACTAGGGGCTCAGCCGAAGGACCTCAAGGATTCTGAGGATCAAATTATATGCACGAAGAGTGGAAACATATCAAATGAATCATTAATCTTCGACCAAAAGAGCTCAATTCCAGATTGAAGCAAGATTAAAACGAAAGAAAAGAAAACATGAAGATATCCTCTCGATATCTTTCCAACAGAAAAGTATTTAGAGGTTTCGTAAAAGGGCACGCAAGAGAGTCAATATGAACAGTCTTTTGGGTCATGGTCTGGCAACTACCATCGTAGCACAGAGGCATCTTGCCGTGCCACAATCATCCGTAATTTTAATTTTCTACGTATGCCAAAGTCCCTTGCCACAAAAGGTGAAGCTTCACGGATCTTCTCGTGGACAATGTGTATTCGTGCGTAGCTTGCATGGACACTGAGGTCAAGAAGAGTTGACATGGGATATTCTCGCGACGCTTCAAAGGTGTCTTTTTTACCTTGACCTTGCCTAAACGGATCTGAGATGTTACATCTTTCGGCTGATCTGAAAGCACGGACCTAATCATATCGTTTAGCGAAGTCTTCTTCTACAGTATTAGAGGTTTAACGTGTATTATTGACTATTGTTGTATCTAGATAGTTCTAGGTAGAGAAGTTTCCACTTCAACTGTCCATTGGAAGGATTTTGATATCATATGCATATGGAGCCTCAGATGATGTAGAATCTAGTTCATAACACGGTGGTGCTTCAGTAAGTTATGTAGATCATCAGCAACAATATTGATAATTGCAATCCTTCATCATCGCAGCTCAAATCCTACAGTAAGTAGTATGTAGCCATAATCTTCATCTATTCGACCAAAGTGTCTGCAGGTTCTAGCAAGTTAGGGAATAGTAGTCTAATGCCAATTCAAGTTAACCCGTCTGGGACTGATAAAAAAAGATACAGCTAGTATGATCCTTTCGTGCTAAGGCCGTACCTTTTCAATTTTAGTTCCTTGGTTGGGAGACTAAGTAGATCTTGCGATGGGTGGTGCGTGTAGGATTGGCAGGCCATCAATACCTTTCCCATTGGAACATGATCAGATATAGAATATTCCCGATGCACAGAATCTGTTCTTCTAGGGTGAAAATGAAATGCGCAACGGAGTATGAGGATGAGTATGAATGTGAATATGAGTTTGCGTTTGCGTTTGGGTATGTATGAGTTGTTGAATGGAATTTCCATGCTACCTAGGGTTACAACACAAAAACCGTCATTTTTACATACAATCATACAGGAGTAACTACTCAAGAAAGTGGCAAGTTCTATTTCATGAAATCTATCGTAAATATCCTGCAACTACCGAGATCGAAAAGCCCATTGAAGTTCATGATTAATTCTTCAATCCATCTACCAACCTCCGGGCTTTTTTCTTTCGTACCCCGAGTAAGAAGAGATCCAATGTTTCCCCGCTTACACACCTGGTGGACCTTGGCCATCATCTTCAAACAAAATGACGAGTATTGTCTCACACATTCGACATGTTGCATCTACACTTTAAAAAAAGATTTTCTTTCCTTTCTCCTCATCCTGACGATGGCGACGCAATCACGTACCTTCTCGGATCAAGGCCATATGTATATCGTCGAATATAACGATTGATTCGTTGAGATGGATGATCTGCATTGGGTAACTAGTGGTGAGGTTACTTGATTGTCAAGTGTTATGAGGTAAGAGTTCGCCAGATAGAATCCGGATGTATTATCCGGGTGCGTCATTAGAACTACGACAACAGCCTGGGCTTGGTGGGAAGATTGGGCATTCCGTTGTTGTAGAGGTCTAGATGTGGATGAGCGGGATGAATATATGGGGTTTGTAGATGGCGCATACGTAGATGTGGTTGCAGAGAGCAATGAATAAGATCCTATGTTGACTCGTACCGTTTCGACATTGTAAATGCGAATATCTGCTTGGAGAATGAGGTTTTCCTATAGTGGGAATACGATTATTCGACAGAAGGTACAATAGCTTTGTGCCAGCATCAAGACTCTCTCATCTCTACTTTAATGATTCGTCCTATTCACTCCTTTCAAACTTTCCTCAACATAAAAATCACTACCCAATCTTCCTTCACTCGACTTCCACATCTCGTTGTTCGTCTGCTAACCTTGCCACAAGCTTCATCCCCACGTCCGTGCAATACACCTACCCACTTATCCTCGTACCTCACTGTCCTATCCTATGCTATCAATAACCATCATAGCAAAATCACAGATTGCCGAGATAAGATGTTTCACCATTGACGTATTATCCATACATTCGGATGGCCGTGGCTCACACATCCCAAGATACGGATGAATGATCGTAAACTAAGTATAGCCTTGCCTATTCGATCCCGCTGACCACACCTCCAACCCCGAGTAGTCCTAGCCCACGATTATAGACAAAGAGACAACTTCTCCATCCATCAGCTACAAAACTTCCAAGATATGCCAAGGCAACGTGAAAGAGAATATGGACACTTGACAAGTGATCTGTGGACGGGTGGTTGGTGGTCGAAAATCGGAGAGCAAAGCCACTGGTATGAGTATGAGAAAGGGACTGGGGCAGCTGGCCATAGTGGCATCAAAGGGTTTGTTTGGAAAGAGAGAGATTAGATGTCCATTCAGGTTCTGGATTAGTGCAGTATCGATGGGAGTTGGTATGGGTAGGAGGCATATCCTCGTGATCACGATGTCGCTATGTAGCGTAGAAGGGGATGAGTGATGGCTTCGAGATTGGCATGAATAGCATTATCTTCTTCAGCTCCCCCATTTGGCCTATTGATCTGATGTTCTGTGGGTGTTTGTTGCATATCTAGAAATGTGGATTATGATCTGTTAATGATTAGACAAGTAGGGTATGTGTATGATGAGCAGGTTCATGGACTTGAATTTAACAGCTGGGGCAAGTTAGTTGTAGGTCTTGTTGCACGTCTGAGAAGTGAGTCATGATATGATCCAATATCAGTGAATCGATATGGTCTACTCGTAGCTAAGATCCTTCTGTAATGCATATATTTCAGGCTAATACGACTATGTTTTGAATAAAGGCAGCAAAATCCTCCTGGTTTTCAGTAAAATTCACAAAATGAAATAGACCCGTGGACATACTCAACACCCCATTCGTATATCCTGGCATCAAACATCGTGAACGTTCAACAAACCACAAGTTGAATTGTGTCATATTCAAGTAAATAAACACGCAATAACATTTAACTGAAGTAGAATAGGAATTTCCCAATCAGGACCAATCCCTCTCCATCGTGGATGCGAACAAAGGAAAAGCAACTCAACGCCTAGTAATACACCTCGACCATTACCAACCCTTCTTGCACCTATCAATATTTATCAGCCAATGTCTACCAAAACCAAGCTTTCTTTGACATTTTCCTAGATTCTGCAGCTTTTTTATTCGCCTCTCTCTCTTCTTCTTCGTCTACTTCTTGTTTCTTTCCTTCATTTATAATTTTAAGTGCTTCTTCGCCTTTTGGAACAGAGGTTAAGTTTTCATATCCGTCTTCAGTAATCAACAGATCATCTTCGATACGGACACCTCCAACTGGGTAGTACTTCTCTAAAAGTTTTCTATTGATGTATTTTGCGTATTTAGGAGATTTGAGATAGACTTCTTCCAGAGCGTAACGGGAGAAGTAGCTTGAAGATCATCAGAGAAGGGAATCAGATGTGGGTAGGTCAGACTTACATTCCAGGCTCGACTGTAACAACCATATCTTTTGCGAGTATAGATCCACCATCTGAAGTCACACCAGATTTGGAGAGAATTTGGAAATAGGCGTCAGTCCAGTCAGATGGCTTTTTACTGAAGCCATACAAACGGTTTGTAATACGACTTCCTCCAGGTCCCACATCATGAACTTCTAGACCAACGTAATGACCCAACTGAATTGGTCAGTCGAGTTCACATGATGAAAAGGAGGAAAAAGATTCTTACACCGTGAGGAAAGAAAGCTACTGAAACGCCGGACTTGTATAGTTCATCAAAAGTTCCACCTTCCACAAGTCCCAATTCAATCAGTCCTTCAAGAGCAACTTTGTGAGCATGCATATGGATATCTCGATAATTAACACCAGGCCCCAGCATCTCAATACACTCATTCTGCATCTTAGCCACAATATCGTAAATATCTTGAGCTTCTTCGGTATATTTTCCCGAAATTGGAACCGTCCGGGTAACATCAGAAGCATAGCAATCCCACTCACAGCCTGCATCGAGACACACGAGCTGTCTTCCTTTGAGAGGTTCATTATTGGCCATGTAATGGAGAGTACTAGCATTTTCACCAGAGCCAGCAATTACTCCATATGCTTGAGTTTTTGCTTGTTTAGCAATGCATGTCGCTGTGAAGATGGCTTCAATTTCTGCTTCGTTAGATAAATGACGAAGTCCACGGAGAACATTAATATGTGCTTGCGCTGTGATCGCACTAGCCTTTCGGATCATCTTAAGCTCATAGGGACTTTTAATCGCCCTGGCTGCGTTCATAGCCTCCTCTAACTTTGAGCTATCAAATGGAGACTTGCTGACGATAGACTGACATCCATTTTTGCGGGTAATTTGATATTCAATGCGTGGTGCCTGGAAATCATGTAGAATCTGAATCTTTCCAGGTTCGGTATGAGCATACCAAGTGAGATATGAATCAAGATGAGGTAACTTCTCCACATGGTCAAAATCGTACTTGGCCATTATCTCTTTGGCTGTGGGAAGAGATCCATTGAATATTACGGATGAACCGGAATTTGGGGGAGGAATCCAAAGCCATAATTGATCGCGATGAATATTATAGGTGACAATACAATCTGGAAGATTAACTCCGGAAAGATAATAGAAATATCGACGTTGTCGGAAAGCAGGTGGCATATCAGAATCTTCATAATTGAAGCTTGGTAGACCAGGAAGATAGATGAGACCTTCCTCAAGGCCGAGATACTTTTTGACTTGACGCGCATGAAGCTTTGCTATTTTGATCTTTCAGTAAGTATATTAGAAAGAATCAAGGAATACGCCATTAAGTAAATTGAGCTGTTCGCGGTAAAATGATCTTTCTTTATGGTGGTTATCTGTGGGAACCACACCACCTTTCGGCGAAGGTTTTGATGAGGCCAAGAAGTGATTGATAATTGACTGACCTGGATATTTTTCAATTGGTTTAGGTTTGTATTCTATTGATCTGTTATATCATCAATATATGATCTTTCAAGAATGGAATTAAACCTATTTACAAAGCATCAAACTCATCAACCTCCTTTGTGACCCAACTTCCACTTGAAGAAGGTCTTGTCTCCCTATTCTTCTCTTGGGCAGCAAAAGAACCCATAAGGGTTTGAAGATCCATCTTAGAGCGAAGTGATAATTGGTAGGAATCGAAACAACAGTTGTTAATGTGAGGTTGTTGGCTTCAACGTATTTGTTTCTTGTAAGATGATGGATTGAATACCGATTACACCAGGAAGGGAAGGGTACGGTATATCGGCTTTAGTTCGGGTTCGGCTCACAAGTATTAGAGCTACTCGAGTATATACAATATATACTGTACTCTGTACAGAGTAGACGGATATAGAGAGAGAGAGAGATATATATATATGCATGAATATATGCACCATATGTATCGACATATATGGCCATATATACTATCCATGTAGACATTGGATACTCGAATACATCCATACATATATATATAGACAAAGCTCCCCCCCCCAATAAGATCTATTTGACTACTTCGCTTGACTTCCCTCTCCTTTGCGTTTACAAATATATATATATACATAAAGTTATTCCCATCCCCATCCTTCATATCTTTCAATCATCTAATCTAAAGTCCATCAAACCAACCTTCAACCATAAGCAATAGTATGGTGGTTTCTTGCATGCCGACAAGAAGGTATGGACCCTTGGAAGGAAGCTTACATGCAGATAGTCCCAATCACCTTCCTTCATCCGACCTCTACTCCACCACCACCGTACCTTCCCCACCAAAAAAATCATGAACAAACAAACAATATATAGTTTGAGATAGATGTGAAGTTCTCTTTCGATGCAAAGATCATTTACAAACGTGTATACTTCATTCCCCACCATTCAAAACCGAATAAATAGAATGGCGGCTGCTCAACCAGAAGTTGTTGGTTACTCAGGCTCTGGAGCTCGATTTCAGAGCCTTGATGATTTTGAGAAGGAGCAGGATGAATTGCAGGCACAGTAAGTTCTTGATGGGAATGAAATACTTCCTCTTGATATCGGAACAACAGTCTTTCGAGGCTGTTTGAGATATCATCCCCTACAATCATATAGTTATACTAACCGTATTCTTAGGGTCGATCAGGAGAATTCAAATGCACAACTCACAAAGTCTCGAAGTGGTTCACCAGCTACTAAGAAGGCCAAGAATACACCAGATGTTAGTGCCATACTCCTCGAAAGTCAAGCATTGGCGGAGATGGGGAATATTAATTGGATAGGAAGGCTACTAGGTCAGCACCACCAGATCCGGTCACAAGACTATATTCATCTATACCTGCCCACCATGAATTCTAACATCCCTCAGAATACCACCAAGGCAAAGGCATCCATCCCGGCCCAGTGTACACAGAAATTAGAATATCCGAACAAAGATTCATTTGCTCTGTGACCATCGAAGAAAATCCGGAGCCCATTAGTAGCCTTACTTCCTTTTCTCGCAAGAAGGACGCCAAGCGGTTCATCTCCAAACTGGCCATCGATTGGCTGATTTCCAAAGCCCTCATGCCCTCAACCGGTGCCGTCAAATTCCCAAAATTTCCTATTGCACCACAAACCCCCGAACCCAAGAAACCAGATGCCCCAATCTCTGCGCAGGTCCCCGCTACCTCTACCACCACCTCCCCACGAGAAAGAAGCACATCCCCAACATCCTACCCAGGACTCATTCCCGATCTCTGCCATACCCTCGGATTCACTGTCCCCACGTATAAAATCGTGCCCATGGTAGAAGGTATCCCAATCTATCAAGGCTACGCGGATTTTGGATCCGATCCGCGAGTTCTTGGGAAGGTTGGAGAGTTCAGTGATATCTATGGCAAGAAGAAGGCTAAGGAAGTTTGTGCAAAGCATGTCTGGAGTTTCTTGAAGGATATCGAGAAGCAGAGATTAGAAAGCATTGCGGGTGCGGGTGCGGATGCGGATGTAGAGAAAAAGAGGAAGAGAGAAGAGACATCCCTGAGTGAAAGTCCAAATGGCGAGATTAGTGTCATTGCTGGGAATTAATGGTATTATTTTGGGCTTGAGTGAATGACGTTAATGAGTTATGAAAGGGTTATCAGGACAGTATTGTATTTTCGACGGATTGCGCAAGAAGTATTGAGATATCACTGTTTGCACGAATTAACGAAATAACGAAATAATGAAACAAACTTTCAATTGATCCACAAAGGATACAATTAAAATATTTCTTTCCTTTCAGTCCCATATGTCCTAACTATTGATTGATATAAGCCCTCAGGAAATCAGCCACCATACTCTTGTTTCACTATTAAAATATTCACATCGCCTCCATCATAACTGTCATCATCACCACGCCCAATCTTCCAATTCTCAACATCGCATGACAACTCACTCACCCAGCAAGTAAGGACCAAAACTCTCCAACTCCTTCTTCTTGCATCCCTCTGTCTTTCCCCCTCGTTCCCCCCACTTTATTTTCCTCTCGTATCTTTTGATCTTAAATCTTCAATCCCCAATCTTACAAAACAGATCCCCTATCCATATAAATCTAAAACCACCCCTCTAAACCCTCATAAATCCAAACACGGCAAAACCCCAAAGCAGAGCCTCCCACCTGCATGCAAGATCTAGTTGGCGTTTGAAGTCTGGTCTAACCTATGATTGATTTCATTCATATGTTGAAGTGCATGCAGTGCTGTACTGTAGTTAAAGACAGGATATTGAAGTTGAGTTATGCTTTTTTATTGTGATGATGTGACAGAGGGTAGAGCGGGACTTTATCTTTACGTCTGCTCTACAGCTTTTGGCTCTTCAGGAGCAGAATCTGGATGTTTGTCCGCGATATTCCCACCACCTCGCCCACCCCTAGAATCTTTCCCCTTTGCACTGCCTCTCCCGCCTCTTCCACCTCTTCCACCTCTTCCACCTCCACGCCCCCCCTTACCCACTGGCGCCCTTCTATCTCTTAGATTCTCATCCAACTCCTTAATTTTAACCCCCTCCTCCCAAAGCGTACCACCCTCCCTCCTGCCAACAACCTTCTTCCAAAATCTCGTTCCCACAAGCCCCTCCGCATCCCCCTCGGTCAACACAACGCCATTATCACTCAACCACCACTTCATTCCCTCCTCCTCCACCAAAGCCTTCTTCACATCCACGTAAACCAAAATCTCCGCGTCCCCCCTCATCCCACTGATGACCCCCCCATCTTCCGGAACCCCCGTTCCAAAATGCACATGATTCCTCCCCATCTTCTTCAAGCCCCCACTCTTCACAATCTCCTCGTAGAACGCAAAATACGTCCCATGCACACAAACTTCCGGCACATTTCCCTTTTCAATCGTAATCGGCTCGAGTAGTGCCGCTGAATCAACAGCAATGGAGTGGCCCTGATTAGCACGGATGACCCAATCGGACGGGTTTTCCGAGGATGGAGAAGGGGGTGTTGGGAGCGCGGGGTTGGCCTTCATCGAGAAGCGCTGTTTGGCGTTGTCAGAGACGGCGGTGCGGATATCGGCGAATGTTGGCTTGAGGGACTTGAGGCGTGGCCATTGCATCTGTGGTTTTTGTAAGCTTGGTTCCTCTGTTGTTCATTGTATTTCAACATTTTATGCTGATGATGGGTAGAAATTCGAGGATAGCCACGTGATCATCATCCTTTCCTTTCTATGTCATTTCACCCTTCTTCTCCCCCCCCTTCTCTGTCTCTTTCAACCAATACATCACCATCCACACCTTCCTTGAATCACAAATCACAAATCACACATCTCCAATCCCAAAATACCAGCTACGAACCACCAAAAAATAAACAAAAAACACAAAGAAAATCTCTCAAACTCACCACCAAATCCAACCCAACAAAACCCTCATCATCCAACTTCAACCCCTCATCCACCGCCGCATGCCTCAACAACTTAGAAAGCGCTTTACTAATAAGCACCTCCCTATTTTGACCACCTCCCCCACCCCCCCTAACAGCACCCTTCCCCTTCCCCCTCCCTCTCCCCCCACCCCCAGTATTCCCACCCACCTCCGCCTCCACAGCCTGTACATCCCCACCCGACATTCCCATTCCCCCTTCCGTCTGCATTCCCAAACCCAGCCTAGAACCCGTCCTCAAAGTCCTAACCCTCAAACCCCCAAACCTCACACACACCTGCACACACGAAGGGGAAGCGGAAGAAGCCCAAGCACGACACCCGAACCCAAGCCCAAACGCAAACCCAAACCTCCCGATCCGCAACCCTCTGACCCTCAAAACCTCCGAGTGCCCCAACCGACGTCGGAAAAATCCGTGTGCGCTCAAGCGCTCCGAGATCGATCGTCGCGATGCGATGCGATGCGATGCGTTGCGCAGGGGATACGAGATGCGCATGCAATAGCGGGGGGGGGGGGAGGCGTTGAAAATGATGTTCTTCAATCAAGCCGGATGGGATTTTTGTGTGGCGGGGTACACTTGTGGGCGGGAGAGGAAACCTTGGGGAATTGATGTGGGTAATTGACGGTAGCTTTATATGTACAGGAGAGTTATTTAGTACCTAGGTAGTTACCCAAGAAAAGATAAAAAATTTATCGTGGTGGGGTTAAATTGGGGCGTTCGTCATGTTGATTAGAGAGATGATGGATTGCCGAGTAGATTAGATTGGCTTTGGTGGTACAGTCTGTACCCGACTTGTAGAGACACTCACTGGGGGACTGGACTAGAAGGGAATTTTGGAGGAGAGATGAGAGAAGAGATAGGAAGGAAGAGTGATCGATTGATAAAGTACAATCAGATGATGACATGAAGAGGTAAAGTGGTTTGATCTTGAAACAGCTGGAGTTCTTTGTCAATACCTAGGTTAGATTTTGTATTGATCAAAATACTTATTCACATTTCATATAGCATATCATCATCATCATCATCATCATCATCATCATCATCATCATCAAATAATAGCACAGTATGATACTCTTGGCAATGCCTTGTAAACTTCCTTTGTACGGGTATTTACCGCTGATGAATAATGATATAATACATTCATAAGTAGAAGCCTATCTCCTCTGCAGTGTCACGCTCAATTCGGACTCCTGCCAATCCACCTGAATCCATCCCGTCTCCTTATATGCCAAAGCGGATTCCCATTTGAATAGCCATATCCAGCAACAATTCAAGTGATTTAACCAGCAAGTAAACAAGCAACCAAAAATCCATAGCCTAGGCTAACCCACACGCCGAGGATAAGCAGCAATATGTACCTGAAGAGCATGCCCTAATTCCTTTCACTGATATGTAACCTCGCTGATATGTAATCCTCAAACCCCTCTAATCGTGCCATCGTATGTACCCAGGGTATCTCGAAAATGTTTCTCTTTCCCTATGGTGATAACATAAAAAAATAATATAAAGAAATCCCCTCCCTAATGATGCTTGGCGCGAAACGCACCGAAAAGAAACCTGTGAAAAAAACTCCGAATTTTTCTTTATACAAATGAGATCATAAATGAAATCTACTGGTAAGCACCAGATTGAGAGGGACCTAATGGCTCCTTGCTCCTCATAAGGCTACCAGCTCTACTCCTGGCGGCGAAAGTTAATGGAGCCGAAACCTTTCTCTGCCCACGTTCCTCAGCCAATCTTCCCGAAAGGCTTGTGGTATCCCTCTCGGGGGTTCGCTCTAAATATCTACGGCCGCCACTGCCGCCACCTAGACTCGAGTTCACAAGAATCTCTCTCTCTGGCGTTCGTTCATAATATCTTCTGCTCGTGCTTGTTTGTGTGAGCGGAGAAGCTTGCGCTCCCCTGCTGGAACTGAGGGCTGTCGTATGAGACCGTCTTAACGCCAATGCTGAAGAGGTTGACGCATATCTCATATCATCCTCGGGCAGGGGAGGGTGTGGCAGTTCATCTCGTTCCCCCCTTCGTCCAAAGTCTGTCTTGGCTCTCGAAGGTGCTCGAAATCGAGCTTCGACTGATTCTTGGGGGTCTTCGGTGTCAGCGCGTCGACTACGAAGGAGTAGAGATGTGCGACGTCCTGCAGCCAAACTTTGCATCGGTGTTGCATTCTCCGGCGGGGGATATCTCAACGTTGGCAAGGTTGTTGGGGCGAGGAGGCTACTTCTTCGGGCTTCGAGACGACTATATGACCTCGGGCTTGCTTTTAACCTTGCTACATCACCAGCAGGTGGCTGCCTTGGACTCACTGGCTCTATACTCTGTTTGATTTCAGCATCTTGGCCATTGCCGTTACCGTTACCGTTCTGTCGGATTTGTGTAAGGGTAGTATCGGGATCATTTGGTCTCCTTTCCGATAATGATAAGCAAAGTTCTGTTAAGCTGCGACACAAACTATCGGTTTTCCGGCGGACCTGTCGATCCGACACATTGGGATGTGCGCCACCAACGGATGATTGAGAACTTGAGATCGGCCCAGGCTGACCAGAAGTGCCCATCATTGCAGAAATTGCCAATGCGTCGTATGCGGTAGCCTCCAACGACTTGTATATTTCAGGGTCCAACAAAGGCTTCGAATTGGCCAAGGCGGATCGCAAGAGAGGATGGTTTTCGGCTTTCGACATATCCATGGAAGGGGCTTCCGTTGGGGATATGCTGTTACCACGTCCTCGTTTTGGTGATGTTGACATGGTAGTTTCTGTGGTGGTAGCGGTAGGAGGTCGCTCGTTGGTGGCTCGCGAGACAGCTGCACCAGATGTTGTAGGTAATTTGCCGGTCAATTCTAATCTATGTATACGCGATTTCAAATCATCTAGTTCATCCCAAACGGTTGATGGGGCAGTTGTAGACACGGTCGACGCAGTGCCTTCTGTTGCACGCTGTGTTTCATGTTGTTCACTGATCTCCATCGGCTGCGCCACCAGTGGAGAAGAATGATACGGATTAGTCCGGGGAACTGAATATGAATTGGATAAATTAGATTGGCGGTATGCGGTGATGGTTCTGTCTTGTACCGAGGGTCGCCGTCCAGCATATGGCAATTGAGGCTCGTAATCGCTCTCTCGATTGTTCGTTCGCGGAGTTGTAGGATTTGATAGCGCCGTGGCAAAGGATCGTTTTCTTTGCTCGTTTGAGACCGTGATGGTTGAGGCGGAAGATCTTTCCCTTTCCCTTGCAGACAGATTATCGCCCATTACCTGCGCTAGACTTTCTACGTCTTCGGCGTAACGAGCCGTTGGTTTCGTTTCTTGATCGGGCTCACGACGAAGATACGAAGCACGGAAGTTAGGGGCAGGGAGGGATTGGCGCATACCAATGCGGGACTAATAAGACGAGTTTAGATATTTTAAGCCACTGGTGGTAAATATCCCGATGCAAGGTAGAATTGGCACACCCCGGGAAAAGAGAATAAGAGCATATGTATTACCTTTCTAGAATCTAATCTACTCAGGGCAGGATGGTTCCTCAGACGATTCATATCATCTTCCTCTTGCGCAACCTGCAGGAACAAGTCCGCCTCATCGGAATTTCGTTCATCTGACAATTCTCTGCGACCATCCCGACCCTCTAAACTCCGCAGTGCAGACTCTCTCTCTGCCAGAGTTGGTTCCATTTTCTTATTGCTATTGACGGCCCTCGCCGGTAAAGCTAAAGGTCGCGATGGCGTATTTTCTGAAGAGGATTGTGGTGCATAGGATGTTGAAGAAGATGCAGTTTGATCCAAGTGGGATTGGTCCGCAACCCAATTCGTAGTTTGTGAAACGTAAGATGACCCTTGAGATAACATAGTTGGTGTTTCTTTTGCGACATGCGACGTTATTTCCATTCTTGCCATTAGTAACAGTAGGTATATTCTTTACTTTTTTTTCCAATGCGACAATCCTTGATGTGGTTTCGGGTTGAAGTTTTTGTGGTTGGATTATTTGTAGCTGTAGCTGTAGCTGTAGCTGTAGGTGTAGTCGAAGTTGTGGTTGTGGTTGTGGTTGAAGGTTTATTGGGCGTAGGCGTTGGATAAGATAATGTTCGACGAGATGATGATGGTTTAAGTGATCGAACCGGACTCCCCGTGAAGGTACTCAATATTCTTGCGCGAAATGGTTCCTTCTTATTTTGGTTTGTTGGACTAAAAGGAGTCGCCACGGTAGAATGATTCCCGGTGAACTTCAGATCAAAGCTCGAAGATTTAAGTTTTTAAATTATTATTTGGTTGTTGCTCAGGAGTAGCAGTAGCAGCAGCAGCAGCAGCAGCAGCAGTAGTATTATTAGGATTGGGATTGGAAGTAGTAGAAGGATTTGCAGCCATCTTTGAGTCAGCTGATTGGGAATGTGATTGTGTTGAACGATGATGAGGAGGATGATGATGATATGGTCCGTTATGTGTAACTATATCGGGCGCATCACGTATTCTTGGTAATTTAGAGGAGTTATGATCAACTCTATGTGAATGAAGTGATAAAGGTCTTGGTTTTGATTTTGTACTTGGGGACTGAGGGATTTGTGACATCTTGAATAAGAATAGTTTGACATATCAAGTCAAAGCGACGATTGATGAATGGATGAATGGATGAATGGATGTATGGATGTATGGATGGATGTCGGTCGGAAGAATAAAAATAAAATAAGAAAAAGCAATAAAAAGTTGATGTGAATAATTGATATGAAGAGAAGATCAAGAAGAGGGAGGAAGGGAGCGAGGAGAAGAGGGCAAAAAAGTGAAGACCAGGTTAGAAAGAGAAGTGATGAACGAAAAGGAAAGTTATTACTTAGTACCTAGTAGTTATTAGCAAGGTTGGCTGCCAAATGGTTGGGTTCCGTCGGTCATCAAGGAGATCTGACCATGCAAACCATTCAGTTCAGTTCAATTCAATTCAATTCAATTCAATTCAATTCAAGAATGGATAGGAAATCACCGTGCCCATAGCAAAATCAAGACTAGAATCGTATTGAATAAATTAGAGATTGATAACGGATTTATATATCCCTTTGATAGGATGACGACTGTGATTATTATTATTGATGTTGTTATTAGTGTTATTGTTATTGTTATTGTTATTATTCTTATTATTATTCTTATTATTCTTATTATTATTATTATTATTATTCTTATTCTTATTGTTATTCTTGTTATTACTATTACTACTATTATCATTATTACTACTATTATCACTATTATCACTATTATTACTATTATTATTATTACTACTATAATTATTATTTATCATCTTACAAAATATATGTATGTACTCAGTACCTACATATCTATTACCTACATACTTACATACACCTGGGCATACCTAGTACATACCTATCGATCCACCAACCAATATAGATTGATCATCTATCTATCTCATATAAAGAGAATTAATTATCAACAAGAGAGATTACAAAGACAAGAACAAAAATGTACAACGAGAACATCCATCCACCCATGCACTCACTCACCCACCCATCCATCCATTCCAAACAAGAAAATTCGGCTGTTGTTCTCCTTCCAATCCACCAGTCTGTAACATACAACATACAACATACAACATACAACATACAACATACACATGTCCCCCAAGGCCCAAGGACCAAGGACCAAGGACCAAAGTAGGGGTACTCCATCCCCCATCTCATCTCGTCACAGTACTGCCGGCCCTCTTCGACCTTTTCGGCAATCCCATTCATCTATCTAACTTTGCCTTCCCTCACACTGCGCATGTGTATCTGGTGTTTCTACTGTGTTTCAATATAACACACTGGAGTATGAATCCTCTGCCCAGGTGGGTGGATGGATGGGTGGGTGTTGCTGGGTACCTCATCGGGGGAGTCGAAGGTTTTCACGGCTTCGGCATCGCATAAATTGCCCTGTCGAAGTGCCAAAAATGGCAATAAAGCGTAATTTCCATCTCAGCATTCGCATCAGGTCTTTCCGAAGTTCGAACCCTTCTAATAAGGTTGCAAGGTGTAGCGGTCTTTTTGGTTTGTGGTTTTTGATCTTTGATGTTTGATTGTTTGGCTCCAAAAGTTGCGTGAGTTGTAGAAAAGACCTCTTATATCATTAATTGATTGATAAATACTACCTAGGTAGTTAGATAGGTCGATATATAATACAAACATGTCTAAAAGTACGAGATACCTATCTACTAGAACTCAAAAGCCTCATATAAGAATGTACATTTCCCTATGAACTCTCGTTGAGTATATCGACCTACCTACAATAATTAGTCCCTTGATTGAAGTTAGACAGTATCGAGAATCTAGAAGAACTACCGCCTGTCAATGCTAGCTGCATGGACAGTGGAGAATAATAATAATAATAATGACAATAATAGTGTCTTCATGCAGACTTGACACACAGCACCATCAAAATGTTCTTTCTTACACATTCGATATCTTCCACGCCCACCCATACTGTACTCTCCGTAGACATTTGATTCGAAGGGTCCCGAACTGCTGACGCTCCTAAATCTTGACCCTCCTTGGAAATTGACCCTCTTCACCCCTGTGCACACTGACGCATGCACATGCAGTCAATAACTTGTTATCCACCATGACATTTCACTGCATAAGCTGTGTTCTGAAGCGAAGGACGTGCATATTGATTGATTGATTGATTGATTGACTGATTGATTGAATGATTGACTGACTGATTGATTGATTGATTGATTGTGTTTGACATGGTGAGGTGAGGGGAAACTTTTCGATATCCGAAAGAAATGAAATCAAGAAGGTTGACATTCATAGAACCTGGAATGCCTAGATACCCTACCTACCTACCTACCTACCTACCTACCTACCTACCTACCTACTTACTTGCTGTATTGAAGCCTCGAGAGTGTTAGATGTTTACTTATCTGACGGAATACATGAGATGAATTGCATGACTTGGCTTGATCATCCAAATCCAGTCAGTCTCTTAGACCAGACGATTGTAAGAAAATAAGGCAGGCTCTCGCACATCATTCTCAAAATTTTCAAATTTGGGTGAAACATTGTGAGGGGAGACTTACATCAATCACATGGAGCGGATGAACCCTCAGGGCCTAGCTCGTCGGCCGTGGCCCATTGTTAAGCGGAGAAATATTTGGTGTCATTCAATCCTGGAACGCACACTTACTGTACAGTGTACAGGACTTTCAAAATAGCTCTCATTATTGTAACCATCGGACAGAAAAGGGAAGGAGTAGGGACTTCGGAAATGCAGGATAGATGTACATCTTATGCACGAATTGGAGGATTGTACTCTCCCCCCCCCCGGAATAAATGTTAATTGATGGATCCTCCCCAGTTTGCTTCATCTGATTGGTTATAATCCTTTGCACAAGCCAGATTTTGATCTTTTAGTTGAATCAGGGTGGAATTTAGCAAATTTTTATCCTTGAGCTGTGGCAAAATCGAGGTCCAATGATAAAAACTATTTGCTAGATTTATATGGGCCGACCCATACTTTAACATTTATTCCGGGGGGGGGAGAGTATAATTATAAAATCGCATAATTCACCGTTCGAGACCAGGGCTACAGTACTCCTCGACACCCTCCTCGCAGCTGAGGGTTGTACAAGGCCATGAACTTATAGAGAAGCCTTCGGTAGAATTGTGTAGCCCGAACTGCAAGTCAGATAGATCATTCGAATGGCTGGCATTGAATTCCAATCATCGGGAACTGCCGAAGAGCGGAAGAATACTTTCGTCAACCTGTCTGTCTGTCATATATGGATTGTCGTTGGATATAACTTTTCTTCCCATGTAGCCAAGCCATCATCTTCTTAGCCGGAACCTGAGATCGAAAAGGCTCGAGGCTCGAACTTGCGTTAAGGGGTGTGTGTGCTAGTTATAGTTGCTGCTATACCTCCGTACAATCAATCAGTCAATCAATCAATCAATCAATCGGTTGGATTGAAACTTGAAAGTCTTATACTCCGAATAGACTTGTGTCTGCCCTACGTCCATCTGGCGTCAGGTCTTACTGTATGGAGAATTGATGAATGATTGATTAGTACGGCACTGTACTCTGCACGGAGTAGATGTGATTATCATCATCCAATAATGAATTACTTAACCAAACTTTATTTAGAAGAGCTCATTAAAAAGAGTCGGGGATGCTTGAAAATTTCTCAAAATGTTGTGGGCCGCAATAAATGATGTACAGTAATAAGTAACTGCATGTACAGTGCTGTACTGTATGTATTACATTCAGGGGCAAGGACCCATTGATGTCCCAAAACCATGAGAGGGAGAAGAATTATTGGCCCAGAAGGTGACCTTGATGCGGAGGTGTAATTCGGTCTGGCCAAATGTGTACTGCGGCATGGCAAGGAAATGAATCAATCTCGCCTTGAAGAATGAAACGAGATGTCCTAGATCTTGGACAGATAGATATGTATACTCACACTCAGTCACTCACCCGACACACACACACACATATATGTATGTATATACATATATACACATGTACATACATATATACACACATGTACATACATATATACATACATGTACATGCACATATGCAACTTTGACGACAAGTCTTGACTTCGAATATGGATAAACTCAATTAGCCCCAATAGCTCTCTGACCAGCTGGGTAGGGTAGGTAATAGATAGATATCCGTCTCAATTTCGGCATTTCTTGGAGCAATCAAGGTTGAACTGTTTTGTTTGAGGCGGCTTTGACATGGCGTACTCTGTACGGAGTAGTTGTGGATAGTAAGTACGTGGATCGCGGCTGAGTTTCCATCTCTGGAACAGAAATATGGTGAGAGTTACTGGTAGACTACAGTCTACCTACAGTAAAACCCCAAGATACTAGACATAATTACTTTATCAATTAAGTTTTCTCAAATCTCCCATGTTGGTGCATTATTACTATTACTGTAGAGATCTACTCGAATAGGTTTGGATACGTTTACACATTACGCATAATGAGACATATCTTCATGTCCTGTGCTACCATACCATATCTACCATCTCTACCATCTCTCATCTACCATCTCTTCCATCTCTTCCATCTCTTCCATCTCTTCCATCTCTACCATCTCTACATCTCTACCATCTCTAACCATCTCTCCATCTCTACCATCTCTTCCATCTCTTCCATCTCTCATCTCTCTCTTGATTAGGGCCGGGTCGTCCCTGAAAAGAATCGACATTTTCATTAGCATACCATACAGAGTACTGTACGGTAACGTTGAATATTCTCCACCTTCCTTCTACTATACTGACTGTACTTTCCCTCTTTCGCACGATCTATAATTAGGTACTTGTATCGTGCTTTCGAAAGTGATTTAGCTGATTGAAGAAGATGACCTTTAGATGAACAAAGCTTCAATAGTTGAGAAATGATGAGACGAACTTGCGGCATGAGGTTTTTTACTTTTTCGACATCAAGTCCCAGTATTCATGTTCGCTTGGACATGATTAGCTGGGTATCCCATGATGTCGATACTGGCTGCAACCTTACTGTACCGTAGGGAGTAGATTCAAGGCACAAGTACTCCGTAGATCCATCAGTCACCGGAAGAACTCCCTCCTCTGTAAACCTGGTGTTTGTTGATACTCCTGCTCCATCGCTCTCAGTGTCTTCGATGTACAATACCCTTAATGCAGATGCCAAATCTTGTACGAATGATGGGACGGGGGATTTGGAGTTGGAGCTGGATTCGTACTCGGACCTTGTCACGTAAGGTGCTCGAGTATCGTAACTGTATAACTTTTGGACGGAGTACTTTGCCTTGAGGATACTATGACCGGGTACTTATTCATTACCACTGTACCAAGTAGGTATATAATCACAATCTCGTTACCAATGGTTTTGATGAGATTCTCCTGTGGGGTTTCTCTCATGTGCTGTAGTCTGGTACTGTAGTCGTGACCTGGATCATGCCTTGGTGCGAGAGGGATAAATTTAGCAGAGTAATGTTATACTGTGCTCGTACCAAGTTTCAACATCTAATTAATCTCATCCCCCACAATACCCGGCTGGCCGTACAGAGTATAATGAATGACATGTTGACATGCCAGCAAGTTATTGTTAATCCAGATTGGGGAGAAGACGATGAAGGATACCTGGGAAGAGGGAGGATTTGGAGCGACAGAATCAAGATGATGTACTTACTATCTGTCCCTCCCGAGTCCCTCCCTGGCTTAACATGTTCCTTTTCCTCGGTCATTGCTTTCTCTTCTTGGATTGGCCGTACGTACAGGTCAAAAGGAGTTCTCCGTATGTACCTGAAGATGGATAAGTTATTAATTAACTGGGTACCTAGGTAGGTGGGTTGACTTCCCCAGCCACACTCACTTATGTCGAATGACTGAGCCTCAATTACGTTTCTTCTCTTCTTCACCCCTTCAACAGTACTTCTTTCCTCTTGCTCTGTTGACATACTAGGTATATGCATATTTTTATCATGCAAAGGATCCGATCCGATCCGGTACGACGTCAAGAGGAAGAAAGGATTTTACCATCGTGAGTCGTGATGGAGTGGATTGTGTGATGTGTACGAAAGACCTCGTGACCTCGTGACCTTTAACACCTTCATAATACTCTGCAGAGCACAACATCCAAGATCCAAGATCAAAGCTTTGGCAATATAACGGAGTAGGTTGCTTGCTTTGCTTATGCATGAATAATTCTATTGGTGAAGCATCGGATATTACATTGAAGACTGGACAATGTGACATTTCTCCATTTTTCCATTTTTTTCGTAGCTTGTTTCATATTCTGTTTGTGACGAATTAAAATGGAGAGAGGCACTAACTACCTGGTAGGTACTGTAGCTCGGTAGGAGGGAGGGACTACCTAGTAGGTACTTGAAGATGGAATCTATTCTGGCAAGGCGTGTCGTTCATTGGTAGTTTGGGACAGACTAGGTATCCATGGGTGAAGTATCAGAGCCTGAGGCATCTATCCATTGCATCTCCAATGAGATTATTGGACTGGTGTTGGATGATTGGAACCACTTCTGACGTCCACGGCTTGGTTGTGTTGATGTTGTTGACTTTTGGATCTGTACGGAGAGGGAGAGTATCCAGGTATGGAGTAATAAATGGAATATCACTGGTACTCGACAGTACTCTGTAGAATCTTGAAAACGAATATTGGTTGTACAGTCTTCGAATTGATTCCTTCTAAGCCTCTCTCGGTCTTACATTTTATGATCTCTTCTCTCTTTTGAGATGTATGTACGAATAGATTCACCTACCTAGGTACTTTTGCTTTATTTATATCTTCATTAACCTCCAACGTTTCTTCTTGACGAACCCCCGTCAACCAATTCCATACTTTATATCTTCTTCTTCTTCTTCTTCTCCTCCTCCTCCTACCTCCAAATCGATTTTATCTTATTTCTCAAGATAACTTGCATTCATTGATTCACAAGACGTTCTTCCCTTTCTTTAAGTTGCATATTAGATAAACATACTAGGCATTTTCTTTCTTTCTTTCTTTCTTTCTTTCTTTCTTTCTCCCTCTCTCCCTCTCCCCCTCTCCCCCTCTCTCTTACAAATACAAGCGAGATAAAAGTACAGTACTGTACCGTACAGTAATAAGTGCCACCTTGTAGTATCATCAACCCGGTACTTGAATTCTACTTTGCGACCGAAAGCCGCGGCCATTCCTTTGTTCTCGACCTTCCCCGGAAAAATAAAGCCAACACAATCAAACTCAATCAGATCCGTGGGAGGCGCAAATAACATTTGGATGGGAATCCAGTAAAAGAACCAAAGAGAGAGAGAAGACAAGATATACCCTGACTTGATTTTCATCATAATCTGAACCGGATGATAATTTGTATGGGATCGTGAATATCCATACTAATTTGGAAATACATAAAAAGATTGTTTGAGACTGGTGGTGGTGTATTACCAAAAGATTGAATATCAGAACATCAGAACATCAGAACATCAGAACATCAGAACACCAGAACACCAGAACGTCAGAACGTCAGAGCATCCAGAACATCCAGAACAAAGCATCCTCGAAAAAGGGTAGAAGAGATCTACCCTCACGAATCGACAGAGATCAACTTGACTTATTAAACCCCTCGACCCTCCGCGATACCTTCAACACATCAGTTTGCAACCACACTTCCGCCTCCATTGGTCATCTCCAACGGAATATCCAACAATATATATATGCATATGTGTATATGTATATATGTATTGTTCGTTCATCTCTTCTAATCATCAGATAAACAGCCGTCTCTTATTATATATATATGATTGAATCTCACAAGCGAGTCCTATCCAATTCATCATAGAATCTCAGACCCAAAGGCACTGATCAAGATTTTCCATACTCGAGTAGTACCAATAGCCCGAGGACTAAGACTCTTTTCGATTAAGCAAGATATCTGCAATACTACTATACGGTTTCAGATATATCTTCTACACTCTCGACAAATCAAATCAATCTCGAATCTTACTTTTTATCTCATCTCCTCTGCTCTCCTCCGTACGGCTTTTCTCATAAACGGGAAGGCTTATTTATAGGATAATATCCGTCCGTCATTTAACAGAACAGAAGAGGGAAGGGAGAAGAGAGAAAGAGAAAAAAGTAAAGAGAAGAAAGGCTTAAAGTGTTTTGTTTCTCTTCTCTGCTCTGCTCTGCTCTGCTCTCTTTCACTTTCTTAGAAACACAAACCTCGAGGGCGATCTCATTGCAGGCAATTTTCCAGGCAAAAAAACCAGGATAAGAATAAGAATAAGAACAAGAACAAGACCAGATTAATTTTATAGTAAGGGATCTATTTCTCTCTCTCTTTCTCTCTTTTTCTCTTTTTCTCTCTCTACTCAACTACTTACTACTTACTCTCTTCTCTTCTATTCTATTCTCCTCTCTATCTCTCTCTCTCTCTCTCCCTCTCCCTCTTCCTCTTCCTCTTCCTCTCTCTCATCTTTTCTTTCTTTTTAATTTTTTAATTTTTATTTATTTAAAGCCAAACTATTTAATTGGTTGCTTTTTACCCGCCATATCTATTTTTAAACCCCCTGCATTTCACGCATTTCACGCATTTTCATACTCAATTCGCTGTGAACGGTGCGCTGACTAGTTTAAAATCAATTCAGACCAATTCAAAGACAAACCCCTGCTCATCCCATCCATCCCATTCATTCATTCATTCATCCATTCATTCAATTCATTCAATTCAATCAATTCATTCAATTCAATCAATTCAATCAGTTCATTTCAATTCATTCAATTCATTCATCCATCCATCATCAGTCATCCAGTCCATCCATCCATCCATCCAATTCATTCATTCATTCATCCATCTATCTATCTATCTATCCATCCACATTCATCTATCTATCTCTCTATTCATCCACCCACCTGCACCCACCCACCACTCTAACCAAAAACAAATTGATTGATTGATTGTATCAAGACGTCTTCGTTTTTCGAAACTCACCCACTCACTTACTCTCACTCACTCACTCTCTTCCTCTCTCACACGCTATACGCTCATACGCTCATATACACACCTTCTCTCTCCCTCTCTACTTCTCTACTTCTCTCCCTCTACCTCTACCTCTCTACCTCTCTCTCTACCTCTCTTTATACCTCCCTCCCTCCCTACCCACACATTTACTTTTTTTATTCTTCTAAATCCTTCCCCAAAATCTTGGTCTTGTTTCCTAAAAGGTTTAAATTTGGAGAGTTTTATATTTTCCCACCACCACCACCACCACCTCCTCCTCCTCCTCCTCCTCCTCCCTCTCCTCCCTCTCCTCCTCCTCCTCTGCTCCAACAAGAACAACATTCACAACATTACCAATTTAAATAAACATTTTTATTCTTTTCCCCATCGTGTTTTATTATCTTTTCCTTTTTTTATATTATAATTTGACCTAGGCATAAAACACCAAAAACCTACTTTCAAAATACTTTCCAGATAATAATAACTGCGGCGTCTCGCGTGGACTACCCGGTAAGGCAAAGATTAGGTTGCCCTTCGAGGCAATTCTTACTTTGTTCTCAAACATCTCTTACGACTGGTCATTGCATATACCCCAATCGCTCTTCTTTTAACGGTTACTTCTTACGCCATTTCATCCTCAATCTCAAAGATCAAACAAACAAACAAACAAACAAACCAAATCCAACTTTTACATTGGCTATTGTTGTCGACTCTATTACTTGGAAATTTGGTATTCTCGCTCGGGGTTCGATTTCAAGGACGACGGTATAAATTATAGTGAGTGAATGCCATACTCTCTTGTTTATTCCATGTCTCATGGACTTCTTCTTGCTTTCCTGATTCATTGTTCCTTGGGATTGATGATAATATTATCAACCAAGTACAAGAAAAGAAGTTCTGTTTGCAATTGACAATTATATACTCTTCGTTTCGAACAATGGCATGATGGCTAGTCCAACGGGTTTCACACTTGCTAACAATCCAACGGTAAAAAGGTCCTTTGCTGCGATCTCAATCTCTTCGCCACCTTCACCGGATTTAAGTGGAATATCAAAATTATATTGGGGGATACAATCGACTCAGCGCGCACTCGAACCATTGGCGCAGGCTCCAGTAGTCAAGCGTCGCGATCTTTCTGGGAGACGGAAGATGCCATCAGCAGCTGGTCCCCGAATGTACGAGAATCACATACCTTCCTTTATGTCAGTGTATGGTATGGATCCGAACATAATGGATGGATCAGTGTTAGGCGGTACTCATACCAAACTATCGGTCAATCCGTATAACAATCAACAAACACACCACAATCGAGAAGTCAAGGCCGACAGTAACTTACTTCAAATACATTCCCATCAACATCGAGAAAGTACTTCCACACAAGCATCCGATTCGACAGACTCTTCTCCCACCACAACAGTATCTACAGCAGATTCATCTTCACTATCAGATCCATCACCAAGCTCGTCACCCGAGTCACCAATCACACTTGTCCCGCTATCTTCATTCACTGGATCTTCTTTCGGGCTAGATTCCTTCCAAAATCTAAAGATGGGGGAAATAGATACACGGCCGCCGCCGATAACCATTGAACGGCCTATGACTTCACCTTCTCCAAGGAAAAAGAACCCTAAAAGTCTTGCTCTCAACCTCCGACCAAGTATTGATGAATTCACCTCGGAACCATCTTCCCCTTCTTTTATCAAACCACCGCCCTTGAAGGCCAGAAAAAAAGCCAAGTATCTTGAGTTTAAATACGTCTACCGCAAACATGACGCTAGAACCTCTGGGGCAACAAGGAATGTCGTCAATGCTGCAACGAAGAAAGTCTCAAACACTCTGTCTCGTCACCGCAAATGCTCTCCATGACCACACCAGGCTTTGGTCCAAGTGGTGGAATGACATTGGGTGACCCTTCGAGAGGCTTTGGGGGCTCAAGGTTAAAAGAGTCTGGTCCTCCCAGGAATACATTCACGATCAATGAAGACGAGGCACCTTCGCCAACAGGAGTTCAGATGGCAACCCGAGCACCAGGAATGTCTATTGGCGGTGATTCGTTTGACAGACCACCTACGGGTGAGGATTGCAAGTCCCCATCATATCCGGATGGTCCAATTCTTATGCACGAACCAACCATACATCTCTATTCGGAGCCGAAGATGGAGGAGGCTGCGGAGTTTGACGTTGTGATTAATGTCGCCAGGGAAGTCAAAAATCCATTCGAGGCCAAGCTCGAGGAGATGAAGAAGGAGAAAGAGGAAAAGCAAAAGAGACTGAGCCATGCATCCGTTCAGAGCAAACACAACTCCGTGGATCCGTATGCTGAGATTCCCGGAACAGCTGGAACCATATCCTCTTTCCAAACTGCGTACGAGACTCAACCGGGTGGTTCCGAATCGAATTCCACCGGGTCATCCCCATCCACGCCACGACCTAGTACCTCGGAAATGAAGATTCCCGAGTATATCCACATTCCTTGGGACCATAATACAGATGTGCAAGGGGAATTGTGGGATTTATGCCAAACCATCGAATCTAGAGCCAAGGAGGGGAAAAGAGTTCTCGTGCACTGTCAGCAAGGTGCTAGCCGATCGGCAACCTTGATCATCGCATATGGGATGTACATCAACCAAGATCTATCAGCAAACGAAGCGTACAATCTGGCACAATCAAAATCACGTTGGGTCAATCCTAACATGTCTCTTCTCTTCTCATTGAACGACTTCAAAAAGGTTATTGAGAGAAAGAAGCTGGAGAAGCAAACGGCGGAGAATAAAAACATGGTTATTAGGAATAAAAGCCTGACTAGGCATAGGCAATCGCTATCTGCCAGTAATCTTGATATTGCATCTTCTCCCGGTCGTACCAGAGTAAACTCGTCTCCTATGTCACCACCCAAGGAACCAGCTGCCAGGGAGCCCGTGGTTACGAAGCCAGCCCCTATTAAGAACTCTGAAGTCAAGGATGAGACAACCTCTAACCGTAATTCGACAATTGATCGTTTGAGCCGTTTTGACTTTGGATTCGGCGACATGCCACCCATTGAACCTTTCACAAAATTCGAAGATAGTTCTAAAATCGAGCGTCTACCATCGCCAGGAGATAAATGGGAACTCGACATAATGTCACCTCGGCCACAGGATGACGACGCAGAATCGGATATCATGTCGCCACGAATAACCGAGATGACTCGTAAGCCTTTCGAACACGCTTTCTCACGTGGTATTCCACAAGAATCTACGAATGTAACCCCAAGTCTCTTCTCTCCACGTGGGTTCGATTTCCAACGGACAGCATTCTTCTCCCCACCTGTCGCGATTCATCCAAATCTCCCACCAGCACAAGATCCAAGAAGCCCGCCTATAACAGGAGAAGCTACTATTACTCGATCTATCGATGATTTTCTTTGAGCATTTTACAACGCACATAGAACTTATCCTACTAAAGAATATCACAATAATGTCTTTGACCGATGCTTTTTTTTTATATCACATTTCACAAACATCATGAGCATACATTTGCTCGTCTGCCAAATTCTGGGTTATCATTTGGCGTTTTTTTTTTTTTTCTTGATTTTTTCATTTCTCAAATTTATAAGCAGTACGCCGGTTTTCTCATGATGGATGAAGATGGAACGGCGTTTACATAAGTTTGTGGCGTTGGATACGAAGGCAGGTCATCATTACCGCCTCGCTGTAAGATTTTAATGAATGGACCGTTTGTTCTGGGGTGGCGTGGGGCATAGGGGACGGAAAAGATGGAGAGGAACAGGGCACGCACTCGGTTGAGACTTGGGACAATGGGGGGAAATATGATGAGGTGACGAGATTGGAAGGGGGGAAAATTCCCCTTTGTATCAAATGTCCTGGGCTGCGGGTGGGAGCTACGAATAAAATCATATACCCAAGGGATATGTTTACTGGCTATATATATATATATATATATATTACTTGCATTGTGTGATTGTGAGATTGTGCGAGATGATGAGATTATATCGTACAAACTTGAGCTGAAACAAATGTGTAGAAGAGAGTAGCAAATACTACCTAGTCAACGGTATATACATCACCCTTTGCGATCGTAGACAGGAATACGTATGTATGTATATACGGATCTGTAGATATAGGATATGGAACAAAAGCAGAGAATGATTAATGGTGGGAGAGGACATGATGAGAGAACATGATGAGAGGAGAGGAGAGGAGAGGAGAGGAGAGGAGAGGAGATGCAAGAGGAGAGAAGAGAAGAGGAGATAGAAGGAATAAACAGCAAATTAATGAGATGATTTAATTTTTAGATCTTGAACGATGAATGAGTTGGGTAGAGAGAGATACTTGTAGATAGGGACGTAATTATTTCACCAAATTTTATGTCTGCATGTCGAGTTAAAATTGTAAATTGGAGGGATATCAGGGGATGAAGATATATAAGTATGATACAAAGATACATGAATACATGGGAGAAATGCCACCCCCTTCTCCCTTCCACCCTCACTCATCATCTAAACTTCAACCTCGCTTCGTGTTCCTGCCAGAAGTTCCTACATAACCTATGGCCCCAGTGGTCGATCCACCACTCGCCAAAACTATCTTCGACCTCGACGTCTACCTTTGCCACGCGCTCTTCCCTCTTCAATCCACAAATCACACAGGCCTTCGGCGCTTTCAATCCTCCTTCTTGACTCTTCACGTGCATCGTATCACCGATTTCAGGAATCGCCAAGTGTTTCGAGGCATCTTTGAGACTGGTGTTGGCCACGGCGACAGCCGAGCGAAGTCTCCCGAGTTGTTCTTTCCAGACACGGATTGTCTCGGCAGCTTCGCGATCTTCGCGGGCGACCTCCGCTTTGTCGACGCCGGCGAGTTTCATGCCGCCTTTTCCGCCCGCGGGACCGATACTCATGCCCTGTGCGAGATGAGTGTCGCGTTTCCAGCGGAATTTGCGTCCCGCGAGGACATGGGCCGCGACGGTGGCGATGAGGAGGTAGGCGCGCAGAAAGCCAATGGTGGAAGGATCGGATATGATGCGATTTTTGAGGGAGAAGGGTTGGTTGGCTACGGCTTTGAAGAGTGAGGATTGAGGAAGGTCGAAGAGTTGAGGGAAGAGGGCCAAGAGGATCGAGGGAGGGGGGATATTGGTGGGCGGGGGAAGATTGGGTGCTTCTACTGGAGTAGGTTCCGTGACTTTATCGACGGCATCCCAGGCCCAAGCATCTGCTGCTATTCCAGAAGTTGGTTTCGTGTTATTCATTACCGGTGATTCGGCTGGGAGATCCGAAAAGTCACCCCAGTCATCATCTATGTCTTCAAGAATAGCAGGCGCAGCAGGTGAGTCAACATAGGGTGATGCCTTTAGTGGGGTTTCGCCAAAAGATGGCCAAGCTGTCAAAGGTGAAGCAGATTTCGGTTTATCTTCATGCTTGGTTTTCATGACTTGTTTGGTTTGTTGGGCCTGTTGGATTTGCTGAGTAGCAAGAGCCACTTGTGGAAATGGATTCCTTTGTTGAAAAGGATGGGGATTTGGGTGCTTGTGGTATGGCAACGGAGGACTCAAACTCGGTGAAGTCTGCGTGAGGCTAAGAGGTTTCTTAGAGGGTTGTGTTTCGAAAGACATTGAACCGAAAAAGTCATCGAGGGGTTTTATAGTAGGTGGAGCCTGGGATACGGCAGGAGGAACACTTTCAAAATCTCCAAATTCATCATCCTCATCCACTTCTTGGTCCGCATCGAACAGAATCTCTCCGCCTGAAGAACCTCTAGATGGCGGTGGTGGCGCCGGCCGAGCATTCAAATAACTCATATGATTATTGGATGAATTCAGAAGCTCTGGCACATCGTGGATATCATGGTTGAAAAGATCAAGGGTTGACCTGCGCACTATTCCAGGATTTGGTCGCGCAGTATCATTTATGGATATATTTCCTTCCTGGTAATTCGGTTTTGCTACATTGGTGACAGGTCTCGGAGGTGTAGCTATTATTCCAAACGAAACCCCATAGGTCTTCCTGCGGAGTTCCGCTTTGGGCTGGAGTTATTGGACTCGCGAAACTGTTAAGATCCCCCCATATATCATCATGTTGTTTCGACGTTTGCGCCGATGGCAGTTGCGCCTGTGCTTGCCCCGACTGGTTACTAGAGTTTGCGCCATCAAAAAACGAGATGCCGCTGCTTGCTTGCTGTGAAGTGTCTCGAGGTGATTTATAGAATGTATCGAACTCGGCGAGAAGATCGGACGACATGGTTGATGAAGGGGTAAGTTTTGATTCCTAGTATACAATCTGAATTTTTATGGCTTCATTGACTTTGTGAATATCAGTACTCCCGGACGATTCGGTCTGTTTATCTGCTGAATCGATAGATATTGTCGTCGAGGTATAATTGAATTAAAGATTCTGGGGGGGTATGAAATGGCCCAGAACAAGAGAATGGGATGGATTGTCTTTGATTTTATATATCTTTACTCCGTATATCCAAAAACTCCACCACTCACATGAAATAACAGACCCGACTTACTTATTAATAGAGTTTTTCTTATGTGAGCTTCATTTCGAAGTAGATTTATTATTTTGATTTAGGTGGATACACTTAACTCTTGTTAGAAGAGGATAAATATAAATTGTCGAGAGAAGTAAGTAGTTAGTTAGTAGTAAGTAAGTAAGGTAAGTAGTAAGTGTTGGACTTCATGACAATCATTGAAGTTGAAGAGATGATGGATGGATGGATGGATGGATGGATGTTAGGATGATGATGATGATGATGATGATGATGATTGGATGAGAAGTACGAAATGCATTGCTCTACTTGTATTTATGTATTTATGTATTTACTGATTTAGGTAAGGCGGCATCTTCCTTGATGTAATGCATACTGCCCAATTAGGTAGGTACTTTCACGTTTTACATACGGAGTACAGAGTAGAGACGCGAGAGTCCTACCTGACCTTTCCCGTTATTACTGTACTTCCAGGTTGTACTACGGAGTACTGTAAGACTTGCCGAGGAATCTGTTAGCTCAAAAGAAAGCTGATCTAATCTGGCGGTGGATACAAGGCTGAAGGATCGTGATCAGATTTGATTGGCTCACTTGGTTTCAGATCTGACGCTAGACTCAAGATGGTTTAAGGCCAAAGGTTAGACAACAAAACAAGGCTCAGCCTCAGATTCACAATCACCCCTCCCCCACTCTATCCATGATATAGATACGGATACAGATACAGATGCAGAGACACTTATACACATCCACTTACACATACAGACAGACACGATCATTATCAACCTCGCTTTTCCATTATATTCACATCCATACTGTTTGTTGTTATGAGATCACTGGGGGAATCGAGGTAAGTGTTTCCTAATAAAAACTATTCTTCTTCTTCTTCTTCTTCTTCTTCTTCTTCTTCTTATTATTATCATCACTACTATTATGTCTAATATAAATGATGGGGAAAAGGGCAAGATGGCAGGTGACGATAAATTCAGCAACAAGTCTTGCTGAGCTCAAGAAATCAGTGAGGCTTGATGGTGAAGATAGTCCATGTAAAGGTGGTTTAAGATCCATGTGTTGGAAGGTAAGTGTTTAATGTTCCATCTCGCTGTAATTGTGAGTAACAACTTCATTCTTATTATAGACATTCTTGTTGTTTCAAAGTACAGAGATCACAACCTGGGTACGAGGTCTGGAGGATTCACGAAGTGCTTATACCTCTTTACGAGAACATTTCTTGAGATTTATCCAACATCCACACGAACTAGGATCGTCATTAGATCCTCTGGATGATGATAAACACGTGAGTTCCTTTACTCTCGCATCCAATTAGTGTGGTAGTCGTGTCCAAGTATGCTGAAAATTTAAGTCACCATGGAATACCCTTCGGAAGGATGAAGAGATCCGTGCCGAAATATTCCAAGATATTGAAAGATGCATGCCAGATGAGCCTTATTTTCGTCAGGCGGATACTCAAAGATACATGTTGGATGTATTATTTATTTTTTGCAAAATAAATCAGGATGTAGGTTATCGACAAGGCATGCATGAGATACTGGCTCCTATTCTGTGGGTGGTGGAACAAGATTCGATTGATCCCGGGGATATTAACGGCGACACAATTGGATCAGAAGCAAACTCGACGGACTCGGTCATGAAGCAGTGCTTGGATCGTAGTTTCATTGAGCACGATGCGTTTACTCTCTTTTCCCTGGTTATGAGATCCGCTAAATCATTTTATGAACTGGGTGACCCCGATCAAAGGACACCTCCAAATGGCATTGGAACCCCTCAAAATGGCGCTTCTCCTATTGTTGAAAGGAGTAAGCGAATCCATGAAGTTTACCTAGCTCGTGTAGACCCGCAACTAGCAAAACATCTTACAAGCATTGAGATATTGCCGCAGATATTTTTGATGTAAGCATAGATGTTCTCAAGCTTATCGACTCTACATCGATTAACGGATAATACAGACGGTGGATTAGATTATTGTTTGGACGAGAGTTTCCTTTCAATGATTTATTAGGAGTATGGGATACCCTTTTCGCGGAAGATCCAGAATTAGATCTCGTTGATCTCATCTGTGTGGCGATGCTGCTGAAAATTCACTGGCAACGTATGAATTTGCTGCTTTTGACGATTGGTATCTGGCTGGCTAATTTGATAAAAATTAGTGATGGAATCAAATTACTCATTCGCCCTCATGCTGTTGCTCAAATATGATAGCCCCCCAAATCCTCAATCATTCGTCGATGATGCCATTTTTCTACGCGATAATTTCGACGCCATTGGGGGATCTAAGATCATCCATAAATACAGTGGGAAATCTCCACAACGAGATAAGTCGTCGACCCCGCCTGCTACTCCTCTTGATGGTAGCCTCAGCCCCAGACAAATAATCATGCGGAATAGATCAGCGCTGACTAGCCCTGCTCGGTTCTTGCAACAACAACAAGGGGGTGTTGAGGCATTGATTCATGGGGCAGCGGGTGCTGCAAAAGGTGTTTATAACAGGGGCGAGCGACTAGGCATCAACCAAGCTGTACGAGATGCAATGGAAGAGGTAAAAAAGAACATGCAAGGATTCCAAACTCCGAGAAGCAGTAACTCACCCAGAAGGGCCAATGGTGCTTCACGGTGGTCCCTTGATGATGGGCGTGTAGTGCCTGCCTCAACTGCTATCATGGCAACGATGAATGAAAGAAACAGACAATTGGCACTCATGCTAGACCACGCAATGAAAGACCTGAGATCGGTTTCTGTGTCACAAGAAGGCGACCGGGAGAAATACATCGAGGCAATGGATATTGCCATTGCAAAAGTTGATTTTGTGAAGGTTTATTTGGAAGACTCTACTATGCCGCTCCCAATGCCATCACCAGATGTCGATGGCGGAACCGAACCTACAATACCAGAAGCAAATATACCGAAAGTTCTATTACCTCCGATGTCAGATCATATGCAATCTGGCATACCTCCAGGTTCGGGAAGTCCCCTGACAAAGGAGGCAGATGAAGCAGTTAGGCCATCTATATCAACACCCGAAACCAACCAAAATCCGACAGAGTCAAGCGACATTCCTTCCCCCGAACCATCTACCATTATCCAACCCAATACGGAAAGAGATGATATGAGATCTGCAATATCCGAGCGACCCGAAGCACCAATTCCGACCAGATCTACGATTGCTCAATCATCCTTCTCGTGGATGCTAGAGCCAGATCAAGCATCTAGCCCCACTAGTAAATCACCACCTCCAAAGACTTCTTCTCCGTTCTTAAAATCCGGAAAACGACCGACGTCGGGCGCTGGTAGGGAAAAGGCAGCGTTTCTGTTTGGCGATGATGATGAGGGTGACTTTCAACTTCCAATTCCAAAATTTCCTTTGCCCAATGCTGAAGAAGCTTTCAGACTCGAAACATTAAAACGAATGAAAGATAGACAAGTGGATGAGCATACAGGACAATCGTAACACTGTTCTTATTCCATTTGCCCTTCTACGGCCACACATCATGATCGAAATGCTCAGCAAATGCAGATCTCTCGATTCTACGAATCACGAAGGAATAATGAGTTGATTGATCACTCGTTACAAGCCATCTACAAAATGTGATAGAAAGGGACGAATGGGGTGATCTTTTACAATCAACTGCGAGCCTGACCTCTTTGGAAATTCGGATAGAAAAAAACACTACTGCAAGCTGGCAATGCAGGTATACGCGAAATGTAGGAAGCCTCCAATTCGTTTATGGTCTTTGAGCAACATCATCTGAAAAAACCACGGTTACTCATCAAATCTCGTAATATGACGCCGGACAGCCCTCGAAACAGGATTTGCGCTGCTCACCGTAATGGATGCCATCAAAGCCATATGGGCAGGAGTTGTACATAAGGCAATAGGAATGCGAGAGCGGGTAAATACCAAATTCATTTTTTTATATAAGTAACGAAATTAATATATATATATATACATATATAAAAACTCAGTTTTCTCATCCTGTGCTCATTTTCCTCGATATTTGTTCTACCACATAATCAAGCAGAAGTTATGAGAGTTCCAGGTTGTGTGTGAAACTTCCTTCTTCGTCAGCCGCTCCTCAGATACCATATAGAAGCCACCCTGTGGAAGCGAACGTATGATATACATCCAGTGAGTCTTATAGAACTACTAAAATACTCACCACGGGCTGAAGCCTCGAGATGGCTGGTTATTTATAGGGAATACTTGTGTGTTTTGGACACCTACCTATGGACGTACATGTGTGCACGGTATATGTATATAGCAATGATACGAACAGAATATTGTCAGTGTTTTGCCTGATTAGATGACGTTGGAACTTTTCAAAATACCATTGATCCAAACGATCCAAGGACAGACAACCAGCACAACCAGCGGGAAGACATTAATGTCGAATTCAAGTTCACTTCCTTGGGTAGGTAGGTGGGTAGGTAGGTAGGTAGGTAGGTAGGTAGGTGGGTATGTAGGTTGTGGGTATGTATGTAAGTATGTACTAGGTAGGGTAGGTATGTATGTGCCTAGGTAGTTCTATGTATGTACGTATGTGCTCTGTAGGCAAGGAGGTACTGTACAGTCTGTACTACAGGAGGGAGGGAGGTAGCTACGAGGTAGGTGCAATAACCAGTAAGTACCCACGTGGTACCTATCTCTCTACCCAATTACTAGGTACCGACCTAGTACTTATTAGTACCTATCTACCCATCTCCCTCCTCCACCTACCTACTCTACCTGCCCATGCCCCACCTTCTAGATACACGGGAGGGTGTCCTTCGATCAATCTAGAACCCCGCCCTCCAATAATTAGCGTCAAAACCTTTCGAGCGAAAAAAGGAAAAAGCACTTTCCAGCTTAACCAGCCATTTTCCTCCCTCCCTCCACACACAAAAAGATCCACTGATTTCTTTCAAAGGAACGATATTTGAACTCCATTGTCATCAAACTTCTCCTTCCCCTTCTCCTCTTCCTCTCTTCTTCTTCTTCTCCTCCTCCTTCTTCCTTCCTTCCTTCCTTCCTTCCACTTTAAACCTTCAACCACTCAACCCTCCCCCCCACCACCACCGTAACTAATTCCTCTTCCCCTCATCAATCCATCCGTCAACCTCTCATCCTCCTTTATCTTCCCCGATAACACACCTCCCACTCAACTCAACTCAACTCAACTCAACTCAACTCAACTTGACTCGACTCGACCCGACTCTCGTCACGTAAACTCTCTATCCCTCCCTCAGTACTTTGATATTTGTCAGATCAAGGTATGTTCTTATACAAAATATCTTTCTTTGACGAAGTCGCAATGTTTGTCTTGACATCACACCCCACCGGCGCATTCACTATCGCATTCGGATAATAACATCAAACATGTATTTATTATTGCCAAAGGATTTTGAAATCCTTTTGATCTCACCCCATATCTAAATCAGAATACTAATCTGTCATCAATCAGATCTAGTCAAAGCTACCTAACTCAAATTTCCATCTCTCAGAAGTTGAATCCAAAAAAAACAAGTACAAAATGTCTTCTCAAGATAATCGCGACAATGCTCCTAATGGTGATGAACTCACCGAGAGTTTGGATCGTCTACAAGTCAATGATGAGGCTCGCCTTGGTCCTGATGGCGAACCCCTCCCAAAGACAGATGAAGAATATGCAGAGTCTCAACTCACCTTGAGAGCTATTGTTTCTTCAAAGGAAGCTGGTGTCATCATCGGTAAAGGTGGCAAGAATGTCGCAGACCTTCGTGATGAGACTGGTGTAAAAGCTGGTGTCAGCAAGGTTGTTCAAGGGGTTCACGATCGTGTCTTGACCATCTCAGGTGGATGCGAATCCATCTCCAGAGCCTATTCCATTGTTGCGAAAGCTTTATTGGAAGGTGCACCACAAATGGGAATGGGTGGAGTTGTCTCGAACAACGGTACTCATCGTAAGTGGAAATCAATTTGACCCCAAAGCTTTATCTAACCTTTTGACTCAGCCATCAAGTTGTTGATCTCCCATAACCAAATGGGTACCATCATTGGCCGACAAGGTCTTAAGATCAAGCACATCCAAGATGTTTCTGGTGTTCGCATGGTCGCACAAAAAGAGATGCTCCCACAATCTACCGAGCGTATTGTGGAGGTCCAGGGTAACCCTGACGGCATCCAAAAGGCCATTTGGGAAATTTGCAAGTGCTTGGTCGATGACTGGGCAAGAGGCACCGGTACTGTCTTGTATAACCCAGTTGTTCGCACTCAAACTGGTGGTTCTGGTGGAGTCAGCCAAGGCGGTCTTGGAGGATCTAGTCGTGAATATGGTAGCTCCCGTGTTATGCGCACTGGAAACGGAGCCGATTTCAGCGAGGCTGCCCCACGATCATACAACCGCCGCTCCGAGTCGGATGCTGCTCAACGTGGACCCCCAACCCACGATGAGAACGGAGAAGAGCTTCAAACCCAGAATATCAGTATTCCATCTGACATGGTTGGATGTATCATTGGTCGGGCTGGTTCCAAGATCAGTGAGATCAGAAAGACTTCTGGAGCTCGCATCTCCATTGCTAAGGTATGAATTCCGATCCTCGGGGGGTGCAGATTTCCACTTCCCAGGTATCCCTACTAACGCATTGATTAGTCTCCTCATGACGAGACTGGAGAGCGCATGTTCACTATCATGGGCACTGCTAAGGCCAACGACTCAGCTCTCTACCTTCTCTATGAGAACCTTGAGGCCGAGAAGCAACGCCGCAGTCAAGGCAATGCTCAAGAATGAATCACTAGCTCTGTTTGAGCACATCAATTTTTTTTTTCAAGCAGGCAAGCTTTGTCTCAGGTCTATCCAGATTTGACTTGCCGCAAGGCTGATATTGATGCGATGATTCTCCTCTGGGATTCGTTGATAATTTTTCCTTGGACCGATATTCCTTTGCCCCCCCCCCCACAAAAGCAGTTCCTTTTTACAGTTTCCAAATTTCTATTTCTTGCGCCACGGAATTTAACGAAATTATGGTCATCGACAATTGCATGATGCACGTATGGGTTGCCCTTATGCAAATGTCATTCCCCCATTGATACAGACGATTCGCCTTGACATTCGACAACCAGAGATACCGACCTCCTATCTCGACTCTCAGCTTTCCGACGTCCCAAATCGAACGAACGAGAATCGTCCTAATCTCGTCATTCATGCCGGCTATGACCTGATAATTCTCTTAAGTTACGAATAATGATATGCACATCACCCGTTGAATCACCTGCACTTGACACAATTTTCCCACGCATCTTCCACATCGCTCCTTCGAACACAAATATGACGGCACCACAACAGTCTTATCTCTTCTCGGCCTTTGATCTTACGCTACGAAAGAGGCCCATCGACTCATTTCAGATCTGTTCTGAAAATGTAGTAGATAGACCATTTGAGTAGATTTAGAACAATACGAGTATTCGGAAGTATGAATTTCCTCCAACTAATTACCACAAATGCAATAACATTGAAATGAATCTAATGCAGAGAGTGTCTAAATGCCAACCATATTGTGAGGTCTCTTTTTTTCCAAGCTCGCCATATGATAATGTATAGTAGTCTATCCCAATATCTGAGTTGATCTGGGGTATCATTCCCATTCGTTCCCATCCATCCATGCATGCACTAATATTACCACTTCCAACCACACTGTTCCTACCCGGTGCATTAACCCCTCCCACCATTATAATCAGCACCACCAGCCTTCCTACACAACTTGATGATTTCCACCTCGTCCAAATCTTCCAAGCCCCTCGCGTCCACGGTCACACTATGGTGACTCAAGACGGCCTTGACCGTCCCACTCTCAATGCTCACCCTGGCCTTCCGCATCACCTTGGTCTGCTCCCCAATCCAGACGATGAAGACGAACTTGACGCGGGAGGATTCGCTGTCGTTGGCGTACTGCACGCGCAGGTAGGCGTATTGTGCCTGGGCCGGGTCGAGCTTCTCACGCAGTTCGGCGAGCCCCCCTTCGCCGGTGGCGGACAGGGTCAGCGTGTCGCCGATGGCTTTGGCGTAGGATATTATGAGGAAGTTGGTGGGGGACTTGTCGGAGCGGACGTCGTCGTAGGCGGCGAGGATTTCGGGGGAGTTGGCGTTGGACATTTTTGGAAGAGGGGGGAGGGGAGAGGAGGGGAGGGGGAGGGGAATTGGAGGGTGGGGGTGGGGTTTGGGGTTGGGGTTGGATTGAAGAGTGAGAGTTGAGGATTGAAAATTGGGGAGGGGGGAAGATAGTTTGGTTGTGCGGCGTGAGAGCGTTCAGGGGTTCGTAAGTTGAAGGACTAGGTAGGTAGGTAGGTAGGTAGATGGGTAGGTAGATTGAATAGTGGGGTGAAGTGTAAAGAAGGCTCTGTGTACCTTTAGGGTATCGTGATGGAAGTATGACGACGTTTCCGAACGGTTTGGAAACTCGACTCGTCAACCTTGATCCTCTCGAGTCGGGAGCGAGGAGAGGGTAGGGTAATGTAGGGTAGGGTAGCTTATGGGAAGAAAGGAGAGCGAACGCAATTGCAACGTAGAATCCCGTAGCCAGAAGAAGAAGAAAAGACAAAGGGTAGAAAGGACAAGAGGGAAGATGAAAAAATACTGTCCGTACGAGATAAAAAAAGGGAGAAGCCCCACGAACAACAAATGACAGCTAATGGGTCCCCGTTTCCTACCCAAGTTACCTAACCTACCTTGCTTTGCATGGGCAACCTTATCCTTTGCGCCTAGAACATTTGCGGATTGATAATGTTCTACTCTGTACGTTTCATTGAAAACTCTGACCGCCTTTTTCTGTACTGTGAGTTAGGCGACAGATAATGCAATGCAGAGAAGCAAAGGAGTAGAGAAGCAAAGAAGCATAAAAGCAGAGAAGCCGAGAGGCAGAGAAGCAGAGAAGCAGAGAAGTATATAAAGGGAAAGGTGGCTTGTGTGTGATTCCCGGGGTCTTTTTAGATATTTCTGGCATGGGAATAGATTGCAGTGTGGCTAATGGATGGTGGCTGGTGACCGGTGGCTGGTGGCTGGTGACCCTATGTGTATGTGACGGGTATGTGTACTCTGATGTCGGGTCTGTGGCTTCTAAGAAAAGGTTATTAACAAAATAATTGAGGACATTTGGCAATTGGGAACTCGATATTGCTGCTTGTCTGTGCAAGTACTTTTATTACTGTATATCTGTTATATATCTTCTAATAAATCAATCATCCATCGCATATTTTCTCATGTAAATTATTTATTTGTTCCATCTACTTATTTATTTATTTACTTATCTATTTACTAAACTCCTTTCCTTCATTTCATCTTCCTCGTCTCTTCTCTTCTCTTCCCTTCTCTGCTCTCCTCTCCTTTCTTTTCATTTCATTCCTCACTCTCTCTACTTGAATCATAACTAGTAGTTATTCTTTCTTAGAACTACCTTACTTTCTGATTGAACCCCCCCCTTTCCCCCTTCTCCCCAAGTTCCTGCATCATCTAGAACATTCAATTGTTCAAAGATGGCAAGAACAAAACAAGCTGAACCTTTGCGTCGCAATCCATCTTCAGAATATACAAGTAAAGCAGATGCAAATGGGACAAAAAGTTTAAGTTCTCGGAATCTGGATAAGAAAATCAACGGGGATGCGCCGGTACAGAATGGTGTGGTTAAAGGCAATGCGCCATTGAAAGAGAAGGCACAGCAGAAGGAAGCTGGCGCATTGCAGTTGATATTTGCAGTTGCGGGTATTTATGGCAGCTTGTAAGTGACAAGTCCAGAGATGAGGATAGACTCAATTGGCAGAGGTGAAAGTGCTAATTGTATGAATGTATAGTCTTACCTGGGCTCTTCTTCAAGAAACGACTTACCACCACCCCATATGGATCGGAATTGGCACCGGAGAAGTTCAAATTTCCCGTCTTTCTCAATACAGTACAATCTGTATTCGCTGCCACCGTAGGCTATATCTACTTGAGATTCGACACTCCCGCAAATAGCAAAACGCTACCCATCTTCCCCAGTCAAAAAATCCTACTCCCCCTTCTCGTTGTGGCCATTACCTCTTCGCTCGCCTCTCCCTTCGGCTATGCTTCCCTCTCCCATATCGACTATATAACATTCATCCTCGCTAAATCTTGCAAATTGCTACCAGTCATGTTCCTGCACATAACTCTCTTTCAAAAACGCTACCCACTCTACAAATATCTTGTCGTCTTCGCAGTGACATCTGGTGTCGCCGTCTTTACCCTTCATGCCGGCTCGGGCCACTCTAAACCCAGCAAGGCTACACTGAACCCCGATCGCAACACGTCATGGGGCCTTCTACTCCTTGGTGTAAACCTTTTATTTGATGGTCTCACAAACACCACTCAAGATTGGATCTTTCAAACCTTCCAACCTTACAAAGGACCACAGATGATGTGCGCAAACAACATTATGAGTACTTTGCTTACAATGTCATACTTGCTGCTGTCGCCATATCTCGTTCACACGGGATTGGGAGAGTACCTAGGTATGGATCTAGCAAGTGGAGCTGGAGAATTGGCTGGCGCATTGGCTTTTATGCAGAGACATCCTGGGGTTTGGAGAGATGTACTTGGATTTGCAGCTTGTGGTGCTGTGGGCCAAGTGTTTATCTGTATGTTTTCCCTTTATCTTCTCCCTACCCTATCATCAAACTCCATCCTGTCACAAAAACCAAAACTAACATGCAAATAGTTTACACTCTCTCAACATTCTCCTCTCTCCTCTTAGTAACCATTACTGTCACCCGTAAGATGCTGACTATGATCTTATCAGTGGTGTGGTTTGGTCATAAATTAGGTGGTAAACAATGGGCGGGTGTGGGATTGGTCTTTGGTGGAATAGGAGCTGAGGCTATCATTGCCAGGAGAGAAAAGGCTGCCAAGGAGCAGAAGAAGCTGGCTGAGAAGAAGAAGGCACTGTAAACATATATAAGTGGCGAGTGTAGGATATTGAAGCAATTGGGATGGCTGGCGAATATAAAACCAAACTTATCGAAGATTTATGCGAGGCGTTGAGGTCATATGGTTTTGATCCGCACCGGGAGGGAGGTTTAGAATTTGATGGACATATAGATATTCCTAAAAAGAAATTCTTCATCACCACCACTAGTTCGCTCATTGTGAATTCCCACCGTACAACAAACAATTCCACTGAAACTGTTGGCTGGAATCGCCTAGGTACCTAGTGGTGTCTTGAGCGCTACGCCGCAAAGTTCGTCCAGAGTCCAGAAATATATATACATAGATCTGAAAATCTCACCTTTGCCTTTCCTTTTCCTTCCTCTTCCGCAGAGGAGTTCAATACTGCTTTTCACATTCATATATATACATACATATATACTTGAAGTACCCAAACCAAAGAAACCATCCCAGATATCCATCGCATCACGAGAAAACCACAAATCGTCAGAAGAAGGGAAGAAAAAAAAAGTCATCTCCAAGAATGTGATGAGAGGGGGGGATATATATATATATATCTCTCTCTCTCTCTCTCTCTTTCCTTTTAGATTGGAAGCTTTCTGATTTACTCGTTGGGTATCGGTATACTGATCTGGCTGTGATCAAGTTTATTGAGGTTATGTGGATGGGTGGGTGAGTGGGTATTCGCGATCGTCTGAAATTTGGAATCATCGGTTATTGATGGAGATGAGTACTGTACCTAGTAGGTAGGTAGGTAGGTAGGTAGGTAGGTAGGTAGGTAGGAGGTAGGTATGTTGTGGCTCTCGTGATTTGCTACCTGGTGTGTGTTTTTTTTTTTTCTTGTTTTTTTTCTTCTTTTGAGACCTCGAGCTTGAGACGCTGGTCCTGCCGCCTTGTGGATTTTCTGGTGTGTATCTCCGTGTGTGTGTGTGTGCTTGGAGTTTGGGGTTTTGATCTGGGGAGCTCTGGCACGCTGGGGTTTTGGATGTCGGGATGCTGGGCGTTGGATGTTGGATGTTGGATGTTGGGAGAAATAGACAATCATGCATGCCTGGGCATGTGCATGTTTGGAACGGGAGAGTCGGAGGTGGAAGATAGATTCGGGTTCGAGGTTCAAGATTCAAGGGTCAGGGTATAGAGAAGGTTGGGGAGTGTGAGATGCGAGTTGTGAATGACGGGGACGTGGAAGGGGGAAGAGAGGAGCCTCTGAAAAAGAAACAAACCAGCCCCTAGCCCCAGCAGGCTGAGATTCATCCCCAATATCCCTCCACCCTCCCATCATGAGCCGTTCAAAGGGCCATCCATTCATCCGAAATGTCCCGCACAAACTGCACGGTCAATGAGCCCCGGAACCAGAGTTACCTATTTAAGAGGTTGCAGTGAGATCCATAGGGAGATAAGATATATTGATGGAATAGTCCTCTTGACTTATCCCCCATGATAATTTTGAGGAAAGGGCGGCGAAGAACGTGAGTGTTGTGAGGGAGATGTGTATGTAGTGTATGTAGATGTGAAGATGCTCGAGTGTGACTCTATGGTACTTGAGGGGGGACGATGGTAATCCTACGATGGTGTATACTGATGGATATATTATTGTGTGGCACGGGATGGACACAGGTATCTCTTCCTGACTCCTCGATTTTAGACTTCCTCGAGATGAGATGGAAAGACTCCTTGGAATAAGCTGCATGCTCACCCTGCCCTATCCATACTATCATATCCAGCACTCACATAAGCCAACAACCCATTAACGCTCCCCTTTCCCAAAATCGAACCTCAATCTCAACCTCAACCTCAACGCCAACAAACCTATAATCTCAATATGAACTATCAATTGGTATACAGTAGAGCGGCTATTCCACTGGGCCGAAGGATTTATTCACAATCGATTGCTCAGCTGATTTCACCTTGAACTCAACCTCACGCAAGTAATACAATCAATATCATCATCATTCGTATACAATACATCCAATACTCATCATCGACCTGTTCCAATCAAGTCAAGTCACCATCTTTCAACCCCTATCTCCATCCATACTACCCGCCCCTATATCTCAAGGGTCTAATTCCAATTTCCATTTCGATTCCTATTCACTCCACTCTTTCCATCAGCGATACCGTTTAAATCGCCATCATTTCCCCAAAAAGCGCATAATGAAAACAACCCAGTATGACGCGCACGCAATTCCCCATATGATATAGATTCAGATTCCGCTAATAAATCAAATCTCTGAACTTTGCCTTCCTTTCCATAAAATGGGGTATCTCTTTTCATGTTATCATGAAATCTAGGTGTGCTCCTCTGTTGTGTATTTCTTGATTTTTTTCTTTTTCTTTTTTAATTGACCAAAAATTTCTCTCATCTCTATCTTCTCCGTATTTGATCTAATTGCAATTGTTGATATAACTTTTGGCTCCCAAATCTAGCCGATAGGTTGACTTGAAAGCAGGTGACTACTCGTCGCTCTCATCTGTATCTATACACCAAGGATGTTCCATCACCTGCTCGATGGTTAATCTCGATTCGGTGTTCCGATTTAGCATACCTCTGATGAGGTCAATGCTTTCTTCGCTCATGACGTAAGGTACTCTAAGATCACGATCCATGATCTCGTCGATACTATAGAACGGGTTTTCCTTGTACACGATGGTGTAAAGGAGGATGCCAAGAGCCCAGACATCTTGTGGTTTGCCTGGATATGGCTTACCGGAGAGGACTTCGGGTGCAGCATAATCTATGATTTGATTAATTATAATCTCGGCTTTTTGGATCAGACAAACTTACCAATAGTTCCCACAAAGACGTCGAAAGGGCCGCTTTTGATATAAGCGGCACTTCCGAAATCAATGAGCTTGATATTTCCTTCTCCATTTATGACAATATTCTCATCCTTGATATCACGATGTACGACGAGGGCCTTGGTATGGAGATGATGGATAGCGCGAGCAACCTGTACGAAGATACTGCGACATTCCTTTTCCTCCATATTGACGCGGAGCTCAATGTAATCGAACAAATCCATTCCTGGATATCCGTGTGGTATCATTTCGATATAATAATTGACAGAATCCTCAAAGAAATCGGACATCTCGACGATGTTAGGATGCTGAAGACCGTCCCGACGTAGATAATCGAGAACATGAATCTCTAGTGGTACAGTTCCCAGACGACGATCGCGTGTCCACGTATCAACGAGGATACGCTTTTTCGTGACATACTTAAGAATCACTTTATTGTTGCCATTCTTCTTGTATCGAGCAAGCTTTACTTGTCCATAAGCTCCCTGACCCATTTCTTCGAGGATTGTAAAGTCATCAATGCACTTCTTAACAACAGGTTTAGCGGCTTCCGGAACGGCTGGCTGTTCTTTCTCCTGTGGTTTCGATGAAGACCGATCGCGACCCGTAAGCTTAGCTGCCGTTTTCTTTGCCGCGGCTTTGAGTTGTGCTGTGAGCATAGACGCATGCGATTCTTCGTTCTTGGGCTCATCGGAATCTGACGAAGAATCCATCTTGATAGGCGCCGGAGGCCCCGTTTGACCTGGAGAAGGTTGATGCAATGGAGTTTCGAGTCCAGATAATAAGGGAGTCGCCATACCAGTCGCATGCTTTGCGGCGTGAATATTTCTCGAGTACGTGATCCACAAAGCGTACACGAGTTCGGATTGGATTATGGGCTCCGTCGGTCCATCTTCTTCATCACTTCTTTCTTCTATCACATCCTCATCGTAGGCGGAAGTTTTGTAATCCGATTTGACAACTCTAAGTTGAGCATCGATCTTGATCTCTGATCCGTCCCTATGTTTGGCTGGTAATCCGTCTGGCCGCAAAAAGTACGTTGATGCATCAGCCTTTCCATCTCGTAGCGCAAGGAAAGCCTGGGCTCTCCTGAAACTGTGCTCAGGAATAACAATTCCGTCAACCATGTTCACACCGTCTTCTTCAATGAGAATCTTCAGCATTCTATCGAAATCGGGGATCAGGTCGGTAATCAGTCGACCGTCAGGTTTATCCTGTCCAAAGAGCGCGGCGGAGAAGACGGAATTCGAACTCGTAATCTTCAAGGTTTGCGCAGACAGAACCATGATACCAGCAATATGAGGAAAGCTGGAAACGCGGAGATCCGTGCCATCAGGAATTCTGTCGACGACCGCGGGAATGTTGACACGCCCCGAGGTGCGGGCCGTGAAATACCTACGTTTGCTGACTTCGGCATAATCGATTTCTCCACTTCTGCCGTCAATTCCTTGCCGTGGGAGCCTTGGTAGAAGTTTTCCAATATCCTTGCCCGTCCACGTGATACTGTCTCCCCATATCGCATCGATGGATCCAGATACACTCTTAATGGCAGCATCTTCGTCTAGACCAATGATTGCCACATCTTCGTGAATCTCTTCCAAAACCCAAATGAGTCCACCTCTCTTCTCCTTTACCCACAAGCTTGCTGAACCTGTGGCACCATTTCTCTTTTCGATAGGTACCACATCACCACATAGAAGAACGCCCCTAGATTTGTTACTTTGATGGTTCAAGCCACCCTTGGCTGCTCGCGTTCTCGATACAAGACTCGAGCCTGCACCATCGTCGGTTTGCGCTCGACGGTTGGGTTTCTGCACTTGACGTGAATTAGGTTTACTCAGGAGACTAGCCGTGATACCACCAGGCCGTCCAAGCAGCATCGATGCTGCGAGCCCTGGTCAGTATACCAGCAACGAAACAGAGGTAATCAATTGTTAGATTTTGAAGGAAAATTATACTTACTGGTTAAAGTTGGGCTCGATTGCTGACTTTGGCTCGGTGGTGATTGGGGAGGCTGTTTTCCAACCCTGTAAGAAAATGGTTAGTGTGACGGGGGATGAAATTGTGGACAAGGCGGGGTAAATTATGACGCCCACAGGCGAAAAATACCAGAAGAACACCAAAAAGGGTACTCACTCAGATCCCAATTTATGCGCACTTAATTTTTCCTCCAACCATGACCGCCTTTCTTTTTGTACAACTTCAAGAATCCCCATCTTACGAACTTCTGCTTTTGTAACACCAAATACGAGACAGGCGAGGTCGTTGGCGGCGAGAATGGTATATGGCGAAGTGCTTTCGGTTGTGAAGATAGCTTGGGCGGCAGGTGCCCATCTACTCGAGTGACTGTGATTTGCCGGGCCCATTGAATGAGGTCCAAAAGTAGCAGCGCTGGCGGTTTGTGGCATTGAAGAAGTGAACATGGATTCGTGGAGGGAATCCGTAGCTATATATGGTTGTGACATAGCATCCATGAGTTTATTCTGTAGGTTCAGCGGTTCCAGATCAGTGTAAGTCCTCTTTAGACTTTGCCGCCTAGTGATTGGTGGTGACGTTTTGGCTGTTGTCCGGCTCTCATTAGTAGGAGTCCTAGAGGATGATTCTGAATCAGCTGGCAGAACGGGCGCTAGAGCGTTTTTGGATTCGACAGACTGCAAGTCATCTTCACGTAAAGTATGCAATGATGAAGTTGCTTTTTTAGCGTTTGTTGGTGAAGGTGGAGTGCTTTCCAACTGCTCCGGACTCTCAGAGCGGATAGCAAAGCTACTATCGAAAACATTCCGAGAGTCGTGAGCTGTTGCCGGTCCAGTAAGTGGTCCTCCCCTGGCCTGCTCTTGTTCAGTGCCAAGATTGTTCGCTCCAACCAATTTTGCTTTAGCCAAAAGCTCAAGCATGCCTTGCATCTCCGCGTCCCCACTGACTCTGGCTTGAGCACTGGCTATTCCCGCATTTGTCGTTCCCCAACCCAGCTTTTGTGACATAAACTCCACCGACCTCTTCAGGACATTTTGACGGTTGTGAATAAACTCATCTGATTGGTGGGCGAAAGAGAAAGAATGTAATGACTCAGATGGGAAACGCGTGAGATCTTCGGTAAAGGGTAGAGTTGGAGAGGAAGGGCCAGAGGGCATCGCTACGGAAGCGGCTCGACTGGGAAAGGGAAGGGTCATGGAACTGGATCGGGCGCCTGTAGATGGAGCTCTGGAAGAGCTCTCCGAGATAGGAAGAGTTGGTGCCCGGGGAAGTTGTTGTCGAATTCGCCTCAGACCAGAAGCGCCGAGCCCATGCTCATGTTCCGTCACGATGGGTGATCTAGTGCTGTAGAAATATTCCGTCAGTCAACGGGGATTTCCGATGTTGCTCCTGTCGCCATTCCCAGACAGCAGCCAGGCGCAACGTGACCTCATGACAAGTTTCTCTTGCACCAGACACCAGAAAACTAACCTCGACATTGTATCAAACTCTGCCGCCGCCAACCCCTCATCAAAGGAGAATCGTATTCTAGCTTTATCCGTTCCTGTTGAAGCATGTGCGAGAAGATTCCCAGTACTGCGGTTTTTCGGTATTGATAAGGCTGCGTTGTTCTCGAAGACTGAAAGGTATTCTCGTCAGTTTTATGAGGGAAAGAAAAGGGAGAAAAGTTAAGGTACGACTGGCAACGGGCAATGACGAAGTTCTACCGTTGCGCGGAATTTATTATGCGCCGATCAAAGGGAACTTCGGATAAGGAATTTGGGGGTCGGCATCAAGTATTAAGAAAATAAGAAATCAAGACGAACCATAATTTTTTTGGGTATCCGTCTTCAGCATAATTGTGACGGATCTGTTTTTATATCTTCACGAACTCCCTTGAAGCTTCAGGAAGCCAGAGTTCCTCACGGTTTGATTTTTGAGGTTACCGGTATGAGAATTACCTAGTTTTCAATGGGTAACGAAAATGTGACCTGTATTGGTAGTAGTAGTAGTAGTAAATTCTGAATCGATTTTGATCTAACCGTCGAAAAAAGTCGAAAAATCGAAAAATCGAACTATCGAACGATCGAACTCGCAAGGAGTTAAAAGGAAGGTTGGTAATATCGATCGAGATTCTGAAAAGGTATGCAATATGTATGTATGGGCGTGTGGAAGTAAGTTTGAAGGATTCGTGAGTTTAGTAAGGTAGTGAGTAGTAGTGGCAGTGGTAGTGGTAGTGGTAGTGGTAGTGGCAGCGGTAGTGAGTGTGGTAGTAGTCGTGGTGGTAATGTTAGTCGTAGTAGAAACTCGAAACGCAGTTGCGTTGCGTTGCGTTGCGTTGTGACAGAAAATTGAAAAGGCAAAAGGTGGGGTCGGCAAGGGAGAATGTAACTTGTAATTAGTCCAAGTGCAAGGCTTGCCCTTGTATGTGTGTGTGGATGGATGTGTGGATGGTGTGTGTGTGTGTGTGTGTGTGTGTGTGTGTGTGTGTGTGTGTGGATGTTATATCTGATATAAATATATAGACAACAGCAAACAGGATAGAATAATACGTCTGCTAAATTACTAGGTCCTGGGTAGGTATCATGGAGGTAAAGTGTAAATTGTAAGGCAACGGAGACGGAGAAGTAGGTAATATCAAGGCAAGGTAGATGAATAATAAATAAGTGGTGGGATCGATGTTGGGAATGTTTGATAAGTTGATGATGGATGATGATGATGATGATGATGATGGTGATGGTGATAATTGCTCAGGTGATATTTGATCAGCCACTCCGGAAAGGATTATTACTCCGTCGATAGCTGGAGCTGGAGATTCCACTTCATTATTACTCTTTCTACTCTTCCTTCCAGCTTTCCTCCTGATCATGGATGATCATGTATGTAAGTACTAGGTAAGTACAAGTACTCGAGTAATAACAACAAGTAGGGAGTGAATGAATCAATCAGACTTTCCACTTCTCTCACGTGAATGGTTTGAGACAGTAGTACAGTAAGTAGGACGGAGTAGGCAATTCGAATAAGGACACAAGCAAACCCGTTTTACCTGGAGAGCTTGATGCTGGGCTCAGGACTTTTCGAGACTTCAGCTAATAGGTTGGTTGCTTGGTTGCTTGGTTGCTTGGTTGCTTGGTTGCTTGGTTGCTTGGTTCTTGATTCTTGATTCTTGATTGCTTGCTGGATTGATTATCTTTCTTTCTCGCCTTATAGCTTTGACTGGTCCACGATGAAGGAACCTTCGAAACATTTGATCAGTCAGTCAATCATCTCTCCCTCTCCCTCTCCCTCTCCCTCTCCCTCTCCCTCTCGCTCTCGCTCTTTTTATTTTAGACGCAATACCCACCAAAATGAAGTCCCGTCGAACACTCCTTCATTCATTCATTCCTTCATTCATATACTTTCAATCAATGACGGCTTGTTTTTAAAATTTCGATCAATCCATTTCTTGCCATTCAAGAATCCTCTACTATGCTTATTTTCAACTTAAAGTTCCTTGGAGAACAATTGACTTTGGTTTCAAGGGCCAACTAACAAATCCACCTTTACCTCGAAATGAACACTTTTACTTATTCCTTTTACAGCAAACCTTGCCGAGTATAATAAAGAAAGTCTCGACGACTACTTACTCCCTGCCCGCCAGTACAAAGTAATGCAAGATGCTTTTCATCACTCTCCATCTACGTTGTTCGCATGTACAGATTCGACATAACGGTATCCTTCATGCCGTGTCCTCCCTTTTGATCAACACAGCTAGCTACCTCACCTTATACTGATATCAATCTATCTTTCACACGTGCACTTCTCCAGCTTCCACCTTGTGCTTGGAGGCTTGCTGATCCCTAGAGAAATCGATCCGGGATGCTATGCAGGATCGTGATACAACATTCTTAGCCGGGGTTCGGCTCGTTTCCGCCGATTCGCCCAATGATTATTTTTGATTTTTTCTTGTGCTCGAGTAATCCATCTCTGATGGCACTTCGCGTAACCCCTTCATGAAGCTGGCCGGGTCTCTTGTACAAGGCTGGCTCTACTCTGTATGCATTGTTTCACAGGACGTCTCTCTGTCATAGATGTTCAACTTCCTACAGAGTATAAATTTGTTTTCCTCTTCGAATCAATTACCTGCGTGAATTGGTCGTCTGGTCACTGGCCACTGGTCACTGGCCACTGGTCACTGGTATCCTCGGTACGGTATTAATCGAAACCGACGATCTTCCTATCACAAAGTAAATGGTCCGATGAGACCTCGGGTACCTGCCATTTTCATACAGTACTTGACGATACATGCATGTGCACTGTACATACACATCCTTGGAAACCTCGAAATATCTGATGAAGAGATTAACAATGTTAATTATGCACAAAGGAGGCGTGCAGCCATGGGACTTTCATTTGGTTTCTCATTTCAAGCTTGATTCTTCTCAATCTTACTTTTTCAATTCACAAATTTTCAAAAGAAAGATGTTGCCTACGGTTGCATGGAATATAAATCTCCCCCCATTGGCTCATTCGAGATGATAGATCCGACAACCAGAATGAAGCTCTTCATCGGGCCAATACTGAATGTATCCCAACTTCGCCATGGACGCAGGTCTCGCCGCAAATGTTGTACACACATTATACTATCCTGCGACCAGACTATCAAGTTAGATACTAGATGGAGGTTACGCTTGTAACGTCATTGATTGAATCGCGTTATTCGAGGAGGCAAAAGAACTATTAGATGTTATCGAAAATCGATGGACCATTCAAAGCTTGGCAAGAGTAGCTACAGTATCTACTCGAGTACCTACCTGTACTAGGTGGGTGGTTCAAGGTAGAAAGAAAGTGGAGGTTCCGCTTTGACAGATCTTCCAAGTTTGTAACTTTACTTACTGCACCCTTTTCTTTACTCTATATTCGGGAGAGATAACCCCGCACTAATAATCCTGCACCCCAGAGTGATCGAGTGGTAGTGAGTGATTGTGAGTGATTGACTTCGATATAGATCTCTCTAACTTCAAGATTCACTTCAGGGTCCAAAAGTATAATGAAATGTTGCATGAATTGGCGACGGTTCAGAAAACCCAATCACAAGATTTTGCCTTCTGTAAGCGAATGGCAGCAGCTGAATCTTACAGCTGCTACTGTAGTAGCTAGGTATCTATCTAGACCTGGCGGACTTAGCAAAGTAGTCGATCGAGTATTGGAGAAAACAATATGACATGATTGCTGGTAAGATACTTGTACTTAGTAGATAGATAGATGATCGTCATGAACCAAGCAAGCCAAGCTAGTTTTTTTTCTCTGCTGCTAATTCATACAGTATTACTCGGTATATCCGTAGCACGATTGGATCCACTTTAGAGGACTGACTTAGTCGGTAAGTCAGCCACAAAGCCAAATGATGAGAAAGTACATACAGTAGTCGCACACCGATACCTTCACTCAGTAGAACCTACTAGGTATGTAGCCATGAGGTACCTGGAAGATGAGCTAAAAACCCTCAACCCCACACATGTTCCACTGTTCTCCGGATAGCGGGATGGATGGTTGGGTAGATGGATGGTTGGGTAGATGGATGGTTGGATAGATGGATGGTTGGATGGATTCCGAAGTACGATGTACGGAGATCGAAAGGAAATCCACGCAACAAAAATCATGACTCTGCAAGGTACCTAGATATCATGAGCTACCAATAAGTCTTGATATGCTGTACTGTAAACGGGTAGACTCAGACCATTATTCTTTTTTGCCGAGTCGATATCAATTAGAGGTAAAGGGGGGGGGAGGGGGGTTGCTTTGCAATGATGGAAGGTTCGTCCTATCAATAATCAGCCAACCAACCAACCAACCTATAGACGGACGTTTCTTTCCAAGATAACGCAACTTGAATAGCCCTAGAGACGATTGATTCCAGGAGAACACAAGCATCTATCTACGGAGTATCTCATCTTGGCTTTCTGGATAATATCATACTACTCGGTAGTAGGCTCACTCCAATTCAACCCAGGTTGGCCGAATTCGAATCGAACCGAATCAACCCAAATCAAATCAAACATGCCCAATACTCTGCACAGAAATTAGGATTGAACCCATCAATCAACGAACTCTAAGAGGATAGGAGGACATACGTACATACATACACAGTGCTGAGTGCACACATAGTACCTCCCTCCCTAGTCGTTATTTTAACTTTTCCCTACTCTCGGGGAAATGTTTTCTTGCACAAGAGCCGTCGTGGTTCCTTACAGCTCACAAGATAAAAGAATGGGACAAATTCTGGATCCAGACTCGATACTTTGTTCGTACTCGAGTAATAGTGTCACATATCTTGTACTCTGAACCTATCGCTTGCCCCTCCCTCTCGAGCCTCTCTCACCGTTAGTGGGCATCACTCAGTCGTACTAGATGTCAATAGGATTGGATTGGATTGGATTGGACTGGACTGGACTGGACTGGACTGGATTGGATTGGATTGGATTGGATAAATCTGATTTGATTTATTTTCTCCCCCATCGGTCTGCTTTGTTTACTTCAATCGTCTCTCGCCTCTTTGACATTTTGCTGGAGCTTTCATTTATGTATATATGTATATGAGTATATGTATATACATACTAGTACAATACATACGATACATACGATACATACGATACATACGATACATACAATACCTCCCGACGAACCTACCCACCTTGCATCTTTTGCCTTTTGCCTTTTGCCTTTTGCCTTTCCCCGTTCCCCTTTCCCCCTTTCCCCTTTCCACTTTGCACTTTGCACTTTCTCTCTCGTCTTTCGCCCTTCGCCCTTCGCCCTTCGCCCTTCTCCTTCTTTCTATAAAATCTTATCTCGTCGTCTGCTTCATACTTTTGAACATCTGACCATCCCGAGGCCTTCTTATTTGAATCACGAACCTTGTTCATGTGCAAATAAGACCAAGACCACGTTGGGTTGCTCTGATAAGCAGCACAATTACGATAAGGACTTCTCTTTCTCCGGAGTAGCAGAATTCTAGTTCTATCCCATGGAAACTTATCGATAACCCATTCTTGAGATATCTGATATTCATATTGCACCATCCACCACCATCCACCACCATCCACCATCCACCCGCCCACCATCCATTTTCGTGAGTCTCTTCTTTTTTATATACTTTTCATATCTCCTGTTCATGTGAATATATTTGCATGTGCACATGCACATGCACATGCATATATGCGTATATCATTGGTTCACTTGGGAAATTCGGCCATTAATTCTTTGATGTTTTGCAGAAATCATTCATCTCTCAACTCCCCTCGATTTCATCATCTCCCACTTTGGTTGTAAGAAAGTCAAGGAGGTAAGACAATCAATCACGGGTTGGTTCATATCAAAAGAACAAAGGAGACGACCATTTTCCTTGTCTCCCAAAATAAACATTACACCTTCGAGGAGTACATATTTCGCAATTTACATAGGATATAAGATAAGGTTACATTTGAGCCCTGAGCCTTGAGCCTTGTGTGCGTTGCGAATGGTCAACTCAGATTTGAGACATCAGTGAATTGAAAATCAAGCATCCTCCGCACTTCGACATCACTCCGTCCTTATCTATATCGTGGTCACTTGCCCTATTGCTCAATCCAGATATCGAACCTGAAGCAAGAGGATCATCATGGCAGCAGACGCAATCAACGCAATGTCGGGCTTCTCAACCCCAGTCGAAATGTCGACACCACCACCGACCATGAACGACGAAAGGCCTGTCAAGTCCAAAGGTAAATGGCGTCAAAAGATATCTTCTTCGCCTACACTCGCACAATTTAGACGAAAACGAGCGAAAAGTAGTCCATATGGGAGCCGGTCGACCCTTTCCTGCATAAGTTTCTTTCAGTTAAACTCTCAAACTCTAGAAGAGAGCCCTGATATCCAGCCGACCGAAGAAGGTTCTACAGTAGTGCCAGCCTCAGTACCAGCCTCAGTACCAACCTCAGTGCCAACCTCAGTGACAGCCTCGGTGCCAGCCTCATTGCGAACAACAGAACCATCCTCGATGCCCGTCACTCCAGGTCTCGATACTCCTTATTATGATCCAGCATATCGTCACGTTGCTATACAACGCAATGAGAACGAAGCTAGTTCTAGGCATGGTGTAGATAATCTCGACCAGGAATTCAAAGAAATGGTCATCGTGGAGACAAAAAGACCTGCGACAGCATCGGAGGTTTCAGATATCGTCGAGGATTATTTTACCGTATCGAAGTTACCAAAACCTAAACCCTCCAGAAGTAACAACTTCAAGTTTTGGGAAAATATGCCGCATGAGGTCAAGTTGCACATTTTTGCATTCTTCAAGCCAAAGGAACTGGTACGAGCTTCTAATGTTTGTCGGGACTTCCATAAAACTTGTTTCGATGGGCAGCTTTGGACATGCTTCGATGCTTCAGAATTCTATGCCGACATACCCGCCGAATCTTTGACAAAGATCATCGTATCAGCTGGCCCCTTCATCAGAGATTTGAACCTCCGAGGTTGTATACAGGTCGAACATTATAAGCGTGCTGAAGTGGTGGTAAAGGCATGCAAGAATCTGATTAATGCGACTCTTGAAGGATGTCGAAATTTCCAGAAAGCAACTTTACACAACCTTCTGAAAAGCAACGGGAGGCTAACCAACCTCAACCTCACTGGGTTACCAGCCGTTACAAACGCAACTTGCAGTATCATAGCACAATCCTGCCCACATCTTGTGATGTTCAATGTTTCATGGTGTACTCATATGGATGCTGTCGGCTTAAAATTGGTTATTGAAGGCTGCCCAAAATTGAAGGATCTTCGTGCCGGAGAAGTCAGAGGCCTTGATAATGAAGATCTCGCACTGGCAATTTTCAAGACCAATCGACTGGAGCGACTTGTTCTTAGCGGCTGCGCAGAGCTTACCGACAGTATCCTCCAAACAATGATTCATGGGAAATCCCCAGAACTCGACGCTTTCACCGATGCTCCAATGGTTCCTCCACGAAAACTTCGACATTTGGATCTGAGCCGCTGCTCTGGACTGACTGACGCTGGAGTGAAATCGCTTGCCCATTTATGCCCAAATTTGGAAGGCCTACAGCTGAGTGGATGCGTTGGTTTGAAGGACGGCGCACTACAGGGTATATTAGCTACCACTCCATGTTTGACACACCTAGATTTGGAAGATTTGAACGAACTCACAAATGATTTACTATCCAATCATCTCGCTAAAGCTCCTTGCGCCCCTGTTCTTCGACATCTGTCCATCAGCTACTGCGAGAACTTAGGCGATACAGGTATGCTCCCTATTGTCCGCGCCTGTACTGGTCTCCAAAGTATCGACATGGACAATACGAGGATAAGTGACCTTGTTCTCGCCGAAGCAGCCACTATGGTTCGTATGCGATCTTCACGTACAGAAAATCTACAATCTCGTCCCCGTGCAGGTCTCCGCATGGTCGTATATGACTGCTCCAACGTAACCTGGACTGGAATTCGCGAAGTTCTCTCCCGAAATTCGGAAGTCACGAAGCCAGAAGATGGTAATCAGGGATGGACATTCCCTACCGAAATAATCACGCTAAAATGTTTCTACGGTTGGCAACTAACGGTTGATGAACATACGAAGAGGGTATTGAGGGGAGATCTCCCTGCGGCGGGGAGACTGGAGAGGAAATGGACGGAATATATGATGGCAAATGAGGAGGCAGGGGCTGCTGGGGCGGGACTTAGAAGGAGGAGGAGGAGGGCGAGAGAGGCTCAGATGATGCATGCAGATGAGGAAGAGGGTGGAGTGGCTACGGGCGGAGTAGGAAGGAGAAGAAGAGCGAGAAGTGGCGCGTGCGCTGTTATGTGATTATGGGATGCGAATATGAATATGGATACGAATGTGATTAAAATGAAATGGGCGATGGTACATATGATGGAATATGAAATTACAGCCAACAGAACTGTAGCATTATTGCTCAGGGTCAGGATCGAAATCCTTTGAAAGGATTCACTTTCACTGGTGGGTTTTGCTGGCCGGCTAGCTTCCTGGCTAGATGGATGAATACGGAATTACGGAATCGGATCAGGAGTCAACATCCACGGGCATGGGTCGAAAATGGGCAATCTCTCTCTTATCTGGTATACCGGAAGGTGTCGGTAGGACTCCTTGCTTGAATTCATCTCATGGCATGATTGGTACGGTTTACCTATTTGATGTGAGCTGGACGGGGCGGGATATTAGAGGGTGCGATCTTTTGGGAATTGGCCGGGAGGAGATAACTTGGCGTATGGATGGTTGCTTGCTTGTTTATTTTTTTTTCTTTGCTTCCAGCTACCTATGAGTTTACGGGATGTTTTACTTAGCAGCAGATGCGCGGCTCGGGCTCGCATGGCGCTGAAGTTGCATGGGATGAGATGTTTCGAGATGATGCTGTGGAGTAGCTTCAGATGAGATGGGATGAGATGAGATGCGATGCGATGCGATGGCATGAAATATCATATGAATGTTCCCAATTATGTGAATTGTTATCGCGTAAGATGAGGTGGGATGGGTTAATGTTAGGATGTACAGAAATGCACCGTTGTCACATTTGCTTGTATCACGTCCCTCACCTAGTGAGTGCATCTGGATGAAAAATTGGTTGTGCGTGATGGCTTGATTTTTCCCCCTGCGTCAGCCATTTTAGTGGTGTTGTATCTATATTCTATAAAATTCTTGGTATGCGGAGGGGTAGCTGCTATGTTTATACACATCTGATGCATTCGGCCCCCATTCCATCTCTTCCCACCTCACACCAAAAGCTCCAACTCCCTCGCCAAGGCCCAAAACTTATGCTGTCCCTCGACGCCCTTCTCCTCCGGTCCGATCGGACCCCCGGTATCCACAACCGCATTGCGCACCAGCTCCGTCGCAACGTCCCACTCATCGTTTTCGGCGAGCGCTATGAGTAGCGTCCGCATGGTGTTCCAGCTCGTGAACTGTTTACCCTTCTGCACCTTTCTCAAATAATGAATTGCCGACGCCGTGTCTCCTAATCGCGCATACCCTTCGATCAGTCGGTCCCAGAAGATATGATCGACGGATCCCACGGTGATTTTCGCGCGCTCGATGAGAGTGGTTGCTGCGCGGAAATTGGGAGGTGATTGCGCGAAATAGTATTCGAGGAGGATGGTGTAGATGTATGTTGAGGGCGTGAGGTTTTGTCGCGCCATGCGAGCCATGACTTCGGTGACCGGTCTGGTATCAGTAGGTACGCCTTGAAGTAACAAGTGTATCATTTTGCCGTAGAAGTATAAATTTGGAGTGACATTCATTTGCTCCATTGCTAGAAAGGTCTTGTTAACTGCCTCGATTCGTTCTTCGGGAGTTAGTGTCTCTATATCGGCAAAAGCCTGATCTAGGACAGTGACGAAGGTTGCGGCGTCAGCTTGAACACCCTGTCCTTCCATGACAGTCAGAAGCTCTGGAGTCTTCTCTTTATGACCGGCACGGACTATCGACCCCAGAAGGGTATTGTATGTTTGAACATCGGGAATGATACCCCATTGGTCTGCCCATGCAAGGATACGATTAGCAGCTTCTATTTCTTGCATCTTGAGGAGACCCGAAACCGCTGCATTGATAGTTGCAATAGTAGGTCTAACGGCGTCCTTGATATCTTTGAATTTTTTGGAATTCTCAGATTTCTTGGAATTCTCTATTTTGAAGTTGGGGTATTTTTTTCTTACCGCGGCCAACCATAAACGGCCCATCTCATCTAATGCGCGAATCCCATCATCGGCTTTGTAACAATAAATGAGTCCGCTGATTCTAGTGGTCCAACAATTGACATCGGGGGTTTCCCCGGATTCTATCATCATGGCCCAGACTTGCTCGAGGGCCTTTGCGTCTCGAGACATCTTGCAGCCATTCAATAGGGCATCCCAGGTACCAATGTCTGGAGTTAAATCACTCTTGATCATATGATTCCAAACATCAATCGCTCTAGATTGCTGTTTGAGGCCCATGAATACCAAAATAAAATAGTTGTAAAATGCAGAAGTTAGATAGCCAGGTCGATAGCCAGAGTCAGACCCACCCTTGTCAGTAGGGTCGTGGTAGACAGGAAGCTTCTGTGCCTGTGACCATAATTGATCCAATTGAGCCACATCTCTTCTGGCAAACGCATCACTAACTCTCCTGTGTAAGGAATGGGATCGCTCGTTTTCAGTCGCTCTAAAGTTTTGGGAAATTTCCTGCTTGCTGCTGAACTCCTTGATGGTAGACCAGTCATTTCTGACAAGATTGACTATAGGTTCAGGTATATCTCGAAAAAATACAGCGGCATCACCGAGGCTCATCTCACATGCGTTAACCGTACTCGAGAACCTTGACATGAGTGGTTGCGCATTTCGCACAGCATCTGCTCCGACTCCAGTGCTATCAAGTTTAAGGAGAAGACTCAGAGTTGCCAGAGCGACTGTAGGCAACTGGTACATCTGACCTGGGGGAAACTGGGGAGTAAGAAGACTAAACGCATATTGAGTTCCATTGTGGCGTTTTTCCAGGAAAATACTGTGCATAGTGTGGCTGGTCAGCTTTGACCAGTTAGATGATGATTTATTGTATTCCTCGATTTGAGATTGTCGAGATCGTCGGCGACAGACGATGTTCCAGCACATAAGAAGCTCATTTAGTAGCTCCTGCCCCTTTACTGTATTTAAGCCAACTTCTAAAATGCTGCGAATTAATGTGACTATCATTTGGATCCATTGTGTGCCACGCAGTAATCCCAGCTCAAACGCAACCAATATCATTTCAGAGAAAGTAGGTACATCATTACAAAAAGGCTGCTCTTTCCTCTTATCTCTGATGAGCCTCAATAGAGAGGGAACTCCAGATTTGAGAGAGGCAGGCCAAGAAGATCGAACGATGGAACCATTTTTCCAAGCAACAGGCCCAAAATGTTCTACAAAGAAGGACCAGCAGTCACCAAGGGGGCGCTCTTCTTTCAACATCTTCTTGAACTGTTCTCCATATTCGTAAGACCTCACCGAAGATGAAGTCTTCTGTGTAAGATTTTCCGCATGAACTGGTTGTCTGATCGATTGTTGTTTGAGGCCTCTTCAAACATCGACTCCAACGCATCTGCTGAATCTTTGGTAGCATGGCGCGTCGTCGGTTGTTTTCGTGGAAGTGCTTGAATGTTCCTGGTTTCTCCGCCTTGAAACCCTCTCGACAAGTCCGCATGATATTGTTCATGATGCTCATTCGCAGAGCTTTGAGGGGTGCCGATTAGAGAGTTGAATGTAGCTTTCGAGTGCCATTGAAAGGATTTGTTTCGACGTAAATGACTGATTGTTCGTCGACATGTTATACAAATATAAGGAGAGCTCATGTCATCTATCTCGCCGGAGATATTTTTGACTCATGGAGTAGGGAATCGTAATGTTTTGCAGTTTTAAGAAAAAAAAAATCAATTGCGATTATACAGATCATACGAAGTTCAACAAATGTAAATTCAGATAACATAAAAGTTCGGGCGGGAGCAAAATGCGCCGATAATGGCACGGACTCGCTCAATGATTGATGACGATCTACTAATAAGGTCCCTCGACAGTGGACAGTGGACAGCGGACAGCGGACAGTGGACACCCGGCTCGGCATGACACGTTCCAATACTTTCTGCCGTGTTGAGGTAGAGGTAATCGACAGCAAGGCTTAAAGACATAGCCTATATAAGCAAGGTTTTTGGTTAAAACAAATAAGAAAAGTATCACAATGACAACTTTACAGCCCCGTGGTCCCTATTCAAACGAGGAGCTGAAAAAGCTGTACCCAGAAGACCTCCAATTGCAACTTGTCCAAGTTCTCCTCCGCCACGGGGAAAGGAGTCCAGTTTCTGCAAGATTTCAGAATGCCGGACTGCAGCCTTACTGGCCGTACTGTTCAGTGGCTCGGCGAATGGTGAGCGCTACGTTGGAAGCTAATTCCTCGGACTGGAGTCACCTTCAATGGAGACGACGTCTAGAAACATTTGATAGTGACGACGGTCCTACTATCGCAAGAGGCCCTCGAGGAGAGGTTGATGATGTTTGCAATCTGGGTGAGTTGACAGACAAGGGGAGAGAAACAACTTCACAGTTGGGAACACGACTTCGAAGACTTTATGTTGATCAATTGCATTTCCTACCTCCGACGATCCATAATACTGATTTCATATACCTTCGGGCGACACCAATTCCAAGAGCTCTGGAATCGCTACAAGAGGCCTTCTTTGGATTGTATCCTTCCAACTCCCGCTCGGCATCTTGCCCTCCACCAACAATCATCACTCGCGCCCCTTCTGGTATGTATCGTAAGCCCTTATAATTTCAGCTCGCTGCTAACTGTTCACGCTCTAGATGAGACTCTATTTCCAAACGATGGTGGTTGCAGAAGGTTTGCCCAACTGTCAAGAGCTTTCGCACAGCGAACTGCCGATAGATGGAACCAAACAGACGAAATGGTGAGCTTAATATTTCGTATGGTAAGTTTGATAGCTATGAAGCTAAAGAGGGAAACAGGAATATCTAAACAAACTCATAAGCAAGTGGATGCCGGAATCAAGTAAACGAGTAGCTGTCGACTCTCACCCCAGACTTTCTGGTATCATGGATACTATAAATTCCACACTAGCACATGGACCCGAAACCAGATTACCTAGGGAATTTTACGATGCAAAGGGTCGGGCGATAATAGAGAAAATTGGCGTAGAGGAATGGTTCAGCGGATACAAAGAGTCAGAAGAGTATCGCTCTCTCGGAATTGGAGGGCTAATGGGAGATTTGGTCTCGAGAATGGTTGGAAGTGTTGAACATAATGGGCAGGATGGACTACTTGAAACCGGTGGTGAGGATGGCTCGACTGGCATTGGTAGAGGAGGGGAGAGAGCTATAAGGCTCGGCTTGAGTGGTTGTCACGATACAACTCTTGCAGCCGTTCTGAGTAGTTTAGGGGCTTTTGAGGGCGAACCTTGGCCACCCTATACGTCTCATATTGCGTTAGAGATGTTCCGCAAAAAGCAGTCTTCGTCTGAAGAGATCAAGTCCGAGCCCGTCGAGGTCCGCAGTACCAGCAAAGGTCTGCTTTCAATATTCGGGCTGGGGAAAAAAACCGAAGCAGGTCCGATTGGTATTGCGAGGAGAAAGCTTCGTGATCTTTCTGAAACGGAAAGATCCAAGCTAGATGGCTATTACGTTAGGATTCGATACAATGATAAAGTTATGACGGTTCCTGGTTGCAGGGCCCAAGGCAAGCATCTTGACGGCGATGAATCATTTTGTACACTGGTATTTGCGCATCCCCAAGTCCCCCACTTCAAAGCATTAATTGACCCCATCTATAGGAGGAGTTCAAAAACATAGTAGACAAGTATACTCCTGCTCACTGGAAGAAGGATTGCTTAAACAACATAGATGCGCCAGCTTTTCCAAAAATAAAAGAGCCCGCAGGATATTAGATATGAGACATGAACATATTACACATCTGTTTATAGCAGGAAGATTTATAGATTTATATTACATTTCTACGATTTATAGTCGCAGGTATTGTATAGAGGGTTGTATGTAATACGAAGACATCAGTGCAACATGGGGTGTCGGGAATGATGAAACGCTTCCCAGCCTTCAAAAATCATGATTATTTCAATTTTATGATAAATTTGATTCAAAATGTATAATTTCATCATCTGATCTGTGTTGAATGCTTCTTCGAGGCCTTAAAGCTTGCTGAATAGTATGAACACCCACTGATTTTACATTAGTGCTAATATCCTGAATATCAAATCTATAATTCTCCCATATACCAATATATCCACTATGTTGGCCGGGTATCGTGTTCTTCTATATCTAAAATATAGGTCTCATGTATATCCAAGATTGGAAAATGCGAATGTTTTTGGTCGGAAAGTACACCATCACAACCTAGATGGTTCCGAAGGGTTTCCGGGTTTATTCCCCTCAATAACAACACCAAGCGCAGATCCAGCATCTATGGCTGGCAGAGCTGGAGTCGTAGAAAACGATTCGTCTCCAGAGAAACGCCTATGAAGGTCAGTAATTCGCTCTTTTAGCATAAAGAAGCATCACATAACTCACCATCCTCGCTCTTCTCCTCCGCTTAAGAAGCTACAGTCACCATTCTTCTTGATGACCCATCCGCCTCCCACCCCATTACCATTTCTCCATCCCACCTCCGGGATCTCCTCTTCTGGACCTTTCCAAAGCTCCACCTCTTTTACTGTCTCCTCTCCTGTCTCCTTCCTCTCGAAAACACTCAAGCCGCATGTAAATGGCCTGAAATCTTCCTCGCCTACGTCATCGGGCATTCTTCCAGTCAAACATCTTCCAATCGCTATCAAAGTCGCCGCATGTGTGCATATAACAATAGCCTTAACACCCTCTCTATCGGCATCTTCGATAACCCTATGTAACGCATATGCCGTTCTATCATGCAATGTCTCTATACTCTCCCCATTAACACTAGGCCGAATCTTTGGCACATACTCTTTATCATATGCCGGGAACAAAGAATGTAATAATTCTGGCGTCGCAGGACTGGGATGATCGAATCGCGCCGTACCGTACCACTCGCCGAGTCCATTTTCGCCGCGGATTTTGAGGGTCTCAGGGTCGCTTGTGGTGGAAGAGAGATGTGGGAGGAGAGGGGAGATGGTTTGGATGCAGCGGTAGAAGGGAGAGGAGTAAATTCTTTCGATGGGTGGCGACAGGGTGCTTAGATGAAGACCTAGTTCCGCAGCTTGGGCTTCGCCATAGCCTGCAAGTGCTGGATCGCTGGGTATTCCGGTAGGAGTTGGGATATTGGCGGTATACGTGCCGGTTGTGGGATCAACTATCCAATTGCTCCTGAACTTTGGAGTGTCAGTTCGGTGAGTGGAAAGTATGAGAGAAAACTTACACCATGACGGGTTACGTAGATTGTTGTCAGTGAGCGTGGCGGTTTGGAAGCCATGTCTTATGTTGGTTTTTGTTTTTGTAGAGAAATTACTTCAAGATACTTAAGTTGTTTTTTCACGATGACGTTTTGTGGAGGAAATTTAATATGTACCTGGACTTTTCTCCGCGCCTCGGCTGTGATAAGATAAAGAAAGGGGCTGGGTGGAGGGAGAAGTTTCGGAGTTTTTATATTGGGCCATGTTACATGAAAGAGAAATCCCATTTCATTTCGTTAAGAGAACAACTTCATGCCTTTGCGTCGTTTGATGTGTTTAATCGCTCTTTACGGAATAACATTTAAGAGGTGAAATGGATAGGACTGAGCTATATTTATACATCATTAGATTTTAAATACACAAGTGGTATGATTCTGATGACCACCAAATGGTTATCTGATGCAGAGAATATTCTTTTCGGCAGTCGTGTTCAATTCCATGTTAAATCACTAATCCTTACCCCTCGTAGTCTCATATCTGCGAGAAGTTAGCATGCAGTTTTATCGTTATTGGTGACAAAGACGACGTACCTCTTTCCTCTGAACGCCCAAACACCCCAGTTACCACAGCTAATATCTTGTGGGTCCATATCGTTCAGGTCCCATCTCAGACTTCGGAAGCGATTCTCTCCTGGCTCCATCAACATGTCCATTTCTCCCCCCACGGTCTTTTTGACCCAGTCAATATCGCGATCCATATCATATTGTGTGTATCCGGTAACCAAAATTGGCACCTTGGTTTCCAACAATTGCGGGATGGTTTCGGCCCATTCGTGCGAGCTGGCTGGGTGTCCCAAACCAGGGTGGAAGAGCATGAAGCAATCGAAGTAAGGGTCATATGGGTAGAAGTGACCAGCCTTGTGAAGGGTGTGATAGTACTCCACGAAAGTACTAATTTTCAAGGAGTTTGTTATACGATCCTCAACAATTGAGCCAAAGGGATTACTCGGAGTTCGTTCTGGCAGAGGAAATTCGGCATCTCTATTCGCCATACTTTCTGGCCCGATGAAAATCAAGTGAAATGTGACCCGAGGAAACAAATGTGCCAATTGCACCCAGACTTCTCTTGGCAATGAAGATTCTGCACGAGCTCCTAGAATAAAGATTCTCACTGGGGGAGGGGTAGGCCTAAGGTTTTTGATCTCAGATCCACCTCCAGTTCGTGCAGGATGTAGATTATAGCGAAGGGCTGTGACTTATATTAGCAAATAACATTTTGGAAAACATGAAGAGTTCACCATACCACTTAAACTCTTAAGACCTTCAACCGTTAATCTGCCACCTTTCTTGATGTTGTATGGGCTTAGTTCATGGAGTACACTTCCAATAGTAAGAGGGTACGTTAACAACCTAGTCGCCTGTCTCAAACTTCTCTCGTCATTGATAGCCTTAAACTCTCTAGAAAAGAGCAGAGTATCCCAATTTGTCATGTTGACCATGGCCTCCTCAATCTGATCTCCGGGGTACTCGAATTCGGGGAAGAAGCGGCCTGAACGTAGGTCGTGGTCATCCTCATTTATCTCTCGTAGAGTGTCGCAAATCTCCAAATGTGCCTCGTAATCATCCGCCCAATGCTCCTCTGAGCATGAAACTGGTATTCCGCAATCTGGACACTCGTAATTGACGTGAGCAGGTGGTAATGAGCCTATGGCAGATTTCCGAGCTTCAGGATCGTCTGGGTTTGTTGGCAATCGAGTCTGGTGATGATCTGGGTGTGGACAGTAGGCATTCTGCTTCATGAAGGCTGCTCGTCTCCTAATCTCTGGGGATGGCGAATTCGAGAAGGAGTGAAAGAGGTTGTTCGGCTTCAATAGAGCCCTTCCCTCAACCTCTGGAGGCGGGGTTGATTCCAAGCCACCTGGAGTTCGATATTGCGGACGCTCATTTCTTGCTATCTGCCCTTGACCAAATGATATTCCTCGACGGCCCAAATCCTTTTGCGCCAATTGATTCCCTGACGGCACATTCGAAGAGAGCTTGGGGCTTCTACCACTTCCGGAAGTAATGGTTCTTCTTCCTAGGCCAATCGATCTGGGCGTTTTTCTGAGCGCATTTAAGCACTTCTGGCAGGTATATGAAGCTGAAGAACGCATTATTCTTTGTTACTGTCAAGCTTCTTATATTTGCGAATGTGAAAGTACTTTGCAATGCGCGTTTTGAGAAATTTGATACATGAGGTGACTTCAATGATAAAATGTCGCCAATTCTTTCTTAAAGCGGCATGGATTACTTTTAGCTCGTGAATATTTGTATGTGGAAAAACAACTTCAAGCACCAATGCTTTGCGACAAGCTGCTTGTCCAGCCCATACAAATGATACCATCTGTTTTTCTGCGCGCAGTGAGTAATTTTAACTGAAGCCGCGCAGACTTTCTGTGCTGCTGCCAAAATATGGCGACAACATCAAACCAATTCCTTTACAGCTTGACAATCAACCCTCCCACTGCCATCACTCAGGCAATACTCGGACAGTTTGCTGGCACGAAAGAGCAACAGATCGTGACTGCATCTGGTTCGCGTCTCACTCTTCATAGGCCAGATCCATCTCAGGGAAAGATTGTTACTGCACTTTCACACGATGTCTTTGGTATAATCAGAGCTATAGCAGCTTTTAGGCTGGCTGGAAGTAATAAGGGTAAGTCATTCATCTCCTCCCACTTGAGCTTCACTTAGTGATTTGAAGCATCGATGGCAGCACGAATCATACCGTTATGAAGAAAGCATGGGGACGAACTTTACAGAGAGAACCGGTCACAAATGAGAGTGTAGCTAAATAAACAATCGCAGATTATATTATTATCACATCCGACTCTGGCCGCATAACAATCGTTGAGTTTGTTCCATCACAAAACAAATTCAATCGCTTACATCTCGAGACTTTTGGAAAGTCTGGTGTTCGAAGAGTAGTCCCGGGACAATACTTGGCGGTAGACCCAAAGGGCAGAGCTTGTTTGACTGCATCAGTGGAGAAGAATAAGCTGGTGTATGTCCTCAATCGCAACTCCCAGGCCGAACTCACTATATCATCACCTTTGGAAGCACACAAAGCACAAACTTTGGTATTCGCATTGGTAGCCTTGGATGTTGGATACGCAAATCCTGTTTTTGCAGCACTAGAGATTGATTATGGAGATTCAGATCAGGACCCAACGGGTCAAGCTTATGAGGAGATTGAGAAACAGCTTGTCTACTATGAACTTGACCTTGGTTTGAATCATGTGGTACGAAAATGGTCGGATCCTGTCGATCGAACTGCGAATATACTTTTCCAGGTACCCGGAGGAACAGATGGACCCAGTGGTGTTTTGGTCTGTGGGGAGGACAATATCACCTACAGGCATTCCAATCAAGAGGCTTTCCAAGTTGCCATTCCTCGTCGCCGTGGCGCAACGGAGGACCCACAACGGAAACGAAACATTGTGGCAGGTGTGATGCACAAACTTAAGGGTGCAGCAGGAGCTTTCTTTTTCTTGTTGCAGACAGAGGATGGAGATCTTTTCAAGATAACCATAGAGATGGTAGAAGATGACAATGGGGCACCGACGGGCGAAGTCAAACGTCTAAAAATCAAGTACTTTGATACCGTGCCTGTTGCGACAAGTCTCTGCATCCTGAAAAGTGGATTTCTTTTTGTTGCAAGCGAGTTTGGCAACCATCAATTCTATCAATTCGAGAAGCTTGGCGATGATGATGAAGAAATAGAATTTGTTAGCGATGATTTCCCGACGGGAACTAACGAACCGTACACTCCCGTCTACTTCCATCCAAGACCAGCGGAGAACTTAAGCTTGGTCGAAAGTATCGACTCTATGAACCCTTTAATGGACTGCAAGGTCGCCAATCTTACCGACGAGGATGCGCCCCAGATCTACTCAATTTGTGGCACTGGCGCCCGAAGTACCTTCCGAACCCTGAAACACGGTTTGGAGGTGAGCGAAATTGTTGAATCTGAATTGCCCGGTGTGCCATCCGCAGTCTGGACCACAAAGCTTACCAGAAATGATGTTTTACGATGCCTACATCATTCTATCTTTCTCGAATGGTACGTTAGTACTCAGTATCGGTGAAACGGTAGAAGAAGTAACTGATACTGGATTCTTGTCATCGGCGCCAACGCTAGCGGTACAGCAACTTGGAGAGGATTCTCTGATTCAGGTTCATCCTAAAGGTATCCGACATATTCGTGCAGATCGTCGAGTGAACGAGTGGGCTGCTCCCCAACATCGCTCGATTGTTGCAGCCACCACGAACGAACGGCAGGTTGCCGTGGCACTAAGTTCTGGAGAGATCGTCTATTTTGAGATGGATTCGGATGGATCCCTAGCTGAATATGACGAGAAGAAAGAGATGAGCGGTACAGTCACCTGCCTAAGTCTCGGTGAGGTTCCTGAAGGGCGTCAGAGAAGTCAATTTTTAGCTGTTGGCTGCGACGACTCGACAGTGCGCATTCTGAGTTTAGATCCAGAGTCAACTCTTGAGAACAAGTCCGTTCAAGCTTTGACTTCTCCTCCAAGTGCCCTTTCAATTATGGCTATGTCAGACTCATCCTCTGGTGGCTCAACTTTATACCTCCACATTGGACTTTATTCTGGTGTCTACCTGCGAACCGTGTTAGATGAAGTGACCGGAGAGCTCTCCGATACACGAACACGTTTCCTTGGCCCAAAGCCTGCCAAACTCTTCAGAGTATCTGTTCAAGGTCAGACTGCAGTGCTCGCGCTCAGCTCTAGACCGTGGCTAGGATACTCAGATCCTGTTACCAAAGGTTTTATGCTCACGCCCCTTAATTATCCTGCTTTGGAATGGGGCTGGAACTTCAGTAGTGAACAATGTACTGAAGGAATGGTCGGAATTCAAGGACAAAACTTAAGGTACGTTCATATGATCCCCTAAACATCTAAAAGGATATGATGTCATGATGATTTTCTTATCGTTAAACTTCTTACGTCTTTCACGACTATGAGGATTGAATATTATAATTCCAATTGTTCCTTCTGAGAGATATGCAATTCAAATTACGCTTCGTAAACTCACCCTTGTACTGGAGCAAAGACTAATTTGTCATAGAATATTTTCAATAGAGAAACTTACCAATAACCTATTGCAAGAATCCATACCTCTAACCTATACTCCTCGGCGTTTTGTGCGACATCCTGAGCATCCTTGTTTCTACGTCATCGAGGCAGATAATAACATACTTTCTCCTGCCACAAAACAGAAGTTACTTGAGGATCCTTCCGTTGTAAATGGCGATGCTACGGTACTCCCACCTGAGGAATTCGGTTACCCAAGGGGAACCAACCATTGGGCTTCTTGTATCTCTGTTGTCGATCCCGTGACTGAAAAGAAAGTACTATCGACAGTTCACCTTGAAGATAATGAATCAGCAGTGAGCATCGCTGTTGTTTCCTTTGCAAGTCAAGAAGATGAAACATTCCTGGTCGTTGGCACTGGTAAAGATTTGATAGTTAGCCCGAGATCGTTCTCTGCAGGTTTCATCCACGTGTTCCGTTTCCACGAGGATGGCAAGGAGCTCGAGTTCATACACAAAACCAAGGTGGAGGAACCACCCATGGCACTACTTGCTTTTCAGGGTAGGCTATTAGCTGGAGTTGGAAAAGATCTACGCATCTATGATCTAGGAATGCGTCAACTCCTGCGGAAGGCACAATCCGAAGTGGCACCTACTATGATTGTTGGACTGCAGACTCAAGGTAGTCGTATCATTGTGAGCGACGTTCAAGAGAGTATCACAATGGTCGTATACAAGTTCCAAGAAAACAGACTTATTCCATTTGTGGATGACACAATAGCAAGGTGGACGTCATGTACTACCATGGTGGATTATGAGACTGTCGCAGGAGGGGACAAGTTTGGTAATCTTTGGCTCCTTCGTTGCCCTGCTAAAGCCAGTGAGGAAGCGGATGAAGAAGGTTCTGGCGCCCATCTCCTACATGAACGACAATACCTGGCTGGAGCTCCACATAGATTAACCTTGATGGCGCACAACTATTCTCAGGATATTCCCATGAGCATTCAAAAGACAAACCTCGTTGCTGGAGGCAGAGACTGTTTGCTGTGGAGTGGACTCCAAGGCACACTTGGCATACTAATACCATTCGTTAGCCGAGAGGATGTAGATTTCTTCCAGACATTAGAACAACATCTCAGATCAGAAGACCCGCCATTGGCTGGAAGAGACCATTTAATATACCGAAGTTATTATGTGCCAGTCAAAGGCGTTATTGATGGAGATTTATGTGAAAGATATACCCTCTTGCCAACAGACAAGAAACAGATGATTGCAGGAGAGTTGGACCGCTCGGTTAGGGAAATTGAGAGGAAAATTTCGGTAACTACCCCTGGAACGGTTTTTGAGGTGCTTCTAGGCTGACAATACTTATAGGATATTCGGACACGATCGGCATATTGATTTGGCGTAACTTAAAATAGGGGGCTTCGATCAGATGGTGGGTGCTATGCATCATACAAGGTGCTGAGTATGTACCAACCATACCATGCTCCTCATGATCCTTTTGATACTTAAAAAAAATTCGAAATAAGATACAGTCTGTAACCATCAATAATACAGCAGTAATATCACTCATGATCTTTGTCCTGTGAATCTTCTTCTCCCGACATCGAATCTCTGTTTTCCTTTACCCCTTCCTTTATTTGATACAGGGTTCTCCTTCTCCCACCTTTCATCATCTCTGTATACTTCCATTGCGAGCTCTAGATCATAGTTGGCTTGTTCAAGATAGAGAATTGCTATGTCGTACCTAATAGAAAAAACCAATATATTAGCTTTCCTTTTTTCCCACCAATATTTTTCATCAATCACTTTATTTGAACATCCTCCTTCCCATACAAACGAAATCTAAACACTTGTGTACCCCATTCCCTCACCCCATCCCAAAAACACCCCATCCCCTCTAGATAGCCCCAGAAAAATATGAAAACTTACTCAAAAACTTTACACACCACCATAAATTTCCTCACGATTCCCTTCCTCCTCTCCTCTTCTTCTCCTTCCACAGGCCGCGGGCTCAGGCTCTCTCCCCCTTTATACCACTCCCCTGGTATGAGAATTGTTTTCCTCGCAAGAAGTAGGTGATCACTCGTGATTCGATTTTTCTTCCGTAGGACTTCTATTGGAATTTTGTAGCGGAGGGAGAGAGAGAGAAAGCGTGTCGTTGGGGTGGGCAAGGTGATGGATCGTATCCAAAGTCTCTGGTGCATTGAGTGGGGAGACCGGGGTTTGGGTCTGGGGGTATATTGTGGAGTGTGTTTGAAGAGGGGGGAGGGGGGAGGAGAGGGGATGAATAGATTCGTAAGAGGGAGGTTCCTCTCTCGAGGTTATGTCTCCACCCCTAACTTGGCAAAAGGGACAATAACTTCCGAATCGCTCGTTGCCTTCTATACACTCTCCACATATAATTCGTCCGCAACATGATAACTTTCTATCTCCTCTTCTGTTTCCCTCTATGCACCTTCCTCCCCTAGCTTTCCAAGCCCCCTCTTCTTTTTCTCTCGGACCATCTTCTGATTCGAATTGCCAGGTGTCCGGCTCTTGGTTATAACTCAGAAATTGTTGTCTATCCCCTTCCTCGTTGTTCTCCCATTCGTTCGTATATGTTGCAGCTTTTCCCGAAATAACACTCCCTTCATTCTTCTCTTCATCAGAACTCTTCCTCCTTGATTTAGTATAAGAATCACTCTCTGCTGTAGACGCTGAATAAGAAGGCGGTTCAATCCCTAATGTCCTACTGGTGCTCGTTATTTCCCCAAGCAGACGCGCACAAGTACAACATGCCTCTTGACTCATTGTATTCGTTAATCTCATATTCAGTTTGATATTTTTATCAGAGGTAGATCGAAGTGAATAGAAAAGCAAATAAAAGGGTGTCTATTGTTGGTTTATTTATGGTTTGTCTTCATTGTAATGTTGCTGCTGTTGGTTATATTTGCCCCTCGGTTCGGGACATTTCCTTATCGGAAGTTCTCTTATCATGAAGCTAATCCAGATATAAGCGTAGTTCTGTAAACGTCATTAAGGTTATCGTTTATCGGTAACTCCTCCTATGCATGATATCAATACTCAATAATTAATCACTCAGCACTCAATACTCCTCGAATGATTGATATCAATACCATTGCATCCATTTTAATTTCATCATCTACTCTCAATCTACTTCTTCGGTGATCGAAGCTCTACCATATCATCCGGTACATATCTAAATGTATGAGCTCCAATCATTCGTATTCCATAATCCCTCTTCAAACCAGCCAACGTGACCCATTCTCCAAGCTGCCAAACCGATACGATCCTGTGAGCATTTCTCTTCCCCTTCAGTTCCTGTGTCTTCTCGTCGTATTCTCTATTTCTCACTCCATCGTCTCCGATCACCACAGTGGGGGACTCCCGCGCTTGCGCCGACTCGATCTCGCAGATGGATTCAATCGTACATACAGGTTGCGGGGAGGAGTGCCATATCCATTGAGTGAGAGGACTCCATCTGAACTTGCGGAAGTCGGATGTCTTTTTTTCCTTGAGGATTGGCTGCATGTATTCTTTCAGTGTTATCATGGCATGCTGAGGTTCCATCGGTCTGTTATTGCTAACTATTGCCTCCATATTCAGTGGAGGGAATACGCTGGATTATCCATCTTCCCTTATGGGCCTTGGTCTCGAATGCTTTTTTTGTCTTCTTGTTCCTTGGGGCTTCTCAATCTGGTGGAGCGTTGCCCACCACGGCCTACACTGGACGAAGAAACATATGACTCCATTGAAGGAGGACGTTTCCGAATGTTCCTATCCACGGAAACAATAATTGTGAGTGACTGGTCTTTTATAAGAATAAAGTGTGCATGGTTTCAAAAGCTGCAAGTTATAAGGTTTGTACTCAAGAGGGAAAATCTCATTTATTCCACTTCCGCGACGTTGGCTACTCTTGCCTTTACTTTACTCACTTTTTATCTACCTACCCAGCTACACCAACACCCGCAAGTATCCCTCCCTAGCACAAAAGCACATCCACCAAAAGAAGCATCTCAAGACGCTCAGCAAAAACCAAAACTAACAACCACCCCTCGAATCACTAGTGCCGGATTATCACGTGGTTGAGAGCTAAAGGTAGAGCTAGAGAGTCGGGTAGGGTTTGAAGGATTTCTTTCCAGCGGGGATTCCTCCCCTCTTTACATACATTTGACATCCAAATTTTAACATTTCTTACTTTCACTCCATCAATATCATCAACATCATCAACATCAGACAAGAACCCATCCTTACATAAGTATCCTTCCACAATATAGATAAATATATTCCCGAGACATGCCAAAGTTACTGATGTTGATAGAGAATGATGAAACGACACCGCAATACTTTAAACCTAGAATCAAGTTGGTCTAACTTCTCTTGTTTTCCTGTAACCTCGAGCCACCATATTATGTCGATTGTTCTGGTGATCTGTAGCTAGATTTAAGGCTAGCTAATTTTACCGCCCACCTTCTCAGCGGTCCATCCCGAGACGTCGTTAGTTGTAGTGAGTACACTGGTTCGGTCGGATATGATAGATTTCGAGTGGTTGAGATTAGCACTTGGATATGAAGAATCACCACTTGCCAATTTGGGTACGATAAACATGTTATCAATTTTTTTGGTATATTTGTGCCATTAATTTACATTTGAGCGACACCCCACTGACGGGTAATATCTACAGAAACACTGCACGACCATACTGCAAGTAGGTTACATATACAAGGCCTATTGTAAAGCTACATTCATGCCAGTGTGTTTGGCTCATGCCTCATGAGTCCATTAGGAACAGGGGGGGCTCCATTTGGAAGCTCGGAGTCATGTAATAGGTGAGTGGGTTCAGCAAAAGATTCTTGACTGACACCCTCTTCATTAAGTGATCTAGATCGGTCGGAGTGTGGTGGAGTGATACCAACATCTTGATCATGATCATCCGGGCGATTGCCTTGAGGAGATTCTTGATAATTTGGTCCCGAGTTAAAAAGCCTTTGTGATCTGTTCACATCTTTCTCGTTACAAATTAGCCGAGAAAAATCTCGTCTTGGTACTTTAGGCTCAGGGAAAGGTTTTGTGCTCGTTTTTGTTTCGAATTTCCAACGTGTAACTAATGTTCCATCCATATATTTCTGGGGAGCAGGCCAGAATGGATAGCGAGGATCATAATCTGAATCCTGTTCAAATTTGTTAACCGGAGGGGTGCCCAAAGGCACAAGCTCGTGATATTCGACTGCCATTTCAAGACCTCGTAGATGAGGAAAGTTAGGCACAATGAACATGAATTCAGATACCTATAATAATGTAAGCAAGGGTACCATTTTCAAGAATACAAGACACATACTTTTACGAAGAAAAGATCGAGTCCAAAGAATAAGGATTTGGCATTTTCATCTGGAACATGTGTTGAACCTCCTCCAGCATCTAAAGTAAGACCACAGGAATATTTTGCGAGTACGAGGGGCCATATCGATTCTTTAATGTCCATATCTAATGGAACACGATCCCATGCCGTATCTATTATGAATCAGTCAATGGCCACTTTCTGAATCACTCGTTTACTCACATCTTGATAAATTTAGGTCTTTCTCTCCCAGAAGCAACGCAATATCAGTATTAAGCATCCACTGCTCTCGAGCACTTGAATGTCCCGTTGCTTTTGGCATGATAGTGTCATATCGGTATCCTTTTATACTTCTGAACTTGGGTAAGGAAGCGATTCTGGGCGTCTCAGCTTGCTGAAGTTGATCAAATTCTCGAAGTAGAAGTGGCAGTTTTGATAACCTTTCTGCTTCTTTCTCTCGCGCCTGTCTCGCTTTCTCGAGTCGTTCTCGCTCTTGCGCAGCGGCCCGGTTTTGCTCCAACTTCTCTCGATCTATTCTTTTTTGTTCATCGTATAGTCGCCTTTGCTGTTCTGCCCTTTCGCGGTCTTCCTGAGCTTGCCGTGCTTTCCGATCCTCTTCTTCTTGTTCTCGCTTGGCATTTTCTGCTTCCATGGCCAGTTTTTCCTGTGCTTCTCTAGCTTCTTGAGCCTCTTGAGCCTCTGCCTCTTTCTCTCTTGCTTTCTTCTCCTTTGCTTCTATTTCTCTTGCTTCTCTAGCCTCCTTGTTTTCCTTGGCCTCTTTTGCCTGCTGTTTGGCTTCCACAGCCTTTTGCGCATCCCTAGCTTCCCGTGCTAACTTTGCCTGTTTCTTGCGTTCCAAATCGATTGAATTTGCCAGCTCAATTTTATGAGCCTCCTCGCTCTCTGTGTTGAAACGCGCTTCACACTCTCCTGTGCCTTTAGATAGCATTTTCGGTGTGTTCTCCTTTGATGCTTTTAAGACTGGCGTGTCCTGGGAGGATGTTGTATCAAGATTAGACGGTGAACAATCAGTATTTGAGTTTGATGTGTCCTCTTCTACAGGCAAGTGCTTTGAATGTCCCTCCAACTTCCGGCGTTTAGATGGAGCACTATCGACCTCCACGGTAGCCATTATATCAGTTGTGCCAGCACGGGGCGGTGTTGTGCTCCGACGTTGCCGTTTTATTGGACTCTTATCACTACGTATAGAGGCAAGCCTATCTTTAGAGGTATCTCGTTTTGTACCTTTAGTTTTGTCATGTCTTTCGCCCTTATCAAAACTCGCCTCTATGCTTGAAGGTTTTGGCGTCTGATCTTCATCGGTAGGTTCGCTTGGTCGCGCAATGCTTGTGTGTCTGTGTTTGCCATCCGCATCTTTCAACTCTTCTGCCCCGCGTCGATCTGGAACAGATGTCGTAGAGACGTTCGATATAATACTTCCACGCCTTTTATCCCGCTCGCCTTTTAATTCCTTGCCAGAAACAAGCTTGCGCCTTGGTTTTGTGGGTTCATTTTCAGACGACACTGCTGCAGCATCAGGTTCAGCTACCTTTGGCGTTTGCAATTTTCTTTTCGGGGGACCTAAAGGAATGCTTTCCGTGTCTGAAGTAGGATGTGATGCGTTGCTCTCCTCCTTTCTTGGACGCCCTGGGCCCCTTCTTGCTTGGTTTTGCGCGTTATGACTTTGACGGAGTGAAGAACTGCTGCCGTGCTGTCCCTTCTGTTGATCTGTGCTCGTATCCATAGCTTTTGAAGGACTTCTTTTCCGTGATGGTGAAGATCGATCACGAGCAGCCCTTGCTGGCCGTTTGGAATCACGACCACGATCAGCGTCTCTCTGAAGCTTAGGGGAACGAGATTTAGAAGGCGACGATTTGGCTGGCTTAGAATAGAAAGCATTTTTGAGTGTCTCAACGACTATTTCGTAATTGTGGCCCCCCCTCTCTCTCTCCTGTGCGATTTCATAATAGGTTTTATTTTGCCATCGCCTAGTCGGGTCAAAATCCTTTGCACTTGAAAGTAGACATCTAATCACTGCTATATGTCCTTTGTGAATCGCGCAAAGCATTGGAGTAGACCATCGGGGATCTTCACCCTTTAACGGTTCGGGGTCACGATCAAAATTGCCGAGACCAAGGAGTAGCTGCACAGCAACTTCGTCGCCAGCTTTTGCTGCTATGAGGAGAGATTTCGCATCCTTTCGGCTCTGGTTGATATCTAACCATTTGTTAATATTGCCGTGATCGCCATTCTGACATGCTTCACGAAGCATGTCCACCTTACTAAGGTCTCGGTATAAATCTTGGTCCGTAGTTTTGTTTGATCGTGCCCGCATGCGGCTTGAACCACTCGGATATTCCGAGGTAGGGCTGGGACGAGGGCTCTGTTTTGAATAAGAATCGTGATCTGCACTTTCTTCAGTCATCTGGTCGCTCAAGTGAGTATTTCCGGAGGCGTCGCTTTTGGTCTTAGCTTCATCAATGAGTTGCTGCAGTTCCTCCCTCGTCTTTTCGTCCCCATCGTAAGCCGCTGCTAGATCACTAGGCTCGTCACCCCCCGCCTTCTTTGCTTTGCGCGGGTTGGCACCATGCTCCAGAAGCATTTTCACAACTTCGACATGGCCATTCTCGATGGCATCATGAAGTGGTGTGTCACCAATTTTATTGACTATATCAACATTGCATCCTTGGACCAAAAGTATTCTCACTATTCTTACATAACCTGCAAGACTTGCGGCATGAAGTGGCGTGTTCAATGCATTGTCTCCTAAATTCAAGTCTTCGGGGTGCCTTGTTAATTCTTCTATTACTCCCTGGCTGTTATCCTTGCGGACAAAGTTCAATAAAGGAGTTGCGCCTGAAAAGTCGACTCGTTTTTTATGTGTATGGAGGGTGGCGGGTGACATTGTGGAATCCCCAATAGTTGTTCGTTGCCGCGGTCGGGAGCTGCGTGGGTGTGAACGGCCACTAGCAGAAGAGTCGTCAGATTGGTATTCGCTATATTGAAGAGGGGTTGGTCGTTTCTTGTGACTTAAGCCATGGGCGGACTTTGACGGAAATTGAGTCGAGTTACTGCGTTTGTGAGAACGTCCATGATGGGGAGACTCGGATCGATCCTTTGTGACTTCTGGAATAGTTTCTGCATTGATATCCATAGTTAGAGTATTCTCTTTGCTTTGTATACCATTGAATGCTGGTTTTCGATCTTCGTGGTCGACGTGGTCATCACCAGAGTCTGATGTGTTCTGTTTGTCCCGTGGAAAAGCTCTATCGACCGACTTGGCCTTATCAGAAATTCCAGAGGGTGGTGATGGCGATGGCGATTTGTTGATTCCCAATTCTTGCGCAGGAAATTTGGGAAGAGACGAATGTCTTTTGTCCTGTAAATTGGGTGATTTCCTCTTGCTCGGATGAGATTTGCTAGATTCAGATGAATCTACTTCAAGAAGTCTTAAACGTTTGCGCCTTCCTAAATGGTTTTCGTTCTGAGAAGGCGCTTCCAATGATGAAGTTTCTCGTTTCCTCGACTCGGATGGCTTCGAAATATCCTCATCATCACTTTTATCTTCATGTTTAATCGATCTTCGGGTTTTCGATGGTGAATGTCCATCTTTTCCTGGCAAGACGATTGTTTCTGCTTCTGAATCACTTTTCACGTCAATATCATCAGGAGGCGCATCGGGCATATCCACATCCATTGTAATCTCTGACTCGGTCACAATCACCTGTGGAGAGTACTTTTTCCCGGAAGGACTCGAAGAACTTTTAATAATGGTAGTGGTGGAGTTGGAATTGGGTTTATCTTTTCTCGCGATAAGGCTGGTAGGCAAGTCCCCATGTCTTGTAGCCGTTGTTTCCTCATGATCTTGAGTGTCCATAACATCTAGGCTATGTGTCGCTGCGTCCTGCAGAACATCCTGGGCTGTAGTATAATTAGACACTTTGATTGTATCTAATTTATAAGGACAAGGAGAAGCACCCGAGTCCTTAAAAGAGGTTGTTTAGATTGATTGGATGCGCCGACTGATTGGGTTGTCGCAGGAAGAATCGCAAATGGGGTGTGGGCGTTGTATCTTCGAGGTTTTATGCGTGGTGAATCATTAAACAAGATATGGAGGATATCATTAAATTCGTAATCATGGATCGTGGATCTCTTTTCTCGTATGAAATTTCAATTATTCAGCCAGGTAAGGTATGGTATGGCAGATGATTTGAGGAAGAGGAAGTATGAAGAAAGAAGAGGTATAGGATGATGGGATGATGGGATGATGGGTTGTGTGTGTGGTTTTGTTCATGGGGTGAAGGAAGTTTGGTTTTAGTCGAGGCTCTGGTCTAGCAAGTAGTTAGGTATACCTAGTACTTGGGACTTGGGAAGAAGATTGAATTGAATCAACTCTTCGTCTTCTTCGCTACTTTCTACTTTGTTACACTAAGAAGGCACTAGCATTACGGTGACCCATTGGACCGAAGTGGAAGTGATTGCCACAAACCAGCTGGACACTGGACACTGGACACTGGACAGTCACGGGGAGTGGATAAAGGATGTGGGAGGAACTTTGATTATGATAGCATAAGAAGGAAAAATACTCGAATACTAGGTGCTTAATAAGTAGGTTGGTGACTTACTGTACGAGTAGGAAGGAGAGCAAGATATGCAAGAATGGCAAGAGACTAGAAGAGCCAGGAGAGTAAGAGCAAAAACCCTTACTCGAGTAGATAAAAAAGAGATGTATCAGTATCTTATATGGGCTATTTGTAGTGAAGAGACCATTTACATGAAGTAGGTAGTAGACTAGTAGTTGTACGAGTAGTAAGTAGTTAGTGTTGATAATAATATATAGAGTACGTAACTAATAAGCAGTTGGTTCTTCTCTATTAAAACTACTTAGGTATCTTTAAAGCCAAAAGAAAAATATAAAAGGGATGGTTTATAGATAAGAGATATATATACTTTATTTAAGTTAAAGCTAACCCCTTATTTAATATTAGATACTTAAGGTAACTAGATATACCTAATATAAATATTATATTTTATAAAATAGAGTAAGAGAAAGAGTCTTAGAGAGTATAGATAGTCTTATTATAGTATTAATCTATTTATTTAAATTTAAAAACTTAAAAATATTATTTATTATTTATTCTAAAATAATATAATTAATTCTTAAATAGTATAATTTATTCTTAAATAATATAATTAATTCTTAAATAATATAGTTTATTCTTAAATAACAATATAGTTTAGAAAGCTATATATTAAATATAAAATATTAAAATATATCCATAGAATAATCCAAAATTGAAAATTCCTAATCTAATAATAAAACAAAAAGAAAGTTAACCTTCTCTCTCTTATTAACTTTTATCGACCGGTCCCTACTCTGTATACACAGTAGACATTATTCAAGTACAACGCATCAACTACTGTAGTAGACCACTTTTTTTCTCTTTAGTTTGTATCAAATTATCCTCTCTACCCAACCGAGCTCCTCCTGAGTCCTGAGTGGAGTAAGGATTATCATGGCCGAGAATCATAACAATAATGGCTCAAAAACTCAAAAAGTGGTGCTTTTGCTGTTCTCTTGGTGGAATAATTGGATTAACGGTAATATACCTACACTAGTCGACTTAAAGTTGACCGTACATTAATTACTTCTCATGTAGTGCTTGTAGCGTACAGTAGTAATAACCTTGGAAGTGCTAGTAGTTCTTATTTTATCCATATACTCGTACTCCGTATTGTCACAAATAGGTTTAGACTTAAAAGTCATTGACAAGCTTACTTCATTGCATTGGTCCGGACTCTTTCCCTTTTTCTTTCTACCGCGGTTCTCGATGGTTTCGCTGCTTCTCCGTCATTGGAGAGCATCATCTCGATTCGATGCTAATTTTGGCCATGGAATTTGCATTTCTTGCCATGGCATTCTTACACTTTCGCTGTCCTACCTACACATCCTATCTCTTCTTTCACATTTAACATCTCGAATCATATCACTCACCTACCTCATTGGTGTAGCAACCCCCAAAGTACTGTATGTACGTACAACGAACAAATGAATAATCAACAATGGATTCTCACCACTTAAACCTGCCAGCATCTCTCGGCGAGACTCAAATCAAGGCCCTTCCCTCGAAAGCCTATTATATTTCCAATTTTCTCACCACAGACGAAGAACAGCTACTCTTGCAGAAAGTAAGGAAACCCATTCGTCCTTGTCGCTTCAAGATCTGACATTTTGCAGATTGCAACAGCGCCAAAACCACGATGGAAGCAATTGACTCATCGTCGCCTTCAGACGTGGCCCTCGGATCTTACAAAAAACACTTTACTGGATGCGCCTTTACCTAAATGGTTGATAGATCCGGTTGTTTTCTCGACTCCTCTCCTTACCAATCTCGCGCGAAGAGGAAGGACGCCATATCTTTAGTGATAGTCCCCATGGACGACCAAATCACGTCCTAATAAATGAATATCTGCCAAATCAAGGAATTATGCCACATAAGGATGGATCCGCTTATTATCCTGTGGTCTGTACTGTAAGCTTGGGCGCAAGTTTATGCTTGGATATATACGGGGACAAAGAAGATGGGACAAGAGAGGAGCAGCCAAGATGGAGGATTCTTCAGGAACCAAGGAGTTTGTTGATTACAACAGATGAGCTATACACAAAGTATTACCACGGAATATCTGAGATCGAAGCGGATATCAATCTCAACTCATCAACAGTTGCCAACTGGGAGCTTTTACGGTCTGAAGATGGAATCATCAACGGAAGATATGAAAGACATGAGCGACTAAGTCTCACGTATCGCGACGTGCTCAAGGTGTCGAAATTGGGTGCTAAGCTGGGATTATTTAGTAAACGCTGAGATGCCCTATCTCAATGTCCAAGTCTTCCTCCATTCATCTTTCAAGCTATCTACGGCAAACTCTGACAAAATCTCTCCTCAGTACACACATGGAACCATTCTCCATCTACCTATCAACTTATCTACGCCAAACTTCTCAACATACCACTTCCTCGTCGAATCTGCAGTCACACAGAGATTTGATATTACAAAAGACAACCCCGCCAGTATGGTTCTGTTTAAAATTTGCCCTTGAGGCGCGGCTGCAATGGTAATCGCGATATACACCAAACATTCGCTAGTGTAATGAGGGCAGACGATGTGGCGGAAGAACGGGTGTGAGGGAAGAGTATACTTCTTCAAACTTGCCAAGTGCACATGACAGTCATGCTGAATAACAGATGCAACCACAAAAATAGGAAGTGCTACGCAAGTCTTCAGGGAAGGCTTGGAGAATTCTACAAAATCTAATGGGTTCTCGATTGCATTGAGTGTGGCTTTGGTAGTTAGTCACTACCCAAACGCTCAGAGTCACCATCACTCACCAATACCTTCAATCCATACCGAAATTCCCATGAAGATATAGTACGCAATGCCCACTGCCCAAAGTCCCACCCACATTTTTGACTGGGAGGGTTTGGTGAGCGTGAAACTCTCATACAATCTTCGGCTGCCCTGAAAGGCCATGAATCCCCATGCCAAAAGCACCTGGTTGATCGTCATTGATCGTGTAATATCGTCTTGAGAATAAGAAGCAAGAAATCTGAAAGCCGTGCCACGTGTGATGATTTGGAACGCCCAGAAGATCGAAGAGGCCACGGAAGCAATATAATAATGAGTAAACCAAGTATGGGGAACTTGAATAGAACCAATGGCTTCCAGAATACTAGTAGGTTTGGTCTTGATGGAAGTGCCATTTGGAGTGATACCTCGACTGCCATAGTTCATGACCTGCTGGCGGAATGAGGGTATCAAAGTTCCACCTATATCAACCGTGGTCCCTAGAAGGAAGAAGGCTATGCAAATAGTTGAAATATCCATGGATTCTACTGTTAAATAAAATTATACCGAAAATGATGTTTGAGTGAGATTGTTAGAAATTCATGTTCGTGGCATTCTCGGTGCGCTATGCGGTATGTGGTAATTCGTGCCTGAGGTTAAAAAAACCATGCGATCATAACTACCTAGAAATAATTTTTGATGCAAGAACCCCACAATCAAATTCACATCACTTCAATTCAATTCAAAATTCAGAATTTAAGACCCAGGAGATTTACACTATATTCCTTCTGCCAAACTGCTTCTCTACCAATACAAACCCTTAAATAAGTCATCTGGATCTGACCAGAAAAATCCGCAGCCATGTCGACCACCGCAGATAAGGTAAGTCTCTCCATTCGCAGCCTTTTTCTCTCAATGCTAATACCCCGCTCCAGATCAAACAAATTGAGGATGAGGTATGCTTCCAGGATCCTATCGAGTCGACGTCGGTGAATCCTAACGGAATGATAGATGGCCAAGACGCAAAAAAACAAGGCGACGAGTTTCCATCTTGGTCAACTTAAAGCGAAACTGGCTAAGCTCAAGAGAGAGTTGTTAACCCTTCGTCTAGTGGTGGAGGAGCAGGTGTAGGATTCGATGTAGCACGTACAGGAGTCGCCAGTGTTGGATTCATCGGATTTCCATCTGTGGGGAAGAGTACATTGATGAGCAAACTTACCGGACAACATTCAGAAGCCGCCGCATACGAATTCACAACCTTGACTACAGTACCTGGTCAGATTTTATACAATGGAGCAAAGATACAAATTCTGGATCTTCCTGGTATCATCCAAGGGGCCAAAGATGGAAAGGGTAGAGGTCGACAAGTCATTGCAGTCGCTAAGACCTGCCATTTGATCTTCATCGTACTTGACGTAAACAAGCCTTTAACGGATAAGAAGATTATTGAGGACGAATTGGAAGGATTTGGTATTCGAATCAACAAGTCACCGCCCAATATCGTGTTTAAGAAGAAGGACAAGGGTGGAATTAACATCACCAATACTGTCCCAATGACGCATATTGATCATGACGAAATCAAAGCTGTCATGAATGAGTACAAAATCTCATCCGCAGATATCGCCATTCGTTGTGACGCCACTATCGATGATCTGATAGACGTACTAGAGGCCAAATCAAGAAGTTATATTCCTGTCATTTATGCATTGAATAAGATTGATGCTATATCGATAGAGGAGCTTGATTTACTGTACAGAATTCCTAACGCATGCCCCATCTCTTCTGAGCATGGGTGGAACGTTGATGAACTGTTAGAACAGATGTAAGTTTATGATTTGAGAGATTTGTACTCCATTTTGCCTCGAAATGCTTTCGATATTTCCATCCATTGTTGCAGTACTATGGGGCTATTATCGACTGGCCCATGAGAAGATGCAAGGCATTTCTTGCCAGGGCTCGCAGACTCTTCTGATTGTTGCCATTGCCTAACGACTTAATCCTAACTTTGAATAGGTGGGAAAAACTTAATCTTGTCAGAGTTTATACAAAGCCCAAAGGCAAATTGCCTGATTACACTGCACCAGTAGTACTACGTTCCACCAGGTGCACAGTTGAAGATTTTGTAAGTGGCTTCATCATTATTCCGAGAATAACGTAACGCTGCATCCAGTGACTGACTTAGCATCGAAGTGTAACGCAATCCATAAAACTATCGTGGACGATTTCCGCGTAGCTATTGTTTATGGAAAGTCTGTAAAGCATCAACCACAACGTGTAGGACTTAGTCACGAACTAGCGGATGAAGACATCAGTAAGTTCCTAATATCAACCAATTGACTTGAATTTTGACTAAATATTTACGCAGTCACAATTGTCAAACGATAGAAGACACCGAATAGAACAATACGGTGTGACAACCAAGGCTCTTCCGGTTGTACGAACAACGCGGAGAATGATGTCGAAGAAGCCAAGTTTCATCGAAAGACAAAATAGATGAGCTGATATGTACATAATAGCAACGTTTATCGGGAGTCTATGGCGTCAAGTCTCGGTAGAGACACTTTCGGACTTATGCCGCTTGCTGGACAATGTAGTAGGAGAGTCTGGGGTGCTTAGCTACTATTTATCGCTCGCAGGTTCCTACCTGCGTACCGTCGCGCCTGCTCACTTGATACCAAAACACCACGGAGACAGTCGATTTAAAAGGGGCAAACGAATACCCAAGTGAGATTTATTTAAATTTCCCATTATCTTTTTGAATGGATGACTTGGACAGCTCTCCGAATACAGAAATTTACGATTTTATTATGTATCGCATATGACATAAAACCATGAGGTTTGTTTTTGTGATTATGAGTGACGGTGGCGACCTTTATTGAAGATTCTTTCAAAATTCATGGATAGTACAAGGATTCTCGGGCATAATGTTGCTCTATATAGTTGCTAAAACATGAGCGCCCAGACAAGTAAGATGTATAGATGGTTGAAGATGATTAAAGATGGGGGTGAGGGGTGAGGGGTGAGGGAGGGAGGGACGTTGGATTAGCGAGGTTGGTGAGGCTATAATTAGTGAGAGTAAGGCAACAGCAATGTTTACGGTACGGTACGGTACTGTATGATATGGGAATAGTATGGTATGTAAAGGGTACGGTACAGGATGCGAATTCGTAATGCGTAAGTGGAAGGGAACAAAATGAAATGAGATATAGATGATGGAGATGATGTAATGTGATGATGATATATTCCATGGGATTGGAGATGGGTAGACAGATAGATAACTGGAAACACATGCTTATATGCCATCAGCTTTTTTTCTTATAAACGTCTAAATTGAGGTGAAAGAAGGATGGGGATTGTTGATTTGAGTTGCACGTGAATATTTTAGTGAGTAAGTGGATGGATAGATGGATGGGGGTTTAGGGGGAAAGGCGAGGGAGGAGTCGGTAGTATGTAGATAGATGTACTTTGAAGATGATCAAGGTAAAGCAAGACAGAACAAAGGCAATCTTCTGCCCAGCGCTTTTCCCTCTTGTTGAGCTGAGCTTAGAGGTGTTTAGTTCGGTAGGTAGCAATATTGTAAGACGCACGAAATCCTCCATATGCCTAGGTATATATCCAACGACAAAGCTAATCTGGGCTAATCTAATTTCCTCACACGACTAGGCATACAGTACGTACGTCTGTATGGTGTATGTTGGGGAATATCTGAATAAATCGCATTTACTTAGACTTCGTACGAATAAGGTATCGTTGATCAGTATCTCACTGCTCCGCCTTCATCATCATCATCATCATCATCATCATCGTCATCACCATAGTCATCATGATCATGATCATCGTGTTGATATCGCATTCATAACCTGATGAAAGTACTGTATGAGTGTGATGGTACTGAGTTTTTGTGTATGTATCGCATCGAACAACAAATCAGATCTAACCCGGAGGTTAGCAAGTAGGCAAGTAGGCAGGTAAGCAGACGAGGAACGCTGCAAGTACTATAAGTACCTAGGTAATGTAAGCAAGGAAGCAAGGAAGCAAGCAAGCAAGCATGGCTGCACAGACTTTTTTGGACCTTTACATCTACAGGACCTAGCATCTATCTACTGTATCTCGGCCCTGTTCATCGGGACATTGCAGATTGCAGAATGCGCAGATACAGGACAGGACAGGTGTTGCAGTTGGCAAGCGGTCAAGCGCTCCCTGGCTCACGCACGCCCTGCTAACTCCGAGACTCCGCAAGGTGGTGAGGTTAGCTGCTCTTCGGCGCTTCGGATAGCGTACTCGTGCGAAGGTCGAGAGACGGTTGACCCTATGGAATCCATGCTCTCGCATGTCCCTCTTTTTTTTCGGCGGCTACAGAGGGGTTTTGAGCGGTCGATTTTTCTTTTCTTTCGCTGGGATGGATAGTCCTTCGGGATGAACTGTTCGCTTGGCTGGGCGGTCTAGCTCCTTTGGGGGTTTGGTTGGAATGTTTGGGGGTGAAAAGAGATGGGTTACAAGTATCAAATGAATTGAATGATTGTTGATTGTAGTTTGGAGAGTGTTTGAGAGGGGATCGTTAAGCGAATCTTGCTTCTTCACTCGTCGCCGCTTTGGGACGTAGAGTATTTGGAGATGAAATGGAATGGAATGGAATGTAATGTAATGGGAACATTGGGCATTGAGGATTTGGTTCTACTTGATGATCTGGAAGGAGAGTTTGAAAAGGCAAAGTTCATGATATGAAGGATATCTAAACCCGAATCAAGAAGGTCTTCATCAACCATCAAACCAGTTTAGATGTTGAAGATGAGCAGAGCAGACGAAAGAAATTCTCTCAATTGCCGCCGACCAAAATCGTCGATGTAGCTAGAACCCTTAGGTTGATACGAAAAGATTTGAGCAATGAGTATGCATCATGGTGTAATGTTTTGGAAGTTTACACGACAAAAATTAACGAAGCACGGAGAAATGAAATGAAGTGAAGACTTATGAAGTTTGTTTTCTCGTCATCGAGGATCTGCAAAATCCCGAGGTTCAATGAAGTGAGTCCCTAAGTTCCGTACTTCCTTCACCGCTGTTGGGTGGTAGTGATAATGAGGAGGTTGCAGCCACGCCGTACGGTTTGAGGAAAGGAACGCGTTTATTTTTTTGGCTACCCTCCATCGCTAGGAGTTTGTTTCAAACGGCAAATACGCCACATATGTATTACTTTTCTTTTGTGATTTAGACGGTGAGTGAAGAAGTTGAGGGTGTGCGTTCGTGAACGGTGACGATGCCTCATGGTCGCTTGTGAAGCTGCTCCGTTGCCCTAGACGAAACGTAAGGTAAGGCTCATTTGATCCATCTCCGCTGAAGTTTCGACAAAGAAATAATAAATATAACTAAAAAGGGCATTTATGAAATGAACGATGTTGCAGGGGACAACTGCAAATAGATTTAAGTGAATTGTGGGCCGTGAGGATTTCAACCGGAATTTTGACACAAGAATGTGCTGTTGGACCAATGGTTGCGAACGTGAATGCTGCACAAAGATGGGGAGCCCAACTTCAAATGCGAGGTTCCTCCACACTCGGGGGTCAGGGTTAGCATGATGGCACCGTTTGATATGGATAATGGAGACGGAGGGGATGGAATGGTATCTGTCGGTTAGTTTCAATGGATGTCTAGTAACTCATGCTTTGAGCGGGAACGGGGAAAAAGAGATATGGGCACTGTATGTATGGAGGCCTAAACACTTCTGAGGATTACAGAGTACAAAGTCAACTCGCTCAAGAGAAAACTGCCCGAAATATAACAGTACGGCAAGGTAGAAAGTCAAAGGAGATGGATAGTGGGGCTTTGGGATTTCCAAGAATGAACCCTGATCCGATATGTACCGATGCAATCGATGCGATACGATAGCTAGGGAGGAAATCTGAGATGAGATACGATTTCGGATTTTGCGAGCAAAGTGAACATGAGGCAAGATGGGATGGGAATCATGGGGTGGAATGGAACAATGAAGACGGTCATGGCCATATCTGTACCCGTACCTGTACCTGTACCTAGTTTGGGTGGGTGGGTTACTCAGGGGCAATGCAGATGCAAATGCAGTACATGAAATGGGCTGCACCAGCGAGCGCCCCGAGAGTGAATGAAGCCTTACCACTAAGCTGAAGTGCAGGAAGGTCGCTGATGGTTGCAGCAGATATCTGTACCTCTCATCCATACAAGTTTAGTAGGTAGCTACCAACAGTTGGAAACTTGGGACGAAATATGGATGGCACTTACTTTAAGGCCCCCAAACCTGAATTGAGGTGAAGCTGTCTTGTGGATAGGAAAGCAATGCATAATGATGAGGCAAATGCCTTGTGATATCTCAATTTGGAGTCCAAAACTTGGGACAAGAATATCTACGAAGGTAAACTTTGCCTAGGTACTTTAGAGTACGGACCTTTTCTCTTCTGCACTGATCCTCTATCCCACAAGGGTTGTAGCTTACGGCAATGAACGTTCGGTCTTCTTGGGTTTCGTTCAGTTTGAGGTGGCTTGACTAGGTTTCGGAGTCTGGCTAATGTGATGTGGGTGAGATAAATGACGATTTTAGTTTCAAATGGCTCACTTTGTAACTTATTTAGGGAGTAATTCGATGATCGTCAAAGTTGTGCGGAAAACGAGCTCTGATTGCTCTTTGGCTTTTCCGGAGCCCCTGTCGCTACGTATTACTATGAATTCGCTATCAACAATGGTAGAGAAACTTTGGCGAGCCGAGAGGATGAAGGGGGTTTAGAAATTGTAAAATTGAGAAAGAACTTAAAAGATCCAACAACAGGAAAGTATTACCAATTGACTTGAACAATCAATTAGATACCGGTAGGTTATGATATGACTGACAATAAACATTTCAAATTTTATTGCTCTTACTGCGGCAATTAAGTTTAGTCAAGATAAAGTAGCCTCCCCAGTACTAAGATCATTTGACGGTTTTACCTCGTCTTTTACTTCCGGGGCGTACCGTCGATTATCAGCCTAGAAGCTAAAAGCAAATTCATGAGGTTCATCTCAACATTTCATTCGCCCAAATCCTGGTTGTCATCCACGATATTCAGACAATCCAGTAAAACTTTAGGCCTCAAGCAGTTTAGTTTCTTCCCCATTTGAATCAGCTGAAATGAGATGCGAATTAACATTTAACCCATTTGGATGATAATCATTTGAATAAACCCTTGGAGGGAACATGGAAAGCCTCAACTTTCAATCTTGGAGAAAACGGGTGAAAGACTGAGAGTGGACCTTGATGTACATTTTTGCTGAAGAAAGCTCTACAACAGGTCGAGCTGATTAAAATGAGATACTTTTCCTATCCACTCTTAACAATGAAGGTTCCGAATCCCGTATATTTTGACTGTAACATCTCCACATGCATATTAGATGTTCGGCGATTCCTCGACTAGTTCTTATGGTAACATCAGCAATTACAGCACTTGAAAGTTAAGCTACTTTTGAGGACTGCCATGCAAACATGCATACTAGGTATATATATATATATATGACATATATGATGAGATTATCATTTTCGCTTCTCACTAGCGGAATCTCTCCCACGAAATCATTTATTTGGCTAAAACAGCAAATCAAGCACGCTCACAACTTCACAAGTCTTCATTCGAGTCTTACTTCGTACTTTCCCTGTACCTGGACCTTACTAAACCCTAGTAAACCCTACCTGAATCTTCCAATGAACAATTCTTATCCTTGTAAATAACTTCTTTGGAATATTTTTCATACCAATCGACTTTCCCTTCTCTCTGAATTTATCTGATCTATCTTCTGTCTAGCTGTTCACTGTGGTTTCATTGGCTCTACACCAAATTCCATACGTCCCCCCTTTCAATTCGCTCTCTTATTCTCTTCATCTACCTACCCTTGCCTATCCCATCATCCCATTCTCCACGCTCGTTCATTGCTCATTACTGTACTGTACTTTATTCCTGACCCATAGCTCCAAGCTTCCATGATTTGGAGGACGAGCTTGTTAAGAAGAAGAAGAAGAACCTTACCTAGCATGGCAACAAAAGAAAGCAGACCTAGCATTTATTCTCCTTAGTCCAATTGATCCCCACCATTAATCTATCTATCCAGTTCCCAAGTACTCCCTCTTCCTGCTGCTGCGGAACCTCTACCTTGCAAAATTCCCATAAACTCACTTAGTGACCTACTACCACAAAACCCAAAAAGTCTAGGTTTATCTCCTACTCACATATCATAACGTTCCATCCATCCACCACACATTACATACATACATCATACATCTCTTCTTATTGCGCGCATTCCCCAGCATAATATTCATTGCAGCCTTTCGCATACGCCTCGTGTTTCTCCCCCTCTTCGGCATTGCAGTGGGCATTTCCCAGCATTTATTCCTACCATCCCTTGTCGCATAATTGTCCATCTTCTGCCCCATCTACCGCAGAGTACCATCACTGCCAAAGATCAAGCACTCCCACACCCAGAAGTGCATGTTTCCTTCGGCTTCGCGCGTCTAACATTAGTTCAAACAAATTCAGAATCTTTCACGCATTTGAAACTCTACATCATCTAAAAAGCAGCCAGATTCGCTCCGCTACTCCTGCAGATTCCGCAGGGTTCATATATATAACGTTGTCAGGAACCACGCTTCGCTTTGCTTATCATGCATGCAGTATCCCGCTCTTGAGGCTTTCAACGTCCTTGATATCGTACACCTTACGCAAGGTTTTTGTACCATAAACAACTTCAATTGCCTCGGATTTCTGGAACGTAAGGAAACACCAGGAAAATTGTTCGTTTAAACAATATATATTATAGGATGCACGAATCAATGATGGCCCATATTGGCATGGACCATGAGCAACATCACAATCCACAAGAAAATGGATACGGCGGTGAAGGCGGCTGGCCGGAGATGGGTGGCAGCTACAATTCTTCACAACATCAATCACCAGTTTACGAAAACAGTGGCCAATATGGCTTTTTGCAATCTCATCATCCAATGCCTACTGAACCTCAGTATCCAAGAATGCCCCCTCCCCCGCCTCCGCCGCCAGCGCCGCCGACCTATCATACACATCACCAGCAACTTCTTCCTCTTATCATGCCAAACCATCCCACGTGGCCGAGTATGTTGACAAATCCAGCAAATTCACAAGCACCACCAGTTGCCATTCCTCCCGCAAATTCTGGAAAGCCACCAAAACTACCAGCGATTCATGCTACCCCGACTCCAAGGAAGACACTTACTGACAGTGATCGGAGACGGATGTGTCAATATCATGAGGATAACCCCACTGTCAAGCAGACTGAAATTGGAGGTAGGAAATTATCCAATTCTTCCTGTGATTTTATTGCTAATTTTGATTTCTTAGCTATGTTTGGTGTTGAACGAAGGTATGGTGTCATAGTTGGTATCTGGCCATGATTTTAACTAAGAAAAATTCAGTACCGTCTCTAAAGTGTTACGCCAAAGAGAAAAGTATCTTTTCCCTGAAGATCGAAGCTTGTCTCCGGTTAAACGAGCTAAAGGAAAGTTCCCTGACATCGAAAGAGCCCTTTCGAATTGGGTGCGAAATACTCAAAAGCAGGGAATACCTCTTACCGATGCTGCGATTAAGGAGAAAGCAAGATTTTTTGCCACTACTGTTGGCAACAACGAGAGCCATTTAAAAACAAACAGTACCAGTTGGCTTGAAAAATTCAAGCAAAAGAATGGCATAGGCAACCTTAGGCGAAGGGCATCCGCAGCCGATATTGGCAGTCTTTCCGAACGCATGGCGATCAATATCGACTCCAGTAAAAGTTCTGGATCTCGTACATCTAATGTTGTCTCGCCTGCTTCACCCTTACAGTCCCCCTTGTTGTTGGCATCGGCCAAAAGTAGCGAGGACCTCAGGTCCCATCATATTCATGACAGCTTGAACAGCTATTTCGATTTTACCCAAACACCAAGCTACAAGCAACACTCTAACTCTCACAGCACGGCTTCTCTATCTAGCGCATTCACCGATAATAACCCATCATCATTTTCTGGGGGCCCAACTAGTCCAACGACTCCATTTGCATTTTCTCCCGATGGAAGTTCCGGATCCTGGATGCCGTCTCAACAATCTCGGGTAACACCACAGCTGACAAATAACAATAACTCGAACTCTGGAGAAAATCTTAATAATGGTATGGATTCAAACAATCCGGGTAGTAATTTCCAACGTCCGAGAAGCCAGACCTTCCCCACTTTAGCGATTGATCCTTTCATTCATCGCCTCGCAGGGCACAGATCCTATGACCCCGAAGTATAATCTACCGGACACGGCCCCTTCATCGGCAGTCGAATCGCCTGTTCATGAATTAGGCCCTCCATTTGGATTGGATTCTGCAATCTCGCCACGGTCATTACATCATAGCAGTAGTAACAGCTCTATGGCTCACCCACCTGCCTCACTTACCCCTATCAGTGGACTACAATCGCCTCCTCATCTCTCATCACCGAACTCACCTACCCAGGATGATGCACGCCGAGCGCTTGATACTTTACTTAATTTCTTTCAGCAAGCACCGACTGGATTAGTTGATCAAAACGAGTATCTTACTGTTCTAAAATTAACAGAGAAGCTGCGGATTCCACAGCAGAATCCCGGTCCGTTGCCAGGCGGGTTGCATCGTATCTCGGAGCAGGAGCAGGAATGTGAGAGCCAACCACAAAATATGAAGATGGAGCAATCCACGGCCTGCTAGTGGTGGATTGCTCATCTCTCCTGCAATTTTACTGGAGAGGCTCTTTAGGAGACCTGAAGACCTCGTCTATCGAATCAGAGCCTCTCTATGCTCGCTTTATCTCTTTGTACATCATCGCATTTCAAGTATACGGTTCCAAAGTCAACATTTCTCGGCGTTATTTTCATCACATCTTTACAACTTGTACATAAACTCCCGTCTTCTTCTTCTTACTATAGGCAGCGATCTCTCTTGTGTCACTTTGTCTCACTGTTCCTTGATCTTTTTCCCAATCAGAAAGTGGATGCAATGTGCTTACTGGCGCGACCAAGGTCAGTGGTTTTGAAGGGAGCCAAACCACAGAAAATGTTTTCGGATGAATTTTATATACCCAACCAAGCTTACTCGGTTTCAAGATTTTTCTTATTTACACCTTCAACGCTCACGCGAAATCATCAGCTTGGTACGACCTGCTTGCTTTCTCGCGGTTAGTTATCCCTTTCGGCCTTCTCTTACGTAGGGTTTTCATTCCCCATGCGCTTATTATGCCCCCTTTGCCTTGGAGAAACTCCTCCATTATACCCCAAACAGCACGTTTTCCTTTCATATTCGGCTTTGGGGGGTTTTTTGTTCACTATCATGTATTTTCATATTTTTGCATATCTCGAGGGAATCCGACAAGGCATGGGTATCCAGGGTCTGCCCTCTTCTAGGTACCTAATGGTTTAGAACTCGGAGCCCCCGAGATGTTGGCTTCTCGCTCGGAAGACCACCACATTGTATGTACGGCTTGTTTTCGCTATATAACCCCTCGACGTCTTTCTCCTGCGACTTTTCTTCATCGTTCTTCTCATGGGGCGGTTTTGTATTTAAGAACTTTCTTCTTCATTCGTTCATGGTATATAGTCGTTGGTTGGTGGAGATCGTTCGTTCATACTCCTATATGAGATGAGACGAGGCGATCAGATAAGACGAGATTGTATGAGTGGATTTGATGAGAAAATGGACATGCATGGATGGATGGACGGATGGATGGAAAAATGAAATGTCTTATGGGTCTCGACCGTTTTCATTTTTCTTTTACATTTCAAGCTAGCCATCGATTACCTATACAAAACAACAAAACATACAAATGTAATGAAATTGGTGGTTGATCTGCTACAACTTCTGGACATTTGAAATCGCAAAATTTTGTATCACTTGTGAAGCCCTAATGCGCAGGTGAAAAATGTCGTGAAGTGTATGATGTAACACAGTCTATTTTATCTTCATGAATAAAGGATGGGTATCTAAACTTCAACAAAAGACGAGCTTAACTAAAGCCCACATTTAGAACTAACTAATTCAACCTCTCATCCAATAACTCCTGCACCCCCTTCTCCCCCAACTCCGGTATCAGTCTCATGATGATGATTTCCACAACCCCATATAGCAAATGCTTATTACAATACACATCCCCAAACACATTTAATACCTCTTCGACTTCTCGGATATGTCTTTCATCCTTTGAGAATTGGGCTGTTTTCGCTTCGACATCAACATCTATATTAATACTAAGGTTGTTGATATCGGAGTGTAAAGAAGCACGACCAAAATAAATATCCCTCACTCCTATTGGTATCAAGCCTAATATAGTCTGTGCACATTGTCGTCGTATTTGCACTGTTTCGGCAGGAGTCGGAGGAATTCGACCTGGTGCGAGTGTATTATTGGGGAAGATGGATTGACGGAGGGTGCGGAGGAGGGGGGGCAGAAGGGTGGGGTCTAGAATATAGGTGCGGATTTGGTGAGATAGGAGTCTATGAATGCTTGTTAGCTTGTGGATTTACGGTCGCTGAAACATTAGGTAGGTCGGCTTGAGGGTGTTGTTTATGTTGGTACTGGGTATCAAAGAAAAGGGATGTAGTGACATGGGTGAATGAAAAGGATGGCAATGGAACGCAGTAAATAATTTGATAGATCGTATGAGATAAGATATTGATGAAATGCGTAACATTGGTGACCTTTCTCAACAGCCAGGCCACTTGAGCTGGGGGATCAAACACTCGCAACGAAGTCACCGGATATTTTGCACTCCTTGGGCCATAATCTAGATGGGGGCCACAAAGCAGAGAAATGTGAAAAAAGTGAAGATCTTCCAGGTTTGCAAAAACGGGAAGCGGCAATTGACTGGACTAGAGGACGCTTTTTGGTGGGGAGGAAAGATGCGCAACCTTGATGCGAGGCGCAGTAGGATGTTTATGTCGTTATTAAGCCGGGCGCTTAGGGAAGACTATCGTACGGCACGACTCCTTTTACGCACCAAAATTCGAAGCACCACATTCCGAAACGTAATAACAGGGATGAAAAGGGCAATTCAATACGGGCAAGGGGAAAGGTTAGTTGGATACAAATGATACAGGTCCGAAGGATGATTGGATTTGAGGATATGACCGCATGATGCGAGTGTACACCATTTCTTGAAGGAAATTATCAATCCATCATTGAGGTTACATTGCGTTCTAGTGGCTGACGGCTAGGCATCTGAGGAGACTCCTCATTCGGTATTCTGCAGGCCCTTGTCACGCATACCGATAACGGGAACTAACCCCTGATGCTGAACAGCCATTGTTAAACGATTTCGTTTCTGTAAGTTAACTGGAACGTTTCTGATCCAGTGACCGAAATTTCATGCGGTGTGATGTATAGATGGGCTGATAGACGCCGATAATGGGTTCTGGAACTTCGGGACGAAATGAAAAATGATCAATCATAGACTTACTTGTCAATCATACCATCTGTATCTCCAATTTTTCCAGGACCGGTAATTGTACCCCATTGAAGAAGAGATAATGTGGCGCTCAGCCATGGCATGCGAGTATCCATATCCAGCAAAGTAGAGACGCATGACCACAACTTCATATTGAGAATCGGCCGCTTGAGTGGTTGAGCTCGAGTCCAAGGTAGGTTCATCGGCGGTTCCGAATCCTCGTTCGGCAACGATAGGCCAGTGGGTTTCCTTGTGGGAGGAATACGAGACGGTAATGAGGATGAAGTTGCAACAGCAATTATTATAATCCGGACCGCGGCGAACGCCAGAAACAAACACTGAAGAACTAGCCAAAAGGTTTTCTGCATCGATTTGCCAAAATTCGAAGTTTTCATACCAATGGCTTTGATATCCAATAAGCTCGACCTGGTAATTCGGGATTTGACCTGTCAACTTGGACTTCTGCTTTAGATTTCGGTAATCGGGCTTGTATTGCTTCTGCAATCTTCATGATACCTTCCCATAAGAGCCCACGGTTCGCATGCCTTACCTCCAATGCCATTGCCCAATATCATCTCCGAAAATATTTGCCCAATCAGGGATGTCAAACAATCATTTTCGAGATCTTCCGTGGGCAGTAGAACGGCTAAAAGGCCATGAACAATTAACTGCCTATACGCAGCTTCATTATTAGATTGTCCCTTGATTGTATCAGGATCTTCATCGAGCGGGACTGGAGATAATGGCGCAAAGGGCCATAGCGAATGGTATACTTGTCGCGGGTTCACCGAAATTGGCTCTGGATGTAGAGGGTAGTGCGATGCTCTATATACTTTTCGCAGTTCATTAGCATTTGTCACTTAATGTATCTCATAAGGTAGCTATACTTTTAACATGTGTGTCCAACAAGTCAGGTAGTTCTTCAAATAACAAGCTCTCCAAGTCCACCTTCCTTAACCGTTGTTCCAAAGCTCTGGTACAATGCGCAATAATCTTCACCACCTCCTCCACAAATACTTGATCCGGTGTAATCTTTGCATACCAGGTATGCACAAATTCCCTTATTATAATCGCTATGAATGCGTACAATTCCAGATCGACCTCGTTACTACTTGTCAACGGGGGAAGTATCTCATCAATTGGAGCCGGGGAACTACGACCCTTTTCACTCAGGTGTGAGCATAATGTGCGACGTATGAACAGCAATGTAGACCTATCCGAGATGGTATCTGTAGAGTGGTTCCGGTTGATGGAAGTAGCGGCTGGGGTGTTAGGTCGAATTGGTGAGTTTGCTGTTGCTATCGTCTGTGGAGAGATAGCAGCGGTAGTGTTTGCAGTTGTATGAGCTTTAGAGCGAGGCTGAAAAGGTGTGCGCACGGGTACGCCTGCCATTGCTTGGATACGATTGATTGACTGACCACAGAATCATGACGAGCTGAACATGATGTTATGATATTAGATTAGATTGATGATGATGATGATGATGATGATGGTATTTTGGATTATGTTGCGTGGAGAGGCTGTAACTTTCGAGGTGGGTTATATATTTGTGATGCATTTCGCTAGCCTGAGGGGACAATTGGACATGGAAGGCTAGGGAGGACCAATAAGATGTTAGGCCTTGTTGTACATAGAAACTGTGTCACGGTCTGAAATTTTACACAAAAGAAACAATCAACAACAATGCTCATTGAGAATGAAGTTATCCAGACACGCCTAGAGCAAACTTATCGTGCAATAAAGGTTGATTGCTTCTTGAAGTATTTATTGCTTTCCACGTTTCTCTTTTCCCACTGCACCGCTCAATATTCTAGGAAGCACATTGGGCTCACCGGGAGGAAGAGTTGAGTGGATATGAGACTCCATTTGACGCTAGTTTCCTTCTAATACGATGCTTCTATTACTTTAAAAGAAAATTATATTAGTAGTAAATTTTCAACTGTTTTTATTAAAAGAATTAATTTTATATAATAAACATTCTATTAAATTAATACTCTATAATATAATAGAATCTAGTTATAAGAAATCGAAAAATTTAACTATTTAAAAACTCTTATATTTAAGATTCTTATATATTTAGATTAGATAATAAGGTATTAATAAAATTATATAATTAAACTTAATTATATTTTTATAACCTCTAATAAATTTTTAAAAAAATTATATAATTGTAACGGTCATATCACAACCGACATAGAAGGAGTCAGCTTTAAAGCTAATACCCTTAATATATTAATAAGAACGATATAGTTAACATTACTAATGTTATTAATAAAAACGAATAGTATAAGTTTAGCTATAAATAAATAGTATTAAATAGTTTAATATAAATCAACTTTTACTATAATATATGTTTTTTGCTATATAGTAACAAATCCTAAAAAAACAAACCATTTTATATTATTATATTTAAAATAATAATAATTAAATAAAGTTAATCATTATTCTATAGTATATAAATAATTAGCTTTTAATAGTATTAAAACCTTAAAACAACTTACACTTTTTTTTCTCTTTTCTTTTTTAATTTATATCTTTTTCAAACTTTTAATGAATTTAGAATTTGTTATAAGAGTATAACAATTTCAGGCTTTTTTTAAAATAGAATATTAGTTTTATAAATATTTTCCTTATAAATTATAAGATATTATTAAATATATATATAATATCTATATAAACAAAAAATCATATAATGCTAATAATATTAAAAAAGCAAGATAAATAAAATTAAAGATTATTATAAAAATACATTTTTTATAAGATTAAACTATTAATAAATTAATATTCTAATTAATAATAAACGTTTTTCAAAAAAAATCAAAAATTATTTAACAAATTTGCTAATTTTTGGAATAGTACTAGCACTCGCGGAAAATGAATTTCCAGACTATGGATTCTTCGAATTTTATTACTTAATGGGGGCTAGCCCCCAAGCCCCCAATCCTCACTTCGTTCGAGGCTGATAAAATTCTACGAATTCATAATCTAAAAATTTATTTTCCGCGAGTGCTAGTATTGATAATAATAATAATAATAATAAATAATAAATAATAATAAATAATAAATAATGAATAATGAATAATGAATAATAAATAATGAATAATGAATAATGAATAATGAATAATGAATAATAAATAATGAATAATAAATAATAAATAATAAATAATAAAAAATAAATAATAATAATAAATAATAAATAATAAATAATAAATAATAAATAATAATAAAATAATAATAATAATAATAATAATAATAATAATAATAATAATAATAATAATAATAATAATAATAATAATAATAATAATAATAATAATAATAATAATAATAATAATAATAATAATAATAATAATAATAATAATAATAATAATAATAATAATAATAATAATAATAATAATAATAATAATAATAATAATAATAATAATAATAATAATAATAATAATTATTAAAATTTAAGAAAGAAATTATTTTTAAAATCCTTTATTATTATATATTTATTTTCTACTTCTTTAATTCTAATATAATACTCTTATATTATAAATATATATCTTAGTTAATTATATTCTATATTAAATATATTATTTTTTTATATCTTTTTTTCTTTCTATATCTCATTTTATCTTTTTTTAATATATTTTTAATATTATTCTTCTTAATGTATTTTTTTATATAATTCTTTTTATTTTATTTAATTTTTAAATCTTTTTCTATTTAATTTAAAATTTAGGTTTTATAAAAAAGCTTTATAATTTTTATAAATTTCTTAATATATTCTTAATTATATATAAATTATACTTAGCTTTTTTTATTAATTATTTATTATTTATTATTTATTATTTTTATTATTTATTATTTATTATTTATTATTTATTATTTATTATTATTATTTATTATTTATTATTTTATTATTTATTATTTATTATTTATTATTTCGAAATAAAATAGGCCTATATGAAATAGCCGGAATGGAATGATCGGAATGGAATGACCGAAATGAAATGGGCCGAAATGGAATGGCCGGAATGAAATGGCCGGAATGGTTGACCACCTTCGAAATGGCCAAAATGGTCGGAATAATTAAGCTCTGAAAGCAGAACGGAAAGTCGGCATTCAAAAATTAAGGTTTTTTGTTTATTAATATTCGACCAATTAAAATTTTCGCGGAATACTTATGATCAATTACACGCGCCGCTAAGGATTTAAGGTTCATATTTTTGCATTTTGAACCTCCTATAGTACAAGTATAATAATCACATGACACAACAAATTGATGAACTAAGATTCTTCGAATCCATTAAATATATTAAAAAAAGCAGGGTAAATTTAATACAAAACTAAGTTTAAAAGCAAAGAATAAGAACTTTAAGGATATATTTAGCAAAATTAAATAAGAACTTAAATTTTAAGAATACTAATATTAATTAAAACTTTAATTATAAAAAATACTAATACAATATTAATAATATTATAGCAAATATTAAATCGATTACAAAAAAACAAAATAATATTATTATAATTTTTAAACCTTATACAAAAATTAATACCTATATAAATACTTAAATTATTATTTACTAAAATTATAGAATAAAATAAAATAGATACATTAGCAATCCTATATATAATATTAAAACAAATATTGTTAAATATATTATTAAAAAACAAATAATATTAAAAAACAAAACAAAAATTTATAATTAATAGAATAGTAAACAATATTAATATAAAATTCTAAATGTTTAATAATTAATTATTAATATAAAAAAATCAAAATAATAATAAGCCTAATAATTATAAATAGAATAATAAATTATATATAAATCTAAGTTTTTTAGTAATATAACTAAAACAATTAATAATTGTAATTACAAGTTAAATCTAAGCTTAATTACTAATTGTAAAATCCTTAAATCCATAAAATAATTAAATACAATTATATAATACAATATTAAAAATAAATAATATAGAATATTTTAACCCTTTAATAAAAAATATATAAAATATAAAAGTAATAATAATAGAAAAAATAATAATATATACAAAGATATATACTTTTATATTTTAATTAAAATATTTAGTATTAATAAATAATAATATAATAATTATAAAAATCTTCTTTAATTGTTTTTAAAGTATTGCTTATATATAGCATACTATAGAATTAATAGATATTGAATATACATTAATAATAATAATAATAATAATTACGTTTTATAATATTTTAAAAAAACGGTTTCGAATATATCTAAGGATTGTAATGTAAAATTTGTTAAAGAATAAATATTAGATTAAAGATTTATAGGAAAATTATTTTATTAAAAGCTTTTCTAATATAATATTACAAAATGTAAAAGTAACTAAAATGTTCTTAAAATATAATTAGTTTTATAATAATTTAGAATAATTTAATATCGGATTTTTAATTGTACATTAAATGTTTTTAATTAAAGATATAATTAATTAAGTTTTTTAAAATAAGTTAATGATTTAGAATTGATATTCTAAACTTTTGTAGATAGATTTTTTATAAAAAATAAAGATTAACAAGAAATCTGTAATGATTATAAAAAAGACAATTAAATAACTTAACGTTAAAATAATAATTATAATTAACCTAATTACAAAAGATTTGCGTATATCCCTCATTAATAAGGAGTTGATTACCAGAAACAGCAAGCGTTACCCACTAGCGTGGGATACCAAAGACCACAGGTCCCACAGGGGGGCTGTCACGATCGACACGGAAGGAGTCGGCCTTAGAGCCGATACCCTTGGTGTATTGGTAAGGACGATATGGTTAACGTTGCTAATATTGTTGATAGGAGCGGATAGCATAGGCTTAGCTATAAGTAGATAGTATTAAACAGTTTAATATAGATTAGCTTTTACCACGATATACGTTTCTTGTCAATAATAAATTATTACTTAGATTATTCTCTATTAAAATTTATATAATAATTAATAGAATCTTTAATTTTATACGAGATTTATAATAATTTATTTTATAATCTCTTAAAGTTAAAAAATCCCGTTCCCTTATTAAAAAATTACTAAACTTAGAATAAAAGTCTCGTATATCGAGGAATCTGTGACGAATATCACGTGCCCAAGGCACGTGATATCTCATCACGCTAAGCGATACTATATATAAAAAGATCTCTTCCCTTATTAGCTTTCTTATTCTAGTTAATCAACCTCTATTAACTTACTCTAGTATATAATCGTAATAATATCTAGGTTTTTAATATATATTCTAAATATTATTTTTATAACGAATATTACGTATTTAAGCACGTAATATACGCTTACCTTAGTTTAATCTTTAAATCAAGCGATATTATATATAAAAGAGATCTTTTAAAAATCTCTTATCTCTTTTTAGCTTTTTTATTTAAATTAATTAACCTCTATTAATTCGCTCTAGTATATAATCGTAATACGTAATATCTTATTATACTTACCTTAGTTTAAAATTAGCTTAAACTAAGTAATATTATATATAAAAGAGATCTATTAAATATTTTTTCTATTTTTAGCTTTCTTATCTTAATTATTTAATCTCTATTAACTTATATTAGTATATAATCGTAATAATTTTAAAATAAGTTTAAAAAATATCATTTCTTTAAATAGAGATAAAATTTATATTTATAATAAAAGTTTATTTACTTCTTTATTAAGATAATTTCTTTTTTATAAGAAATATTTTATTAAATAAATACTTTATATAATATTATAAATATTATTTTTAAAATATTCTTTATATAATAAATATACTAATAATTTAAAACTTTATATTATAAAATAATTTTAATACTTAAAATTCCTTTTATATTAAAATAAAATATATAATTAGAACAAAATTTAATTATAAATTTTAGACATACCATACATTGTTTAGCGGTTGCGTACTTTATATTATATAATTATCGATGGGAGTACTTCCATATCATGCGCAAATGGAAGGCTACTTCTTGATAATTCACGTCAAGCATTAATAGCAGCACTTCCACACCATGCGGATATTTCATTAATGGAAAGACACTTTTCCGAAAGTAGCGTGCATTAAGAGTTCTTGAATACATACGGAAATTTCCGACACTTCCGCATACATACATACGGAAAGGAGATTGGCAAATGAAAGTCCCTTCATGGTATCATCAATTTATTCGCCATCTAGCTAGGTATACTACACACGCACATGTTTTACAGAATCAACCTCCCGGGCTCCTTTTCCAAGACAAGCTTGAATCTTTGCATAAAAATTGATGCAGCCTCCAGATCAGTTTCCGGGACATTTACGGAAAAATCATCTTCTGCGACAGGCTCAGGTTTTGGGACGGAGCGCTTAACTGGTGCCGCTCTTGTTACGCCTGCTAAGAGATCATAGATATCGATATTATTTTTCTGCTTCGACAATTGTGAAGCCTGAGCCTTTTGGCGTAATGAAGCGTTACTCTCGGGTAAGAAGTTGCCTCTGACACCATTCACCGCAGAAACTTTGTCGAGTCCGAGGACGGAGTCAAAGAGTTCGTCGGATGTTGGCTTGTAGTTCTTTGGACGAGGGAGGTCATCGTTCGCGATATCTGCTGCACGCTCGATGAACGTCGAGAGAGGTATGTATACACCAAGTGTAGACTGTATCCTCTGTTGAACTTCGACAGCTGCTTTCATGGAGATTGTGTGGGCAACACGGTGAAATGTGATTGGTTTTGGAGCTGGTGTATCCTTCTTGGCGGGTGTAGATACCTTAGGAGGAGCGATCTTGATATTGCTGAGATCGAGGTGGGAGAGTTTTGCGATTTTTTGCGAAAGTTCAGTAGGATATGAGGGAGATATTGAGCCCAAATATGCCAGGACATCACCTTTCAATAATCGGTTGTTTGGTCCACTAGGTGTCATCTTGTCAATATCAGATGCGTCCAAACCACGCTCGTGAATCAAGTGTTCGACTGAAGGAAGGAGAGGATATGTTTGTTTCTTTGCCTTTCCAGGCGATTTCTTCGCAGGCGCAGCAGTCTTCGCGGAGTGATTTGAGGTAGGTGGAGCTTCAGCCTGTGATTGAGAGGACTTTGCGGGATCTGGCTTTGAATTCTGTTCTTTTTGTGATGGCGGGGCAGCATTCTCTTCAGCTGGTATTTCTAACGAGCTCAAATCATCTCCAGATTCAGCGAGAACTCCAATCCTTGTGCCAACTTTGATTCCCTTGCTACCATCTCCCATTGTGATCTTTGCCACAATACCATCATCCTGAGCCTCTACATCCATTGAAGCCTTATCCGTTTCGATTTCGAGTAGGACGTCACCAGCCGCAAATGAATCTCCTTCCTTAACATTCCACCTTGCGATATTTCCCTCGGTCATCGTAGGAGAAAGAGCCGGCATAGTGAAATTCTGAGCAGCTAGACAAGCCGCAGAAGTCCTGAACCCTATACTCATTAAATATTAATCTCCCTCCCTCAAATCAAAATTTCGCGGGAGTAAATACTAACCTCTAGAAGAGGCATCTTGTCGCAATCCCCTAGCGGTAAGTCTAGCAGATACACGACAAGCTATCGCGAAAGATGCCATACTGTCTTTCGCAGATATAAAACCCAATTAAGAGTTTTATTATGAAAAGATAGGTGAGGTTGAAGATATTAACTAGATGTTGAGATCAACAAATGGGATATTTCGGGAGAATACTACGCTAGGCCAATTGACAGGGGTCATAATTTCGCCGGACCTCCGATGTTTAATTTTTTCCGTCCCGAACTGCAAGCTTTGGGTCCCGATTTCTTTTGGTGCATTTTGTTCTCGAGGTATGGTATGTTTTATTTTGAATTTTTATATCTGAAGGGATAAGTCGTTGCTAATACCTTTCAGATGTCCGCATTTTCAAGGGGGTGTATTAAGTTACACTCTGCGACCCTTAATTCCTCTCGAAACTTCCTCCTCACATCTCCAAAATCATGTCCAACCCCTCGATTCTTCACCTCAACTTCCTTATGTCGTTCCACAGCCAGGAAGCCAATGGCAATGACAACACCAAAACCAAAGTCAAAACCTCAACCCAAGCCTAACCCGAAGGTCGCAACCCAGTCTCAATCTCCCGCATTAGTCGCAGCAGATTCAGCACCGCGCCCTCCAAAAATTCTCAACTATCACACTTATGCAGATATCTTGGCCGCAAAACCTCATACCACAATTCTTTACCAAGCACCATCACATGTCGGATATATAACAACCTCTTACTTGGCCGGGTTCTTTCTTATGGGATTTGCTGGTCTTACTTGTACGTTTACCTGTTCCATTACCCCGCTCCCCTTCCCCAAGCCTTCGCTAACCCCTCTTTTTTCCTGCCAGTCTGGAACAATTACATCCACATCCCTACCGATATTGCAGCGTGGGTTCCCGTTGCTTTTGGGGGGATATCATTCCTCCTCGCCTGTTGCGGTGGCTATGTCTTCCTTGCTCCCGCTGGCCTTATAAAGTCTATAACCGCCGTTCCGGCCAAACTATGCGCCCACCCTCCAAAAGTCGCTGCGCCCCTCTACGTAGAAGTTGCTCTCAAAAAGCTCATCCCTATTCCATTTATGCCTCCGCGCATTCTAACCCTCGCGCCATCTTCACTCCATCTTACAAGCCACCTTTATCATTCCCGAACTCCGGCCCAGCAACGAGAGTGGAACAGAATAATTGAGGAGAGGAAAAGGGAGTTGGCAGAATATGATAGAACGCATATTATTGGTAGGGGCACACGAAAGGTCTCAGTGGGGTTATTTGAGTTGGTAAGAGGATTTGGAAGATGTTGGACTCGAGAGGGATTTATAGCTGTGAGGGTCACGGAAAGAGGAATGGGAAGAGTGTTGAAGTTAGATGGTGAGGCTGGGTGGGCACAGGACGGAGGGAGAGCCTTGGAGAAGATCATAAAGGTTCAAAGTGGTTAGAGAGGAGAGTTAGATCCATTTGGTGTTAGTGAGAAAATAGCCGAGAAATCGCTTCGCTATTAGGGGATCAAGGGGCTAGATACAACAACATTTGTACAATATAAAAACATCACCAATATACCAACATCACAACACCATGTCTTATTTAAAGACGCAACCATCGTCTGATAGCCTTGATCCTTTATTCTTCGAAACTAGCATCATCTGAAGATTTAAGATAATTACTCTAGACGTACAACTCTTGATTTTCTTGGCGAAAATTTTAGCGAGGGGAAACAACAGCTCTATTGTGATTAGATTTTTCAAGCCATTTGCGGAAGTACCTGGAAATTTCTGGAAGGGTGCAATAGACAAGGCCCATCCTGATAGAAAGCTAAGACAGAACGATTGGATTAAATGGAAAGGTATAGTTTGAACACCGTATGGAGATAGATAATTACGAGAACTCCACTGCTAGCTTGAAGATTTTGCTGTTAGCAGGATCGTGTGACTACGATATAGTTTGCTGAGAAACACTGACGTATGCGCTAGGGTCTCGGCGGCATTTCCACACACTCAGCACTATGCCTGGATTTTAGTCTAACATGCCCCAATACTTTTAGAGAGTAATTGCTATAGCACTATGAAGTTTCGTTCATAGTGATGCCAGTATAATTACTATCATTCTACACCTCTCGGAATCATCACATCTAGTCCTTCTTCATCCATATCCGATCCGTCACCCTTCATTTTACCTCTCACGTCGACAAATCTAAATCTACAATCCAACTTCCACCCCCATGCTTAATACAGATCTCTCAACAAGCCATCACAGCCATGCTAGAATCGAACAAAACCACAGTTCGCCTCGGCAATCGTCACCATCTCACACTGCAACAATCAGCGCTAAACTTTGGATAGAGATTAGCCGTCCAAGAAGCCAGGCCGCGTCCAACTTGTAGATATCCAAACTTCGTTCCCCACAAGCCTAAACTCAAGCTCGAGATTGACGGCATCCACAGCCGGACTTGACAAGGTCACACACACAGTACGCATGCGATCGAGAAACTCCAGGACGTGAAATGGGCAGAAGCTAAACGGTGACCGGTCTCTCGTCGATTTACCGACAATGACAACGCGGCAGACAGCTCGCGGTCTCAGCAAGCGAGGAGCTTGAGTGGTAATGATTGCGAACCGCGGCGCGTACGCATGTTCAGATATGCCACAGGGCGAATAGCCCCCCGGTTGAAGATGGTGGGATGTCGCACCGCTGCACTATTCCGTCATTGAATGTTGTGCTATAGGATAGATATCACAGTGTTCGTAGAATTGCAGAAGTGTCTGGAATCGGCTGTGGAGATTTCGCGAGTTGTGTCTCTGATCCTGGGGTTCGTGTATGCAGGAGATACAGGCAGAATATCAACCTTTTGAATACTGCGGTGTGGTACGTAAAGATGAGACGTGCAATACGAGGGATGTGAAGACCGTGACCACGGTACGCATGTGCATGCGTGTGTTTGGATGAATGAATGAGGGGTAGGGAGAACTTACTTTGAGTATCGGCTACGCTGTTAACGCTAACCTTTTACGAATACTGAGTCAACGGCGGGCAGTGGGGTTTAACGTATCCTCACAGATACAACAGAAGCCCCTGGAACCTTTGATCTCACTTTGAGGAAGGCCGACGTCCTTCGCGGTAGAGATAACCATCCGTACGTATTTCCACACATGCATGCAACACGGGCAATACCCTCCTTCATCAAATCTCCAAATGCAAACCACGGAAGGCATTTCCGCAGCCAATAATGCTGCCCGTACACCGATTTAGAGTACCATCCGCACATATTCCCAGACGAGCAACAAGCAACAAGCACAAAATAATGCCAACGCTCACCCCACAAGAAAGAGCCACGAAAACAAGTGAACAAACAAATCCACAACCCCCAATCACAAGTCCCTTACCAGAAACAACCAACCGCCATCCAGCAACACAACGATACATCCACCCCTCCCCCATCACAGTCCACTGAATCCATAAAAGCCAAAGCCCTGCACCTCGAGTCGCCATCTACCCATCCTATCCACATCCACCACATAACCCACTCCACTTCACGCCAAACCAAACAAACCAAACAAACCAAACAAACCAAAACACCGCACTCCAACTCCCTCCCAAGCGAAGATGCATCGCGACGCATTTCCCGCGCTGATAACAAGCCCGTGATTCGAATGGATAGATAGATAAATTGCAGTTACGGGTATAGTGACAATCAAGGGAAGGGTACAATGACAAGCTTCCCGTGCAATGACAAGCATCCCGTGCAATGACAAGCATCCCATACAAGCATCCCACGCAAGCTGCAGCCAAGAAAGACCCTGTGTTACGTGCGGAGTTTATGATATATATATATAGACATATATATGAGACGAAAGAGACGATATGAGACGATAGATACGATACGATAGCACGAATCATGAATCATCTACTATCTCACCGTACGTAGATGTATGTTGCATGTTGAGTCTTGTGTTTAGGAATTATCTATCTTTCATCAATTCATCAATTCATCAATTAAAATACGACAAATAAACTATTTAAGCCAAACCAAACAAAACAAAACTAAACAAAACCAAACTAAATAAAGCTAAACAAAACCAAACTAAACAAAACTAAACAAAACTAAACCAAACAAAACAAAACAAAAGCAAACTAAAGCAAAACCACAGAGTCTGGACTAGTCCATAGATGAGCATCAATGGAAGAATGGATGGATGAATGGATGGATGAACGATAAGCGGCAGGGTAAAGGAGGCGCTACTGTGAGGAACGGGATGACCCTCTACAGGACAAGCAGAGACTATACCGAGGGAGGAATGCACAGGGAGGAATGGAGGAAGTGGTTACGACTACGGGAGAGGAGCCATGCAATGAAGAGGGGCCGCCTAGAAGAGCTTCATCCAGGTATGTATGGCATGGTACGTACGTGACGTCCGTATCGATCTTCAAACAAGCGAGCAGATGAACAGCAGAGATGTGAGGTGAGGATCCAGACACCGGGCCTGGAGAGATTACCAAAGATGGGGGGGAGGGGGGGGGATTGAACAGATATGGAAAGCGAGTCGACAAGCGAGGTTGCGACATCGGTCACGGAGCGGCAAGTGTTGGACGTGATGGCGCACAATGCACATGGAGTCTAGAATGCGAGACCGAGCTTGCCGGGAGAAAGCCAGCAGGCACGCCGCGGCCAAAAGCCCTCCTCATCGCGCCGCACACACGGTTGTGGCAGACGTGCAAGAAAGGCCTATGCCCATGAGCCAGCCGTGGTCTCGCAAGATGCCATCACGTGCCTGACGAAAACAAGCAGGAATCGAGAGTCACGGTACGGGACACGCATCTCACATGTGAACGGGGACGGCAAAAGCCAGTGCAACGCATGGAAACCCCAACCAAGCATTGGCACCACCGCACCAGTCGCGATCGAACGTTGAACGCAAGCCACCAGGGTCCCTCGTGCGTATGTCCGAGCACACATGTCTGTGTGGTGATGAACGTGTGCAACTGTGCGATGTAGATAGAAGAGAGGTAGGGTGGCGAGTGGGTATCATGGTGTCAAGGAGGGAATGGAAACCAGGTAAGGATCTGTTTAGGATAGAATTGTGTTCTAGACCTGATGTTAGATAGTTGTTGGAGGGGTGGGATGTCATGAGAGAGCGGCAAGACGGTAACGTTATACACATGACAATTCGCACTTTGCTCGAGGTCTAGAATCGCCGGAAGTCTTGAAGTGGGATGAGCTTGAAAATCTGAATCGAAACCGCGAGGACTTCTGTATTGACTGACGACTACGATCTAAAACTTGACGTGCGGTCCATGGGAATACGCTTGTAGATAAACGAAACAAGTTCCCTCGACCGTGCCGTACCCCTATCCCCACCACGCCACTGGCACGATGATCTAAGTTCCTATATCCACATGTCAATTACCCCAGGTGTGTCCTCAGGTACTATCTACTGCTTCACCCGGCGTATTTTCAGTGGGATATACCCGGCAATCAAATTGTTCCTTTCGAGAGGGGCAAATTCCCGGAAGTGCACGATCTTCATCCAAACAAAAACACAAATAAACTGTGCTCATATATCTGAAGCGCATCAAAGATAACATACTATACCAAAAACTGATAAATAGACGACCGTTGCATGACTCTAACTTCGCAGGGAAGGGCAGGTAAAACCCCAGAACAAGCGACATGTACAGTAAAGCGACACCAAACTTTACCTGAAACTAATTGGTAATACAGCACAGGACCATGTATCCGTCAGCGTTTCCCTACTGCAAGGTCGTGTATCTCTACCACTTTTAAAACACCCAGCCCCTCACTACCGCTGGCCATGTCAAAACATATCGAATGAGGGGTACCATATGTCCCTATCTCTCACTCCATCACCACCAATTCCCATAATCGCGCGCTTGAGACCCGCATATACGTACACGTGCGTGCATATATACGACGACACGCTGGCTGTACTTACAGCTTCGTAAGTGCTGTACACCTGTAAAGACGTTTCGCTACACTACACGGACATTCTTATCGTAGGGGAATCTCCGGTTGGGTTGCCATGGCATTTGTGAAGTCGCATGCAGATGATGTTGGTTTGCAGCGGGGTGGGCGCTTGTACCTGTCTGTCCAGACGTACATGAAGCAAAATCCCAAGGCACGACAAATGGAAATGCAAATGAACTCTGTAGTCAGCACGGGAGCAAGAAAGCAGTAGAAAGTCAAGAGGAGTAGGTGGACACGTGATGCTACAGCTACATTCAATGGAAGGATCTATGAATGGCTCTCTCTGCTCGGCTCCTGTTGACCTATGAAATTATTTTCTTGATGTTGTTCGTGATGGAAGATGATTAAGTAGCTCTGACGTGGTACCTACCCACCTACTTACTACTATTGTAGTCTGAAGATGAAGCTGAAGGTTGTTGATGTGTCGTAATATCATTTTTAACTTTCCGCAAGGCGTCATCTGGAATCTTGATATCTGGTTTGGACCGTTTGGGAGGTAGGTATATTATGTGTTGATCTCCAAGTCTCCTTGGCATCATAATACAGTACCAAACAATGAGAGAGACCGTTGATGGTCTGATCTAAAAAAATTTAAAATCGTTCCCTTTCAAGCTTCAACCCCTCCATCATCCATGATTTGAATTCACTTAAACGCCGAATATTCATTACTGTACCCTCGGGGTTGATGCTGGCTGGCCCTGTATGGTGGGGGATTTGCTATTCTAGAAAGAAATTTGCTTGGGTGAACAGTCGGTGTGAAGATGTGAGAGCAATGCAGACCCGGACGTATAATTGGTGTGATATGCAATGATTTTTCATTCGGGGCGTTCAAATTTTCTGTTTTGATGTATGTTGTACCAGTTGTATCGTCAATATTCTTCGTGCGGGCATTGGATGAATGTTTTGGGGGATTGACCGCATATCCCATCCCGACTCCGAGTGAAGGATGAAAGATATTTGTTTGCTTTGTGTTCGAGTACGTTCTATCTCTTCTCCCTAGACAATGTTCCCTAGACAATGTTTCCTAGACAATGTTCCTTAGACAATATTACAATGTTTTGAGGTGTATGTTTGTTTATTTTTGGAGATGTTTTAGTGGCGGGGTTATCTGTTTGGAAAGTAGCAAGGTAGCAAGATCGTAAGGTTGTAAAGTTGGTTGTAACTTGTAAGAGAGTAAGGTGGCAGGGTGGCAGGGTGGAGGGTGGCAGGGTGGTAACTGGTAAGGTAGGTAGAGGTGGGTAGGTAGTAGGTAGTAGGTACAGTACAGTACAGTACGAAACAACGTACTGATAATCTCTGCAACGGTGTAAGCAAGAACTTGTTGAACCAAAAAGACAAAATCTCTGGTAGCTGGAGCGGGAGCGGGAGAGAATAGGGAATGGGAATGGGAATGGGGATGAGGATGGGGATGGGGAATAGAGAATACCCGGACAGGATAGAGAATAGAGAATAGAGAATAGAGAATAGAGAATAAACTCAATAGAGAATGGGGAGTAGAGAATCGAGAATAGATCATACCCAAAACATAAAAGACCGTAAATCGTAAACCGTAAATCGTAAACCGTGTAAACTATAAACCATAAACCACAAACCAACCAACCAACCAATCAACCAATCATAAACTACAAACAATAAGCTGTAGAAGACCGTAAACTATAAACTGTAAGATATAAACCATAACCATAAACTATAAACCAACCATAAATCAACCGTAAACTATCCGTCCGTAAAGATAAGATCTTATCTAGAAAATGAGTGTTCTAAGGTTTTTAGTTTTCGCTGATCGTTTATAGAGTAATTAGAGTACCCGTGGACAATACAATCAATCAATCAATATATTACGGAGCACAATCAATCAATCAATCAATATCAATCAATCAATCAATCAATCATCCATCCATCCATCATCATCCATTCATCCATCCATATCCATGTTATAAGCCATTTTCATCATTTCCCTGCCTCTATACTTCCCTGCCTCCTCCCTCCTTCGCCACACACCGCTGTCCCTGCAACAACAGTTTTGGTCGGAAAATTTGTTTGGTAATTTTCCTCGCGAGAAGGATGCAGGATTATCGAGTAATTTGGGATTTGATGAGCATTGAGCCATTGTCCTCTGCGCAATTTAAATATATCGTATTTGATGACCCCAATCACCCACCCCAATTGCCTCATTACCTGGACAACAACCGTTTCGGTTGCCAACGAACGAGAAAACAAATTGGAATTGGCCGGGGCCGTATGTAAATTCAAAGAAACATCGCATCACATCAGTCACATCGCTTCTTCTCTGTCTCTCTTGCTGCTCTGCTCTGCTCTCCCTTTCCCCCTCTATCTCTATCTCTATCTCTCCTTCGGAACAGTGACATCTCCGACATGTTCGTTGTGTCTGATAATGTCGCAGTTACCCATCCCGAAGCATCCGAGACGTAGGAGAATATCTGGAAAATATGATATGTGATCAAAAGTATCAGATATTGAGAGTCACCTGCTTCATGGGCTTATGATTGGAAAGTTGATCTTGGGCCGATGGGAAGGAAAACCCCACCCACATGGTGCATATCGCATACTCTGTACATGGAGCTACGCAGGACTGTCTGTACAGTACTGTACTGGGACTCCGTGTGGCGTGGTGGATTAAGGTATTCGCGAGGCGCGGCCAAGCTTACATTTTTGACGGCGCATGTAGCACATCGACTGCGGTGATTAGCCCTTTTTTTTTCTTTCTGCTCTGTCATTCTATGACCGGCATATGCTGCGACCAGCATACATGCTTACATGTCCTTCCTCTCGTTTCTCCCCTTGTATTTCTTGGCCTTGCTACTGTAGCCATCCATAGCCATCCATAGCCCTCCTCAGCCATCCATCCAACATGCAAGAATAATTTTAAGCTGTCGAGATGGCTGCACCATATCGTAGCCACCATTTCAACGATGGCGGGGCTGCTCATGCCGAAAGGCGTCATTCCTGTTTTGTTTCCAAGTGCTTTCTCGTGTCTCGACACACCGATCATTCCATGGTATGTGCGTCCATCCACTTCTTCCATTCGTTATCAATTGTGTGGATCAAACATTTAGTGAACCCATAGTAAACCGTTTGTATGGAGTGATGAAGTGATAAAGATGGCATGACTGACCATCAGTCTCATAATTCGACAGTATTGAGTCAGAAACTAAGCGCGCTTGACTCTTCAGATATTCGCTACGTCAAAGTTGCGAAGATTGGCTTTTCACCTGACCTTCTCACACGAGTCCTTGAGGCTGAATCTATGTTTCGTATGTCCTGTAACACAACACACACAGATGTTTGGGGGGGGGAAGGGGGAAAATGTGACTGCGGTCAGCAGCAATGCGCAGAGAAGAAACAGCATGCCATCGTGCCATTCATTGTGCCATCGAATGGCTTGCTTGACGCGTATAGATGATGGAAGATGGTGGCGAAGGGTAGACTCAAAAATGTGTCTTTGGAAGGAGTCACAGCATTGTAAGAAAGTGAAGCGGTGAAGGAAGAAGGATTCGTAGTCTTGGATCTAAAGATGCAATAGTCGAGGAAGCTATCGTAAGAAAAAGAGTAGGAACTTGGAAGTATTCTATGTCTTTTGGCTTCTACCCCAGTCCTCATTCGAGCGTCTGTACTTTCGCAGAATCGTAGGGCGGCTGCAGAGAAATCCGATAATGGTTGGCTTGTATGAACTCTGCACTGGTGTGATGATCCATGTACACATGTACACTAACTACTTGGCCGTTCCAAAATACATTCTGAGTTTGGGGGGCTTTTTCTTCATGTTCTTTTTTGGATCTCAGATGCATTCCACAGAATGCGAATCATGACCTTCTTTATGATTTCAAAAAAGTCAAATCCGGAATGGGATGATGGGAGGGAGGGGCAGGAAAAGATATTCGGTCAAGTTTTCTTTGGGTGGTTGACAGTGACACTGATGAGTGAGTGAGTGGGGTGGGGGGGTGTTTGAGACAAGGATGAAATCAAAAAAGTCGGCTGGTTTGTTGGTTACAATTGTTTGTCTTTCCATAGAATGCCCTGCAAATCATTGTTGCCCAGCTGTTAACATTCCCCATAGAATGTACAGTATATTGTAGTAAGGCCATGACACCCAAGACCATAACACCCATTATGTGACCACTGACCCATAGCACCCATAGCGTAACATCCACCGCGCCGCCCACAACACCCATCAAAAATGTTGGAATCTTTTTCCCAGCTGTTACTCAAGACCTGGTGACCGTGGTGGCTACCTATGCCTAGGGAGAAATCTTCCGATGTATAAAGATCTCTGACCCATTTGGCTTCGATGCTTCCCCCCTGAGATATGCTTTGTGACGTCGTCACGAATGTACCCTCCCTCCCTCCATCTTCCATCGGTACTTCTTCGTTCCAACCGGACCAAACGTGTCCAAACCAAGTGACAGCAGGCACGGCAAAGAAGAGTGCTATCCACTCCCGCCCAAGGACATGTCAGATAAAATGTTAAGGCATCAAGGGACCTTGGAGGGGTGATGGTGGATTCCGAAGACAAGGCGTCAATGAAGGAGATGATGTACATGCTACTGATATGCTTCTTGGCAACCATGAATATCCATCCGGTATCAAAGCACCTTGGGTAGTAAAAGTAGAGTAGATACGAGTAAATGCATGGGGCATAGATACCCGATGCCCAGGTGAGTACGTACTATAGAGACCTCGGGAGTGGTAGGAATGTTGATTTATTCCTTGTTGAAGGGTAAAATAATAGTAAATCTATTGTTTATATAAATATAAGTGTAATAAATATAAGTATAATAAATATAAGTATAATAGATATAAGTATAATTATAATAAGTATAATTATAATTATAATTATAATAATCTATAATTACAATTAAAACTATTTATAAATATCTATAGATTTATATTTTTTTTAAGAATAAAAGAATAGATACTTATTATAAATTAATAATAAAATCTACGAGTGTATCGATTAATAAAGTAAGATCTCATATTAAAATATATATTTTATTTTTATTTTTACCGCGTTGAACTCGTTTGTTTTTATTATCTCTTAATCCTATGATTGATGAGTTAGGTAAGCAGGTTTTTCATCATACCCGTGGACAGTACTAGCATAGCAATTACCATCAACTGGTCAAAGTGTCAACTCCCGAAGTGTCTTCGTACAGTACCTAAGTAGGATTTATATTTTTAATCTTTTTTTTTTAGAAAAGAAAAAGGATTCCAAGGTTCCAATTGTCTTTACCTATATCGGTCTTTATCTCTTTTTATTAACCTTTATCAACCTTTATTAGCGTATTATATTACGCACAGACTTGGTGCAATTGAAATTAGAAAATGCGAACATTCGAAAATTCGGCCTATCAACTGATTTGATTTGATGCTTCACACTCAAATTTCTACTCTACCACTCACTCTAATCAATGATCAATCTCTCCCACTCTTCAATACTCCGTACACTGTGCAGACGCAGTACAGTCAGTAATAATTTTAAACATATTCATCATCCTCACCTATTACATTCATTGTCCTACTGGAGTATCCTCGTCGTCGCCGTCGTATTTCTTGTCCTGTACTCGATAAGTGAGCGCATAGAAGAATAATTACGCAGATCTGAACAAAAAAAGCAATAGAAAAATTCCCACAAAAATCCAATAACCGCTCCTCGTCTCGCATACCATCCATACCCATCCATCCCATACCTGCACTCGGCACCGATGCTGCTGAATGCTGATTACATTCAAGAAATCCATAAATCCATAAATCCAACACTTCAATAACTTTTGTGCTGGTGCTTAGTGCTTAGTGCTTGTTGCTTGTTGCTTAGTGCTTGGTGCTTGGTGCTTCTCTTCTTTACTTCTCTTCTCTTTCCTCCTCTCCTCTTCTCTCCTCTCTCCTCTCCTCTCCCCTCCTCTCCTCTCTCTCTCTATCTGTTTATCTGTTTATCTCTCTGGAGTCTGAACGGACTTTTTCTTCCCCCTCGCAGATTTCCTCTCCTTTTCTTCCCGGGGTTGATTCCTTTCTCTTTAAATACATATCTTTTTTTAATCTTAATTTCGACTCCAGTACATATATTATCTGCACATACACTACGACTTGATATTGCATCTGGCGTCGCAAACTAGGAAGAACCCTTAAAAAGGCCAGGGAATAGATGCTTGCAAGTGGGTATTTGATCTCATATATCCTAGTCTTACACTAGTGGAGTCTTGCCTGTACAACGAAAGAAATTCGACGAACGAACGGCCGACCTCGCTTTGCATATCCATAACGCCTGCATACATACAATCCATACAGAAGGAAGGCCCTCGAGCCTGGTAAACTATTGGTCCCTCGGAACCTTGGACTAATATACTTCGAAAGCGGCAGAACTTCTCTGTTCAGATATCGTCGTCGCAGAACATAGGGAGCGTCCCACCCTCTCTTCGTTCGATCTTTCATTCTCTTCCTTCTCAGTGTTGTGAGAGTCTTCGAGCTGTCTTGCTCCTGGTGTTCCGCACCACGATAAGAGCGTTAAAGAGGTACGTTCAAAAAATCTCCTATCCGTTTTCAATCTTCGTTCCGAAAAAAAAACATCTTCTATCATATGCAGGAGTCTCTTTGTTGCGAACACAAGAGGTAGTGACCGTAGAATTTGATCTCCTGCGCGTGGAAGACACGGGCGAAAAGCTCCATGGCCTTTTGGGAGATAGCTCCAGATGGGATCTTCTTTCCGGTCCATTCACACACGAGATACTACGTTGTTGTCACACCAAATGAATTGCAAACCTTCTAACGACGTTGTGTAATCTGCAGACTGCCCAAGCAATTTCTTTTTCAGCACCTCGAGTCGTACTCTTGCCATACCACGAACATTAACTTTCGAATACAAGGCCCGCTGATAGCCTGGCTCGAAGCGCTTTTTTTCCCCCGCTGAAGGGCTCGACTATAATAATAAATCGAAGTGAGCGAAACATATGCATACTTAACGATGGATACTGAGGATGGTCAGTTCTTCATAAAGGTACGTGGTCAGCACTTGACACACAATTCCATCTGCCATAACATGGCGTGTGCTAATCAAACAACTATTCTACAGAACTTGGCCCATTTTGTTCGTACACATGAGAAGGCTCTCGCCAATGCTTTGCAACTTCGACGCCAACAAGCCCCTAAACATGGCAGCTCAAACAGCATATCGGGTGCTGTGGGAGGCTCTGCTCTCCCTTCTTTAACAGTGACGAACCAGCCGTCATCTGCCTCTTCCTCTACGACTTCTAGTACTCTCGCAGCTGCTCTCTCTCTCCCATACCTTACTTTCGCCTCCCATAATGTTAAACCTGCCAAGCTTGCGTTGACGCCCCATCATCTTTTTTATCTCCTTTCCCGATTTGAGGATCTAGGAGTTCCAGTTGGCCCAATGAATGTGCGCTTAGAAAATCTCCATGCAGACACGTCAGCAGCAAATTATGTTTCGTTTTTAAGTCAGTCTCAACGCCCGAAGGGTCGTGGCTCTGACAATGGATCTGTTCATTCCGTGTCCAGTGTGAGAAGTGTAATGTCAGGAATGTCTTCCTTGTGGTCTAATTTTGGCATTGGATCTGGAAGTTCTGCGGCTCGCACAGAGAAGCAGAAAGCTGCCATTGAAGCTGACTTGAAGTACCTCTACTCGGCCTTTACCAAGATCCCTTGCCTTAGACTTGCTCCAGATCGTCGCGCACGCTTAATCGAAGGTTACGAAGAATTCCCGTTCGATTCCGCTGTTCCACTCATTGTCTTTAAAAATATTAGTGCTTTGGAGATTAGTGATATCGACATTCGACAATTCTACGGCTGGGATAAGCTAGCAGAGCAGTTGAGATCGTTGACTGTCAAACGAGCAGGCGTTGATGACCCAGCCGATCTGCTGATCAATATTGTGTTGGATGATATGGATAAAAGGAGGCGGCGGTCTTCCAAGGCCCAAATGTCACCAACTTCCACCTTTATTCCCGCGTCAAGCCCAAGACGCAGCCCAACAATGCCGCATGCTGAGCTCGTCAAGTCCAGTTCGGCACCTGGATCACCGGATGATCGCAGTCACATTATCGATACAGAACCTCCAAGGGGTTTGACGCGTTCTGGTACAGATATAGCCGAGTTCGGAAAATCTCCAAGCAAGCATGGGCAAAGACCAAGAAGCAATTCTCCTGTGCGTCCACCAAGTTCCCGTACCGGTTCTTCACATGGCCATCTTCGAGGCTCATCGTACAAGGTGAAAAGGTCTGGGTCAGGGAGTTCACACTCTAGCATGTCTGATAGCTGGCATAATCCGCGCATCAGTTCTTCAAATCTTTTGTCTATGGGTGTTTTGCCGTCCTCAAAATGGAGATTTCTCAAACATCTTAGCATCGCTGACAATGGCCTCACGTCTATTAATGCATCCAGTCTTGCACCCTTAGCTAATACCCTTCATTCACTCGATCTTTCTTCGAATCTGTTCACCCAGATACCCGATTGTTTAGCATCCCTCACCGCTCTGCGAGCACTAAACCTATCCAATAACATGATCGAATCTCTTCACTCTCTTACTCGCAACCCTCTACCTGCTATATCCGCTCTCAATTTAAGATCGAATCGTCTCACATCCATAGCTGGAATCGAACGGCTATATCCTTTGGAAAGACTTGATCTCCGCGATAACAAGATTACTGATCCCACAGAACTTGCCAGGCTCACAGGAATACCCGATATTCGAGAAATATGGATTAGCGGCAATCCATTTACCAAGACGCATAGCAACTACAGGACGACCATCTTCAACCTATTCAGACAAACGCCAGGATACACGGAGGACATTCTGATTGATGCTTATGGACCAGGCTACACAGAAAGGCGGCACTTGGTTGAACGTGTCGCAGAACGGCCAGGCGTACCTGTTGTAAAACCTCCCCCTCCCGATTATGGATTGTCCGCAATTGAGATCAACAAGCCTATTATCGAGTATGCAGCACCACGAGAACCTGCAGTGCTTCGAAAAGAACGACCGGTGCCTGTTGCTGCAACTAGTGAAATCAATACCGGTTCCACAGGCCGAAGAAGAAGAACGCCAAAACGACGAATTGTAGACCTATCGACGTCAGAAACATCACCTAGCAGGCAAGCATTGGCCTACAACGTTATGCCAGAAGAACCAACACCGCCTATACCAAGAACAGTATCGGATAGTAGCTACGGCATAAGTCCCGATTTCTCGCCTAGGACCCTTCCTACATATATTCCTTCAGAACCACGGCAGTCCCAGAGGCAATCCGATATCCCACGCATAAATACTACTGTATTGCCTCGCTTACCCCCAATGCCACCGGTAGAATCGGTACCTTATGAAACAGCAATCAAACCACAGCCGGTCAAGACCCCAGATAGCCCCGATTGGAATATAAGCGGTGAGCTATATCGGAAGAAGATAGAAGCTCTGAGAAATGACGTTGGTCAGGGATGGTTGAGTGTGTTAAGCGAGGAGGGCTGGGAGGCCCAAAAGAAAAATCAACCGACAGGATATCAAACTCCCGAATACGATTCGACGGTCACAATGAAACCAAGTCCTCCCACAATCAGGGCAGTTAGCCAACAAACAATACATAGCGGTCGCACTCTGGGTTGAAGTGCACACATCAAAAGCAAAATTTTCTATACACACAAAACTAAAATGGCTCGACTTGAGAGGGGGGAAATAGTTGAGCGTCGGAAACGGAAGCGTGCCCTGCGCATGAAGAATCGTTGTCAATATTGATGGTGATTAGCTTAGGAGATGAGAGAAGAGGAACTTGTTTATTTTGATACCCCCACCCATTGTTCTCCATCATTTTTGAGAATGATTTGTATCATTGCATGATGACTCTGCTCTCGACTCAAGAAAATTTTGCATGGAAGAAGCATTTTTTTACTTTATTTTTTTCGGGCTGGGATTATGATCTTGATGGAATGCATGCATAGCGTACAGGTTGGAGGTCAATTTGCTGTTTTTATATTTTTCCTTATGAATGAATCAATGATGGATTGGAACTGATTTTTTTCGGCTTCAAGAATAAATGAATGGAATTTGTTACTAGATCTTGAGAGAGACAATGGGAGACGAACAGTTGCTGAAGGAGGGGAATTTTGAGTCAGAGAGAAAGCAATGTCATGTCTGTAACATAATGGTTCTTTTATGGATGGAGTTCTACGGTTGGGGAATACTTTTCATTCTACCTACCTTTGGGTTGATTTTATGAAATGAATGAATGGGCTGGGGCGTTTAAATCATCGAGTGGTCTGGTCTGAGATGACGGGCTTGGCATCTGGAGGACGCATTTACACGAAGGGTGGATGTGCATAAGATAAGGGGGTTGGAGGAGAAACCTATGTGAACGGGGCATGTTAAAAAAGGGGAAATTGAGAGTGGTCGATTCAAGCTTTGGGTTTGGGGGAGGGGAGCATATGGGAGCATATGGGACGGGAGAGGAGAAAATGAGAGGTGGGCAAGATCAAGGCAAAGTGGGATCAATAGAGATGGATTAATGATATGAAAATTAGCTCTTGTGTGATGAAATATCTGTCTGGTTCTTCTAAGTGCATGAAATTTTCAATGCGATACGAGCGAAGGCTAACAAATACTTGAGAGGAATGAATAACTTAGGCGGTGACCTCTATAATTTCCAGCGAGTGCTGGACAGATTAAAATACTAAGACTAGGTACTTGGTTGACGGTGAGAGTAAAGATGATATCACCAGGGCTAGAAGAACAGAAGCCTTCATTGTGATAGATGGAGTGAATAGAGAAGGGCGGGATAGAAGAGGGGAGGCTGGAGGGGTATGTGTATGGAAAGAAGCGGAAGGGAATACCCTTGATACCAAAATCAACTCTATTTCTGCACATCATCTGATCTTTTTTCCATTTTCATCTCTCCGTTCTATATTATCGTCCTGTCCATATCGGATCACTGACAGCCTTATCGGATGATTCTCCATCTGGCTATCTACCTACCTACCTACCTATCTACCTACCTACCTACCTACTCACCTACGCAAAGAACTATTGAGAGATGGCATAAGCTGAGAAAGATGGGGGAAAGCCGGAGGAATCGGCGCGCATGCCTTATCGAATGATGATTTGCATCGCATTTTGTGTCGGCTGATGTCTATCGCTTCACGCTTGCTCGCCCTTGACAACACTCCATCAGGCTTGCGTGCAGGCAGTATGGTGTGGGAACTGTGGTTGGTGTGTCTGCGTGGTGTGGTGTGGTGTGGTGTGGTATGGCCATGGCGTGGATGCGGACCCCACCTTGCGCTCCACCCGGCGTGACGAGATCCACTTTTATGTTTACTAGCGCCCTCCTTAGTCAGAGGAGGGGAGTGGGGTGGTCGGTGGATGGTGCGCGCGGCATTGGGTGGTGGTGGGAGGATGATCCCTCAGCCCTACTTTTGGCGGTGAGGGGTAGGGCGGCGAGTGAGCGGTTGGCCTCTCTTCAGCGTTTGCCTGCACGATTTGGGACGGCGGGGATGGGTCCGATGGCCATGGGCATGGGCATGGGGATGGGGTTGTGGATGTCGATGTCGATGTCGATGTCGGTGGATGGGTGCGATCTGCGGGTTGGGAAAAAATTGACTTTTCATGTAGGGTTACGTCATGGAGCGCGAAGGAAGAATTTCGATGGATGGATGTCCTTTTTCTAGCGTGCCATCCTTTTGTTTGTTTTGTGCTCCGTGCTTGGCTTTGGTGATCACGGGTTGTGTGGACGTCGCGCTTTTTTTCCTTTTTCCCTTTTTCCTTTTGTACAGAGTCGGTGCTTGGCTGGCCAACTTGGTTTTGGTTTTCCCTTCCCTTCCCGCTGTGAGGCGATGCGGTGATGTGGTGATGTGGTGTAGGGACTCAAGGTTTCGAGGCATCTGTTTGGATTTCCGACACCCAACATTCATTCATTCATTCATTCAATCGGTTGTTAATGTTTATCGATTCATCCTCACCCATCTTGATTTCTCGCCCGTGTTCAATCCCACCCACATCTACTTGTTTGCACCCGTACCCCATTTCCATCATCCCAAGTGCCAACAAATCGGCGCCTGTAAACGTGGGTCGCATATTCGATCTCTCTCGCGATGGAAATTATGAGTATGATTCCAAGATGATGTTTTCAATACATTCTGACATTTTCGTTATGATAATATCTAATACATAGGAAGAAATTCTTCTTATAAGAAAATTCACGTGAGTTTTACAATTAATGAATTTTATTTGTAAACTTAAGTTGATACAAATCTCTTTTGTATTATATTTATAGAATAATTAAAATTTATTATAGAAAATTAATTTATTAAAATAAGTCGCCTACTTTTACTTCTTGCCACCCCCTTCATTTGGCCAGCATTTCATACCAAAAACGGCCATTTTAACGTATTTATAACTTTACGAAAAATAAATATATATTTTTTAAATTTTAATTAAAGCTTCTATATATAATTATTAATAAATTCTAAAAATCTTAAAGTTTTGCGATTTTTTTATAAAGAGTTATAAAAGATTATAAAAAATTAAAATTCCAATCTTTGATTTATATATAAATCCTATACAAAATCAAAATATTTAAAAAAGTTATATTTATTTAATAAAAATAGCTAAAAATAATCTAAAAAATTTTAAAGAATTTTAAAGCTAATTTCAATTGAATTTATTATTTTAATAGTATATTATTATTTATAATAAATGTTTAATATAGATTCTTAGATTTCAACGATAAAATTTTAAGTAAAAAATTTCTAATTTTAATTTATTTAATAATTTTAAAGTATTGTATATATTTTAAATAGCGTATTTATTGTATATTGATTTATAGATTTTATAAAAATTTATAGATTATTTTTAATCATTTTTGTTGAAAAATTATAAATATTTGTTTTAAAGTTTTAATTTTGTATATAATTTCTATACAAATCTAAACCCGAAAATTATAATTTTCTATAATCTTTGATTATTCTTTAAAAAAAAATCGCAAAAATTTAAGATTTTTAGAATTTATTAATAATTATATATAGAAGCTTTAATTAAAATTTGAAAAAATATATATTCATTTCTTATAGAGTTATAAATACGTTAAAATAATAGCTTTTGGTGTGAAATGCTAGCTAAATAAGGGGGTGGCGAGAAGTAGGGTAGGCGACTTACTTATTATTATCTAAACTAATAATACTTAGAATCTTATTTTAAAATATAATTCTTTTCTTAGTAGAATATTTATTTTATAAGAGAAGTTTATATAATAAAGAAGAAATTAAAATTTTAGTATAAGTACTACTTTTCTTATAAATATAGAGAATTAAAATTATTAAGCTATTCCTAAGTAATTTTTAAAAGTATACTTTAGATTTTATTAAATTTATATATTAAATATTATTATAAAATAATAGATTAAGTATATTATAGATTATTTATCTATAAGAATGGTTTTTATAAAAACTAGCACTCGCGGAAAATTAATTTTCAGACTATGGATTCTTCGAATTTTATTACTTAATAGGGGCTAGCCCCTAAGCCCCCAATTCTCACTTTGTTCGAGGCTAATAAAATTCTACGAATCCATAATCTAAAAATTTATTTCCCGCGAGTGCTAGTAATAATAATAATAATAATAATAATAATATTAAAATTTTAAGAAAGAAATTATTTTTAAAATCCTTTACTATTATATATTTATTTTCTACTTTCTTTAATTCTAATATAATACTTCTTATATTATAAATATATATCTTAGTTAATTGTATATTCTATATTAAATATATTATATTGTTATATCTCTTTTTTTCTTTCTATATCTCATTTTATAATATATTTTTAAATAATATTTTCAAATAAATATTAATTCATATAATTTTCTTAATAATATTCTATTTTATTCTTTTTATTCTTTTTATTCTTTTTATTTTTTTTTATTTTCTTTATTTTTTTTATTTTTTTCTATTTATTCTATTTATTTTATTTAATTCACTTTTGAATTTTTTCTATTTAATTTAAAAATTTAAAATTTTATTAAAAAGCTTTATAATTTTTATAAATTTCTTAATATATTTCTTAATTATATATAAATTATACTTAGCTTTTTTATAATTATAATTATTATAATAATACCTCTATTGTTTATTATTTATTATTTATTATTTATTATTTATTATTTATTATTTATTATTTATTATTTATTATTTATTATTTATTATTTATTATTTTTATTTATTATTTATTATTTATTATTTATTATTTATTATTTATTATTTATTATTATTATTTATTATTTATTATTTATTATTTATTATTTATTATTTTTATTATTTATTATTTATTTATTATATTATTTATTATTTATTATTTTATTATTTATTATTTACTATTTATTATAAATAAGGCCTATATAAAATAACTAGAATAGAATAGCTAAAATGGAATGAGTCGAAATGGAATGGCTGAAATGGAATGGGCTAAAATGGAATGGGCTAAAATGAAATAGACTAAAATAGAATAGCCGAAATGAAATAGACCAAAATGGTTGATTACCTTTCACAATAGCCTACCAGATGGCTGAAATAATTTAGCTCTAAAACAAAACGGAATATCAGTATTAAAAATTAAGGTTTTCTACTTATCAATATTCAATTAATTAAAATTTTCGCTATTTACTTATAATCAATTATACAAACCATTAAAGATTTAAGGTTTATGTTTTTACATTTTTAATCTCTTATAATACAAGTATAATAATCACATAACACTATAAATTAATAAACTAAGATTCTTCGAATCTATAAAATTTATAATAATAAATATTTTTAATAGATTTATTTATTTAATTTATAGATATGAAATATATAATAGAATATATAATATTAAATCTCTTAATTTTATTATAGTTAATTAAAAGTATATATATTATTTTTTTATAAGTATATTTATAATGCTTTATTTTATTAAATTAAAATTACTAATTAATATTAATAATTTTTCTAAAAAAAATAAGCTAAAAGATTAAGTTTTTAAATAAATTATAAAATTTTAATTAATATTTTTATTTATTTATAAAAAAGAAATTATAATCTAATCTAATAAATGAATTAATAATAAGCTTAAATTAATATAAATTAATATTTTTTATTTTAAACTAAGAATAAGATTATATAGAAAATAATAATATAATTATACTAAATAATTATATCTTTTAATTAAATATAAAAGTTATAGAATAATATTCATTAGCTTTAAGAAAGTTAAAAAAAGAATTATTAATTTAAATTAGAGTTCTTTATAAAATTTAAATAATATAATTAAGAAAAAATACTAAATTTAATTATATAATATATAAAGATTGTTTTAATATCATTTAAAAAGTATGATTATTATAATTCGATTTAATATCGAATATAATAGTAGAATAATAATAGAAATTTAGATTGGAGCTTGAAAGCGGTGATTTAATTAGGTTAGACTATTTAGTTGGCCAGTGTGTTCAGTTGGCCCGTGGATTCTTCTACAGGGAGCTCGGTTGTAGCACAGCTCCCAAAAATGCACCACACTGCAGATTCGTTTCTTCTCTCTTGCCGACGTGGAAGCGCTTGAGATAAAAATGCCTCGACTACCTACCTGTGTGGATGAATGCCCCTTGGGTGATATCATACCGTTACCACAAAACCATCAACTCTGAGGATTCTCAAGATTAACCCACCCTTTTTCTACCGGGTCTATCTTCTGGTACTGTTCTTTGGCCGCTACAAAGATCTCTTGGGGTTTGTTGATGTTTCGACAATGCTATGATCATGATGATGATGATAATGATGTGTTGATTTAATCCCAGCCTTGTATTCATGCCTTTATTCCATTTATTCCAATCTGCAGTCGTACAGGGCTGCAAGCGGTCTTTACCCTTCCCCCGTATCTGCTTCCCTCTCCCCTCTCCCCTCCTGCCGCCTGCCAATTCTCCCCAATACATATGATCCATAAACCTTGTCACGAGATTCTTAGATTCCCTTGCCATAACTTCCTTCCATACAGTCATCGTCTTCTCTCTCTACCGCTACCCATGCCAAATTAAACTCATCTTTTCCCCTCGCGTCAGACATTCTTCTCATAAGCCCACGTCCATACCGATTTCCAGTTTATCTTCGATTGCTCTGGAGATAATCATAAACCGACAGTTATGCAGATGTAGCAGATGGAGTTTCGTGCGTTCGGAGCCGTGATCCGGGGACATCTTCTACGGTGCTGATTTGAAGAATGTCGAGGAGTTCGCCGCCGGTGATGGAACCACTGGGGTTATATTTGGAGGAAGAGGAGGGGGAAGGAGCGGCGCTTCCCTAGGACTTGACTCGAATATTTATTGATGACCTTGGATAATGCTTCAACGAGGACTCCCTCAAAAGAAACCCATCGTTGATGAAGCAGCTTGGGAGAGATTTATTGAAGCATTGTGGTGTTTGATGAAGTTAGAGTCATCAATTTTTCCCTTGCCCGTCTTGAGATCAGTAATCATCTTAGAAGAGGCTATACTGACACAGGCCAATGCTGACGGGATGGGAACTATCGAATCAGTAGATCGTCCTGGGACTCAGCTGGCTTCGCGATAGATACCCCAGAAAGACTTTTGATCGAGGAGAGATGTTTGATGGGTGTCTAAAAGTTTATGCCGATTGGTATTTGTGCGTGCAACAGCGCGTCTAATGCTTCGTCCTTCACATGCACCGTGACAAGATTCACTTTGATTAGTATGTGCAATGAGTGCTTTACCCAACGCCGATCCACCCGGTGTTTTGAACAAAGCTCCTCCACGTGGATCGAACCCTTTCCAAAGAATTGGACTCTTGAAGTGAATTCCCCCTCTGGTATAGAAAAGATGGTTGAGAGAATTGGGAGTTGGAAGTTCAAGAATTAGTTTCACCCAAGAAGCTCAGGATCGATTGCCAGAGTGCGGAATGTGTCGTCAGCAATCGAGCAGTTTCTGCATGACGGGTTTGCTCCCCACGAAGTTGAGCGATCATTTCCAGAAGATATTGCAAGACATTAACGACGTAACAGAATCCCCGACCAAGGGCCCCGTTCTCTCGATCCAAAAAAAAAAGATTGATAGCTTGATTTGGATGGAATCTTTCAGCCAGTGGATAAAGAACATGAACTCGAAAAGCATTACATGGTCAACCATTGAACGCGGTATCGATTTCGAATATTCGTAGTCGGCTTCTGCATCGAGAGTGATAATTTTGTCGGTTAAATCATAAAATCTGAATAAACGTCGATATTTGTTACAGGGCCCGTTAGGACTAGACTATATTCTCATGGACCCAGTGCTGGCCCTTCAGAGTATCTCGTCGAGCAATAATAGAAGAGAAGATGTTTACAAGATCGACGACATTTGGTGCGTTGTGTTTTGGTTGCTCTTTGAAGATTGAATCTCCAATCCTTGTGAGGTATATCCGCCAACAAACCTTTTTATTTGCTTTCCACAGCAAGTTATTTAAAAGTCCGTGATGAAATTGACAGGATCTTGGCATATATGTAAGATTATCATGAACAGCTCCTCACCATCGAGTGAAACCGAGACATCAGTATTCTTTCTCATTTGGCCATCAGGACTCGCAGGGAGACTTTCCAATGTGAATTCCTCACTGCCACGTGTGAGGGTCCTCATAAACATTTATAAGAATCATGTCCGAGGAAGTTGACAAATATTGCCGACTCGCTTTACTCAATCATTCCCAATGTTGCGTTGGACAAAGTAGCAGCAGAGGCACTATTGAGTACACCATAGGCGACCTCACTCCGCAACCCTTGAACGTATTTGCGAAGTTCAATCCACTGTGTAGAAAGATAATAACAAACCGCAAGGCAGACAGTCCCAAGAGCCTCTCGCCTTGAAAAATCCAGCAATCCTCAAATAGCACCTCACCTCCTCTAAGCTGCATTATTTGGCAGCAACTTTAGGCATCTTGACCTTCCTTCGCCAATGCCCTCCTTACCTTCATCATTAAACGTCTAATTTGAAAAGATAATACCATCCTCTTCATCCGATCCAGCATCTTAATCTGCTGCATGCATTCCCTCCACCTTGAATATTCCCACAACTAACACACAAAACGCCAAACTTGTTCGAAAAAATGACTATCTCAAAATCATCTCCATCTTCGTTCTCACCATCGAGTGATTTTTTCGGTGCTTATGTGTCCCCTCCGAGAACCTTAAATGCTTTTGTATCTATATCAATGAACGCCTTGTGTGAGGCATTACTTCTCTCTATCTCGGTATCAGGTTACTTGGGAACAAGCCGTGAAAAGCTGTGTGTGTTGTCTTTCATGTACTTGTTACTGTATTGCTGACTGGAAGAGTAGATAGATAATAGGAGGAATTGACTTGATGTTTGTCCCGAAGAGTTGCGAAAGTGGCACAAGTTGTGATACCTTGATCTGACCAGTCTTGATATAACATATTGCCGGTGTCGCTTTATTGATCTTTTCCTTTTTATACAATGCAGATTTGATGATGCTGTTAGAAGCATGAGCAATAGTAAACGCTAAACTCACCAGATCTTCCAATAGCACTACATGGTAAATGATGTATCGACCCCCCTGATTTTCTCAAGGATTGATGTAGATGGTTTATCGTATCTAGCATTTATAAGAACAAGTTTCGCCACAACATCAAAGAATGAGTTGAGCAAACATCTACTAGGGAATCAATATTCAAACTACAAGCCGAAATATTGCTCCACGGATAAATCAAATTGTGCATATAAAAATTAGATTATATTGTTTATAACCGTATGCGAATACAAGATCAAAATTCAAACCCCAACTAAATTCTAAATCTATTGAACAGACAAGCAAACACACAGTACAAGCAACAAATCCCCATCTACCCACACCATACCCAACAACCACTCTCACCACCACTCCCACTCTTCTCGCATTCCATCACCCACCGACGGAATCTCCCATTGAGCCTCGATGTGACTAATACCAGGAGTTCTGGAAAGATGGAGGAAGCAGTCATGTAATTATACCATATATATAGATATTCATGCTTAATCTGACTACACTCGAGTAGAAGAGGTCACTTGAAACCAAATACAAATCAGACCACCAACACCAGCTAGAATCTAGGAGAATAGGTAAGCTTGATCTGGGACATTGAAAATCATTAGCGATGGCGAGATATTTTGCCTACTTCAATGTGATAGGAAATTGAAAACTCATCAAGACTTGTGAGACTATTTACTTATAAAATTGGATTTATAACAATGAAAAGCACAAAGGAATAAGAGTTCATTCAATCATCAAATCTGAATTCCTATGTTGAAACATATATCAAATCTGAATTCCCATGTTGAGATATATAGAAGTCTGAGATCACTTGATGGTTGAAGTTGAATTAGAAAATTATATATATATATATATATATATTCAAGTTTGGTATGCACTTTAGTTCGAATCACATAACAATGAACAAGCGAAATCACAATCAAAATTACACTCAAGAATAAAATTTCAAAAGACCCAAGGTATATGCAATTGTACTTTTGATTCCCATTAACATGAAGTTTTTCATTTCGTAACCCTAGAAGATAAATCAAGCCTTGCGAAGATGTGGTGGAACGAATTTGCCAGCGCCGCCGGAAGGCTTCAAAGATTCCGAAGATTTTGTTGCCGCAGGGGCAGTAGGTCTCTCTTCCCGAGCAGCAGGTCTCTCCTCACGAGCAGCAGGCCTCTCGGGTCTACCACCTCCGGTTGCTGCCTTGGCCGCTTCTCTTTCTCTCCAGGAAGGCTTGTTACCAGCGAGTGCTAGACGTGGTGGACCACCCGAGCTGGCGGCTGGTGGCTCGGCACGAGTAGGTGGAGCAGATGGGGAAGACGAGGCATCGGATGGTACCTCCTTGCCTTCGGCACGAAGTCTCTCCTTTTCTCTCCAACCAAGCTTGGCGCCAGCAAGAGCAAGAGGTGCACGCCTCTCTCCAGTTGACTCCAGAGTACTGCGAACTGACCCTCTGGCCTTCTCATCAGCTTTTCTCTTGGCAGCTTCCTCTGCTATTCGATCTTGCCGAGCAGCCGTCTCCAATGCCTCTAGTCTCTCTTTCTCACGGATTGCCTTGAGCTCTGCGAATTCGGCCTTTCTCTTCTCTTCTCTCTCATCCTTCTCGAGTTTCTCTCTTTGAGCACGTTCTTCCTCTTCCCGAAGCTTTCTCTCATGCTCTTCACGCTCTCTCTTCTCACGAATCTTGCGTTCCTTGAACTCCTTTCTACGTTGTGCGATTTGCTTCTCAAGTTCCTTCTCGGCATCGCGACGACGTTTGTCGAATTCTTCGTGTCTACGCTCGGCAATATCATCACGGAAAGACTCGTAGAAAGAAACCAATCTTGTCAATCGGTGCTTAAGCGCAACATTTTCCTTGTGTTTGGCTTCAGCATCCTTCAAGGTTTGAGCTTTGGTCTTCTCGTAAGCAGCCAAATCGCGCTGTCTTTGTGCTTCATAATCTTCGGGCAGCTTCTTGGCTTCTTCCTTTCTGAAAGCTCTTTCAAGATGATCGATACGTTTACCAGTGATTCTTAACTTTTCATTAGTATCGTTCTTCTCACGCTCGAGTTGAGCCAACTTCAAAGCACGAAGTTTGTTGCCATCAAGGTTGTCCAAATCATCAAGATCGATGTCGAGAGCTTTGTTACCGATCTTGAGATCATCAATTTGCTTTTGGAGTTCTGCTTTTCGGACACGTTCCAACTCGGCCTTGACACGATCATCCTCACGCTTCTTTTGTTCGGCCGCGAGTCGTTTGTCTTCAGCTTCTTGGAGTTGGGCAGCCTTGATACGTTTTCGTGTGGCTTCTTCTTTCTCTTTGCGAGATTGAATCTCGGATGCTTCCTCCTTTCGCTTCTGGATGGTCTCTTTGCGTCTCAAGGTCTCCTTGTGTTCTTCCTCAGCACCAGCCTTAGCTCTTGCGAAGGTTTCATCACGAGCTTTACGTCGTGCTTCGTTGAGAGAAGGATCGACATATTGGCAAGTAATGAACAAAGCCTTTGCAAGACGGGTAAGTTGAGTTCGCACAATTTCGGAAGGAGTATTTTGAAGTCTTTGAACAGATGCAGTTTCTGTCTCTGCAGATCCTGCACCAGAACCAGCGTGGACTGCCTTGGCAGATGAGAAAACATCAGTATCGAAGCTGAGAACACCAGTAGCATGATCCATTCGGATGGCAAGATCGCCCTTCTTGTTACCATTCATGATGAACTTCTCGATTGTTTCTCTGGTAACTTGGAATGGCTCTGGGAATTTGGCGAGGTTTTCGACAAAGTTGAGATCAACGGTTTCGTAGACTTGAGAAAGTTGTTGGAAGAGTCTGGTCAAGATGACCTGTTGAAGAGGAAGGACATATTTCTCCATCTCGGCATCAGCACCGATTTGGGAGAGAATTGGGGAGATCTTCTGACAAATTGAAAGAGGATGGAAGTCAACTTCGAGGATGTTGTAAAGCTCACGGATCTCAGGGCGGGCACGCTTGAGAAGACCCTTGCTCATAGCATCCTTGAAAAGAACGGCACGAGTAGGAGCTTGAGCCATGCCGAGAAGATGAGTAAGACGAGAGTTCTTGTTCTTCTTTTGTTCATCAATGTCAACTAAGGCACCACGAGATCTAGAGGTACTGATCACCGGGATGGCGAGAGCGGACAAAAGGACAAAGGAAGCAGCCTTGGAGAGATCAGCCTCAGAAGTTGCTGGGTTGTCTGACTTCTTGCTTTGACCGGCTGCAACCATTTGGGCGGATTGGCGGAGCAGGTTGTAGTATCTGGACCATGCAGCAGCATGGAAGAGATAGTTCTCACCCACCAAAAAGATTCTAGTCAACTTCTCATAGTAGTTGGCCATCATCACATTCTTAGGGGGTCGCTTGCTAAGGCTGAGCAAGGTGTGAATATCTTCAACACTTCTGAAAGCCTCTTGCCACAACTCAAGCTCAACTGCCACGTTCAATTGTTGAAAACGAGTTTCGAGATGGCGTTGGAGGGTATCGGGGTCGTTGAGATTGATGGCATGCATTTGAGCCGAGTACTTGGCAGCCGTTTGGACGTGGTTTCGGAGCAACTCGCACAATCTACGGAACTCGGTCTTTCTGGTATATTTCTGGCAGAAGTCGAATGCTTGCATGGCAGTGCTTTGGTACATAATCTCCAACCTGGCATTGTTTCGGAGAATATCGAGGACAGTCCTGTATGTCTCCCACAAGAATTTGAGCCATGGTGTGACGATAGCACGATCTGTACGATCTCTGGATTGTTCCCCGGATACAGTTGACAAAAGGATAGATTCCGGGGTTTCGGTTGCTTCCAAATCATCTACACTTGCGGTCGCTGCTGTCGTATCTAATGTTGATTGAACCTCGTCTGCCTTTGCTTGCGCATCCTTTACCTTTTCTTCGGCCAATTCGATGAATTTCTTGAGAACGAGCTAAACGAAATTTATTAGCCCCGCACATGTGAAAATAACACCCACTCCTGCTTACCTCGATTGTGCCAACATTGGTATTTTGACTGATGTTCTTGTATTGGTATAAGGCGTCCTTTGCAAGTTTTCCTTTCTTTTGTTCGACGGACTGTTCCACCAATAAGAGCATAACAGGCTCCAGCGAAGTAATCGGGGCATTTCTCGATCTTTTCGAAGTAACATGTTCGTGAAGCAAGACCAATGCTGCCTGAGATTGCCCAACACCCATTAATTCATGAGCGCGCTTGAGAACATTCTCAGGTTTCTGGTGAGGCGGAGGAGGCATGCTGGGCAAGCTCCTCTGCGAAGACTGCGCGTAGAAAGTTGAGGTGGTGTTTGTTTGACGACGCGATCACCTAGAATCAATACTTTCAAAGACAATAATTCTATCTTTGAAATGGACGAAGTACCTCCAACCAAGTATTATCGTCAAGGGTAGGAAGGATACTCTGACTTTGATGGATAAGGTATCGAAGTGGGTGGGTTGAAATTCCTTAACAAAAATAGCGATACCAGGTATTTTCATAGAACAGAAGTTCATTCGTGTGCGAAAGCTAAACCAAAAAGGGTTAAGCGTGATATATATGCTCTCGAGCCTGCCGAGAAATGTACTGTTATGTTGTATTCTGCATTGTATGGCATCAACAATATCATATATTCTTTGTATGTACAGTACGACTTGTTCTTGCTCCTATCAAGACCATGTAAATCTGAGTCTGAGTCTGAATCTGAATCTGAATCTGAATCTAATAAATCTAGTAATTGTATTATACAGAAAGAAGAAGAGAAAACCCGCCCCGCTAACAGATTTCCCCAACACTTCTCCGCCCTAATCTAAGCCAAGTTCAACTACAAAAGATGTTGGAAAGTTAACTTCAACTACAAAAAAGATGTTGGAAAATTGGAAGCATGTACAAGTTATGGGCAGCAGCTCACCTCAACATTGAACTGAAGTCACGTGCAGTCTACGGATGATGATAGGTGGGAGAATGAGCGGTGGCGTGTGCAAGTATGAGTGAGTGTGAGTGTGAGTTTGATTGATTATTTGACTATGGATGCTTTGAGTAGGTAGGTATTAGACGTAAGATAAGAGCAGTTAGTAGATTGTGGGCAAATTTCGCTAGAAGAAAGGGAAAGTGGAAAAAGTGGAAGAAGTGTGAATTGAGTGAAGTATGTACCTAGTAAGGCGATGCCTCAGGAATAAGAGAGAACAAAGGAAAAAAGGCGAAGGAGACAAAAGCCACTTTGATTGATGAATCTTATCTCCCTTTTTTCTCTTCTATTTGAATATCAACAAGAGGAAAAAAAAGAGCTTTTTTAAGTTTGAAGGAGTATTATTATCAATTGGTCGTATGAAGGTCGAAAAAAACTCTCAAGGAGTAAGTAGGACGTATAAAATATAATCATTCAAACCTTTTTGTCGATATCATCTCATCTCATCTCATATCAATTTATTATTACTGTTATTATTGTTATTATTATTATTTATTATTATTGTATCATTCTCATAGGATTCACTTTCTAATACTTATTTATTTATTTATTTTATCTATTATTCTATCGATTATTCTATTTATTTTTAAAGCTTGTTTGCTTTTAACTCCTTTTCTTCTCTCTTTCACTCTTCTCTCTTCCTTCTTCTTCTTCATCTTTTTCTCATATCTTTTTAATGACTTAAAACGGGAAATAGCGAACCGATATACCGATTCGAAAAGAATTCCAAATTAAACTTTCAGTCCATCGTTCTCGACCTTAACCCATCATCAAAGGTTCAAACCACTACCACCTACACCCAAACAATACCGTTCCCTTCCTAATACATTACAACAAAGCAAAAGTTCACCAGTTCACCATTTCACCATTTCACCACTTCACCACTTCTTCAGTTCACCAGTTCACCAGTCCATCAGTTCGCCAGTTCAATTCAATTCAATCTCATACGATAACAATCAGTCTTTAATTGTAATAATTGCCTATAAGCCTCTCGGTATGTTCTGATCTCCCAATCTACGACTTCTCCTTATATTGTCGCAAGAGGAATTGAACTAATTTCCCAATCCAGCTCTTCCTCAACCACCACCACCACCACCACCACCACCCCCAACCACCATACTAATTCAACGGTTAACATCGACAATAACATCGACAATAACCACAATTATCGTTCATCATGCCTCAAGGTTACTCATCTCGAGATGTTGGTGACCCATCGCAAATCAAGAAGAATAAGCAATCGATGGCAGATCTCAAAATTAAGACGTCTCACTGAATTGAATAATCGTTTACGAGAAGATTTGGAACGCGAAAGAATCCCCGTCTCGCAAGCTGCCAAGAGGTACTTCACTCCTCATTTTGGAATCTTCCAGAGTTTCAATACATAACAGTTACTGATGCGCCATGATTATTTTAGTATCATTCAATACACGAGTCAGACCAAGGATTTTATGGTTCCGTCAATTTGGGGTACAGTTGATAAGAAGGATGATCCATATGCGCCGCAACAAAGTGGTGGATGTTGTTTGGTGATGTAAAGAAGGAAGAGTCTCGACATAATCGAAATGGGAACGCACGCAAATGACCGACAATGACCAACTCATAATTTCATCACATCAATCACCTCCAATTCATAAATCCATTCGCATACACCAATTTCGATATCGATCCTTTACCAAACCACGTACATCACCAGAGGAGAGAGAGGGACGATTGCAAATCAGAATAAAGGGCGTTATTAGGGGCGTATTGGGAATATTCACTTTGAGCCTTCTTCGACATTATTCCAGAAAGCCAACTGCCTCTTCTTGGTTCTTTCTATCAGAGGCCTTTTCTTCCGGGAAGCAAGAGATGCATAGCATATTTCACCATTGGAGGTATTTTTTCACTATCAACGGGGCACAGCATCGAGCGGGTTCTTTCGATTCGATTGTATCTGGCGTGGATCTGCGTGCGATGATCAAGACTTTCTTGATGAAATGAAAGGCAGGATAAAGTCAAAAGGGAAGACAAGAGGTGAAAGGGGACAGGGAAAAGAAGCATGTAATAATTTTTTTTTTCGTTTCTGTTCGTAGTAGTTACACCTTCCCCCCCAAAGTAGAACCCCTTCACCATGAACTTCTTTGTGCATAGGATTACCAATGGAAATCATTGGGAGGGTATTTTTATGAAGACTTTTTTATTTTTTAATGCCATTGTGATGCCTACCTACGTAGGAATATGTTGAAATATAATGAACGATTCGTGAAATGATGAGTCTTTAAAATGCACATGTGTGTGTATGTATGTATATATGTATGTTCACGGGTATCTATAGAAGATATATACATATATGTATGTATTAGGTATATATATATATATATATATATACAAAGTAACCAACCAACTCATTAACTTACTAACCTAACTGTTAATATTGAATAGTCAATCAATCAATCAACCACCCACTCACTCAATCATCTCTACCTTCCTCCCTCTTCTCCCTCCCTCCCTCCCTCTTCTCCCATCTATCCCTGGTCCGTATTGACTGACGATGGGTTTATTGTGTTGTATTGTGTTGTGTTGTATTGTATTGTGCTGTGTTGTGTTGTATTATATTATATCATACTACTTACTACCTAGGTGTATTATATGGATATCGAAATTGGAATTGGAATTGGAATTGGAAGTTTAGTCTTTTGTTTGCTTGCTTTTGTTTGCTTTTGTTTGCTTTTCTTTGCTTTGCTTTTTTAAACCTTTTTTGGGATGGGATGTTGGTTCTCTTGATCTTTTTGGGGTGGATGGGTGGGTGGATGGGTAGAGGGAGGAGGGGAGGAGGGAGGGAGGAGGGAGGAGGAGTGGTAGGGTATTTATATTTTATCTTTACCGTACAAGGAGATTGATTTATTGTATGGTTTTGTATGCTTGAAGGGGGGAGGAGGGGAGGGAGGGAGGGAGGGAGGGAGGGAGGGAGGAGGGAGTGAGGGAGGTGGATAGGATAGGATATGATAGGATAGGAGAGGAGAAGGATAGGGTAGTTGAGTGAGTGAATGGCGTAATCTTTGGGTACTTTTTTTGTTCATTGGGGAGGGGGAGAGAGGGGAGGGATTTGTTGTTCGGCGATAGGGGAGTGAGGAGTTTGGATGGGTTGGTAGGTACTCTGTAGGTATTCTGTAGGTAGGGATGGATGAACGGGTGGATGGACGGATGGATGAATGGATGGATGGATGGATGGATATGTAACATTAGGTAGGTAGGGATATGGATATGCGTATATATAAAATGAATGAATATTGCATACCCGTAGCTATCTACCTAGGTAGCGAGATACTATATAAGTTGATTGATTGATTGATTGATAGATTGATACGATACGCAGATAAATAGGTAGATAAATGGGTGGTAATTATATTATATTTGCATGACTGTATTGAATCATCAAACCCAATTGCTAATTAATCAAAGGAAGTAAATTAGCAAGTAAGTCAATCAATCAATCAATCAAATGCATTGGTCAAATAAAGGAAAGTCTATTTCCCGTACCTTTTCTTCCCTTTTCTTCCGTTTATATTGTTCCAAGTTCCAGGTTCCTTCAACAGCCGAAAATAAGTCGCCTACCCTACTTCTCGCCACCCCCCCCATTTGGCCAACATTTCACACCAAAAACGGCCATTTTAACGTATTTATAACTCTACCGAAAAATAAATATATATTTTTTAAATCCTAATTAAAGCTTCTATATATAATTATTAATAGATTTTGAAAATCTTAAATTTTTGCGATTTTTTTATAAAAAGTTATAAAAGATTATAGAAAATTAAGAATTCTAATTTTCGATTTGTATATAAATTCCTATACAAAATCAAAATCTTTAAAAAAAATTTATATTTATTTAATAAAAATAGTTAAAAAAATAATCTAGAAAATTTTTTCAAGAATTTTAAAGCTAATTTAAATTGAATATATCATTTTAATAATATACTATTATTTATAATAAATGTTTAATATAGATTCTTAGATTTTAACGATAAAATTTTAAGTAAAAAATTTCTAATTTCAATTTACTCAATAGTTTCAAATTATATATATATATTTTAAATAGTTTATTTACTATATATTGATTAATAAGATTCTATAAAAATTTACAGATTATTTTTAATTATTTTTGTTTAAAAAATTATAAATATTTATTTTAAAGTTTCAATTTTGTATGTGATTTCCATACAAATCCAAAACCGAAAATTCTAATTTTCTATAATCTTTTATTACTCTTTATAAAAAATCGCAAAAAATTTAAGATTTTCAAAATCTATTAATAATTATATATAAAAAGCTCTAATCAAAATTTAAAAAATATATATTTATTTTTCATAGAGTTATAAGTACGTTAAAATGGCCGTTTTCGGTGTGAAATGTTGGCCAAATGGGGGGGGGGGGTGGCGAGAAGTAGGGTAGGCGACTTATCGGGTTTCCTCATCTATCTAGGTATCTATCTAGCCCGAGGTCCACGGCTACGTATGGAGGGATAAATACAATAATATAGAATCTACCTAGGTAATTATAAGGGATTGTATTATAGAGAATTTCATAATATATAATACTTTTCTCTTAGCTTTACTAATTTTTTATATAATAACATTAGATATTTTAAGAACTAAGAATTAACGAATTATAAGATTACATATTATAAATCTTATATAAAAACTAAATATTAATTAGATTTTATATAAAATTTAATACGAGGTAATTTAAATAGTAGTTGTTTATATAATAATTTTTATAACACTTTAAGAAGCTTTAAAAAAGAATTCTAAAAGTAATTATATAATTTAAATATATAATATAACGATTGATATAAAAAGAGTTAATAATAGAATTAATACCTTTAGCGTATTAATAAGAATAACGCTACTAGCGTTGCCGATGTTATTAATAAGAGTAATTAAAATAATATTAACTATAAATAAATAGCGTTAATTAATTTAATAAAGATTAGCTTTTATTACGATACGATATACGTTTCCTACTATGTAGAATTTAATTAATTAAATTTAAATTCTTTATAAACTTACCAGATTATAATCTTATAATATATATCTACTTGGTATTATTTTAGATCTATACCGAGATAAAAATTAATAAAAAACGGAATTTATTTTAAGAAATTATAATAAATTAATAAATCTATTTAAAATTATAAATAATACTTTATAATATTATTAAATAAAAAAATAAACGATTAAGTCGCCTACCCCACATCTCGCCACCCCCCCCATTTGGCCAACGTATAAAAACACGTATTTTTAATCAATATATAATCTTTTAATATTAATAATTTAATAACCCTTTAATTAATTCCTTTAAAATTTATAAGATTATGTTAATTATATTATAATGAAAAGTTATATACTAAAAATTATATTTATATATTGAAGATTATATTACAATAGCTTTTGAAGGTACTTGGAAATAAAGTTAAAATGTATTAAAAATCCTTGAAGATTATAAGTATTTTCAAAAAAGCACTTTTTTTAAGGACAAATTGAAAAGGGCGTTTATTTTATTAAAAAAAGTGTTTAAATATAGTAAAAGATAATTCTTAATCTAGGAAGAAACGTTTAACGGATTGGATATTAGTTTAAAAGAGTTTTTAGAACTAGTTTTTATACATTAATAAATCTATAAAATTAAAAAGAGTGAATTTCTGGGTTTACAAAAAAGGGGATTTATTATTTCGGAAAACGTAATGAATTAATAAATTCTTGTATAAAAATTTAAGTTATTAAGGATTAAAGAGATAGTATAAGGATTGATTTAGTATATAAGTTTTAAGGATGCTTTAATTAATCTTATTAAGGGATGGTTTCAAAAATTTGAAGTTGTTGGATATTAAAAGCTATTAAACCTTCAAAATAGGTATAATATGGATAAAGCGGGTATTATGAAAAGGGTTAAGGATTTTAATGGGTTAGTAGTAATAGCTAATAATAAAGCTTTAATCAATGTTTTATTTCAAAAAAAACAGCTTAAATTAAAAATTTTGAACCTTTTTTTATTAAATATATTTTAATTATTGAAAAAGCTTTTAATTTATTTATTATTTATAAAGGGCAAAAGCGTTTAATAATAAGTAGTTTTTTATAGATTTTGCTTTATATACTAAATAAAGTTTTATGGTTATTGAGAAAATGGGTGGATTACAAATTTTATTGTATTAAAATGGTTAAAAAAGGTATTTATATTTTTAATAATCCTTTTTGATCTAAATAAAATTAAATTATTTATTTTAAGATAATTATAGAAAGTTATAAAACTATGAAATTTATGTAATTATACTTTCGAAAATAATATATATATTTTTTATTTTTATTGTTATATATGTTATATATATTATAGCTATTAAATTTAATAGCTATATTCTTAAAGTTTTAAAAACGTATATATTGATAATACCTTTAATAAATTAAAGTTTTTTAATGGATTTTATATTAATTGAAAAAGCGGAATTTTCTTTTTTGTTATTATTTTGCTAAATTAGAAGCATTAATTATTTAAAATATTAAATTTGGGTAAAAAGCATTAAAGGTTTATAAGTTGAAGAATATAGCTAAATCCCTTATGAGCCGGTTTTTGAATTAAAAACAAGTAATAAAAAGGGTTATTGAAGAGATTTCTTTTTCAAGATTATAATTCTAAGTTTTAATAAGTATATAAGAATCATTCTTTTATTTTATAAAAAACGTTTTAGGGAATTGAAGGATATTTCGATTATATATGCGAAATATATAATTCGGGAAGAGGAAGGTCGATTCTTCTAATATATTGTTTACTTTTTCAAAAGATTTTAAAAAGATTTTGATATTAAAAGATTATAATATCATATAAGGTAGAAGTTTTCGAATATACAGCAATTAAGAATATAGAATAAAAGCAATTAACCCTAAGAAAAAGATGTAAAGTTAAAATTAATCCGAATTCGAAATTTGCAGGGATTAAAGTTATTAGAAAAGTATAGATTACAATTAAAAATAAGGCTAATTATTGAAAATAACTTTTAATACTATTTTAAGAAAAGTGATTCTTAAAGGGATTATATATAAAGTAAAATAAGTTGTTGAATTATTAACGTTTAAAAATGGTATATAGTATTTTTTAAAGTTGGCTAAATGGGGGGGGTGGCGAGATATGGGGTAGGCGACTTAGTATATTTAAATTCTTTAAAGTCGAAGTTTTACAATATATTAAAAAGAATTTAAAAGATATACTATTTTATAAAATTTTACCCTGGCATAGACCCAAAGCAATGCAAGTATCTTTAGAGTGATTTATTTAGAGAAATAGATTATATAGATAAATCTATGGATATTTCATCTAGATATTTACTAAGTATTTAGGTATTTATTTTCCACTGCCGGCACGTAGTTTATATAGATGCTAGATTGATAAAAAGACTTACCTACTGGGTAGATAGTAGGTCCCTCCCTATTTGTTGATCATTGCTTGACGGGTATTGAGATTCCCGAGGTCCTTGTTGGTGTGTTTATGATGAAGGGAGAGGGCGGGAAGGGTGTCCTCCGTATGTATGTATGTCTGCATGTACCTGGGCACTTCGGTATTTGGGTTGGGATCTATTGATTTTGGATTTGGGGGGTTGGATTTTGGATTGAGGTTTACTGTTTGTTGGTGGTGGTGGTGATGACGAGATATTACTTATTGAGTATTTATTAGATAGGTCGACAGGAAGAGAGATGATGATTTGGTGTTTACCTACATGTTGGTATCGTCTAATCATTTGATTGAGCGTTCGATATGGATGTGAAATAATTGTGAGTTGATATTCATTTGAATCTTCAGCTGCTATGCTGCGTTCATTATCCAATAATCTCTTCTTTTGACTACCGACGTCGATACTTGGATGGGCAGCTAGCTATTAAGGGTACGTACTCCGTAGGTAAAAAAGTCCCTGTGTGTGGAAGGATGCGAGGATCTTCTTCTTCTTCTTCTGATATTCCCTTCTATCTTCTTTTCTTTTTCCTCCCGTTCCCGTTCCCGTTGTCTGTGGTGGCGATGATGATGACGATGATAATGATAATAATATGTTATAACGTTGATTGGATTGGATTGAACTTGACTTAACTTGATCTGATCTGATCTGATCTTGATATGATCATCCTAAAGTCACCTGCAGTTCCCTACCGCTCCTAATCCAGATAGAGTCAGTCTACTTACTTACTGTACACCTGGGCAGTAGAAGATGGTTGCAACTAAGATTTGACGACCTCCATCCAATCCAATCTACTCAGGATAATCAAGCCCCCCAACCAATCCACCAACATCAACACCAAATCACAAATCCCAACTCCAATTACTAATCCACCCAGCAACTACTGTAATAACACCGCGGACCTACCTAGGTATATTGAATATCCACGTCCCCAAATCGGCGTCCACAGCCGCACATCCCACGTCCCCGACATCCCGGTGAGCTTGGCCTGTCTTGTTTCCGGTTGATCCCCGCCGTTACCCGTCCTTTAGTTGAACCTCTCTTTTAATTTCGACTCAGCACAGGACGGAGTCAGTATCTACCTAGGTATGTAATATCTATCTATCGACGGTGGTGGAAAGCTCTACTCCTGGCACCTGCGTTGCCATTTGACTTTTGACTTTTGACTTTTGGCTTTTGGCTTGAGCACGGACGCGTTGGCAGTTCGGTCGGGTATCGGGATTTGCTACTGTCCAGTGTCCAGTGTCCAGCCAGTATCCAGTGTCCACAGGTACTGGAAGGGAGGTAGCTTACGTGCAGTAATTACTTCAAACGTCTGATGGAAAGTGTGCAGAGGCAATAAATATATAGCACACGGCATATGAGGCAAGCAAACAACCAAACAAGCGAACAATCAAACAATCAAACAACCAAACAACCAAACAACCACACAAACAAAAAAACGCGTAATTACGGATAATACCCAGTAACGGATATCGAATATCCAGATATGGAAACGGATAAAATACCCAAGATTGCAAGCGGTGAAGGAGACGGAGGGAGAGGAGGGGAAGAAGAGAGCAAAAGGCCATTGTTGGGAAAAGATCAGGGTCTTAAACTTCCTCGTGTCACGATTCAATTCTGTACACAGTGCAAATGGATGCTCAGGGCTGCTTATGTACGTCTCTATGTCCTTTCTCGACTTTCAAGTTTTATGCTCTTTCTATCTTTTGTGCAAAGTTAATTCTGTTTCATCGGATTAATTTCCTTTTTCTTTTGTTTGCGGCTGCTATGGCTTCCGGTTTTCTGGCGTGTGCGTATGTGTGTGCGCGTATCTCTGTCTTATACGTACTGTACGGAGTATGTTTCTGACAAGTTGTTTGAGAGATGGGGCTCAACTGCCGGTGCATAGAAGTACAAGGTACCGTCAATGGAATTACTGTGCGTAATATTCCGATGGGGGCTGTTTATTTCTATACCTACTTTTGACTTCCATTTAAAGGTGTAGCGATTGTGATTGTCAAGTGACGAGGTGAAACGAGATGATGGGATGTGAAAATGAGCTAGTTGCTTGATGCATTCTCTTGAGATTTCAAATGCATGGATGCAATACAAAGGGAAATCCATTAGGATATGTGGTTCTTCCTCTGTACTTGGTTGTAGCGGGCGGCATTTTCAAATCGTTGGTCTAATTCATTTCCTAACCACATTCTGGTCTTGGATGGCGTCGTAGCCTCAATCCAATATTGCTGAGGAGCAAGTAAAGGGGCGAAGATTTTTTCATGGTGACCGGTTTTCCTTCGTCTTGGGTTTATACTCACTCGCTGTAAGATTGTAATGGAATTTCATCGGTCTCGTCTCGCCAGTAGTTAGTTATGAAATGGATAATGAGAAACACATTTAAAGTCGAGTCACATTGATGGAAAACACTTTGTTAAAACCATCCCGTATTTGCCATTCCATATATGCTTTCTCCGCTGGCTTATTTTCGGTCTCGTACCGGGGTTATATACTTATAAGTTATCCTTTTCATTTTGTTATATGGAAAGTTCTCTCTACTCAAACTTCATCTTCTGCTCTATCTTTTTTTGCCTCTTCACCATTTCCCATTTTTCCGCCTAACTATCTCTCACTCCTCTCAGTCTCTCATCCCCATAACTTCATCTTTCCCTTGGTCTCAAGTTTCTTTTCATCTCAACAAATCAAACGCCCCCATATTCTAACCCTCTAAAAACAGTTTGCCCAAGAACTCCTCTCAACCTTCGGAACCGATATTGGAGAAGTAGCACTCCAACCAAGTACTGGCGGTACTTTCATCGTAGAACTATTCACAGATGCGAATTCGAAATCCAACGCTACTAGCAATGTAGAAGGAAAAGCAGAGAACGAAGCAAGAGTATTAAAACACACACTTTGGGACCGAAAAAGCGAGGGCGGATTTCCCGGTTTGTATTCCCATCCTATCTTCCTATTACCGATGAAATCAACACGACTCTTCATAATCCGAGAGAAAGACGCTCTCTCTATACAGCGCATCCACCATAATATACCTCCTCTAATGCAGAAAAGAGACTACATAAACAAAACAAACCACTAACCAACCCAACCCAACCCAAAACAGAAACCAAAGAATTAAAAAAAAGACTCAGGAATATCATCGACCCCGCGAGAGACCTTGGCCATGTCGACGGAAAGAAATGTATGTTTTTACTCATCTCTCTCATCTTTCGTTTGAACCCTACCTCTTTGTTTGTATCGATCCCTCCACCTCTCCCTTCCTTTCCTTTCCTCTCTTCTCATTCCACCACATAAACCCAACGACCCTACCCTACCCTATCTACTACCTACCCACCTAACTCACTACAGCGATAAAACCATTCACAACCTCCACCTCCACCTCCACCACAGGAGAACAACCACAATCCCAATCCCCATCCATCGACGCCAGCACAAGCACAAGCACCGATACACAGAAAACCCCCGAGGAAAGAGTAAAAGTAAAAGAAGAAAACGAAATCATAAATGAGCGAGGAAAAATCGTCATCACAGGTCTTGAAGGCGAGGCGGGTTTTGGACTCTGTAGACCTGGTGATGAGGAATGTGGGGGGTTTTAAGGGTGGGAGGTGAAAGGAAGACTAGAAGATACATCTGATGACATACATCTATTGGCCCGAAATACCACATGAGAGATGGATGGACGAATGGACTTATCTTTTCATCATTCACATCATAGATATATAGATATATATATCAATCAATAAATTACTCGCTACTTGCATGCGCTTTCAAAAATTCGTATTTTTAGAAATTCTCTCTCTCTCTCTCACACACACACACATACGCCATGAAAATTCATTCGTACGATCGATTATGCCTTTTCTTTACTTTACTTTACTTTACTTTTAATGCCGTTTAGATGTATTTGAAAGCCGCCAGGGATAGGGGGGGCGCGCGGAGGGGGGGAGGTGGTATAGTATAATAATAATAATAATAATAATAATATATTCTCAAAGTCCTTTGGCTTTATTAATCTTGATGCTAATTTTAACGATGATTGATTAATTTGATTTTTTTATAGTATGAAAATAAGTAAGTCATTTGATAATTGATTGATTGATTGATAGATATATATATAGATAAATAGAGACCTAGATACCTAAATACTTAGACGCGTTTTAAAAGAGGCATAAACAAATATAAAACTTATAATTATTTAATGAAACTTATAATAACAAAATTTTACATAATTTATATATATATTAGATTTAGTATTTTAATATCTTTCTATAAAGTTTTTATACTATAAAAATTATTTTTAAGAGAATAATAATATTATAAAGTTAGTGATTTTAGAAAATGTAAGAATTTATTAATATATTAATTTAAAATTCAACAATATATAAATTTGAGAAAATAAAATCATAGAAAAATAATATAAGCTTTCAAGTTTTATTAAATATTTTTAGAATTTAATATTATTCGTTATACTAATATATATGTTAATATAAAAAGTAAAAAGTTTAAATTTTCTAATACAAAAATATGCTTATATAATTCAAATAAGCGAATTTACCCTTTTAAAACTTGTAAATTTTCTTATATTTTTAACTTTATTAATATATATTTTAAATATTAATAAAGATTTTAAAATTTTAAAATAAGCTACTTCAAATTTAGCTTTTATTTTTATTATTTAATAGAATTTTATGAGTTTAATTATAGTATTCGTTAAACTATTTAATATTTATATAAATCTTTAATTTTTTATTAAATTTTCAAAATTTATACATTTTATTATATTATTATCCATTTAATATTGGGCTTTATAATATAAAATTTTTATAATAAATATAAAAATACTAAATCTATAATACCTATAAACTTTTTTAAAATTATATTAAGGTTCCGTTGAATAATTATAAGTTATATTTTTGCATATGCCTCTTTTAAAACCCGCCCGAGTATATAAATACACACATTACAATAACATTCATTCATTTCATCAACATGTTGAAAATAATAGGATATTCATTTTGTTTGATTTTATCTCATGATATTCATATTGATCATAACTTATGTCTAAGCCTAGATTCTCGCAAGGTAAAATACCTCAGTAATCTACCAACCACCTCATCTCCCATAGTGCAACCTGCAACCTTCAGCCTGCCTACCATTCATCATCCATACTATGTGAGAAGCAAAGTAAAACAAAATAAAATCCCAAGTCCACCCACCCATTCGATATCATAGTCATAAACCCCAACGCCCTGTGCATTCTTTAGTCGTCATCATTAACATCATCTAGTCGCTCAAGTTTGCTTCCCTCCACATCACAGCATATCAACAATTTATTGATACAAATCCAAATCCCCATCACTGTCCCTCTCATCTCTTACACCCCTCCTACCAAAAGCTTCCCTCGCATCAATTTCATCAATCTCCATATCATCCTCACTACTATTTTCCTCCGAACTACCCTGATGATTAGGTTCCACCGTAATTCTACCTTCCCTCATTACCACCCTAGCCACTTCTCCATCCTTAATAGCACCTCTCAATAAAAGAACTGCCAGCCTATTCAACACCTCCTTCTCAATCAATCTCGCTAGTGGTCTTGCACCATAGGCTGGACTATAACCTGCAGAGCCGAGATAGTCGCGGACTGCAGGACTACAGTCGATACGAACATCACGACCATTATTCTGAAGTCTCTTTTGGATCTCTCCAAGCCGTACGTCAACAATCCTGCGGATTTCATTCTTGGTGAGACGATTGAAGATGATAGTGGCATTGATACGATTGAGGAATTCAGGCAAGAAATAATCCTTGAGAGCTTGCTCAACCATCATGCGAGTAGTGGGATCAATCTTTCCGTTGGCAGCATTAGGACGATCGAGATATTCGGCTCCCAAATTGGATGTCATGACGACAATACAATTCCTGGCGTCAATGACACGTCCTTGGCCATCAGTGATACGGCCATCGTCCATGAGTTGAAGAAGGACTGTAAGGATCTCCTTTGCGGCCTTTTCGATTTCGTCAAAGAGGAGGATGGAGAATGGTTTACGTCGGAGGGCTTCGGTAAGTTGTCCACCTGCATCGTGTCCAACATACCCAGGCGGTGCACCAATCATACGACTAAGTGCATGTCGTTCTTGATATTCGGACATATCAAGTCTGATCATAGCCTTTTCATCATCGAAGAGGAAGTCGGCAAGAGCCTTGGTAAGAAGTGTCTTACCAGTACCAGATGGACCACAGAACAGGAAACTTGGTGGTGAGTTTGGATTAGAAAGTCCTGCTCTTTGTAGCCGAATAGCATTTGAAACGGCTTTGACAGCTTCTGATTGGCCAACAACCACCTTGCCCAAAGCCTTCTCCATATTCAACAACTTATCCTTCTCAGTAGCCTTGAGTCTCGTGACAGGGATACCAGTCCATCGAGCAACAATTTCATTGATTTGATCTGGACCAACAGTATCAGTGATGAGAGATCCACCAGAATCAGGATTAGCAGACGAGCTAAGAGCCGCATCAGCAGCCTTCTTTTCTCTCTCCAGAGTCTTGATGAATGTCTGTTGTTCTGGAATAGCATAGTATTGAAGATCGGCAGCTTTGCTCGTATCACCCAAGCGAGTAGCCTCTTCCATCTTGACCTTCAGTTGATCAAGCTTGACTTTAGCTTCTTGGATGTCCTTGCCTCTCTTTCTTTCACTCTCATACTTCTCACGAAGAGGTCTAAGCTCTTCCTCAACGTTACTAGCATCTTGTCTAGCCTGGGCTAAACGGGCCTTTGACGCATCGTCCTTTTCTCGAGACAAAGCATGAATTTCAATCTCGAGTTGTCGATGTCTTCGATCGAGAGAATCAATAATTTCAGGTTGTGACTCTCTGGCAACGCGAACAGCTGCTGCTGCCTCATCGATAAGATCGACAGCAGAATCCGGCAGTCTTCTTTGAGTAAGGTATCTAGCGGCCAAAGTAGCCGCAGAAACAAGAGCACCATCTGCAATTGTAACTCCGTGGTGAACTTCGTACTTCTCCTTCAATCCACGAAGAATAGAGATGGTGTCAGGAATAGATGGTTCCTTGACCAAGACTTGTTGGAAACGACGTTCGAATGCTGCATCCTTTTCAATGTATTTTCGGTATTCGTTGAGTGTGGTAGCACCAATACAGTGAAGTTGTCCACGTGCCAACATAGGCTTGAGCATGTTGGCAGCATCCATTCCACCTTCGCCGCTGGCACCAGCACCCATGAGAAGATGCATCTCATCGACGAAAAGAACAATCATTTCCTTCGATTCCTCAATCTCCTTCAAAACACCCTTCATTCTCTCCTCAAACTCTCCTCTGTATTTACTTCCAGCAATAATAGAACCGACGTCTAGCGAGAGAAGTTTGCACGCCGCAAGGTTATCCGGCACATCAGCATTAACAATTCTCTGAGCCAAACCTTCTACTACAGTTGTCTTTCCCACACCTGGCTCACCAATCAAAACTGGATTATTCTTCGTTCGTCTCGACAAGATTCTGACCACCCTACGAATCTCCTCCTCTCTTCCAATAACGGGATCAATCTTTCCCTCCCTCGCCATGGCGGTCATATCCACCGTAAACTTCTTCAAATTCTCATTATCCTCTTCCGCATCCGCCGTCTTCGAATCCACTCTCCTGGTTCCCCGAATCTGCGAAACGGCATCTTGCAGCAGTTTGATATTAGGCATATTGGCTTCCTTCAGACATGTTTGAACCGCCGTGTCTTGCGTCACTGCGACTATCAAATGATCCACCGCGATGAAGGAATCCTTTTGCGTCTTCTGCAACTCCTTCGCAGCCCTCAAAACTTTGTTGAACGACGGCGAGACGGCCACTTGTTCTCTGGGGAGGATCTTGACTTGGTAAGCGCACGACTGCGCGCTTGAGGGAACGATCAAGAGCTTGTGGATCTCCATGTGCTCGCTCAACTACTTGACGGAATAGTGACTGTGACGCAGAGCCATGGGATGCATTCATGGTCTGCTGTTGGTCTTTCGAGAGATCGGGTAACGGATCGAGGAGGGCGAGTGCGAGATGGAGGGGTAGAAGCTGAGAAGAGCCGTGCTGTTCTGCGTTGAACATGGCATCTTCTATGGACTTCGTCGCCCTGGTTGTAAAGGACATGTCAGAGTTAGACATGGTTGCGGTATTGTGTTTTCAATTCGTATATGAGGATGTTCGTTGTTGTATTGTTTCAAAGGTGGGTATGTGATGTATTTTCTTGCAATATTGTAAAGCAAGTATGCTGCGGGGTGAGTTCCGAACTTTAAGCTGCTATTATATGTACAAAGTAAGGGATTATATTTCAATGAATGATTTGAAGTGAATATACTAAGTATATGATTGTGATTGTGTTTGTTGTATTGACTGATGCATAGAGAAGGTCTCGAAAACAAAGAAGCTCTCTTGGTTTATATAATCCTCCAACTCGAGACCCATACGATGACCTAGTCGACGTACATGAAGTAGATGAAATACATAGAAAGTGTTGGTATTTACTAGCACTCACCAGTATTTCCGATTCTCCGCCTATGAGCATCTAGTATTACCTCGTAGCTTCTAGAAACGTCAGGTTACCTTTTTGCCCCACGTAGCGGAAAAAGTTGGCTCGCTTGCAGTCACTTGGTCAGGTATCGACGGAGTACTGTACTCCGTACTACCTAGTAACCTAGCTCATGTCCTCCCGGGCACCAAGGAAAGTTTCTTTTGGAGATCCTGCCTGATTTGAAGCCCAATGTGATTACATAATCGAAATCAGGCCACAATTTGCTCGAGGATGGAGCAAAAGACGCTAGGACAATTTTGGTTTTCAAGATATCGAAATTATTGCAGCCCTCGCATGGGAAGCACTCAATTGAGTCAATTCACATTCTCCACAGCCATGAGTGTCCCATCGCTTCGGAATTGCATTGGCACTTCTGTCAGTAGGACAGCTGGTGTACGATATGCATCGACGACATCGGTGACTGCTAGACAACCGCCCAATCGACCGGAACATGGAGAGCAAATATATGTTTACAACCACTTACAGACGAATCAAGTCGTCTACTCACTTACAAAGGGGATGAATGTATGCTTCTACTCTCTCCCTTTCCCCCAATCCTCTTTCCCAACCTCCTCAACCCCCCTCACCACTCCGCACACTAACCCATCCCAGAACAATGCCTCCCTCTCCCAACTCCCCTACAACGGCAAAAAGACGCGGCCGGCAGCCCTCCGCAAAGACCACTGGCACCCCATGGCCCTAATAACCTTCCCACCCGGCACCTCCTCCTCCGGCCTCAGCGCCTTCCAAAAACTCCGCGAATACCGCAAACGCCACGAGCTCTCCTGGGACCCCGCATCCCCGCTCTTCCAACGGGTCCCCCCGCCCGGCGAAAGCGAGGCCCAAAAGGCCAAAACCCACCTCACGTCGAAGCTGCGCGGCCGCAAGATCAACGACCAGAAAGCCAACACCGTCGCCGACATGGCCGCCGTGCTCAAGGAGATCCGCCACGGCAGCGAGCGCATCGGCCTGCAGGGCCTCGGTAAAGACGCCACCGTCGAGGTGAAGTGGAGCGACCTCTCCGACGCCAGCTACGCCGGCACCGGCACCGCGGTATGGGGCGACGCCGTCATCCACGACACGCTCCCGTGGGACCGCAACAACCGCAACATACTCCAGAAGCAAGCGCTCAGCGCCGAAGAGCAAGCCGAGTGGAAGGCGGCGCGCGCCGCGCAAAAGGCCGCCCGCGAGGAGAAGAAGCAGAGGAACCGCGAGGAGAACGAGAGGAACATGCGCCTGCGCGAGGAGAGATGGGCAAAGCATGTGGCGCTGATGGAGAAGCATCGCGCGATGGGCAAGGGACCCAAAGTCTTGCCGGTGAGGATCCGCCAGTCCCCCGAGGAGAATTGGGCCTTGGAGCGCCAGGCGCGATTGGAGAAGCTGGCGTGGATGGAACGCACGGGGGGCTCGGAGCAGGATTATGAATTGTCACGTCAACAACAGGCTGATGCGGTCGATGCGGTCGAGACGCAGGTGTCGGGGCTTGAAAACGAGGCTCAGGCTCAGGTGGGAGCAGGAGCAGAAGCAGAAGCAGAAGCAGAAGCAGAATCCCCCACCCCTACTCCCGCTACCAAAACCCTCTAGAGCAAGAACAACAGTACAAGCAAGATACGTAAAAGTAGAAATTCGAGCCATGCCCAATCAGATGTACATATATTGTAATATCACCGCGCATCATACCGACCGCATCACTCTGTATTGTAACCTAGTAATCTAGTAGCACAGTAGCACAGTAACCTCGTAACCTCGTAATCCTTCACATGCCTCATGTGTTCAGGAGATCAACTTCCTTCCACACATACCAACGATCGGTCGATTGAACGATAACACTACACTCACCCACTCACTCACTCACTCACTCATATTCGACTTGCATGCGAAAAATACAATCACGCAACCCTCACAGGATCAAGCGAGAAAATCTCCTTTTGCTCTTTGGCTCTCGGCCGGGAACACGAGTCAACAGTCAACAGTCAACAGTCAACGTTAGATGTAGAAATTCAAGGTTATGCCATGATTCATTCATCGTCTTGCTTTTAATCCATCATCCATTTTTTCAGCCAGCCAGCCAGCCAGCCATCATCCATCTATCCATTTTTGAATTTTGATTCCCCATTCCATTCAATCCCAATTCCCAAGAGGTTTCAATCCCCCTAAACCCTAATAGCAAAACTTTTCAAGTACTCATAATCCTCCACATTAGCATCTACCGTCTCTCTAATAATTTTGGCAGCATCTGCGCCATATTTCTCTGCCCATTCAGCATTTTCCTGCTCGGGAGTTTTAGGTTTCTTCTTCTAATTTTGTGGGGAGATAGATTAGTAATGTTTTTTTTGCTCTTAATTTTCAAACATCACATTTCGGTATTTTGAATCTGGAATTTGGATTTCAAAATTTCATCTCTCTGAAACTGGTGGAATTCCCAGGAGACGAAATCAACAGGAGGAGTTGTGGTTTGGGTCGGGGGCAGGGGCAGGGGCGGGGGCGGGAGGGGGAGGGGGAGGGGGACAAGGAGGAAAAACTAACATGTTCCACACTTCTAGCCTTCAAACTTGTACTATTAATCGCATCATCATGGAAGCCCCTCCATTTCTCAAAGGCTTCTCTAGCTTTCTTGTGATGTTCCTCGGTATCCCAAATCAACATATTAGGATCGTATTCCATACCGACCTCTTTACAATACGCCTTGATAATTCCTTCGGGATTGTCCAACAAATCATCGGCATCAATAACTGTAATACTCACTTCGCCATCCTTCAAGTTTTCTGGCGAAGATTCTGGGGTACCGGCGAGAGAAGGGCCGACTTGGTTGTTGGAGCGGAGGAAGTCGAAGACGCGGCGTAGTTCATCGTAGCCGGCTTCTGAAGGCATGAAATTGTAAAAACCAGTTACGGCATCAAGGGGGTGGGATAGTACAGCGGTAGTAGGATGGGATGCTGGAGCGGGGATGGCGGATCAAAAAGGTGAAGTGGAATTGTTTAAGGATTTCAGCAGGGACCACGGTGGGGTTTCCCGGTTCGGCTAGGGTGTCGTAGGGATAGGGGGCTTTGGAGCTAGTGCCGTTGGTTTGTTCTGTGGTGTATCCGTTGCTTTCGCTCTTCGATGCTCCATTGGCTCCATTAATTTCTCCATTCGATACCCCGTTAGCTCCATTTGCTTCGCCATTGGTTCCCACACCCTTTTTGTTACTTTTGCCTCCAAGCGAAGGGGCGATTGTTGCTGGTTTGCCTTGAGGAGGTACGAGGTAATGAATGATATCTTTGATAAAAAGGCGTTTTCCCTATGGTCATGTCAGTAGCCGCTAGATTGAACAAACATACTTATTTTTTGAAAATTATGATTCGCGCGCATTAATGCTGCATCTTCCATGGAAATAACCCAGAAAACCAAGCCAAACAAAACATGGCATATGGTCTAATTGATCTGAAGCCTTGGCAATATTGGCGTATGAAAAATATTTCGATATGAAATAACAGAGACAGAATCCGCAGATTCAGACACTCGTCTTATGTCCCTAGCCAATCTCGAGGTACCCGAAACCAGGATGCCCAAAAGAATTTGAAGAAAACCCAGTATAACGGTGAAAGCGGATCCAATTCTAACCTCTTTGCCTTCTTTCTCAATTCTCTCGAATATCGTCTTGAAGGTGCTATCTGCGAATCCACTCGCCTGGCGAGCAGCTTCATCATTTTCATATCTTGGGCTCAGTCTCTCGGGACCAAAGTAAAATGCATCTCCAAAGGGTTCGTGAACGCAGGCAAGGACATCATCGCGAGTCATAAAAACCTATGATTATATTAATGACTTGCTTGGGAGTGAATATAGTACATTTGTACTTACTCTTTCGAATGCGGTAGAGCAAGCTCTTGGGTGAGTAGCACAAAAGATTGGTTTCATTGAAGCCATCTTGTTGGACGTATATACTTTTTTTCTCTCTCAAATCTATAAATTGACGTCGTTTGAATAATCTCGAAAGTATCACAGCACCAGACAACGCAGAAAGTAATCTATATTCCAAGTAAAACTTTGCAAAGTTGTCGAAGGAGGGTCCCTTTGTTGTTCGTTTCCAGAACAGATCAAGGAAGGTACGTTGGATACAATGTCAAGATTTTAATCTTGTTTGGATTTGTGATTTTTTTTACCAATCTCGCAATTGACTTGGATGGGATGAAAAGAAAGAAATGAATGCTAAATGGAAATAGGACACGAAGGAGAAGATCCTTTGAAGTTTAAATAGTCAACCAAAAAGCCATCGAGGCGTAAATTTACTTACTACCAAGATTACCTACCTAGGTCTTAGGTACTTTTGCTACCCGTTCGTACTACTGCGTCGAACGTGGGTAGTATAGAAGAATCCTAGAGGTGAGAAGCAAGGTAGTCGGTACTCAACCAACCAACCATACATACTCTGTAGATCAGATCATACGTAGATCGACTGACTGACCACACTCTCCCTACTCTACTATACTCTCTCTGTACAAACCATGTGTAAAAGAATGAATTCTCTTACTTTGTGACAGGACGAGAATAGTATAGCTGGCTGGCTGGCTGCTGGCTGATGGCTGTTGGAATGAGGGGGGTAGTATTTTGTTCACTTACGCCTCTCCTACCTTGATGAAGATAACGGATGCATGAAAAATCATGTCTCGTGTCATGAGTATGAAATATGAAGCCAATGATAGCAGATATGTGCGACTTTTGTGTGGTTCTGAAAAACATGAAGCTGATGAATAGGATATATATGACGCTATAGATTTCAATTTTGGGTAAAGTCCATTAAAATGCGATGAAAGGTATTTATTGATTGATTGCCATGCCGCCATGCTGCCATGTTACCATGGGATGCCATAGGAATGAATGATACTCTGTACAGTACAGACAGACTGCAGTACACTGAGTACAGTTACCAGTAGGACCTCGGGATACCAATGAAATACGAATGAGGTTAGAGTGCCAATGAAAGAAATGCCCCTCTTTCCAACTTTGATTTTTTTCCCTCTTTTTTTTTTTTTTGCCATCTTTTTTTGGTTCTCGCCCCTCAGCCGACTCTTTTTTAATGCGGGTACTAAGGGGAGGAGGGAAACTACTGTACTGATATTTATTTGTAAGACATCAGGTTGTCTGAACCTTATAAGCTGATTGATGATAATAAGTTGTGGCTTCGTTTTCATTTTCGTTTGTGGGGGGGTGGCTTGGAGGGTTGATTGAGAAGGGGGGATCTGGATAATAGATGGATAAATGGATGGATGGATGGATGGATGGATGAATGAATGGATGGATAAGGACGGATGGATGGATGGATGGATGGGAATGGATGGATGGGGATGGGTAGATGAATGGATGGGTAGATGAGTGGATGGATGGATGAATGAATGAAATGGATAGGTGAGTGAAGGAATGAATAATGAATCAATAATAAATCAACAGATCAATTAATATATGAATAAACAAAAGAATGAACAAACGAACGAACAAACAAACAAATAAATGAAGAATCACTTTGTTACTATCCTTACTAATCATAACTACCTAGGTAACCTACCTAGGTATACTTGCACTCCAGTATATTAATTACATTACATCCATCCATCTCCAACTGAGAATAAACATATCAATCACCTCAGGCTCAGGGATCACCAAGAAATAGATGAAAGAGATAACGGCTCCCCCATCCTCCCCCTTGATTTTCTTTAATCAAGATCCATCCACCCATTGGGTTGCCAACTTGCCACCAACCTCCAGCAGGGCTATCTCCTGTACTCCGTATATGGATCTCCTGTAGCCACCTCCTAGACACCTCCCAGCACCACCCAGGTGTTAATAAGTGTCAGTACCGATAATATGGAAAGCAATATTGTTAGCACGCATGGATTACATCGGCTTACCGTGATAATATCATACGAGTACGTACTACTTATTCCAAACGTCTTCTTCGGATGCGATGAACGGCAAATGGTGTGAATACAGATAAATGCACATAATGATAATGATAATGATAATGTGTATGTGTATGTGTATGTGTATGTGTATGTGTATGTTTACGGGCATGTATGTATGTATGTATGTACATGCGTATGTATACTTGAGTCTTGGGTCTTGGGTCTTGAATCTTGAATCTTGAATCTTGAGAGCACGTACAAGTTGGAAAGGATTAATTACTGCACATTCGAGCACGATAGCACGCACGCACGCACAGATACGAAAGAAAGAAAGAAATAAATAAAGAAGACTTTGAAGTTTGCACCAATGTAACACGATCACGATAACCCATCTCCCATCTCCCACGCACCCAAGAACATGGCCATCGCATGATCCGGATCAACACTCGCGTCCTCCACGCCAGACACAAATCAGAGGAGGAAATGAACCCCTTCGCACCTTGGCTGACACCATTCGCCCATTTATCCCTCTGGGCGAGAATCCTGACGGCGTGCGGGAGGTGCTCGGGGTGCGGGTATGAGTAAGGTGGCCGTCGCATCGGGGAATCTTGCGAGTCATTCGTGGACCTGGGTTGAGTGGTGGCATCATGCGCCGCCTTCATTGGTCGTGCGCCTTGCCAAGATGTGAAAGGTGGTGGTTGGTGGTTGGTGGTGGGTGATGGGCGGTGGGTGGTGTGCGGCTGGTGTGTGTGTTGATTAAGATCGATATGTCCTCGGACCCTTTCTTTAGATATTGGCTTCCAGCCTTATGGATTCCAGGATGTTAGATTGGGTGAAAACTTCATGTGCTGTTGAGGTTTTGATTGGCGGGATGATTTGCTTCTTGTGCAGTATTGATCGATGAGAGCCCTGGAGGGAATCAATTACCTAGGTAACTCTCCATCTGGCAAAAAACACATATGGATTGAACACACCGGGCAGTGTGAGACTATGAGTACAGATGGATCCCCACCTGATTATCTACTCCAGGGCTCTGTACGGTGCCCACCTAGGTAGGTATCTGCTTACTCAGCCTTACTGTCCTCAAGATATACAATAGGTGGAATGCATAGCGAGAGGCAATCCTGTATTTATATACCGAGGTGCCGAAGTACTAAGGAGCATTCGTTAATTCCGAGTCACCGACACTACAGTCTACAGGACACTATAAAAATCTAATCGGGTTATTATTAACCTTTGCAAGGTTCCAAGCTTCGCGGAATCCATCGATTCGAGCCGAGCCAGCGAATACGGCTGACCCATGCTCATGATTACTTAATAGTGCGCTCGGCAGCGGGATCTTGTATCGAATGATCCAGTGGCTTGGCAATCACTCTTGGCGTCGTCCAGGTTCTTTAAATATTTCTATTTCGTCCCATTACAGTACTATTGTGCTGTGCTGTGCTGTGCTGTGCTGTGCTGTGCTGTGCTGTACAGTCTGCATTGTAGTTGATTGTTGATTGTTCCAAGGCTGAGTGACGCTTAAGACTCCAGCTTTCCAAGGCTTGTCGACTGTAAGATTTATGGACTTTTTTCTTAGATACTCCTCGTGGACCTCCTCTCCTACTCTCTCTGTACAGGAATAGATGAAATCAATGTTGATCACACCTGGGCATTCTCTTGTGGTTACAAGTACTCCCTCCGTATAGATATACCTACCTAGTAGATAAGATAAGCAAGCAGTACCTAGGTATTATTAGACAGGTGGTATATTGATTGAATCATCAAAACACTCTCTCTGTCTCTTTGTCTCTTTTTCTCTCTCTCTCGCTTCCTTCCTTTCTCTCTCTCGCTTCCTTTCTCTCTCTCTCGCTTCCTTTCTCTCTCGCTTCCTTTATCTCTCTCTTTCTCTCTCTATACAATATAATGAATGAACACTAATAACAGAGATATAATTGGAGAACGAATCAATCCATCCATCAATCCATCCCCTTTCATTCTCTACTCTACTCTACTCTCTACAAAAAGAAAAGACAAAAAAAACTTTGATTTCAATCGTTCGACTAAGTACTGTCTGTCTGTATTGATAATAATGGAATAAACTTCTTCCACGTCTGCTATAAGGTCTAGTCCCCCTCCCTACCTAGTACCTAGTAGGTATGAATGAGTAATGAGGACTGGAAAGATCCATGGATCCAGTTATTTGCGGTGGGAGTGGGAAAATCATTTCTGGAGTGGGAAGAAAGAAGGTGAAGAACAGAAACCTCGGGAGTCGGGATACCCAATTTAAATAATCTTTTTTTTCCCTACCCGAATGGATGATGATGTATGTAGTATGTACTTGAGTATGGATGTATCCATTAGATTCACCTTGCATATGATATTACTTAGTAAGTTACGTTGCTGTACTAACAAGTACAGAGTACGGCGAGAGTACTAGCCTACTAGGTAGGTACAGAGGATACTTGGGTGTTACTTTATTACGAGGCAGGTCGATGTTGTAGTAGATAGAGAGATACTAGGTAGGTAGTAGGTAGTAGGTAGGAGGTAGGAGGTAGGAGGTAGGAGGTAGGAGGTACGAGGCGTTTATTCGTATTGTTGACGTCCATCCATGGATTCAGTATGAGAATCTTTCCTTCTTTCCTTCTTTCTTTTTTTTTCTTTTTTCTCTTTGGTTCATTCTCTGCTTAATTCATTCATTCATTGATTGGTTTGTTAGTTCCCGATGTCTTTGCTTACTAATACACATTACTTTCATTATCTAACGTTGAGTTTACATGATTTACATTAGATTGGATTGTTTAGATTATTTCTTGCTGCTCCAGCTGTTTATATTAATTCCACACTTTCTACATGTAGGTATTGTTCCTATTAACTCTATTAATTCCATTGTTTATATTATTCTTATTAACTCTATCAATTCTATTATTTTTATTACATCTATTAATGATTATTTATATTATCAACATGCATTTCTATCTCCAGCTACCGTCTACCTTCTATGCATCTACCTCTCTCCCTTCCAAACCAAGTACTAATAAGTACTATTTCCATCGGTATGCATGAGCAAGAGATTCCTTTCATACCATCCCATATCATCCACATCATTTATTCATCCCATATCCATACCATCCATCCATTCATCCATTCATCCTTAGTCCGCACTCTAAACTCGATGAGTGTAGTATTATTCATCATACATCATCGATTTATGCATGGCAGAATTCCATCTAGTCATTAGAGACCTCACATTTACTCTAACTTACATCTGACATTACTTTCTTACATACATCCATACATCCATACATTCATACATCCATACATATTATACATACATCCATACATACATACATCCATCCATACATATCATACATCATCCACCCATTCATCCATCCATCCATCCATACATACATCACTTCAATACTTCAATACCAGTATCGAGAGAGGTACATCAACCTACCTACCATACACTCTGAGTACGGGCAGCCCTCAATCATCCTCTCCAAGACATCAATATCTGCATCTCTTGCGTTGCCAAGCAGAGATCGCTGGTCACGTCTTTTGCTGCCTTGCCTGACTTCACTTAACCTTTTTTTTCCTTACTTAACTTCATTCGTTCAAACTTCAATCCGTCCGTTTAAACTTCTTAAATCCGAGGGTGTCAACGTCAAGACGGAAGACTCGACTCGAGAGCCAAGAGAGAACTCAATAATAAAGAATAAGAGGGGTTAAAGGGCCCGAGCATTTACCTATACCTTATTTTTACCGTAACAGATACTAGGTACCTGATATCCATTGCCATAGATCCAAGGGAAAGAAAACAAGCGCTTTTTTATAATTGAATCATCATCTAACCTGACCGTTCCTTACTCGTCCTTGAGATCGCAATTCAAGTAGTCTTATTCGGAATTACATACTTTTCAATTTTTCAAAGATGTCAGGCACATCAACCGATCAAGAACTACAGTCACAGTCACAGTCACAGTTACAATCACAATCACAATCACAATCACAATCACAATCACAATCACATTCACAATCACATTCACATTCACATTCACATTCACCATCACATTCACTTCCAAGTCAAGGTCAAATTCAAGGTCAAATTCAAGGTCAAACTCAAGGTCAAACTCAAGGTCAAATTCAAGGTCAACAATCTCAAGAAACTCCCATCAGTCCAAGTCAATCATCCCCCGGTCTCGAGACAGTAGATGATTGGCATGCGCCTTCATCTTCATCACAACCACGTCCCGCGCCTTTGCAAAAAAGGAGGCGAGTTACCAGAGCCTGTGATGAATGTAGGAGGAAGAAAATAAAGTGTGATGGAAAGCAGCCGTGCACGCATTGCACTGTATATAGTTATGGTATGATGTTGTTTGTAATTTCATTCCAACTCCCATCATTGACCGATGTGCCATAACAGACTGTTCATATGATCAACCTTCAAATAGAAGAAGAAACCCCGCGCCGCATTATGTCGAGTCTTTGGAGAACCGTCTACAACGAGCTGAGAGCATCATAAGAACCTACCTTCCGAACATAAACTTAAATGATCCGAATATAGATACTATATTACTACAGCAGCAACGCCAAGATGCCCCCACAACACCTTCAACCACGAGTTCCATACCAAATATGACTCCGCAACAGCCATCACAGATTTCAGAACAAGATGCGCAGTTGAGATCAATGATAGAATCTACAGGTCAACTTGATCTTGATGAGCGTGGACATTGGGACTTTCATGGTGGTTCCTCAGGAGCGGTCTTCGTTAAGCGTCTGCGCGAACAGTTTGGTAGTTTACTTGGATCCCCTAACTTACTTCCCAAGCCACCCAGTGCGCAGATGCCCCCTACTTTCGATTCTCCAAGATCATCGGCAGATTCTCCTTATGACTTCAGTCTGCCCAATACAATGGATCTCCCTCCACGAGATGTAGCATTGGCTTTATGTGAAGATTCATTACATTGCGCTTGTTGTCTTTTACGTTTTGTTCATGAGCCTAGCTTTTATGAAATGTTTAATAGGATATATAGTTTTTGTCGCCTGGAAGTTTTGGTAACGAGGAACATACTTTTCTGCCGCTGTTGTATATGGCCTTGGCCCTGGGCTGCATGTTTTCATCGGAACCATCCGATTCCACTGACCCTGACAGGAAGAAATATAAAAGTAGTATGGATCAAGGGTGAGTGAAGTCTTGAGCGGTCATGCTTTGCATATATCTCCGTAGCTTCGTCTCACCCGATCGTCGTGGAGGGGCGCACGAATTCATCTCGTGCTACGAATACCACAAGACTAACGTTTCATCAGATACAAATTTTATAAAGCTGCTCGGCAAATGATGGACTTGACTGATTGCCGGGATATGATGTCCTTGCAGGCAATCATATTCATGATCCTATTTCTACAATCAACGTCAAACTTGAGCATATGCCATTCTTATATAGGTGTTGCCTTGAGATCGGCGTTACGCATGGGCTTACATCGTAGTCTCAGTGGTAACTTTAATCCGATTGAGCGGGAAACTAGAAAGCGAGTGTTCTGGATAATACAGAAGCTCGATACCTATGTATCTGCTATTCTCGGTTTCCCCATAATGTTAAGTGATGACGATATCGACCAAGAATTGCCAATCGAGGTAGATGATGAGTATATAACCAAGGATGCGATACTTCCCATGCCTCCTGGCAAGATGTCGCTGCTTGTGGCTTCGAATGCTCACACTCGACTGATGGTCATTACAAGAAAGGTTGTCAAACACATTTATCCTATAAAAGGCTTGGAGCAATCTATTGCAGGAAACAGCAAAGCATCTTACACTATAAGTCACTCTAAAATTCGTGAAATTGAAAAGGACCTTGCAGACTGGCTGGATATGCTACCGATGGGGTTGCGTCCAGCAGGTGAAGGTCCTGCGCAACTCATACGGTAAGCTTCCTACGTTAGGTTTACTCTTCGACACACGATGCGCGAATTGCTCGAGAGATTGACTTCTTTGGAGATGAAGAATGTCTGCTAATCATTATGCAGTACTCAACAACTATTACGATTAGCATATGCACATGTTCAAATGATGCTATATAGGCCATTTCTTCATTATGTCTCTGGAAAGAGTTGTACTGGGAAGACTATTGATGAAAGATCATATGCATGTGCAGCCGCTGGTGTTAGTGTAGCGCGTAATATTATTCATATTACTGCCGAAATGGAGAAGCAAGGCCTTTTGACAGGAGCGTACTGGTTTACCATGTATACAACCTTCTTCTCCGTTATATCTCTAGTGTACTACGTTCTCGAGAATCCCGACAAGAGTGGAGCTGCAGAAATCTTGGCAGATGCAAATAATGGAAAGGATGCTCTGGTTGGACTTGCGCAAAGAAGTATGGCGGCCGATAGATGTTCTCTAACTCTCAAGGTCAGTTTGATATCCTACTATGCCCCAATTTCTTCTGACGCGAATTAGCCACTCTTTGAACAGCTACCCGAGAAATTAAAAAGCCGTCCTCTCTCGGCGCCATCGAAGAAGAAGAGATCAGCTCCAGCATCTATACCTCCGGCGACGCATCAAAGTAGTCCTGAGTTACCACGACCCAACTCCAGTCACATAACGCCAATACCTCGTGCCACGACATTTCCTCAGATTCCCTCGCCACCCCACACCAGCGGTCTTCCAATGCAAAATCTCGATACCCGTTTCCACGTGAACACGGCATCCAACCCCAACCTCCGACAAGGTTTTCAAGATCTCGTATCCCCAAGCGATCTTTCGAATTCAGGCACACCTGAGAGTACAGTCTCGACTACACATAGCATTCCACAATATGGCATGCAGAATCAGTTTAATGCCAGTACAACAGTATACCATACCTAACAGGATTGATGTTCCCATCTACTGATCCGTTTGCATACCCAAATCAACCAATGATGGAATTCGACGCCCAAAATTTAAAACAAGAAAATGGGATTTGACACGAATCGAGCCCAGCATATGTTCATGGGGGGAGTGGAGCAGGAAATGGAAATGGAATGTATGATGATCTGGAGGGACAACTTTTTGGACCATTACCGCCTTATATGATTCAGAGTCAACAGGGATTTGACATGTCGGGGGCGGGCTCTGGAGGTGGAGGTGGAGTGGGGAGTAATGGTGGAATGATGCAAGGGGCTAATGCGAGTGCGAGTGGGGGTGGAGGTGCGGGGTTCAATCCCCAAAGCTTGGTGTATAATACGGGGGGATGAGTCTGGATGGAATTTTTGATAATGTTGGGAGCGGACCCCGTGGGAGGAGAAGAATGGGGTGGGATGGGGGGTCATGGATTTAGGTGATGGAGGGTTTCAATGAATTGGATCGGAATTAGACACCACTTAATACTTTTCACATTGATGAGATTTAGATTGGTAGAATGTATATTAAACATCTACTGGTTTCTCTTTAGTCAAGAGTTTTAACGTTGCTTGCTTGCTTGCATGCTTGCATGCACACATGGTATACTAAGCTTAGATGAGATGAAAGATGGATTCACCTTCACTTTCACATCCACATCACATCACATCTATGACAATACATGATTAACCTGAATTGGACCTAAATCCTGAATCGCAACTTGTATGCATGTACGTACGTACGTATCTATCTATATACGTATATGTATAATGAAAAACATATATATATATATAGATAAAATATATATAGAAAAAGAGAGAACAGAGGTATATCCATCTACTTATTCTTTATTGGATTCGTAATGTGTGAATGAATAGGTAGGTGGAGATGGATAAATGGATATGTATGTATGTATGTATGTATGTATGTATGTATGTATGTACGAAATTCACAAAAAATATATTTGGTGATTAGGGAGGAAGGGAGGGATAGATTGGTGGGTGGATAGATTGGTGGGTGGATGGGTGGATGGATGGGTGAGTGAATGGGTATTTGTTTTGTTTGTTTGTTTGTTTGTTGATTATGCCGGTGCTGATGGAGAAGGAGGATTGATTGGGGAGGGGTGGGAAGGGGGGGGGGGTTATTGTTTGTGCTGGTGGTGATGGTGATTGTTTGGGATGTTTTGTTGGATTGGGATTGGTATTGGGGTTTGGGTTTGGGTTTGGGGGGATTGTGGTGGGTGGGGAGAAGGGGGTGGGGAGAAGGGGGTGGGGAAGGGAGGGAGGGAGGAAGGGAGGAAGGAAGGGAGGAAAGAAGGAAGGAAGGGAGGGAGGGAGGAAGGGAGGAAGGAAGGGAGGAAAGAAGGAAGGAAGGGAGGAAAGAAGGAAGGGGGATGATGAGATGAGTGTATATACATGTATACCTTACGTTTACACTCGATAGACGAATGAATCAGCGGAAGAAAAGAAAAACGAATGGAAGAAGAATCGGTTGTTCTCTTGATTTTCGCTTGTATTTGTTGACGATGATTGCTTCATACCTCGACTCACCAACTCCGAATGAGGAGGAAAAAAACATCCATATATACACACACCCCCTCTCACATCTCTCTCCCGCCTAAAAAAAATAAGCATCGATTGGAAAGCAGCCATGAATAAAACCTCTTGAGCACAAACTCACAAGTGATGTAAAACCTCCCAAGACGGGCCATCGGATTATTCCCAAATGCGTCAATCGGTGGCGTGTTTCCCCATTCCTCCCTTCATTGTGCCTCGCCAGAAATGTGAAAATATGATTGGTCCCTACCCGCATTCATCGAATTTCACGACCCCTCCTCCCAAAGAGGAAAGAATGGCAAAACATGGTTTGAGATGGCTGGAATGAACCCATCGCCTAGACGTTTTCGGGGGAGCTTTAATATACCTTGCCCGCCGCTTCTTATCCTTTGATGCTTTCGTTGCTTGGGCAAGCTCCATCTCGTAGCTGCGGGGATGGATCTTGGAGTATTTCAATAACTTCTAGGAACGATGATGGAAATGCCTTAAAAAGAGAACCTTCCCAGCTTGGGTCACGTTAACGTAGCGCCAGAATTGAACATTTGCTTTGCTGTTCGCTTTGCCCGTGGTGGTCTTCCCATAATTTATAATGCCTTTTCCAAAGAAGCTTATCCCATTTGCCTCGGTCTTGACGGCGGTTTTTGTGTTTCTGCTCTTCAGACCATTGTTTCTCAATACCAGATGGATACCAAGCGATGTAGGAGTTGGTCAATGGCGTGGCGATGTGCAGTTGTACAGTACGAAGTGGAAAATGGTAGAGGAAATACAAAAACCCATATCCTTCCATCCAGGCATTGTCAAACCATTCCCTACAACCTATTCGAAGATGCTCGTCATTGCGAGGACCAAAGACGAGGATGTAGATTGGGTTGTTGAGAAGTTCCGAGACGATTCCAGTGTTCAGTCAACCATATATACTGCGGACGATGCTACGGCGGAACATCATCCTCCAAGGAACAAAGGGCACGAAGTTATGATATACCTGTCGTATATAATTGAGAATTATAACAATCTTTCGGATGTTAGCATATTCATGCATTCTCATCAACTAGCCTGGCATAACAATGAGCTCCTCGATCTCGATTCGGCTCAAATGATCTCGAGGCTATCTTCGGAGCGCGTGGTACGAGAAGGGTACATGAACCTACGATGCCATTGGCATCCCGGGTGTCCAGATTGGATGCATCCAGGAACGGTGGAGGAAGATGGAAACAAACAAGAACAAACGATTATGGCAAGAGCATGGATGGAACTGTTCCCGCTTGAACCTGTTCCAAACGTACTTGCACAACCTTGCTGCGCACAATTTGCCGTTTCAAAAGACAGGATTCGAGCTCTGCCTCTGGCAAGATATATCTTTTACCGAGACTGGCTCTTGAGAACAGAGTTGTCAGATTTTATCAGTGGGAGAGTGTGGGAATATATCTGGCAATTTGTTTTCTCTGGACAGACGACTTTATGTCCAAAAGAGCATATATGTTATTGTGATGGATATGGTATTTGTTTTGGGGGGGAGATGGAATATCAAGCTTATTTGGACAATCAAACAGAAAAGGACTATCTGAACATTCAAATAGATGAGTGGAATATACGAAATGAAGAGATGGAAAACTTAATAAATGATGGCAAACAAGAGGAAGTGGAAACGTTGGAGAAACCCGATCCAGCTGTAAAGGAAAAGCTAGAGAAGGAAGTTGACGAAATCCAGCAATGGCTTGAAATAGCCAAAGAAGAAGCGATGCAACGTGGCGATGTAGCTTCTAACAGAGCGAAAGAAGTTGGTAGAGAATGGAAAGATGGGGATGGATTTTGATGATCAACACGGGCTCATCCATTTTGCAATATTGGATACTATTTTCAAAGGTCGGCCATGCCATGATATCCATGACATACTTGAAAGTTAAAGCTTAAGATGGACAGCTTTAATATCACCACACTTGGTTTGGAAATCTCTCGACTATCGAGGCAACCGGGATTCAATTTGCACTTCCTCGCCACATGAGAAACAAGGAAAAACCTAGCTCAAGCGGAACGGCTCGACGATGACGGAAAGGTCAATACTGTATCTTGCAATCAAGTGAACGAAGGACAAACCTTACTACTGTACCATCATTTTACATTCGGATTATTAGTGTTCCGGATCTTAATCAAGAAAATTCTCTGCGAGATCTTATTAAAGTAACCTTGGAAGGTTAGGTCATGCCAAACCTTGACCTCATGTCCCCTGAACCATCCCCGTTACACTACCACAGGAACAAAAGACCACATGTCGATCACGTGTAGGGTTCAGGGTCCAGGACCATTCTTCGAAGATCGGTGATCTTGTCCTTGTGACAACACGTTCAGCCATGCAGCTGAACTATGTTAGAATTGGTTTGTGGAAAAGGGTGAGGGTGAGGGTGAGGATGAGAGTGAGGGTGGTGAATAGATCGTTTGTTGCGGTGGGTGAAGAGTTTGAAATTGAGATTGATGCTGTCTGTGCTTGTATTCAAGGATAAATGAATACTTATTAGAGATTAATGTCATAAATAACCTTGGAAATGTATTTTGATATGGATTGATAGATGATGGATGGTGGATGACGGATGGTGGATGGATAGACGGATTGATGGATGATTCTTCGCAATTTGTCAATGATCAAATGATGGCCAGAGAGAGGGCAATGAATGGAACTAACAGTAATAATTTCGATGGACAAACTGTTGGTGAAGAAATGCATTCATTCATTCATTCATTCATTCATTCATTCATCCATTCAATCTATTGTGATTCGTGAAGCGATACTGACTGTGTCACGATCCTCAAACTGTATCATTTTTCTTCTTCATAAATGCAAAGATAGGTTACATACCAATGGTTTATCATGATTGATTACCCAATCGTATCGTGTCGTCCGCAGTTTCTTATACAAGACCTCCAGCTATCTATGTAAGTTCTCTGGAATGGAGTTAGATATATGCTCAATATTGATTGCTACGATGAGGCTCGTAAAATCCCCCCGAAAGTTGAAGTTGTTCCAAATCTTCCGATGAAAGATGGTTGTTGGCTTTGACTAACGGTTAAGTTACGTCTAGATGCAACATACGTGGGTGGAACCCACAAGTGATCGGCTTTATGAAGATCCGATGCGTACTGTACTATTACATACATACTTGTACTGTGGTACTGTACTGTGCACTGTGTACTAGGTAGGTACTAGGTACTTGGAGGTATGTACCGATATCCTTGGCTCGTCTTGATTATTTTCCGCGTCTTTGAAGTAGAACTACCTAGGAGTTTTAAAGTAACTATCTAGTAGTTCTAAATACCTAGTAGTTCTAACTACCTAGTAGTTCTAATTACCTAGTAGTTCTACTGTCCAGAGCAAGTCAGTAGACTAATAATAAGTACAGCTGGAGCTGGAGAGGTATACTTTCCCCCTTTCTGTCTAACGCTTCGCTACGGTTGAGCCTTTCGATTTTTCATATATTTTCTCGATGGACGGTATATAAATATGCTTTACGTATAATGGGTTTGAGATCGATCAATTTTCCAAACTCCTTTTGCGTTGTACGTCTCAAACCAACATGTAGATGGATACAGGATACAGGATACAGGAGAGAGGATGTGGATTTGGATATTTTGATATCTGATGCATCAGATCAGATCGTTCTTTTGTGCTCTTTTGGGGCAATGAACCGAGAGGCAACACTGCTAAACGTCACTAGCGAAGTACCGTACCGCACCGTACCGATGCACACGACGGAAAGAGACAAGCACACGGAGATATTACTTTTTCCCCCCTCATCGACCTTCGCAATTCGAAACAACGTACCGGCGGCGTCTGGACACTGGAAAGTGGACCGTGGACTCTGAGGAGAATTAGATAGCGCATGCGATATGCTCGATGGTGATGTTCTCACGTTGGTCACGGGGGACGTCGAGGCCCGTTTGTTTGTCCCCATATGTTCTACGCGTTTTTCCGAGCGACGAGTAGACTAATAAGCATGGTTGGTGCGAGTCTCTGGTCTCATTTCTCATCGTGTCCCTGGACTACTTGCAATCTACCGAAACGTCCACTTGAATGTGTTTACTGGGTAACTGTTATAAGTTGTTCAGCTGTTCAGCTGTTCAGCTATTGTGGATCTATCAGAGGCTTGAGAGGCTTGAGGTTCCAAGGATAAGAAGGACAGGAAGGATAGGAAGGATGTTCATACATACAGAGCTCAAGTACTGTACTGTACATACAATTGGATGGAACGGTTTGAGTATAACCTAACCTACGAATGAGAGTTAACTTAGTGTACAAGATGAATTAATCATTCCTTTTATTATATTTCATTTTATTTTATTTTATTTTATTTTATCTCATTTTATTTCATTTTATTTCATTTTATTTCATTTTATTTCATTTTTATTTCATTTTATTTCATTTTATTTTATTTTATTATATTTTATTATATTTCATATTTCATTATATTTCATTATATTTTGTTATATTTTATAATATTTCTACATTTTGTTTTTAGATATATTATCTCTTAGATATATAATTAACTGCTTTCGAATACCAAGTAATCTTAAAATAGATGCTTTTTTACAAAGTATACGTCTCTCGTTCTTACAATCAAACCTCCTTTTCTTTATAATCTATATTGCTTTTAGGCGATCACTATGTCATCCATGGATATAACTCTTATCTAATACACCTTTTGAACACAAAAATAACATGAAATGAACTCTTCTTCCATTTCAAACCACCCCCTTCCACTCAAAAGCTTTTGACTTTTAACCCGTCGTCGCCAAACCGTTCAAGGTGGTCAAAGTTTCATTTACACATCCCACTAAGATCAATAGTCTTGAACTACTAATCTGAGTCCCTACTACCATCTGAGCGCTTGACTCTTTCTTTCTTAGTTCCTACCTAATCTGGCCCGCTCACACGTTTTCTAGAATACCATCCTATCTTGCTATCTTACTAAGATCTCATATCCCATCATCCTGGGTAATAAGATGATCTAATGAGGAAATAGACGGCTTCAAATCTAACCTTGATAACCTCTCTTCTTCCTTTTGCGGTCTCAATCAGATTCAACCCCCTTTCCCTCCCCCCCCACTCATAATCCCATCAGCTAGGATCAAGCCGTCAAGCTGCTTGCATTGCCACATGGGTTTTCTCGATTCTGCATCTTGATTCGTTGAAGCTGCTTCAAGAATTTCAAGGTCCTAGACTAACGTTCTCGTGGATTCGTCATGTCGAAGAAACCCCTTGGAACTGGAGATAAACCACAACCCCTCCAACTTCAAAGACAAGGACGTGCTTTTTGGTTCTGGTATTGATGCTAGAGTCTATATTGGTGGAAGTGGTAATGGTAGTGGAAGTGGAAGAGGAAGTGGAAATGCAGCTGGGACTGGGACTGGAACTGGGATTGGAAGTACCGCTCATCTAAAGTCTCCTCCGATTTTTTCTTTGGTATGTCATCAGTACTTGACCTTTGCAATCCCTTCCTCTGTGCGGAATGCCATCTGGTATATCTTTTCATCATTTCTACTATTGGAATAGAGAACATCTTTAAAATTTCTTGGTTTGCAGAGGGTCTTTTGTGCTAGTTGCATGAGATGTGGAAACAACTGAAGAAGAAGAGGAGGAATACCCTTCAGGACATATCCTATGTATGTTGAAGATCATTATTTGTTGACCCATGTTACTCTTTCCCAATCTCTTGTCAATCCTCACTATTGATTTTGATCGGAGAATTATCCGGCCTTCCCTTGACCAAAGCTTGGGATTCGTGGAGGAGAGAAATGCTCCAAAGCGTCAAGTAATCTTATTTCGAATTTATCTATTGTTACACAGCGCACCGCCGTTTGGGTTCAATCGAGATTTGAACAAAAAAAAGATAAGACGAGATCTTCTCCGACTCTTGAACTGACATTACTTCTGTGGCAATTAGTTTCCTCACCCTAATCAGTCGACATCTACTACATCTGCAGAGATGAACGCTCAAACTTTGGCAGATCGTCGTGCGGGAATACATCACTATGGAAAAATTCCTACCTTTACACCTCCGATCAAAATTGATGAAGCAAGTCCAGGAGAAGAAGGCGGCGCAGAAGTGCAAGATATACCATTTTATAAACCCTATAGACCAGGTATGGGTGGACCCCAGGTATCGGGACCCCAGCAAGGAAATCGGCCTAGAAGACTTTCTTTGGATAGGGCATTTGATCCTAATAATTCGAGAAAGGCATCGCCAATTCCAGAAAACCCAGCCAAAGTTCTACAAGCTCAAGTTGAAATTCCCGAGCGGACAAGGTGTGTTTTGAATCAAATTTCTCTTCACTTACAGAGTCAGTTAACGCATCTTAGCAGTAGTCTTTACAATGAAGAACACCGCGACCCGATAGAACATCAGCAAGAAAACTTTGAGATACCAGAGAGAGAGGAGCGCGTAGAAATTAGAGATTCAAAGCCAAGTATGCTATCTTCACAGCAATCAATGTCTTCTCCTTCGACAGGACGCTCACGTTCTCGAGCGGGTTCTGTTTCTTCTTATCAAACAAACGCTACATCTCTCCCACCGTTGCAGAAAACGGGAGTTCTAGAGGATGGAGAGATACTGGAGCCTTTGAATGAGGATGATGTTGATCCCGGATCTTTCGATCTTGTGGCTGCCACCGAAACTGGAGGTAAACGATTTTCTCTCGAAACAAGATCAGAACAGCTTTTTTTCGACAGAGCACCTGCGAATGATTTTCAGTGATCCTTCGTTACTTTTACGATTCACTTCTTTTCTCGGTGCGCAAAGACCTGGTTCAATTCCCATACTCATTTACTACCTTGATGCTGTCAAGGCCCTCAAAGCGATTTCATATTCGAACGCGATCGCGGAAGCTTTGGAGCCAATTGCAGGGTATGATTTTACTGCAACTTCTGCCTCCAAGACGATGAGCGCTGAACTCGAAGAGAAAGCCGCAAAGGCTTTTGACGTACTGGTTCGAGAAGATCTCCCTGCCTATATTACTTGGACATACATACAGACTGTCAGTATCTCGATTCAGAGACGAATTACTGGAACCTTACCAGCGCATCTAAGAGAGGCTTCGGAGGGGTTAGCCGAAGTTTTTTGCTTGACTGATCCTTCTCGCCCGGATAATCCGATCGTATTTGCCTCCGAGGGTATGTAGTGTTGAAATCAATGCGAGATACATGCTAATCTTATCCCAGAGTTTCACAGAACGACGCAGTATGGTATGAGCTATGTTCTTGGTAGAAATTGTAGATTTTTGCAGGGACCAAAAACAAATCCATTTAGTGTGAGGAGAATTCGAGAGAAGATTGAGTCGGGTCAAGAACATTGTGAAACTTTCCTCAATTAGTAAGTCTCTTCTGCCTCGAGTTGGATTTTGGCTTAAGACTAATCAGACGATAGTCGACGGGATGGATCCCCTTTTATGAATCTTTTGATGTGTGCTCCACTATGCGATAGTAGAGGCACAATCCGTTATTTCATTGGAGCACAAGTCGACATCTCAGGTCTGGTTAAGGAATGCTCAGAATTAGAATCTCTTCAACGACTCGTTGCTGCACATGAGCTTGCCGAGGAGAGAGAAGCAGAACGAGCTGCAAACCCAGATGTAATACCAGAGGAACTCCCGGCCCTACCGCCAAAAGATGAATTTCAAGAATTGAGCGAAATGTTAAACATGCAAGAGCTTGACACAGTACGAAGGTGGGGAGGAAGGATGCATAAGGAAACGGAGGAGAACCCTGATAGCAATTTTCAAAAAGGAAATTGGCACAAGCCGAGATTACATATTGGAAGTATAAGTCCTGATGTTATGAATCCAAATCCACTCGCAGGGCGCATCAGTGGAAAGCTTGGCGGCATATATGAGAACTATCTCCTCGTTCGTCCATACCCAAGTTTGAGAGTCTTGTTCGCGAGTCCAACACTCCGAGTGCCGGGTATTTTACAGTCACCCTTCATGGCAAAGATAGGAGGTAGCAATCGTGTCCGTGAGGAATTAACTCAAGCTCTTGCTGATGGCCGAGGTGTCACTGCTAAAGTCCGTTGGGTCACCAAAGACGATTTGGAAGGGCGACCTCGTTGGATTCATTGCACGCCACTTATCGGATCTAATGGTGCAATAGGTGTATGGATGGTTGTAATTGTCGACGATGAGACTTTACAGCAAAACAATAAGAGATATCGGCTGGCACCAGCGGTAGATCCAAGATTTGGAAGGTCAATACCTTTTACAAGTAAGGCGGATAGTAGTGCGGGTAGTATCAGGGATTTCTCGCTTATCAATCATGGACCAAATGATAACAGAGCGGGTGCAGGACATCCACCACGGACGCCGAGGTCCCCGAGAAGTTTTGAAGGTGACGACGGTAGTCTGAGGAGTGGAAGTCCTTATACCTTGAGGATTGATTGATCTACTTATTCCTCGAAGAGGATAGATACGATACGTCGTATCATCTGCTTATGTTATGTTTTTTTTTGTTACGATAGATTCAGGTGTAGGTATACTACTACTACAACATGGAAGCTCAGGCTAATGGATGGAAGAATGGGATAGGAGATGGAATTCTGACTTTAACCATTGCGTTGCACTTTAGCGTTTATTTTCTATCTTGTTTTGCTGTCGTTACATTTGTGTAACAAGCATGTTGTATGAGTTGTACTTTACTTGGTTGTGGAGTATAAAGACCATGGTCTTTTCCAGAGTTATGTTGGCATAATAGAATAATATCGGAGGTGGAGATAAATGATGTGAATGCGAATGGTAGGGGCAATGATGGAGGAGAGTTATTAAAATAACGAATAGGCCAGTGTGCTCACTTGCAAAAGGAGAAATTGGCGAGAAACAATATCAGTTGGACTTTGGCATAGTACACTCATTGCTTTGGCTATGGCTGTGAGGGAATGGAGGGTGAAAACCGAAATTGCTTGGCTATGGCTAGAAGAAATTGCTTGGCTAGGAGATTGAGAGACTGGGGGACTGAGGGATGTTGGGCTATGGTATGATACATATTTATCACTAGCATAGAATATTATAGAATATTAAGTCCTCTTTTTTCCCCAGGAAGTTTAAAGTTTAAAGTTGAAAAATTGAAAATTGAAGCTAATTGATACTATTGTTGTATTATTGTATTGACAGGATAAAGGTCATACATAGTCTTGCATCAGGCAAACTCGCTTTTCAGGAGTATTTACGTAAAGGTTAAACCAATGTGAAGTATCTATGTTGGATAAAGATCTTTTCCTTTCGCTTGATCGCTTCTTCGATGCCTTTATTTAAGGTAGGTGTGATGATTGATTGGGTCACGTTAACGAATCGGATGGTTGGTTTGTGTTTGTGCTTGTGTTTGTGTTCTAATTTTTCGTTGATGGAAGATTGAAAGATGGGGAGATAGGGAGAATGGGGAGGGGAGGGGTGGAGTGGAGTGTAGTGGATTGGAGACGGGAGTCAAGATATGTCGATGGCTGGTTCTCACGGTCTCCAAGCTATCGAGGGGTCGCGTTTTGTATGTTCCCAAACGCTTTCTCCATCTCGCTAGCTTCTAGCCAATCAGCCAATCAATCATTATCTTGCCTTCTTCCTCCCTAGCTCTGCGTCCGCACCGAGCGGTGAACAGCAACGGCTGGATTCGCAGTCGGCGCGCGCGATCAACCTCTCTCTCTCTCTCTCTCTCATTGAGCCCTTTGCAGCTCAACGACATATTGCGCATAGCTGGCTGGATCAATCCAATATAGAGCATCCGAGGTCCCCACTTGCTACCGTCCTAACATAAGGCCGAAGTCGACGTTAGAGAATGGGCGCCCGGGGGCTGAACATTTACGGCAGTCATTTCGCGAGAACTATAAGGTTGCAGAGTCGCTCTGTCTGCTGAGATGGTTGGCGTGTGTGTGGTACATGTTGTGAGTGGTTTGGGACGAGGAGAAGCTTTCGAGCTTTTATGTCGGGGGAGTTTTGGAAGACGTGGTTGGTTTCGACATGCTGGTTTATCGTTTTTTTTTTAATCTCATTTTCGGTTTTTCTTTGTTTCTCTTGATTTTAATATCATTGACTTTGATTCAATATCATCAATATCATCAATATCAATATCATCAATGTTTATCAAAAGTAAGTCATTTTATTTCTCTAAGGGATTGCTTTTTCTACCTCGCTTTCGCCCCCCTATTCTACAATAACATATTAATCACTTCAGATTCTGAATAGCTTCAATTTTAATAATAACAAGGATGACTTCTATGATATATGAACTTATGATATGCTTAAATATGCCTAAAGAGGGCAATACGCTTAGATAGGCCCAGATTTGGTAATATACTTAAATAAGCCTAGTTTAACATACCAAGATCAACAGGCCGAATTCAAAATAAAGATGTGGACTATTAGTGCTAACTAACTCCTATTTGCATAAGTATTGTTGCCATATACCTACACTCTGATGGATTGTCATATCATATACAGCAATGTGCCATCATCTGTATGGCACTCTAGGGGAGATGGTCCACGAAGTCGTGAACAGACCATCTGCAAAGCCGTTTGGGAATGCGGGGGCAAGAGTCCAGATCTCGGGGTTGGCAGCGAGAGGAACAGCGTCGCGCCGGATTGAGGAATGGTGTGTTTTAGTTTTTTGGGGGGGTGGATTGAACTGCTGCTGAATCTCATAATGCCTTGTCTATTCGGGAGGACCCTAGCCTTCAGCTAAATGAAGCAGTACGCTTCGGCACAGCATGCAGCCTCCTTTTGTGAGGTTCGCTTGAGCGCGCATAACCTCGCATTGAGTGCTAACCTGCGGGTAAAAAACTCTACCATTGAGTTCGTTGATCGCGAATTTCTTGGCTCGTAACTCCGGGTATGAGGATGAAAAAATGGGCGTTTCGGGAAGCGTGATGACGTTGAGGATACATCCACCTGACTGTAGGATCGGGGAATTCGATGGCTCTCGCATGAAAATCCTAGTATCACATCCTTCACGATGAGAGGAATGGTGTCTTCCAAAGGACTCAGACCGCCAGTTCCAGCTAGCGTCCTTCTTGCAGAAGCATCACACGCGGGCCCTAAGTTGAGAAGTTGAGGGTTGTGGTTTCATAAAAGAATTTAGATCCTACACGAAGCTTCAACGTGGCGATTGCAACCTGTTCTTTATTCGCTCGCGCAACTCTCGAGATGGTATGTCCTTCCAGAGGGTGTACCTCAGTGTAGATCATAGAAGCACCAATGACATCGCAAAACAAACGTTGGTAAGCAAGGGAAAGGACGTTCACTAGTGATTACTATTTACCCGGGTCCAATGTAGAAATTGGCAGCAGGTTTCCCCACAATAGGGCATGAGTAATTGCAGCGGATTGAGAGGAGAGCCTCGATATATAACTACAGAACCACTCTGCCGTTTTTGCCAGAAAGAGTTCCATGATATCTTTCAGTCATAAGGGTAAGGAATTGTATGTGATGTTATATATAGCCGACTATATATACAAACAACTTAAGTGTTGTGAAAGATCCCACGGAATCAACATTATGGCAATATGCCATGATCATACAGAATTCTTCTGACTTCTCGTATATTGTATACTTTATGCAAGTGATGAAATGTGCTTTCAAACGTTCATATGGGAAGATCTTTTTGAAATGCTATATGCTATATTGATTTCAAAATAGCTTCGAGATACTAATGTACCGATTTTAATCCCCCTTCAACTTTATTTCAACTCTTTGATTCCATTTAACTTGAACGTTATCAACTTCGCCTCAATATTATCAACTGTAAATCCTATTTCAATATTATCAACAGCAAGTTATTTCAAATTAGTCTACCTATCGCCCCCTATTCCTTTATTTTCCCCCTCCTATTGTATAATAACGTACTAATCACTTCAAATTCTGAATAGCTTTAACTTTGATATCAATGGAATTAGAAATGAAGATGATAAAGCTAATGGACTTATAATACTTAGTTATGCTTAAATAAGTCCAGATCAAGAAACTAAAATCAACAAGCCAAGCTCAAAAAAAGTGAACTATCAATGCTAACTCTTATTCACTTACATAAATAATACTGCCAAAATCCCAAACCCCAACGGATTACCATAGAGATTGTGGCAATATGCTGTAATATACATGGCATTAAGCCATATGCAAATGCCATGATTGTGATACCGTAGGAAGAGTGAGGTTTCTTTTGCATTCCCCATTGATCAATCGTGAAGATTCCGTCATTCTCTACTTGAGAACATTCCACAGATACAAGGATTACAAGCCGCGTCTGGTGAGTTATAGGTAGATGTCATACGTAGGGACCTATGCCACTTGGGTATAGTTCTAAGGTTTGTGCTAATTACATTTTGCACTCGTACTCAAGTACAAGAAATAAAAGAAAATGACATGCAGGAGAGCCTTTTTTTCACTGGTTCAAAAGGATTACATGCTAGCATCCGCAGAAGATTAAATCTTCAAACGGTGGATTCGTAGAATCATGTTGATATTTGGAGTTTTACTCTTGACAAATATCTGGTTGAAGGCATTGTTTTTTCTTTAGCTTCCTAGACCCAACAGATGTTAAACTAGACAGATATTATTCGCTTACCAGAATTAGACGAGTGATAAAGTATCTCTCTCTAATTATTTTTCACTTAAACAAGAAGAGATTGAGCATTCTCAACCTACTAGCTAAGCTTAAAGTATACTTCTTGCTCTGATTATGGGAAATAACTTGTGTACTGCCGTTCTATTAGATCAGCTAAAGTATTCGTATTATTTGTACTTTGAAGGACGATACGATATTAACCAGTCTGCTAGATGATCTTGATGTATCTGTTTCTCGCGCTGGGAGGGCTAATTTGAGTCTATAACTTTGGGATGGTCAAATAGCAGTATTAGGTTGGTTGAATCTGGGAGTGAACAACCAATTGTATCCGATACAATGATTAGATTGTTCAATTAGATTGTTTGCTGTAGTTTCATGACATTTCTGAATTGTAGTTTGCCAAACTTTGCATGGACGCCAGAAATTTTAGGCAATGACGCTAGTGTGCTTTCTTTAATCCACGTGATGAGTCTGTGCTCAAGCTGCAGTCTCTGGTTGTTCTTTTCAAACTTGACAACCCCACACGGAATTTAACAGCAGCTGCTCCGATTGATCCATTAGCCGAGCTATCATAGTACCAATGGCCCCTGCTGCCCCTCCAGGTATGTTACCGTACTTCCTAGCCAGTCGCTGCTTCATCTTCCATAACCAGCTCTTTCTAACCTCGAAAATTGATATACAGCATCTGAATTCGAGGCTTTTCGAGAGAGATTCAGCATTCTCAGAGAACGAGCCAGAGCCTACCATCTTTTGACGGGAGAGTATTCTGCAGAGTACTTCCACCAGCAAGTACGGGAGGTTTGCCTGCAGTATAAGAGAATTCGACGAGAGCTGGCAGCAGCTCGGAACTGAGATATGTCTTCGACGTATCCACCAGTTTCTCCTACTCTAGGTAGGAAGAAATCTCTCGTGGTCACTGGTAAGACGCTACCAAGGCCTTCTTGAGTATCTGTATGAATAGCTACTAATCAATTCTTCTTCCTGTAGATACCCCAAAGTTCGATCTTGAAAGCTATATCGCGAACTATGCAGGTGAGATTGTACTCCTTTTGCGATCTGAAAGCTTTGTAGCTGATATCCCTTCTTTTCTAGGCAGAACCAGACTCGAACGGCTCTATCTTATCGGCACCACATCCACTTTTCTCGGCGTTGAAGCTCTCAAACTCTTGATTAGAGAAATAAAGGAAGGAAAAGATGTTGCATTTTATAAGGATGCTTTGTCAGCTCTAAAGAGTATTGCGCCCAATGAGCCAGAGGCTCAGCGAGACAACGAATGGATTGATGTTACAAACAAGGTCAATGCAGCGGAGACTGCACGTCTGGAAGCACAGTTGAAGGGCTACAAGAATAACTTAATCAAGGAAAGCATTCGTGTAAGTTAGTTCCTGTGTACTTCATGTAGCGTGCGTTTTAAAGTACGGCTTGCTAACTCCTTCCTCAACAGATGGGGAACGAAGATTTAGGCAAACATTATGAAGCTACGGGTCAGCTTGCCCTCGCTTTCGATGCGTATTCTCGGATGCGTCAAGATATAAGTATACCACGACACGCTATCGAAGTTTCTAAGCACATCATCGAAGTTGCTATTGAAAGAAAGGAATATATCGCAATTCTTTCCAACATTCAGAAAATGAGAGGAACAGTCGTAAGCCCTAATGAGGATAAGCTTCTCAAACCATTCATTCACGCCACTGATGGTATCGCACAATTGCATTCTGGACAATATTCTTGCTGCTGCACAAATTTTTCTACAAACACCTCCTGGAATGGGCTCAAGCTGCAATACAGTCATCAGTCCTAATGATATTGCCTATCTATGGAGGTATTTGCGCTCTGGCTACGATTGATCGCAATGATATACAGAAATTAGTTCTTGAGAACTCAGACTTCCGAACCTATCTCGAACTCGAACCACACATTCGCCGTGCCATTCAAGCTTTTGTTAATAGCAAATACTCTACATGTTTGGAGATTCTTGAATCTTACAGGGCTGATTACATGCTTGATATCCACTTGCAGAAGCATGTTGATGAACTTTATACGCGTGTTAGAAGCAAGAGCATCGTTCAATACTTTATTCCATTCAGCTGTGTCACATTTGAGACATTGAATAAGAACTTTGCTCCTCCTGGAAAGACTATCGAGAAGGAGTTGGCAGAAATGATCAAATGTGGAGAGTTGGATGCTAGAATCGATCTCGTTGCTAAGGTATGTTTTGTTTTCATCTCTCTTCTACCTTATTTAACCTTACATAAATTTGACTTTCCTCAAGCAATTGTACTAACAGAAACATCAACAGACCCTCGTATCACCATCTAAAGCTACCCGTCAAGAACTTCAACAAGAAACTCTCAAGACTGCAAAGCAGGTTGAACGTGAAGCTAGACAACATCTGTTACGCATGAATATCATTGCTGCGGATATGGAGGTTAAAGGTTCGAAGGAAAATAACAGACGTGGATTGAGTGGTGGATTGTCGGGAGAGTTATTTGGTACTGTTTGAGAAGTTGGCTCATGAAATAATGATACGAGGTGATATGATATAATGACGAAAATGGCGTTTATGATTGATAGGGGCTAACTTGGTTTGGCGTCTATGGATAATTCTTAGATTCAGAGCGGTTCATATTTCAGGTCAGGAATTCATGGATACACAAATGTGGTTTGGCATGGTATGGTAGTTAATGATTCTCTTCTTTTGAGAGTTAGATGGAGAGATTTTATTAGGCACGCAGAGAATTCTATGATCTTTGCTATTTCATTTGAGCTGAGCTGATTTGAAGTTGTGATATCTTGTAGTTGTGAATATGTGAAGAGGTGTATGAGTTGAAGGTGGGAAGGAGATGAATTAGGTGGTGAAGTAATATAAGAGTTGCGGCCACAGCTTATCGCATACCTTAAGCGAGATCTATGAATCATTCATTTTTCGATATATATATTTCGAAATTTTATTATAAATTTATTCTTTAATATTTTTTCTTTAAATGTAAAACAAATTTTGTTTTTTAGAAATAAAGATAATCAATATAAATATAAACAAAATTAAATTACCTTTTTATTATTTTAGAGTATTTTAAATATATAATTATAAAAAATCTTAATTATAAATTAAAAAAATATTAGTATTGAATATTTAATGATTAAAAGTATTTTAAGTTTGACTTAAAGTGAAAAATATATAAACAAAAGGTTTATTAATATTTTTTGATATTAATTAAAGAGATTAGATTTTATATATTTTTATTATTAATAACAAATTGATAATAATTTTTTTTTAAAAAAGAAAGATTAGAGAAAAGTTATATAATCGAATAAAGCATTTTTAAGTTAGGAAAAAGTAATAAAACTTAAATTATTAAATAAATTAAAAATAAAAAGTATTTTAATTATATTAAATTAATTTATAGATTAAAAAGAGTATTAATTATAATATAAAAAGCAATTAATTAGAATTATAAATCTTTATTAATATTTTTAAAAAAGGATAAAAATAGTAGAAATATTATTTTAAAGGTATATTATAATTAGATGTTTAATTTAGTAGTATTTTTATTATTTAATGAATTAAGATTTAAATATATCTTTATAAAAGATAAAGTAAAAATATATTTAAGATAAGAATTACGACTATAGCTTATCGCACACCTTATGTTTTCGTAATAGAATCCTCGCAAAATTTATATTTTCTTATATAAATTAAAAATTTTAATAACTTTTATAATTATATATATTTTTATTTAAAACTTCCATTAATTATATTTTAGATTAATAGAACATAAAATATAAAATCATTTATTTTTATTTATTTTGTTTAAAAAGTTATATTTCTTTAAAATGAAAAATTTTAAAAAATCTTATATATAATACTTTTATAATGTAAAATAAGCGATTTTTTTTTAAAAAATTTATATTATTAAATTTTATAGAATTAATATTCTATTAAAAAATTGTAAAAAGAAATTACCTTATTTTTATAGAATTTTTAATAATTCTTTATATAACGATCGATACGACCGATATAAAAGGAGTCGGCGATAGAGTCGATACCTTTAGCGTATTAATAAGAACGATATTATTAACGTTATTAATATTATTAATAAAAGCGAATAAAATAATATTAGCTATAAGTAAATAGTATTAGATAGTTTAATAAAGATTAGCTTTTATTACGATATACGTTTTCTATCACTTTATATATTTATTTAAATTTTATTAAAAATTTTACTTTATAATATTTAATAATTTATTAAGGATATTAAAAGTTAAAAAAATAGAGGTTTTTAGTGTAAAAACGTAAGGTGTGCGATAAGCTATAATCGTAACTCCTATATTTATATAGTTTAATTAAAACATTTTATATAGAATATTAATTAGCTTTTTTTAGATTTTAATTTTATTAAAAAAGTATAATGTTAAATAAGAAAGAAATTTTAAAAAACTACTATTTATATTTATTTTTATTGAAAAATTAAAGTATAAATTGAAAATATTATAAAAAGAGTAAATCTTTTAGATTTTAAATTATATATTAAAAGATTAATTTACAAATTAAAGGATATGATTAAAACAAGAGGATTAATTATTATTTATTAATATAGAGCTTTAATTTTATGAAAAAATATTAATACATTAATTTATAATAATTTCGAAATAAAATGATTGAAAATGCGAGGTGTACGATAAATTTGGCTGCAACTCTTAGATGTGAAGAGGGATGGTTGATGAGATGTATGGGTCGTTGGCACTTTTGGGAGGTGAGGGGGTGGAATATAGATGGGAGATGCTGGAATAAAGAGGGAGAAGTGTATGGTGTATATGGTGTATATGGGTGTATATGGTGTATGTGGTGTGTATGGTATGCATGGGATATATAGTTCTAGTATGTATAAAGAAAGAGAAGCGGTAGGAGATATATATTCTATATGGTTAAAATGATAACAGATGTATACATGCATGTATACTCGGGCGGGTTTTAAAAGAAGGCATACGTAAAAATATAACTTATAATTATTTTAATAGAAACCTTAATATAATTTTATAAAATTTATAATTATTATAGATTTAGTATTTTTATACTTACTATAAAGAGTTTTAGATTATAAAGCTTAATATTAAATGAATAATAATATAATAAAATGTATAAATATCGAAAATTTATTACAAAATTAGAGATTTATATCAAATATTAAATAGTTTAACGAATATTATACTTGAACTTATCAAATTCTATTAAACAATAAAATAAAAGCTAAATATTAAATAGCTTATTTTAGAATTTTAATATTTTTATTAATGCTTAAAATATATATTAATAAAGTTAAAAATATAGGAAAATTTACGATTTTTAAAAGAGTAAATTCGCTTATTTAGAATTCATATAAGTATATTTTTTTATTAGAAATTTAAGTTTTTTACTTTTTATATTAATATATATATTAATAGTAATAGATAGATAATATTAAATTCTCAAAAATATTAAAATAAAACTTTAAAGCTTATATTATTTTTCTATAATTTTAGTTTTGAAAAATTTATATATTATTGAATTTTTAAATCAATATATTAATAAATTCTCGAATTTTTCTAAAATCATTAACTTTATAATATTATTATTCTTTTTAAAATAATTTTTATAATATAAAAACTTTATAGAAAGATGTTAAAATACTAAATCTAATATATATATATGTATATATTATATAAATTATATAAGATTATATTAAAATTTCGTTGAATAATTATAAGTTTTATATTCGCTTATGCCTTTTTTAAAACGCGCCCGAGTACATGCATTAATCCCAACGGTTAAACTTTTGGAGATAGGGATGGGATGGGAGGGGATGTAGATAGATAGATGGATAGATAGATGGATAGATAGATGGACAGATAGATAGATAGATAAACGAGTTTAGGGAGGGGATGTAGATAGATAGATGGACAGATAGATAGATAGGTAAACGAGTTTATTATTTATTTATTTTTTTGGTTCATGTTTTTATATCTACTCGAGTATATCTATATATGTATCTATATGTGTATCTATATATGCGTGTATATAAAAACATATCAAGCAAAAAGGGTATAGAGGTAGATATTTATGAATACAGCGTTTCTGGGTGATGTGCCGGGGGGAGGGGGTGAAAGAGTTGGAGGAATGGATATCGTTGAGGATTTGGGATTTAGGATGTATAAGATAAATAGGAGGTAAATGAGGTGAGCTGAGGTAAATAATCTAAGGCTGGGAAATTCATTTGCGGGGAGTGAGTAGTGTGAGTGAGTATTGTAAGTGAGTATTTGTATGTATAACCGAGCTCCCTGTATCATGCACGCCCCTGTATCTTGCACGTTTTAACATTTTCGAAAATAAATAGTTATAAATTAATTAATCATTAAAACAATCTAAAATTTTATATAATAATAAATTAAAATAAATAGTTCATAATAGTAGTTTTTTAAATAAAAAATATTATATATTATTAAAATTAATACTAATAAAATAATAAAAAGATTTATGTAATATCTTATTAATAAAATAAAGAATTTAAGATTTTAAAAGATTATATTTAGTTTTTTTAATGTTTTTATTATCTATAGTTTAATATTTATATTTTAAATTTTTTAAAAATATTATAATTCGAATTTTTATATCGAATTTTAAAAATAAAAAATATTTAAGATTTAAAATAAAAATAAAATTATTTAAAAAAGTATTATATTATAATAATATTAATAAATATAAGTTTTAATAAAATAAATATATAAAAAAGTAATATAAAAATAGTTTTTAATTAATAAAACTTATTTTAAATTAAATTAAAATAAATATTTAAAATTTTAAGATAATTTAAAAAATAAAATTAAATTAAAATTAAAAAATATAAGTTATATAAAAATAATATATAGTATTTATATATTATAAAGCTATATAAAAATAATATATGCTGTTCGCTTCTTTCAATACCGTGTCGTCCTTGTCGATCATTATATAAATTTATTATATATAAGTTTTTTTTAAAATAAAAAATTATATAATTGTTTTAAATAAAAATTTTATAAGCTTCAAATTATTGAATTTTCTATAACGATTAGTATACAGAAAATAAGTACTTACTATTAAAAAATAATTCTTTTAAATTTGATATTAAATTGAAATTTATGATATATTTTTAGATTTTTTTTTATAAATAATTCTTAATTTACTTATATATATAATAAAAAGAATTTTTTTTCAAAAAAAGTATTATATATTATATAATATAAAAATAATAAGCTTTTCTTATATTTTTTATAATATAATTTTTAATCTTTTTTATTATAAAATTTTTAATTTTTTTTAATAAATATAAGATTTTTAATTAATATTTATATAACACTTTATTTTTTTATTAAAACATTCTTTATTTATTAATAATAAAACTATTTTTAATAAATATTTTTTAGATTATTAAATTTTTAATAAATTATATTTAATATAATCTTTAGTGTTTTGTATATAAGAAAATTTAATTTTTTTCTATTATTTAAAGTTTTTTATTATTAAAAAATATTATTTAAATAAGAAAATACTTATTTTTAATAATTTATAAAGAGTTATTTAATTTTTATAATAATTAAATATATATTTTTAAAATTATAATTAATATTTAAACGTATCTTTAAGTTTTACATGTTTTCTTTTTATAAATATTATTTAAAATTACTAAAAATATATAATATTTAAATTTTGTGTTATAATATTAATAGGTTTTTTATTAATCAATTTTATTTGTTAATTTTTTAACTTTTTGAAAAGTGTACAAGATATAGGACGTGCATGATACAGGGAGCTCGGTTATACTCGAGTATGTATATATATATATATATATACATTATAGAAAGCAAAAAGGTATGCAACGTTAAATTCCTCTCATATAACCAGTAATTAGCATCTGATTTGTCTGAAGGCGGCTATCGATGATCATCGGATTAGGATTTGGGGGGGAGGGGGTAGACTACGATGGATGAGGATGAGGATGAGGAGAGAGAGGGGGGGGGGTTGGAGGGTTGGAGAGTTGGTGGGTGAGTAGATGGTGGGTGGGTGAGTGGATGATTATGATGTGTAACCTTATATGTATATATGTATATATATATATAAAACATTAAATTTAAGATCCCACAATCCTACGATCCTACAATCCATAATCCCACCAAACAACCAATCCAGACCCTCCCTACGATCCCCCCAAACTTTCCAACACCCACGATCAAGGAAGGAGATAGACAGGTAGGTAGGTAGGTAGGTAAGTAAGTACGCAACCGAAGAAATCAACCGGCACCCCAAACCCCAAAACGCATCCGCCCCCCCTCACCATAAATCACAATAGCGCGACAAGTCTCTCGCGTAGGTATCGGCATGGATGGATGGATGCGCACTGCAGTGCACTGCACAGAAGCTCGGACAACAGACGGATGAAGACTCAAGACTCAAGACTCAATACAGTACAACACAGTTGCAATACAACACAGTAACAGTAAAATACACTAAAAACGCCATCCCAACTCCCACGTAACCTTCCCCAAGTGCGTAACCAGCGAACCAAAGCGTAAGTTCACGAGACAGCCCCCAAGACCAACGTTTCTCCCATCGCGGTGAGTGGAACGGATGGATATGGATGGGCAAGTGACACCCAGCCAACTCGCGTTATTTACGCAATTTTGGGGTGGAGTTTTGGCTTGTTTTGGCTTGGCTTGTCTTGTCTTGTGTAGTCGAATAGTTGGATGGATGCGTAGATGGATCGTTACTTGAAATTTCCAAGCAGGGCGCTACACCGCCGTCGAATTACCCGGCTGCGGGAAATGTGGCAGGAGGGGAGATCCCACGGGTGAGATGGGTGGCGCGGGGGCGATTTGGGAAATTGGTGGGGGCACGGGAGGATGGACCTAGCTTTGGTTGGGAGGATGGTGTGCTCTTTGTCCCTTTATCGGTAGATGGGGATATGTATGTATGTATGTATGTATGTATGTATGTATGTATGTATGTATGTATGTATGTATGTATGTATGTATGTATGTATGTATGTATGTATGTATGTATGTATGTATGTATGTATGTATGTACCTACCTACCTGCCTATAGTGTAGCAATTGACCAAGAGGAATCTCTGGAGATGGTGACTAGCTAATCTGCTTCATGCTGCACCAGACCAAGTTTTTGGCGTATCATGGGCCCAGATCCAGATCCAGATCCAGATCCGAACTCGCCGAGATATATTTCGGAGAGACTCATAACCGCGCGTCTCTCAAAAAAGTGCGGGGGGGGGCATGCTGATGCAATGGCCAACGAACGCACGCGAGGAAGCCAGACCGCAAGGCTATCCCGCAAGCGCGCACAAAACCCTGCGACAAGGCAAATGGCCACCTATTCCACGGAGCAGTCAACCGAGCGAGCAAACGCGCGAGATACCCGATGGCGAGATGGAAGGATTCGCGCGAGATGCAGGCTAGCCATGAACCATCATCATCATCATCATCATGCGCCGCGTGGGTGCTCCGGGGTGAGGAGCAACAACGGTATGCATGGGCTCGGGCGGATCCTCGAGAGAGGTGTGAGGAAGCGACGATTTTTATAGCTGGCGGTCAATCAGAGGGGGACGTGTTATATCGCATGGTTGGCGAGCGAGCCGGCGGGGTCGGGGTGCGCATGCCGATTCCTGGTGCCGAGGGGATTATGGACCACGATTCGTTGATAGGGATGGGGGCCGGATTGGTCGTGATGGATGGATGGATGCTGGAATTCTACTGTTCACCTTCATGCCCCGCATCTCGATCTTCACACGACGCAGCAGAGCGCAAAATGCCATTTCCGCACGCATATGCAGCTCATCTCGAGACACGCCATGACACGAAAGGCGAGCGAGGAACGTCTCCATTGGAAACGATGCCGTGTTTCTTTCGTCACGCATACTATGTATCTATAATATAGTCACTCGAAGGTGCGTGTAATTGTGATTTTCCCACTCATGCTCCGTGGTCAGATGAGAGAAGAGAGTTTGGTGAATCCGCTCGATGATACGTACTGGGGAGTAAACGACCACTGGGGTGTGTGATAGATGTATGAGTTTATCATCATGTCATGAAGGCATTGCATTCATTCATCGGTCGGACGTCAAGGATTGACGGAAGCATTCATAATGATGAATAGTCGAGTAAATAAACAGTATTGAGACACACACACACCCACACACTCTCTCTCTAACACATATCATGATTGATTGACCGAGAGAAAACTCGCGTATTCACTCTTCGCCCCACACATAAATAATGAATCTCCCCTCTGCCATCACCATCACCACTACCACCAAACCGACAAGCAAATCCCATCGAACAAAGGCCCACACAAAAAAGCAGATCCACCAACCCCAACAAATGCAAAAGAATACGCCCTTGCCCTCCCATCTCCCCGAGATGTGGCCAAACGGGCTCTTTCGTAACCTGTTTGTGACCAACTAGTGTATCAAACGCGTTCTCGATCAAAGTCAAGCTCTTACCACCAAACTCATCTGCCTGTTGGGTTGAAGTCGGGTGTTTGTTGTGTTTAGCGACGTATGATGGAGCGAGCCGGGAGAACTTCCACATCTCAGATGGGAGTCAGCGTGGAAAATGTTCTGGGTGGTGCTTGGATGCTATTCATGTAGCATATGGAACACACTCTCACAATTATGCTGTGGGTTCATCGAAGGGGCATCGAACTGGGTGATTCGATGGAGGAAACTTTCCCGTGTCTATCCATGGCTGCATGTTTTGTCTTGTGGTTACCTAGGGTTGAGTCTTTGGTCATGGGGATAGGTGAACGGAACCAGCAGAGTCGAACTTCCCAAGGTCGGGTATGACCGAGCATTCGCTTCCCTTCTCCGAATCAAGAAGTCAAAAACGTACTCCGAGGCAGCAGGATGGTGGCATGGTAGTCACTATTGGGAAGCACGAGAGAGTAAAAATGCATGGCCATCCCAAGGTGGAAGATGTCATGTCAAGCAAGTTCGCCGTACTTATGGCGATCGAGAGAATGGCAAAAACCACCAGATCCTCGTGACATCCCGACACTTGCAGGAAGATATTGATGAGGTTCAGGTCGCAAAGCTAGACCGGAGATCATGGTACAACGAGGACAACATGGAATGGAAGGGTGCACTGCTAACATCAAAAAGGGTTAGCGGTAGGATTTCGGCAGATCCAAAGTAGATATTCCCGCATCGGAGGAGAGCTTTCATGGGGACTAAAGGTCAAGAGGAGTGCCATAAATTAAGGAACCAAGGGCACGCCAACGGGCTCGTTCATGTCTCGGCAAAGGGCGACACCAGGGTCGATGGGTCTCCCGGAAATGCTTCTCGAGAATTTTCTAGGTTGCTGGCTAACCTGTTTTCCTCCTGGATGTAGCGGGGTAGGATGAGCTGATAGGTGGCATGTGATCTGCGAGAGTGCCAACTTCTCGGAATGGAGCGAGGGTGAAGGCCAAGAACATTGGAAAGTCGAGGGGATTCCCAGATGTGGAGTCTGTCCAGTTCAACGTGGCTTGAAATATGATGCGTGATTCGCGGCAGAAGTGAGGTGGACAAAGTCATTTTTATTGTTTCTAGGCACAAGCAATACTGGACCTAGGAAGGCGTCTTTTGAGGCTGGAACATTGAATGTTGTTGGTGGGGCCATCGAGCATGCGTAGTTGGGTTTGGTGGTTAATTAGTAGATAAGGCTTGCGAACTCATCGGTGAACGGTGAGAATGGATACGATGTGCCAAAGAGTTAGAAGTACAGTAACCTTACAGTATCCATCGGTAGGTCATCGAGATTCTCACCGATACATAAGTAAAATACTAAGTATATATTAATGTAAAGAGGAAGAACATCAAAGTATATAAGTTTTTTTTAAAAAGAGATTAACCTTTATTTCTATCGAATTTTTATTAAAAGGATGTATAAACCCTTCTATTAAAAATAGTAAATTAATATCTATTACCTAGGTATTCTTATAAAAAATATTATTATTATTATAATAAAAAGAATATATAAATTATATGATTATTATCTATTATAATTAGTTATAAAGTATTTCTATTATTTCTATTATTTCTATTAATTTAATTATTCTATAAAGAATAAAGAAATAGGAATTTAATAATTTCTATAATAATCTTATTCGTTAATAAGTTAAAAACTTTAAAGAAATTTTATATAGTATATAGCTTAAAGGTATTAAAAGTAAAATTTTTATAATATCTTTATTTATATAAAAATATAAAATATCTCTATTAAAATACCTAGAATTATTTAAAAGATACTTAAATATTTTATATAAAGTATTATTACGTTTATATATTATAATAAAAGAGAGTTTTTTTATATAATATATATTATAATATATTTTTTATAAATAATTATTTTTCTTACGATATACGATATATCTTGAGCTATATAATAAAAAGTAATAATCTTTAAAATAATCGAGAATATAAGTATAATTATTTAATAAACATTTTATAACTTATTTATAATATATATACCCTATATAATATTAATATTCTAAATATATTTTAAGATTAACTATATAATAATCAAATTTATATTAATTAGAATTAATCCTTTTTTAAATATTAGAATATATTAATAAAATATATAATTAAGAAAGTATACTATAAGTCGCCTACCCTCCTTTTCGCCACCCCCCCCCTCCTTATTTGGCTAGCATTTCATACCAAAAACGGCCATTTTCATATATTAATAACTTTATGAAAAATAAATATATATTTTTCAAATTTGAATAAAGGCTTTTAGATATAATTATTAATAGATCTTGAGAATTTTAAATTTTTACGATTTTTTTATAAAGAGTAATATAGAATTATCGAAAATGAAAAATTTTCGGTTTTAGATTTGTATGAAAATCATATACAAAATTGAAACTTTGAAACAAATATTTATAATTTCTAAACAAAAATAATTAAAAATAATCTATAAATTTTTATAAAATCCATTAATCAATATATAATAAATAAGCTATTTAAAAATATATATAATAATTTGAAATTATTAAGTAAATTGAAATTATTAAGTAAATTAAAATTAAAAAATTTTTATTCAAAATTTTATCGTTAAAATCTAGGAATCTATATTAAATATTTATTATAAATAATAATATATTATTAAAATAACATATTCAATTCAAGTTAGCTTTAAGATTCTTGAAATCTTTTTAGATTATTTTTTAGCTATTTTTATTAAATAAATATAACTTTTTTTTAAAGATTTTAATTTTATAAAGGATTTATATACAAATTAAAAATTAAAATTTTAATTTTTTATAATCTTTTATGACTCTTTATAAAAAAATCGTAAAAATTTAAGATCTTTAAAATTTATTTATAATTATATATAGAAGCTGTAATTAAAATTTAAAAAATATATATCTATTTCTCGTAGAGTTATAGATACGTTAAAATGGCTGTTTTTGGTGTGAAATGCTGGCCAAATGAGGGGGGTGGCGAGAAGTAGGGTAGGCGACTTACTCTTTATAAAAAATCGCAAAAAATTTAAGATTTTTAAAATATATTAATTAATATATACTAATTCATTCTTAAAAATTTTAATTAATTATATCAATTAGTTAAGAAGTTATTAATACGTTAAAATAGTCGTTTTTAATATGAAATGCTAGCTAAATAGAGGGGGGTGGCGAGAAGTAGAGTAGGCGACTTATATAGAATAATATAAATATAAATATAAATATAAATATAAATATATATAAATATAAATATAAATATAAATATAAATATAAATATAAATATAAATATAAATATAAATATATAAATAAATAAATATAAATATAAATATAAATATAAATATAATATAAATATAAAATAAATATAAATATAATATATATAAATAAAATATAAATATAAATATAAATATAAATATAATATAATAAATATAAATATAAAATATAAATATAAATATAAATATAAATATAAATATAAAAAAAAATCTATTAGAATTTTCTTTTTGTAAAAAAAAAACCCTCAAAAAGAAGCTGTTTTTTTTAAAAAAAATATAAATCAAAAGCTTTTATCTATAATTGAAAAAGTTTCTTCTTATTCTATATAGTTAACCAATAAGCATATCGCGTAGTCTTTGAGAGCTTAGCTATATATAGGATTAAATCGATTATAAATTACTACTACTACTACTACTACTATATTAATGTAATCTTACGTACTCTGATGTCGACGATGAGTTAGTTACTCATAAGCTTTGATTCATCAGAACCCAACACAGAGAGGACCTAGGTGGTGGAAAGGGCCGGAGCTAAGGCTCGCATGGCCTAGGGGAAAAAGGTTAGTTGATTCGTGACTTCGCAAGGCCCGGGACGGCGGCGGGAGCGATATCATTACCTTGACGATGATATGATGATGATATGAGCTAGACCGACCGCTGTCAAAGAGCTTCAGATCTTGAGATGGTCTCACCTCACCCGACGGTCCTATGCTTGTCGAAAGCTCTGATGCATGCATGAATCAATTCCATCTCTACAGTACGGTGTTACAAAGTCGTACTCGAGTAGAAAAGAAGATTGCAGAAGATTGCAGTCGGATGTATCAGGAATTGATCATCGGTCGGTCGCTCGCACGCACGCTACATACCTAGTACGCTATCTCGTCGTGTATTGACATTATTTCGATAGAGGTGTTTGGAGATGCAATAAACTACTGTAGCTACTCGAGTATCTCATGCAATCCCAGGTCTCAAGGGGTCTAGTAGAATGGAAAGCGGAGTTTGGAATGGGCTTGTTTTGTGAATAAGAAAGCTGCAGTATCAGTGCGGTTATCGTTCTTGAATCTTGATGTCTTGATGTGCAGCCGCAAATTCCCAAGTCCTAACTCTGTTTAGATATCTGTGAAGGTTGTCGTATTCAATTGTGGATCTAGCGGTAGAGGGGAGATGGAGTGTATGCGTGCGAGGTGTATGCGTGCGAGCTGTTTGATCTTGAAAGGGTGGAGAGGATTGTTATATATTTGGATATATTTGGATATATTTGGATATATTTGGATATATTTGGATCTATTTGGATATATATAGTAAGCAAGTAATGAATGGATGCACTTCGTATGTATGGCTCGTATAGGTGCTGAGCATCTGAGATACTGTAGAAGGAGAGGAGAATACAGGATATTCCCGAGTTGGTCTTTGGACAGGTTGAGTACAGAGTAGATCTGCTTCAAGGGTTGGTCAATTATCGAAATGCGAAACATAAAAGCAGCTTTGAAAAGACATATGAAGCATTGGAATGGGAAATGGGAAATGGGAAATGGGAAATGGGAAAGGTTTGCATAACCTAAGCGCTTGAAGGGAATCGCTACTCGCCAGCTGCTTGATATGACTGATTGACTGACTGACTATTCTTGGAGAGGGTTGTACAACCTCACTCTGCTCAAGAGGGAAGGAAGCATTGGCAAGGCTCCAAGACGCAATACTAGAATTGGACTGGAAGAGAAATGGATGGACGGAGTAGAAAGGATCCATGGATGGGATAGATATGACTGACTGACTACCCGCCCGTGGACATTGTAAGCATTCACACCCAAAGAGAGAAAAAAGCAAGAATACGAGTCACTGGGCAATGGGGAATGGGAATGGGGAATGGGAATGGGAATGGGCAATGGGCAATGGGGAATGGGCAGCGTTTACTCATCATAAACAGGAAAGGGCATCTAATCATCATGTGTAGGACCAATGAATGATGAAAAGGACTTTATGGATCAACAGCTACATCCCTCTAACGATCCAAGTACACTCACACATTAGGATCATCATCAACAATGCTTCAAAGTGACGATTCTGATGAATCTACATTGACTTTCTGTGTTACTTTAGATGCTTGCTTATTATAATTACCTTGGAAGATGAGTGAGAGAGAGTGTGTGAGTGAGTGAGTGAGCGAGTGAGTAACTGACTGACTGACTGACGGACTGACTGACTGATTGATTGACTGACTGACTGACGGACTGACTGAATATCTGACAACATTCTTGTTTCCTATTATTATCAAATCTCACTGATTGTTCACCACATTCCCATTCCATACCAATAATCTCCTCTGTACCTGTGTGTATCTATCCATGGATCTTTCTTTTTCATCTATTCGAGTACATGACCAAGAAAGGAAAGAAGAAAGGAAGGAAAGAAGGAAGGAGGAGTATGATGGATAGTGTGTGTGAATCAATCAATGATCAGCCAGTCCCAAAGAGATGGATAGATGGACGATAGATGGATAGATGCCCAGGTAGATAGATACTAGGTAGATAATTAGATGATACCTAGGTAAAATAGATATATTAGATACTCGAGTAGATCTAGAATGACCTTGAGACCCTTCAACCTTCATCTTCAAATTGATCTTGTCCTCGACCCTTTTATTATTAATATCATTACCATTGACATTAATATTAACATCAACATCAACACCGACATTAACATTACAATTAACATTACCATCATCATTACCATCACCCCTCACCCTCACCCTCACCCTCATCATCCATACCCAAACTAATTTATCCATTCATTACCTTTGGCCCCCCTCTCCATCCCATCCCTTCTCCCCTCCCCTCCCTTTTCTTTCCCTTTCCCTTTCCCTTTCCCTTTCCCTTCCTCTCCCACCCTTTTCATCCATTCCCGCTTTCTATTTCAACCCAACCCAACCATAAATGAATACTCCATACCAACCAAACCATACATACATACATACATAGTACATACCATTCATCATACTATCATATCATCCATATCTCATCCGTACCCATTCATATCACTCACAATCTCACACTAGGTTTATTTGTAAACAACTTTACAGTTGGTAAAGGTACCTTGGAGGTAGATGGATGACCTCGGGATTCCTAAGTAATAATAGTGATAAGAAGAAGAAGATGATGATAATGATGATAATGATGATATTTGTATGACTTTAAATAATCTCTTTGAATAAAAGTTACTATTAGTGTAACTCACTTATAAAAGTCACTAGTAGAATTTATTTCTCTATCTTATTTCTCTATTTATTTCTCTATTTATTTTCTCTATTTATTTCTCTATTTATTTCTCTATTTATTTCTCTATTTATTTCTTAATTTCTTTCTTTATTTATTTCTCTACTTATTTACCTTTTTATTTACCTTATTTATTTTACTTATTTACTTATTTATTTACTTAATTTTTATTTTAAAGTATACTTAAAAGTAATTACTCGAGTACCCGTGGACCTCTAAGCTATTAAAAAAAGGTTCAAAAAGGAAATCCGGATCACGGACATAATTATAAGAAAAATTCAATTTTTTCCCTTTTTAATTAATTCATCTATTTACTCTTTTCATTTTTTTCTGTTCCTGATTCCACTCATTACTTATTTACTACCTAGTACAGTAGTACCTGCTACCATTCTGTACTAATAATACTACGACTACTACTACCACGACTACTACTACTACGACTACCACTACCACTGCCACTACCACTACCACTACTACTATCACCACTACTACTCTACGACCCTACTTGTACTACGACTACCCAACTGTACAAAAGTACAAAAGTGCAAAAGTACAAAAGTGCAAAAGTACAAAAATACAAAAATACAAAAATACAAAAATACAAAAGTACTGCTTTGTCGGTGTTCTCGAACCTTTGACCTTTTTTTGATGACTGTAGGGTGATAAACGAGGACGCGCTTGTTAAAATAAAAACAAAAGTGAGAACCCGACAAGCCCGTTAACTTCTCAAGAACTTTAAACCTTCAAGACTTCACAACTTCACAACTTTACAACTTCAATCCTTCAATCCCTTGACAGTAGAAATTAAGGAACTTTCTTCCGAATCAACAAGAAACTACTTACTTACTACTCAACTCAACGAAGAACTTCATTTACGAAAATACTCAAGTCTCAGACGATTATTATCGCATTATTTGCGATACAAGCGGAGAATTCATAAATCAATCAATCAATCAATCAATCAGAAAGAAAGAAAGAAAGAAAGAGAGAAAGAAAATAAAGAAAGAGAGAAAGAGAGAAGAAAAAAAAACAGTGTGTGTGAGACGGAGAGAGTGAGAGACTTGTGAATAACCATAACAAATCACATCTTTTTCATATACCATACCCATCCATAGGTACCATACACATACATACCTGTTTACTCAGGATTCTGGTCTTGTTCGCCTGAAAGTTGGTGACTTTTTTTGAGCTCAATTCATCCACACCGTCACCACATCACGACATCAAGGATTATACCTCGTGAAGGATAATTTCCAACGCGCTGGTTATTACAGAGTTCCCATTGAGGCCTATTTAACTTCATTGTAAGTCATTGAAAAAACTACCCCGATTCTTGTTGAGCTTCAGCTTCGGCTTCAGCTTCAAGATAATCAAGAAGAATCAAAGACATCAAATCATATCGCCCTAGACTAATTTATCATGCGCGGCAGATCGAGAAGTGAATTAAAAGCTTAAGCCTCAACAAATTTACGACCTTCAAACCCCATTGTCTTTCCGACAACCACCTGCTGAGGATTACATCACAACACCCCCGGTCAAATTCTCCTGAAGGAGAACAAACGCGATGGCAGAACAAGACGTTGATCTCGACTCTATCATCGATAGACTGCTAGAGGTTAGAGGAAGCCGACCAGGTAAACAAGTACAACTTTTGGAACAAGAAATTCGTTATCTTTGCACCAAAGCTCGCGAAATTTTCATCTCTCAACCCATCCTCTTAGAGCTTGAGGCTCCAATCAAGGTACGCGATTGATCCTGAGCATCCTCTTGATGCGTGCGCCAGCATGGCAAAACCCACATACTGACTGGCTGGTGTGATTTCAGATATGTGGTGATATCCATGGCCAATATTATGACCTCCTCCGATTGTTCGAATATGGCGGATTCCCTCCCGAGGCAAACTACCTCTTCCTGGGTGATTATGTCGACAGAGGCAAACAATCACTCGAGACGATCTGCTTGCTCTTGGCATACAAGATCAAATACCCAGAAAACTTCTTCATCCTCCGCGGTAACCACGAGTGTGCCTCCATCAACAGAATCTATGGTTTCTACGACGAGTGCAAGAGAAGATACAACATCAAGCTATGGAAGACCTTCACCGATTGCTTCAACTGCCTCCCCATTGCCGCCATTATTGATGAGAAGATCTTCACCATGCACGGTGGTTTAAGTCCAGATTTGAACTCCATGGAGCAAATCCGTCGTGTCATGCGACCAACTGATGTAAGTCCACCAGGGAAACGTTTTCATATGCCAGCTCTCAATGTGCCATGGGAGGAGGCCAGAGCTCTTACTGATCTGACATTAGATTCCTGATTGCGGTCTCCTGTGCGATCTCCTCTGGTCCGATCCAGATAAGGATATCACCGGCTGGAGCGAAAACGATCGTGGTGTGTCCTTCACCTTTGGTCCCGATGTTGTGTCTAGGTTCCTACAAAAGCACGATATGGATTTGATATGTAGAGCTCATCAGGTCGTCGAGGATGGTTACGAGTTCTTCTCAAAGCGTCAATTGGTCACACTCTTCAGTGCGCCCAATTACTGTGGAGAGTTTGACAATGCCGGAGCGATGATGAGCGTGGATGAGAGTTTGTTATGTTCATTCCAGGTAGGTCCCCCCCCCTGTACATCTGCCTCATGTTGATGACTGCTCTTGCTAACGTTCGGTCCACAGATTTTAAAACCAGCGGAGAAAAAAAAACAAAAGTACGTCACAGCAGGTGGTCTTGGTGCCTCCAGCAGGCCCGTCACTCCAAGGAAGAAATAAATAGATGAAAAAAATGATCAATTACGAACTTCCTTTTGTGTAGCAGGTTCGGACGCAGATAAGCTTAATTCGCGATTTTTCCCCGCCACGAATCTCGCCCTCGATCAACATGCGCCCTTCGATCGCTTCTCTTTGGGATCCGTCATCTCACCAGACTTTTGCAAGTATCCTCCAGACATCGATCTCGACCAAACATACCTATTTGCGCGATACCTTCCGCACCCTACCTTTCGTTTCCTTAATTCTTTCATTGCCACACGCGACTCAAATATGTACACACGACAACTTTTCCATTGCGCTTTTTCCACCACTAACACTAAAGATTCTCCTCGAGCCGCTTTTCCCCACGAATCTTCGGCCGAATCACGACCTATCACCTTTGATTGACATGCCACCATTTTCACGACATGACGATAGATACATGGGACGTTGTTAGGGCGAGGTTCAGCTTTCGGGTATTAGCATTCGGATAGGGCATCTGGGTTTTCATAGAAAGGCGGGAGGGGAATTTTCAGGTTAAGGCTCATTACGGCTAGCTCTCAATATTTGTGTCCATACATTTGAGAAGAGGGCAATTGACTCTGCCAGGCAGCGAGATGAATAATGGGAGAGGGAAGGAAGGCTGTGCATGGGTTGAGCGCAGAAAGCAGAAAAAATAACTCAACGATGCGAATTGTACCTTTGTTCTATGTAACTGACCTTTTTTTTTTTACTACACCCATGACTCTTTTGAAGAGATGAGTAGATGAGCTATGTGTGTTGATGATTCGATATGACGAGTAAACCATTGTGATGAGGCCGTAGAAGTGCAGGGAGGGAACGTGTGGAGGAGACAGTCAAGGACAGGTAATTGGCTTGATCTGAAGGGGGAAGCAGGATCGGATCCCCATGAACAAATACATAACATCGACTCCTAGCACCAATGCGAATGAATGAATCAACCTTTGGAATATATATCATCCTGTACTGAATAAGTAACCTTTTATTGAACAATGACCATCTTGTTGGATCCAGCGTCTGTCTGTCTGTCTGTCTGTCTGTCTGTCTGTCTGTCTGTCTGTCTGTCTGTCTGTCTGTCTGTTTGTCTGTCTGTCTATCCATCTATCTATCTATCTACCTACCTACCTACCTACCTACCTACCTACCTACCTACCTACCTACCTACCTACCTAACTACCTAAACAGCAAGCACTCGTTCCCCTTACTTTTCTCTCTTTGTAGTTTGTTATTCTTGGGTGGGTGGGTGAGTGGGTGAGTGGGTGGATGGGTTTTGGTTTTTGATAGAGGGGTGAGAGGGGTGAGAGGGGTGAGAGGGGTGAGAGGGGTGAGAGGGGTGAGAGGTATAGGTATAGGTATGGTTGATTGGGTTTCTTTTCTTTTCTTTTTGATGGGGAGATGGGGAGATGGGGAGATGAGGGAGATGGGGAGATGGGGAGATGGGGAGATGAGGGAGATGGGGAAGATGGGGAGATGGGGAGATGAGGGAGATGAGGGAGGGAGATGTCTGTTTTGGTTTCTGTTGGTTTCTGTTGAGGGAGAAGGGGGAGGTGGGGGGTTGTAGGTTCTAGGTTGTAGGTTGGAGAGGAATGGAGAGGAATGGAGAGGAATGGAGAGGAATTGAGGTATGGGGGGGATTATGTGTTTGGGGAGGTGAGGGGTAGGTGGGTAGGTGGGTGGGTTAGGGAATTCACTTGTGGGGTAGGGAATTTGAGAGATGAGAATGGGGAAGGAGGGGGAGGGGAGGGGATGGGTGGATGGATTCGTTAATTATCGTATTTATCTGATTTATCTGATTACCTGATTACCTGATGATATCGGATGGTGCGTACATATCCTGCAGTGACTCCATCTTGAAAGCGTCGATTTGCATTTCTGCATCTATCCCTTTGGATCGTTTCTTCGGCTCCCCGGACCCGCCTGCTTCTACTTCTACTAGTCCTCCGCGTCCCATGCCCCTTCGAGATCCACATGAAGCCTTATCTCTTTTTCACCCATGACCCGCCAGATGTGTTTCAGTTGTCTTTCGATTTCCTCGTTTCTTTGCTCGCCCCTTTCGTGCTCGTTTGCTCTATCGTCGCCGGCATCGCTACCGCTGCCGCCGTCCTTGGTGAGCATTTCGAATCCAACCATGTAGATACCCTTGCACCATGGCACCTTGGCTATAGCCTGTTTCCAGACTTCTACCATTCCTCTTGCTTTGGGGGTGTTGGTTTCTCTGACATGTTGTCTGTTGTTGGAGGCAAGGAGTAAGGTTTGAGAAGTCAAGGATGAAGATGTGGTGGGAAGGAACTGCGGATACGTATTCAAAAACAAAAGATATAATTTCCACAGCGAGGGGGAAGATGATAGATCCGAGGTAGATTTGTGATCCTTATTTCTGAGGCTGAGTGCAGAAATGAAGGTAGAGTTGATGGTGTTGAGATTCGGAGTGGGCGACTGTGGATGTTGAAGATGATGATGTAGGATGTGTAGGTAGAGAGGTAGTAGGTTGTGATGGTTTGAAGAAGAGTCCAGAAGTTCTCCAAATAGCGTATTCATGGCAATTGGGCTTAATAGTCTCGTCATTCCCAGACCTGGAGAGGTAAGAAGACAGAAGAAGATCGTGTTACTGGGGAATAATCGCAAGGACTTTGTGAGGTATTCGTGGAGGGTTTGAGGACGATAGGGACCAGATTTTGCATGGTGGTGAAGAAGACGTGCAGTGGATTGGTGAAGAAGAGTTTGTGGGTAGGTTGATTTGGAATTTATGGTTATGCGGGAAGAGAGCTGTGCGGAGAAGGTGGTGAGGATTTCGAGGGCAGATGTTATATTTCCTTGTTGGGGTGACTGAGGGGCTGTCGTGGAAGTAGTAGTGAGGTACTTGAAAGAGAGCGAGCAGTTCTGTGTAGATAACTGCGTATGTAGCATTGTTTATAGTGAGAAAATGGTCGCGCGTTGAGGAGAGATGTTGTTGGGTTTTGAGAAGAGTTGTTGGGGTCATCTCCACCGGGATGCCTGGAGTGGGGATACCGTCTGGTATTGAAAGGAGGTGCGAAAGTGCTGTTTCTTTTGATCCGGTCGAGAGATTTGCCCAGATCAAGCTTTTCCAGAGGTAGATTGAATCTTTCTTGTCGTTGTTGTCCGAGGACATGGACTTACTCATTCCCAAAGCAGCCGCGTAAATCCCGTTTGAGATTTCTTGGTTGCCTTTTGACCATTCGATCATAGCGTATGCATTATAAAGCTTGAGACTTGAGGAATGTTGTTTGATCAGGGCTCTGGCAACTTTCTTGATTGTGCTAGGTTCGTTGGTCCATTCAAATGCTAGATAATACTCTGCCAAATCATCTATTGGATATGTATTTGCGAGTTGCTTCAAGGTGTTGCGTACCCAGAAATAAGAAACCGGCCCATTGTCCTCGCTGCCGTAGATTTCTTTCCATGGCTTAAAGCTGCTAAACCAGTTGGTGCTGAACATGGATTCTGGACCCATTGCGAAATTCCTTGTCGGAGTTGCGAAGACTAATGATACTTTCGGTTCTTCGCCTTCGATCGCGTCCTCAGCTGGCTTTGTGAAGTATTCCTCTTTGATCCACTCTGAATCGTAGTCAAGAATCTCATTGTGCAAGCAGGAATCATAGCTCCAATCTATGCTTGATTCCTGGTCCTGATTAGGCATAAAAGGCAGATGGCAGAATATCAGGAATGCATTCAGAGAGAGATCTTCGTAGATACTCAGCTGATTTTGGCAATAAAATAAGAAAATTCTCGATATCAGTGAACAGAATGACTCTATAAGGGTCGTCTTCCACAGTATCATCCATGGTTCTTGCAGGAACTCTGGAAGCTTTTATGCGAGAAGATTCTGCGACGACCCAGCTTCTGAAGAGGTTTTGTCTACCAAGTGACGTTTCTGGTTCGTCAGCCTGGGGTTCTGGAACTTTTGAATCATCTCCAGTTTCTGCAAAGTTCTTCCAGCCCAGAGAGTTTGTTTCCCCAATTCGTGGGACTTCTGCCTCCCAAAACTCTCCGAACAGTTGAAGTGTACCACTTTCCGTCAGTGGTGGTGGTGTCTCATGTATGGTGTGTATAGATTCTGGTCCTTGAAAATTCATCTCCAAGATGCCTTGCCAGATTGCCACTGCTAGTTCTGTGAAGCCTGATTCACGGATAAAAAGAGTGGCCCTGAGAACTATATACAAAAGTTGCTCGTAAAGTGATTTCACTGTAATCCATCCAGGCGCTGCGCTGATTGTCGTTTTTAGAGATCTAATCCGACTTAGGAATATTTCCCTCACATCCTCATATCTAAATGTTGAAAAATTGCTTTGCCTGAAATTTAAATAACTTTTCCATAAAACGAGACTATCAATGTTTTCTTTTGCAATCTGTGCCCACCGCTCTGCTTGCACCTTAACCTCCCATATCTTTCCCCCCTCCGCCATTAGACCGAGAGTAGTAGACGCTCACGGTCTTGTAAGCAGTGTATCTTGTCCAAAGCTTTCTCATACATATGGATCTTGATGTCCGCTGTACTCCTGATCTCTGCATTAGTGATGCGGCGACGGTCATCACCTGCTCTCAAAAGTGCATCTTGATGCTCAATTAAGCTAAGCCACGCATTTATATCGCTTGGGGACTGTTCTATTCGTCTGGAAAGCTCCATGTTCTTTTGTTTTACAGAAGATTCGAGTCTCATAGTTCGGCCAGTGTCAGACCCTGACGAATCAGTATCCGAAGCAAATTGAAAAGCACCATCCTGAGGCTGATTAGATATTTTTTGCTTTCCCTTGTATCGAACGGTAATGGGTATCATCATGATCGGAGTCGGAATCTGAGCCCGGTTCTCGGTCCACTCTCTTTCGCTTTTTGCCTCTGTCAATCTGAAGTGAGACAAAATCATCACCATGTAAGAAAGACTCGTCGACTGAAACTTCGGGGCGAATCTTGAGGAGTCGAGGTCTATCTCTTTCAACTTTAGAGAAGATGTACTTTTCCCGATTATTCATTCTGAATTCCCTCAAATTGGTAAGCACAAAAAAAAAAAAAAAAAAAAAAAAAAAAAAAAAAAAAAAAAAAAAAAAAAAAAAAAATACCCTTATCATCCCCATATTCTCTATCAATTCTTGTGTCTCGAGGTGCACCAAGAACGCAGCCGGCTCCAATTCGATGGAATGGTGGAACACTGTAACGATGATTGCTTCCATACACCAGATTCTTCACATCTCCTTTTCTGTCAGAAACATATATGTCAGAAGCCACCTCGGCCTCTCGTATCTCTGACCGATGCTTTACTGGCTCATCCTGTAAGTGTATTTTGAACTTCCTCCTCATTCATAGACCGATAATCGGACCGGCGATTATCTCTGCTGCGAGATCTATATTGTGAGCCATATTCTTCGCGGCTTTCCTTCTCCCTAGTTCTGTACTTCTCTCGACTCCGAGATCTATGGCGCGAGTCACGTGGATGTGAGTTTCCTTTGCTTCTAGACGTGTATTTCTCTCTACTTCTGGATCTGTGGTGTCGACGATGATGTCTTGGACGATCTTCTCCCCGGGTATGTTGGTTACCTCTGGTCGCTAGTTTATGTTCATTATCCTGTTTGAGGTCGACAACTGCACTAGAGGGTTTTGATCGGAATGATCCAAACTTGGGGACAGCAGAATTTGTTTCTGTCATAATCACTACCAAGACTCTTACTCATGATAAAATCACCAACAAAGTCGATATTATCTTCCCTGGTGAAAGGCTGACCTATCGTATAAGTAGCATGGTTTATTTGAATTGATATTATGTTGCTCTGAGCTTCAGTTTTAAAGCAGCATTGTACCCGGGCCGAATATTTATCCGGCCAAATTATTTTTTTCGATAACGATAGAGCTTGAAATTTCTATTGAGAAGTTTGAGTGAGCGTCAAGAAATTCTATTCTTGAACTTCGATATGCTATGATTTTGTGACATTATAGTATCTAAAATCGCACAATGGCTTCTTCACTCAAAGCACAGTTGGCGCAAATTGCGACCAATTCGACCAATTCTTTAAACCTCAAGGCGCAAAAGGCATCGCATTCAAAATCTTTGATTTTTGAGCCTAGAGTTGCGGCATCACAAAGTTTCGACACTCTTTACACATTATGTCACGAAGGATTTCAAGAACTATGTCTACTCGATGGCCGATTCCTCGAGTTTCAAAAGACAATCTTCAGCGAGCAAAGTCAGGAGGTGGATCGAACACAGTTACCGGTGGCAGAGATTTCCGAGTTGGATAAAAGGCTGGAGGCATTTCTAGGATTAGTCGGTGGCCGTCTACGTCTGAATCCAGCAATTAAAGCAGTTGAATGGTTGGTGAGGAGATTCAGGTATGCCTGTCGAACTTCGGATTTTTGAAAATCCTCTCAAAAGCTCTCTGGACTAATCCATCTAGAATTCACGAGTATAATACATCCTTCCTTTTGACAACTTTCCTTCCCTACCATACCCTTCCCATATTCACCACATTACTTTCTATAATTCCTTCGACGGTTCCGGTAGAATACAGATTTTTATCACCCTATATTCGATCCTTGACTCAACCACAAAGGAGGCCAATTGTCGCTGCTGCGACTGATAGCACCGTGTTTGCCTCAACACTCAATGCATACGTGCTACGTATATGTAAAGCTCGGCAGCATTATCCTGCCATTCTAGCATTCTGGGCAGGTATCATGACTGAAGCTACGAGTGGTATGTTAGACAAGGCCCGTTCCGGGAGAAGAGGAGTACAGCAACAAAACGAACAAGATGTGATATTAAGATTACTACCGACCCTCAACGAAGGCCTTTCAATGCAAAAGGTTCCAGACTTACGAATCGGATGCTATATGATTTTGTCAATCTTAGCTTCTAAAGGGGGATTGGACGATAAACTTTTGACAGCGATGATGGAAGCATTAGTTCTCGGTTGGACATCCGAAACCGTTCGTCCTGGATTGGTTTGTCTCTCAATTCTGGCACAACACAGGGGCGCAAAACAAATTACGAAACGTGTAACCAAGGAGTTGCTCAAGGTTCCAGACCTTCCAACCCAATTGATTGAATTAGGAAAAGAACGACGTATCGACCGACTTTCTAATGGATTGTGCCTCGCGCTTGTAGACAGAATAAGTAAAAGCGGGGAGGTTCAAGGCCTTCCAACAATCGAGAAGATCGTGGAGCATGGTCTTCTTAGCGATGCGCAAACTTCTGTGGTTGTGAAGCATCTATTGCTGGTGGCGCATCGTGTCGATGATGCTACGGATTCCGAGAAAAACACTCGAGCACATCTCGCATCATCCCTCGTCGCGCTGACGCAACTTTCTGGTCATGTAGGAACTGTTATCCAGGGTGCATTGAGGGAAACTGATGTTGATATGGATGAATTGGAAATGAAGCTCTCAACTACAATTCGAAGGATAGAAATGCCAAAGGCGGAAGATGAGGACGTGATAATGGGGGATGTTGGCACAAAAGCAGACACCCGACCTGATTTCCGACAACTAATTGAACGACTTCCGCAAGGCACGACCAGCGAAACCTCATTCTTGGCGCATAGTACTTCTCATATCTACCAGGATTTATGCCAAGCATTTTTGGTTGCTGCAGTCAATGCCGGCGACTTGGATGTATTTGATGAGCTATCTGTCTTGGGCCGTGCCAATGCCCTGGAAAAGACTTTGTATCTCACATTTTATATTAGAACCTGGTGTGGCCCTTATCCAGTCATGGCCCGAGTTTCGGCACTTCAAATGGTGGCTCGATACTTGTCAGGAAATGAGAGTGCAAGTGTAGATATTCAAGGAATTGTACCTTATGCAATTTCAGCGCTCGCTGATCCTGCGCCGAAGGTTCGTCGTGCGGCAGCAGAGCTTATTCTCAAAATAGAGACATTTTACCCTGCCGGTGCAACCACAAAGAAAGCCTCAAGCTCCCGACAACAATGGGCATTTGATGATATCTATGGGTCAGGCGAGCATACTCAAGAGACAAAATGGCTCTCGGTCGATATCGCAGGTCGTCTTCTGAGAGAGGTTTTAGTCCCGGCTCTGGAAGAATGTGTTCTCGACAAAACTCACATCGAATCCGTAATCGAGCAATCTTTGAATAGTCCTCGTGCCTCTGCAGAGTCTAGCAAGAAGAGCGATGGACGGTTAACTCAAACTGCACGAGCATCGATTCTATCATTTTTGTCCAGTCACGTCATCCATACCCCTGTATTCCTGGTTAAGTTAAGACTGCTTGTTATTCTGAACCATGTTCGTAGCATTGCTAGCACTACCAGAACCAAAGTTCTACTTCCGGCACTTCAACAATGGGCGTCTCTCAACCCAGAAGTGGCATTGCAACATTCAAGAGATGAGCAATTTGCCATGACTGACTTTGATAGACAAGCGGCTGCGACTGTTGTAGCCAATGACAAAGAAGGCTTGCAATTCTTCACACAGATTGTACACGGCGAAATAGCATCCGATCGTCCCACTCTTCTTGATGCTATATTTGCTAGACTGCGTGAAATCTGGACATCTTTGAAGGGTGACGTGCAATTGCAGACAGCTCAGATGCTGATGGATGCTTCCCAATCTTCATCTGATGAATCTAGTCTCAATGCAAAATCGACCGAAGAAGCTTTAGAACTATTGCGAAACGCCCCCCTTTCAACTGAGATTCTTCTCTCTTTCCTTGATCAGTTACCTACGACTGCAAAGCTTACAGACGCCCCACCTGCTAGCAAAAGAAGACGAACTAGCCATGGTGAGGTTGCTAGAACTTCTTTACAGGATCCGAAACAACTTGCTGCTGCTATCCGCCAGGTCACATTTGTATTGCAGCTTATCGATAGTTCTGATCCAGGAAGTCATCCAGAACTTCTCAAGGGACTCTTCAACACATTGGCTGAACTTCAGCACTTCAAGGTTCAAGTTTCATCCGAGCTTGCATATCTCCAAGATTTAGTCTTGAATAGCCTATTGTCAATTCTGAAGGCTTTCAAAGCAGATCCGGCCATGCAGTTAGACCATTCGGACATCAGAGCTGATTTGCTTGTGGACTGCGTCCAGAAAACGGCCAGCCCACAGGTACAAAATGGCGCTTTGTTGATGATTGCCGCCCTTGCGGATATCGCTCCAGAAGTTGTTCTTCATAGTGTGATGCCCATCTTTACCTTCATGGGAAGCTCAGTATTGAGGCAAAATGATGATTATTCTGCCCATGTCATCAGCCAAACTATCCGTGAGGTCATTCCACCACTTATTACCTCGCTTAGAAAAGACAAAGGCAACCCTGTTATAGGAGCTGCTGAGCTACTATTGAGTTTTGTCGCAGCTTATGAGCATATTCCTGTTCATCGTCGAAAGGGATTGTTCATCTCCTTAGTTCAGACTTTAGGAGCCGAAGACTTCCTATTCGCGTTCTTAATAATGTTGGTGGACAAGTATGGAGTCAATGATGATATCAAATCATTTGCTACAGAATTGACAAATGCCTTCAGCGTTGAGGTTCAGCTTCAATCTGCAATTCAATACCTCCAGTTGATTGATGATTTGCTGAAACCAAAGCCAACATTCTCCCTGATTTTACTGGGAGCTCATGACAAGATCGACCCACAGCGTGCAGCTCTCAATGAACTTATTCTTCTTCCGCACATTCTCTCGCAACGACGATTAATTACACAAACCGCGAAACTTCTTGACCGAGACGACATGGATGCCGCTAGAATTCGAGAACTGTATTCTACACTACTAGAAAATTTGCTGGTCTTGTCAGAATCTTTGAAAGATAAGAAAACAATGCACAATGCTTGCGGGGACATACTAGAAAGTATATTGGGCCTCCTTTCTACAAGCGAATTTGTCAAATCGGTTGAAGGACTTTTAGACAGACCCAACGAGGACTTGCGACGAAAGATCTTGCGCTCTTTACAGGTCCGCATCGACCAGGAAAGCGCATCAGATGCTGTTTCAAGAGTAGCAATGCTTGGATTTTTACCTCAGCTCACATCAATTATTCGAGAGTCTACTGACATGCCTTACAAGCGTACCGCTGTGGCTTGTGTCGAGAAGATCTCGGAGAAATATGGCAAGAAAGACCTTGAAGCAGTCTCTGCTGCAGCGGAAACCATCGCAAGTAACCATTGCTTGGGCGAGAGCGATGCTGGTTTGCAAATAATGGCTCTCCTATCCTTAGCTTCTCTGGTGGAAATTTTACGAGAAGGAATAGTGTCCGTCTTACCTGTTGCCATTCCAAAGGCTTTGGAATACATCAAATCAAGTATTGGAGGTTCTGTTGAGTCCCAGAAACTCCACAACGCAGGCTATACTTTCATAAGTGCCCTCGTACAATATCTACCCTACATGATCACAGGCGGATATCTTGATACCCTTCTTTCAATCTCTAACAATTCAGCAGAAGCTGAGCTAGAAGACGAGGCAGATGAAATCAGAGAAAACTGTCTTCACTTGGCTGCAAAACGCGTCGATGCTAAGAGTATGTTCGTAGCCTTGGAGCAAAACTGGGTGCAAGCAGTAGCAGCTGGAACTTGGGTAAGTTATTCTCTCACTTAACACTTTACGGATCTTTTTACTGACATGGATAGGCAATTCGTGAACAACTTGAGATGCTTAGCATGTCGATCAAAGCTCAACCAAAGAGCGTTGTCACTAAGCATTCCGCTATACTCGCAAAAATTTTCCAGAATGCTTTTGATCTTCGCAGGCAGTTGTCTAACAGAGAGAACTATGATCAAGACGATGAGACTATCTCTACCATAGAAGTACAGGTTAATGAGGTCGCTCTAGAGATGATTTTCAAGTTCAATGATTCGACATTCAGACCAATATTTGCCAATCTCGTCGAATGGGCGTCTTCATCATTGCCCAAGAAGGACAAGTCTGGTAGAAATCTGCGATTGCAAAGCGTCTATGGCTTCATGGCCGTTTTCTTTGGCAATCTCAAGTCGATTGTCACAAGCTATGCCACATACTTGCTTGATAATGCCGTACAAATCCTGAAAGAAACTGACATCAAGAATGACGCATCAAGAGAATTGTGGTCTAGAGTTCTTCGGGCCTTGGTACCATGTTTCGAGCATGATCAAGATGACTTTTGGCAATCTCCAGCTCATTTCAAAGCAGTTGCTCCTGTCTTGTGTGATCAATTTAAGAACGCCTCAGGATTACCTTTGGTCGAGGAACTTGTTCCTGCGATTGTTGAACTTGCTGCGGCCGCCGATTCTTCGGATCATCATAAAGAACTTAACGGGATGATCCTAAAACATCTCCGTTCTGAAGTTTCCAGTGTTAGACTCGCCGCTGTCAAATGCGAGCAAGCGTTGACAGATAGATTGGGCGAGGAATGGTTGGCTATGTTGCCTGAAATGTTACCATTCATCAGTGAGCTCCAGGAAGACGATGACGATGTGGTAGAGAAGGAGACGAACCGCTGGATTGTAAAGATCGAAGGGGTATTGGGAGAGAGTTTGGACTCCATGCTTCAATAAATGTGAATATATACCATAACAAAAATAACGGAGTTACCAAGGAGCTTAAATAGTTTAGTAAAGGATTAATGAATGGACAGTCACAGCTGAGATAGCCAAATTACATTGTCGTGCCATTGTTTATTGTGTTGTAGCATTCCTCCATCGTTCATTTTTGAGGCCCCACCAGCCCTGTACGTTGGTTGTAGTGTATATTGGTATCACGTGAAATCGTATACCTTCTTGACGCGACAAGTCGCGTAATCATCAACCTTATCTCCACCGCGTCTCTGAATTTCACTTTAACAATAACAACCTGGAAATGTCAAGATAAAATGTTCAAACCATTTCGGCCTCCACTTTTGAAGAGTGTGCCAAAACCTTCCAAGCAATCAGATGATTTTTCGGATGTTCAGGTCATATCAGATTCTGAGGAGGAAATTTTGACCAAACCAGTGGCAAAGAAGAGGCGGCTGCTCATTCATGATGTCGACGATGCTTCGGAGATTAAAGCCCCAATTACATCCTCAACCACCAATGCGCCCCGAAGACCTCTGGTTGTTGTAAAGAATCTAGTTGAAGCAAACCAACCCCAAAGTTCTTCTCAAAGTGGTTTTGAAGGATACTATTTGGTATTATGGTAATTTTTGCCCCCCGCTTTTGCCAGGAAAATTATATTAATTGATGGGATAGGCGAAAGTTCACCATGAAAAAACACAAGACTTGGGATGGTGATGGGGTACTCGCAGTTACCGGCGGTTATGCTCGACTTCAGAACATTGATGGAAGAGAGATGGGGCGCTGCATGTATAATGAACCTCTATTAGTCGGCAGCACATTGAGTATTGGAGGGAAAGACATTGAGATTGATGCTACTATTACAAAGGCAGACTTCGTTGCTGGCAGACCATTTCTCAATAACGGTAGCAAATCTTCTGTGCCAGATCGCGGTATCAGTCCCGCTGCACGATCTTCGCCTCATAGAATCTCATCAGGTATATCGAGCACACTTGGGAAGAGAAAGGACACTGGCCTGGGCCCCGCAATCCCCGCTAAGAGCTTCTATGCTTCTGCACCGAAAAGTACTGCAGTCAAATCTCAGTTCAAAAATCCTCTTCTAGCAACAACTGTCATGCCGCAGAATAAGAATGGTGCTCCTACCCCCCGTCATGATCCCTCTGCACCGGGTGCCATCGTTATGCAACGTCCCAACCCTAAGTATCTTGCAAAAGGCAAGCAGGTTGTGGACGTTGTTGTGGATCCATTTCTCAGTCGACATTTACGTGACCATCAAAAGGAGGGAGTGAAGTTTTTGTATGAGTGCGTTATGGGTTACCGTTCTTTCAATGGACAGGGTGCAATTCTAGCGGATGAGATGGGTTTGGGAAAGACGCTGCAAACGATTGCTCTCTTATGGACACTATTAAAACAAAATCCGGAGCATCCCAATGAGGGGGGTGTGATAAAGAAGGCTTTAATTGTCTGTCCCGTCACCCTCATTTCCAATTGGAAAGCCGAATTCAACAAGTGGCTCGGAAATGAGAGAATAGGCGTTTTCGTTGCAGATGGTTCTAAAAACATTCGCCTGACTGACTTTACTCATGGCAAGAGTTATAGTGTCATGATCATTGGGTACGAAAAGCTACGTACAGTGCAGGATGAATTGAAAAAGGGTGGTGGAATAGATATAGTTGTGGCTGATGAAGGACATCGCCTAAAAACAGCTGCGAACAAATCAGCGCAGGCAATCCGGAATTTGAATACAGAGAGGAGAATCATATTATCTGGAACCCCCATACAGAACGATTTATCGGAGTTCTATACGATGGTAGACTTTGTGAACCCCGGCCTTCTTAATGGCTACAACACTTTCAAGAAATGCTTCGAAGGTCCGATTTTGAAGAGCAGACAGCCGGGAGCCACGGAGAGTGACATTGAGAAAGGAACTGCTCGAGAAGAAGAACTGGCTGAGTTGACAAAGCTGTTCATTCTACGCCGTAACGCCAGCATTCTTGCTAAATACTTGAAGCCAAAGACCGAATATGTCTTATTCTGTAAGCCTACGCAGGCTCAAGCTGAGGTTTATCAGCATGTTCTTGCCTCTCCGGTATTTGGCAGAGTTCTTGGTAGTTCAGAGGCATCTCTACAGCTTATAACCATGCTAAAGAAAGTCTGCAACGCGCCGAGTTTACTTGTCAAGAAAACCGATGCAGATACTCCTAGCAATTCAAACGTCGCCCAGCTTCTGGAAAGCATCCCACCCGAGATTCTTAAGAAGAACCCTGTTGTGGCAAGCAGCAAATTCAGAGTCTTGAATCGTATGCTGATGAAGCTTTCCACTACAACTAGTGAAAAGATAGTACTTGTCTCCAACTACACCTCTACTCTCGACCTGCTACAATCTCACCTTTCATCATTAAACCTACCATTCCTGCGCCTCGATGGCAGTACGCCTCAGACAAAACGACAGGATCTTGTAAATCTGTTCAACAAGACACCTGCATCAAAATATTTTGCATTTCTACTTTCGGCTAAATCCGGTGGTGCTGGTATAAACTTGATCGGAGCATCACGCCTCGTATTGTTTGACGTTGACTGGAATCCCGCAACTGATCTTCAGGCCATGGCACGGATCCATCGAGATGGCCAGAAGCTCCCAGTAAAGATATACCGATTCTTGATGTCAGGGGGAATGGACGAGAAGATTTATCAACGACAAATTACCAAGATGGGACTTGCTGATAGTGTCATGGATGGCAAAAAGAATGAAGCCAGTTTCTCGGCTGATGAGTTACGAGATCTTTTTAGGCTGGATGTTAACGCATACTGTCAAACTCACGAGCTTCTTGGTTGCGATTGTGGAGGTTCCGGTCGCGCTGAGCCAGCTGTGCCGACTTCTGAGATGCCGGAGGTTGACAAGGGACTTAGCACCGGCGAAGAAGAGAATGATGATGACGATGATGACGAAGTTGAATTTCCCATTGATCCTGCATGTTCGTTGGTGCCAGCTACCAAAGCAAACGTGGAGGCTCAACAAAAGATTGCTTTAGAGGCCGCTAGAGGAGCACGATTCAAAAAAGGAAAGAAGATGCAAGCGTTAATGGAATATAGACACATCGATACTTCAATCTTCACTATTGGTTCTGAGTACTTAACTCCTGCTGAAGTAGATGAGGTAAAGAAGTCTCTGGATGACGAAGTCTTAGTTACGGTTCTGGAGGATGAAAGGTGTAAGGTTGGCTTTGTTTTTGCTAAGAAAGGATAAAAATGGTACCAAGACGGGTACTTTTGTGAGAGAGATAATGTTAATCTGCATTGCTGGGCGCTATAAGATGGACTTTCTATAGACCATGCTGGTGTTGCTGGAGTTGCTGGGTAACTCTATAGATGATGATGATGATACTATACTTCTATGAAGAAGATACGATTAGAACTATGCAAAGATGACAGGGCATAAAAATAGCTTAATTTTAAGCATCAATTAATCTATATGAATAGATAGATAGATAGATAGATATATATATATATCTGTCACAAAGGATCATAAATATCTTAGCTACACTTTGTCCATCTACTGAGGTCTGAGGATCACACTCGCCATAAAATCAAGCCTTTGTGATTAATTAATCATTTCTTTCTTCTGTTTCCTTCTCTGTCTTCTCTGTCCAGATTGCATAGAAATTTAGAGTTGGTGTAGCAGGTTGCAATTGGTAGGACGATTGAAACTATGCCCGAAGTAGTTAGCTCTTCATTGCACAGATGACTGGGAGTTCGAGCCACATCTCAAAAGCTGAGGGCCGAAAAGTAATAAATGTATGATACAAGTAGATAACAGATCTTTTGTTGAAGAACAACTAATCCGTTTTATAATTCCTTTCATGTCCTTCGCTAGCAAACCTTCCAACAACAACAAGCTTGTGAAGGAATAATTGACTTGATTTCTTCACTTGCGCGCAAGTACACTTTGAAGTAAAAGGTCTTGAAGACCAAAGAATAATTTCAAGATGAGTGGAACAGATTATTCCTATGATGAACAGGTACTGCAACATCTGCGCATATAGCCAGAGGATTAGCTAACACATTGTAGGGGCAATTCTTTCCCATCTTTGTCGGTACTCTTGTTGGGATTGTATCTACAGCTTTGACTTGGGATGTGTTAAGACCCAGATCGGACCCAGGTGCCACGGCACCGCGAATAAAGACGGATTACAAGCCAGAACATGCGGACTTGATCGATAGTCAAAGGAGGGCTCAGAGGAGGAAGCAGCGAAAAATAAAACGCGTGATTGCCATGGTTGCGGGGTGGGTAATAGTCGCTGTTATGGCATACCAATTTCATGTCACAGCCAGAACTATCCCAAAAATCTGGAATCCATATGATATTTTAAATATCAAAGAGGTAATTTGAGACTCGGAATCCATCGTATGAACGACTGGCTAACTTTTGGATAGTCCGCTACTGAAAAGGAAATTAAATCGCACTACAAACGACTTTCACTGAAGTTTCATCCTGATAAGATTAGACCCGACCCAGCTAAGAATCAAACAATCGAGTCGTTGAACGACTATTTCGTGGAGCTTACGAAGGCATATAAGGCGCTCACTGATGAGGAGATCCGAAACAACTATATTCAATTTGGACACCCTGATGGTAAACAGAGCTTTAGCATCGGAATTGCTTTGCCTACCTGGATTGTTTCTGAAGGAAACGGAAAATATGTTGTCCTCGTATATGCGCTTCTTTTGGGAGTTTTGCTTCCTTACCTTGTCGGAACCTGGTGGTATGGAACCCAGCGCATGTCCAAGGAGAAGGTTTTGATCGAAAGTGCCAACAACCTATTCCAAGAATACGAGGAAACCATTACAGAGGGTGGAATTGTTGGCGCTCTAAGCAGTGGTGTGGAATACAAGAAAGTTCTGAAGGGCCACAAGGCTGATTCGGGACTTGGCAAGCTGGAATCAAGAGTGCTCGCAGATGGTGATGGAACTACTGCTGCCGCTGGTTTGTCGATCAAGGACAAAACAAAGCTAGAGGAATTAGATGGCGGTGCTCGACGAAAGGCTCTTGCATTACTGTGGGCATATTTGGGCCGAACTGAGCTCGAAGATTCCGAGCTTAATGAGGCAAAATATGAAGTTGCTCCTATCGCTCATGATCTCAACAACGCATTTACAGCCATTACTCTCGCTTTCGCAACCACTGGTCCTATTCTAGCATCATACGCGACTGCCCAAAACATTGTTCAAGCACTTCCACCAAATGCCTCGCCTCTCCTTCAATTACCACATATTACCCCAGCTATCGCAAGTGCCATTGAAGGCGACTCAAAAACTCACTTAACTCTGCAACAATATATGGCACTACCTAACGCATACCGAAAGAGGCTGAGTGTTGGCAAGGGTCTTCTTACAGAAGCTGAATACAATACTGCTATTTCTACTGCTAAGCAGCTTCCTCATTTACAGGTTGAGAAGGCATTCTTCAAGGTTACTGGCGAGAAATTCATCACTCCTAGCTCATTAGTATCATTTGTTGTAAAAGGGCGATTTATTCCTCCTGGAAGTGAGAACGTCCCTGAGGTTAACGAACTCGACCTTGAAGATATTGATCCAGATGAGGATGATCTTGATGCTATTCTTGGACGCGCGAAGAAGCCTGCGAAGGGTGAAAAGGCTGAACCCAAGCAAGTCTTCCCACCTCTTGCATTCGCCCCCTACTTTACACGTGACCACTCGCCTAAATGGCATGTTTTCCTCACCGACAGTAAGCAAGGCAAGATTGCTGTACCACCTTTCACATTCTTCGCCTTTGACAAACCCATATTTGATGAAAGTGGAAAGCCTACTTTCAATATGCAAACACTCAAGGCACAATTTCAGGCTCCTCCACAACCTGGAAGCTATACCTTTGTCATGCATCTCATTTGTGATTCATATGTTGGATTCGATACAAAGCTTGAGGCTACTTTAGTTGTAGAAGATGCCAGTAAGGCATTGGAGATTGAGGCAGAGGATGATATCAGTGAACCAGATGAAGGTATGTTTAATATGCATTGTACACTAGGCGAATATAATCCCACTAACAACCCCTTGATAGATTCCCTAGCAGGACAGATGCAAGCCATGAAGACCGGCGCCCCACCAAAGAAGAAGAAGCAAACTGTACAAGAATCAAGCGATGATGATAGTAACACCGACGAAGAAGTTGACGAGCAAAGTGAAACCGATACTGATACTGACGAGGAGTAATGACTCCTCCCTTCAAACATCAAATGTTCTTATTCTATGCAGATTTGCTTATCTTTGGGGTTTTGGGATTTCTTTTGGGGGAAATTAAACGTGTATTGTACAAATAGGCGCGATGAGCATTTGGGATGGCGTCTTATACACAATTTTACATATTCTTCTGTGTAGCCTGCCTATGCAGAGAGCTCTGGCAAGGAAGAAAAAGACAATGGCAAGATGTCATTCTCTGTCAAGAGTAGAAGAGAAATGAAAATTTGATATGAAAGAATGAATGTAATTCCATGACCACATAAAGTCCCATACTTGACACGCGTGCTTGGATGAATGAATGAATGAATGAATGCATGACGTAATGGTCTAATAACTAATTGAATGCTTCCTCATTTGACCTAATCCTTTTCATAATTTTATCGCCATTTTATACCCTCACTCACATAAAGGTAGAACTTGTACTCCAAACACCTATACGCTTTGTCTCCAGAATCCATGACTCCTACCGTCCTAAAGTCCCATGTAGAGAGGGAGAAAAGAAATACCAATTACAATCAGTCTAGCTCTCGTCACGCTCACTAGTCTCAGTAGTATCATTACTCCAAGCAATCCGCCCACCCATCAACCCACCCTTTAACAAATTCTCACCCCACAAACATCCACTCCCCTCCCCTCAATCTTTGCTCTCCTGCCAAAATATTCCTTTACCACTTCTTCTACAAAAAGGTAGTCGCCCGCGCTCCAAAAATCTAGGCCCATGCGCTCCATGTCTGTGCTGCTGATGAACACACAACTCATTCCGTCTTCCTCGTCTTCGTTTGCGGCGTCTCCTCCTCCTCCACTATGACCTCTATTTAATAATGGAGAGCTATGATTGTGGCTCTGACTGTCGTCTTCGCGTTCATCGTCCGAGTCAGAAGCATCGATGATATCGCTCAATATAGTGAGGATTTGCGACGTGAGACGGTGGAAGTAAGCTATGATACCCATTTCGGTTTCCGCAGTCGGGATACCGTTTGAGGCGAAGAGGGAAGTAGAAACTGGGTTTGGTGCATGAGGCGATGATAGAAGGGCAGAATCTGCTTCCCATTCTTCTTGTGAATGTAAACGTTGTTCGCCGGCCGAGGCCCACCATATGAAGCCCGAATAGGCAAGCGCAGACCAGGATACGGGTTCGGTGATGGAGTCTGTGTCAGGAATATCGAGCATGGGATCATCTCGTGGGGGGAGAGTGGAGGTAGAGGAGTTAAGATCGGTGGGTGGTGGGAACTGCTCAAGATAGGAAGAGGTGGATGCGCGACGGGAGGTACTGATATTAGGGGAGGCAGGTTGAGGGGTTCGGGACAACCCCCAGCTGAGGGCTTTGTAGCGGCGTAGATCGCGTTGGGTGGCTTTGAGTTCGACGCCTCCGGGGGAATATTCGATTTTGGGCCATACTTTCGCAGTAAAGGTAGAGGCCTGGGGCGGTGGCATGGTTATTAGGACGTCGTAGAGACGAGTTTTAGTAGCAAGAATGCTATCGGTTGTACAAGCTATCCAGCCACAGCCAGGCTCATCGCGCCCGTCGGTTTGGATGGTATCTTCGGATGTGGCTCTTCGTTTAGAAGCTTTCAGATCATCCTCTAGAAGGGGGATATCGTGGACTCCAATGGAGAAGAGAGGACGGAGTCTTTGGGGTGGTGCGGTGGGTTCTAGAAGATCGCTGACAGCGAGAGGAATATTTGAGAGAACGGATATGTCATATACTAGTTCTCATTAGCTATAATCAGAAACACATTTCAGGGCTTCCGAACCGAAATCGCAAGTTTCATGTACAGGCGCATGAGCACTAATCAAGATCCTCTTTCGTAGAAGTGCAGCTCGATGTATGGGGAATATCATAGGACCAAATGTTTCCAGTAGTCGGGGTAAACTCCATGCAGGGTGATATACGGACAATGTGTGCCCGGGTGGTAGTAAAGCTGCGCCATCAGAAGCTGAGCGATTTCTATTGTGACCTGTTGATTTAGGTGGTGTATTTCGGGATTTAAATCTCGCGCTCGAAGGAGAATCTAATAACGAGTCGGTATCCTTAGCTTTCCCTGAATCTTCACCCTTGTGCTTCTCCCAAAATTCCTCAAGGCGCTCAGTCTTGCTCTCATCGAGAATAAGCTCACTAGACGAAGTCAATAATCACCCCCCCAATTGATCCCGCAGTATCTCACCTCGCTATATCCTTCAAGCTCTCCGCATGCTTCCAGCTCCTGCCTAGTCTTCCATAGCTCAGAGGAACCATAATACCCACAGCAATCATCCTCGCGTTTCTGGATTGTTCATTTGCCGGCGCGTTAACGAATGCGCTGAGCCCTGCATAATTATCATGGGTGAAGTATATCAAGTCCTCTTCCACAGTATGTAATCCCGACGGCAGACTCCTATATTCGACCACTCCATCCAGCTCAATTCCCGGTAATGAACGCTTCCATCCAATTGTATAGCCAGCCTTGATATCGAAATATATCATGAAGAGCGCAGAGAGGGGTGGGAGATCAGCATTGGTGCTGATCTCGATGTTCAAGGGATCTTCTTCTCGATGTTGGGACGCCATCGCATCTCAGATTAGTGGTATCAATATATGCGATGTTTATATTGATGCGCCCTCAATTGAGGATGTCGACGTCTCAAAAAAAATGAATGTTGCGCATTTGGTATTTGACATCCTTATTAGAATGATGATGTTTCGGGTCACTTTGGTGATGAAGTGTAATGAAGTGGCCCTTGTCCTTGTCATCTTAGCTTGCACTAATGAAATGAAATGAAATGAAATGAACATCACATTACTTCAACAAAACTCTCAAAAGCAATTGACAATGAGTACAAGATAACACATAAGTATGGTTGTTGTCTTTTCTTATGCTGTAGGATGCATGTTTTTGAAAGAATCCATATGTTTTTAAGGATTCCCATGGACTTTTGCTATGAAAACAATCTGCATATCTACATACCAGAATTCTTACTGTTGGTGAATAGCTCTCATACTTCCTCTACCTTTCTTATCATAAACTGCCTACACTCAAAGACTATCTGATAATGGTAGGAGAGTATCTGGATTTACTCTCTCGATGAGCTGACAGGCTTTGGGCATTTAGATGGAGCAAACGTTGGGAATATCTGGAGATCAAGGTAGTCTTTGGTTCACCTCATACTTGTTCTTTCTCATTCTACATCATATTGAGAAATGCACACCCAGCAATCACTCATTTTAATAATTTGATTATGCATCAAAGATTTTGGGTATTTCTTCACCGAAACCTGCTCTTTACTGTTAGAGCACCTAATGCGCTTGTTCCCGTTAACAAATCAGTCCCATCTGGTAAACATAGGGAGACTGTCTAAGTTATGATATTTCGTCCCAGTTTCGTCTTTGGCAGCTCAGCCATATGTTTTTTTCGTCATTTTAAGATGAAGTATATGCGTAGATGGTATGTATTGTTTATGTGCCATCTTAATTGTCACTGTAGCATTATGTCAAATAGTTTCATTGTGTATCAGAGGAACAGACATATGGCATCCAGCATCCAGCATCCATGATACTGAAGCTGATGAATTAGAACCGTGGGGCCCAAGCAGCCTCTGGTTTGTCTATTGTCCAGGTGAATCATGTCATAAAGCTTCATCTTCGCCAATGTCTAGTAAGTGTTCTTCTGGGGAAATTACAAGAACATCACATCGCTGCACAGCAGAAAGACGGCAGAAGATGCCCATACCGTGATGGTTCTCATCCGAAGTATGAAAATCAGGATGCTCAATTTTAATTCACTTTTTCACACAAGGCCACCGGGGCAACACGATCTGATTTTTTAACACGGTGTGATTTCTAACACGGTCTGATTCTCAGACGCGCTGCCTCGATGGTGAATTGGACACTCCAAACAATTTCACATGCCTTTTTTATCTTCTTGCTGCAACAATCTTTTCTCGATCTATCTTCTTTACACAGTTTTCAACAACAAGAACTGGAAAACTTTGACAACGCTACAAACGTTACAATGACTAGTGACAGATTCCGTTCACTTAGTCCAAGAGCAATTGGAAGACTAATTCTACAGAATTTCCAGAAATTGTCTCATGTAAGTCTCTCCCATATATCTCTCTTCTCCCTTTTTTTTTCTTCCTCCGTTTTGGCAGGATACTACACAAAATTATGGTGCTTCGTGCATTTGAATGGTTTGATTCAAGCCTCTTACGAGTCTGAAAATGATTGCCAGTGATATCAGAGGTGATTGTGGAGTTATCTTTTGGCTGTCGCTGTCTGTTTGCTGTTACAAATCTGCAAACTTACATTTCTAACAATTACTTTAGCGGAAGCAAGCAAAAACACTACCAGTAACCACTTTTCCCTTGAGTTCTTCCATTGGTAGAGAATCAACCACCGCTTCAACAATTGAGATTATTGAAACTCCACCTCCAACTCCCCAACTACAACAATTGAACTGGCAACTACCAAATCAATTACCAAGAATGTTTCCTCCAATCATCCAACCTAACAACTTTCACCTTGTTCCCACTCTTGCCTACAGAACTCCGCATCAAGATTTGGCAGCTAGCAGCAAACCAACCTAGGATTGTCCATATCACCTATGATCATCCAACGGAGAGTTTTAGTCTCGCTTAGTCCGGCTCCGGCTCTCCTCGCTACTTGTGGAGAGTCTCGTGATGAGTCACTGTCCTGCTTCCAGAAGTTGTCTCTCCCAAACTCCGCTTGTAACTCTATCATCTATCTCAATCTCGAGGTTGATATTTGCTACATCCGTAGAGCAACTACTTCCCTTGAAGATGCTTCACCATATACTTCCAACTTCACCACCACAAAGGCTATCTTCGGCAACAACGATAGTAAAGCCCTTCATCCTCTTTCTACTGTCAAGAATCTCGCAATTGATAGCTCTCTCATCGATTCTCCAATTGAACTCCGTTTGATCTGGGGTGATTGGGACAAAAACTCAAGAGCAGAGGATCTGAAGCTAAAGAGTCTTGAAACCTTCAAGATCGTCTACGCCCCAGTAGGTCCCCGCCCCATGCTCCGCAAGATCCGTGGCCATCCCTGCATTAGCTACGATGATCTCGAAGGCTTTACCATCCTCTCCAAGGAAGATCGATGGGAACGCCGCCGTCGTCATTATCCCATCAACAACGGAGAATGGATGACGGAATCCCCGTTCAGACATCGCGGATTCTCATACCGACAAGGAGTTTTCGTAAAACAAGATCCGATATTTTTTTGATCAAACTCACATTTGTGAGGATAAAGATGATGGAGAAAGAGATTTCTATTGTCCAGGTTGTCGTGTTCAGATGAGCTTGGGTGCGTACCAGGCTTATATTGGCATGATGGAGCGGGATGTCATCGGTTGGAAGAAGCCAGAGTTTGAGGGTGTGAAGTTTGAGAGGGTTGAGAAGAGAGATACCGAGTATCATTTGTGGGCTTGAGGGGCTTTGCGATGGATGCTTGGAGGAACTGAGGAATGTGTATCGGAACGTATTGCTTGTTTGTTACGGGAATTACTTGTTACTAAAAGTGGATTGATTGACAAAGGGATTTACGGATCGATTGTTCATAAGATTACATAGGCATCTAGAGCGTTGGTACTTCGGTGTCTTTGCATATGATTGGCGATTTTCGTTTCACGAAAGGCAGTCTGGCGTTCGTTTTCGACGTAAAGGTATGCACAAGGGAGTTTCAATTTGCACTTGGAGGAGTTCTCAGGGTTACATATCAAACGTTACTGGGTAATTCTACTAATTGTACCGAGAGATATTCATATTCATGATGTACATAGCAAATAATTTAAGGTCTTCACTGCTTGATGCTGCTCGTTAATCACTTACTCATATGCCACATACCTTGACACCACGTAGAATCTTAATATATACATTGATTGCTACCGCCTCAATGAAGCTAGCAATATGACCTAGACTCTCGAGTACGGAAATCCATCTGAGCTGTTTTCCTTTGGCGGCCCACCATGCCATTACAGAAATCAAAATGGCCATTATCGAAGATGTTCTGCTGCTCATATTGTCATGCGCATAGTATCAAATGTTCCATGGTGAGCTTTTGAGGGGGGGGGGGGGGGGGGGGGGGGGGGGGGGGGGGGGGGGGGGGGGGGGGGGGGGGGGGGGGGGGGGGGTTCATTGCCAGTTCATCTCAACAGTAGAAAGTCTTGGAATTATTGATAGTTCGGCGGCGATAATTCCCACCTGCGGCTGGGAGAAAGATAAGCCGGCAATAGAGAATGATGGATAGATATTGATTTCCATGCAGTATGAGTCAATTACCTCGGCGTTATCTGAGATCTATCGTGAATAGGATGGTGACGTTGCTATTCACCATATATTGGCCATGCCCAATCAACGGTTCCATCATCGCATTCTTGTTACTTTAATCCTTTATCTTATGCCTGGTGGAGATGAATTTGACGGTGCAGGTGATACTGGTAGTGGGGAAAATGGAGGATAGCGGCGGAAGATGACGAGTTTTTAACAGTGGAGGGGTGGGATCGATACGGTACAGTAGTAGAGTTCGGGATTCTGATGACAGTTGCATTGGGTTTGGATAGAGTAGACAGCCAATATTTCTTGGGTAAACGCAGTTCACATCCAGAACTTTTGACCCGAGGCTAAACCCAATTGCCTTCCAAAACCTTTCTCTTCACATTCAAGCAGCACCATGTTCCGCTAGACTTCCGCTGTAAGATTCACAAATCTACTGTGCTGAGAAGATGCTACAAGCAGAGTCATATAAAGAATCCAAACATGTATGTACCCAACAGAGCTGCATATTACCCCAAGCCCATACAACGGACAACCTTTACACCCATCTTATCTGTTGTCATCATTGCGCTTGACCGCTGTCCAGCCCATTCCCGAACTTATGGATGATTGTGCGTGTGCCTTTATATCGCCTTAAGACGTGCTGTCAATGATTTTGGGAAAGATTTTATCCCATGCACACCCTAGGCCTAAAGTGTCAAACCCTTTATTTCAAGGTTTCTCTTTGTTCTCGAGTACCGAGGACGACAGATTCTCACTTGATCAGAGCCACGTGCCATGAACGATTTGTTGCAAATCGAACATTGAGGCTCATATTAAGACGGGGTATAGAGCAAATCCTTTGAGGATTTCTGTAGAGCCGCTGGGCATCTACATTGAAGTAACGTTAATACTGGGCAATAGTGATATTGAGTAATGGAAATCCTATATGCATGTAAGTGGATCCATGTGGGTGGGCTCCTGGGTAGAGCTCCACCCATTCCCGCTGAAGCAAACATGATATCTGGCCTCCAGAGATTCATACTTCTTATCCATATTTAAAGACTGTTTTAATATATCAAACCGGCACTTTGGCGGAGTGGTTAACGCGATGCCCTGCTACTGTGTATTCAGAGACAGGCATTTCCTTCGGGAGCGAGTGTTCGAATCACTCAGGTGTCGACGAGTAGTTATTTTTTTGCTTTTTTGCCAGTTCGCCCCCTTTCGGATCAGTCTCTTTATTTTTGGCTCTCGTTCTTACATGATTCATGAATCCAAGCTGATATTTTGAAACATAGGAACACACCCACGCGATTGTACGGTCCCAAGGATAAAGCTATGCCATCATGGAGTTCATCAAGCACCTGGGCATGCTATGTCGTTCCATGGAAACCGTTATATGACATAATTCAAGGGTCTGCGCCGTTAAGCCAAGAATGAGGTTATGCTTATTTTGTAGAATCTGACTGTAAGTGAGGATGAATTTTAAATTAAAGAATGTGGAAATGCATTCTTTGACATAAAGAAATCGAGAACAAGTGTGGAATAAATTGATGCTTAAAACAGTAATTATCATGGAAATGAGGATTATATGTCTTTGCAATTGTATTCGCTTAGAAGGATCCACGGGCCAACTGAACACACTGGCCAACTGAACAGTCTAACCTAATTGGGTCACCGCTTTCAAGCTTCAACCTAAATTTCTACTATTATTCTATTATTATATTCAATATTAAATCGAATTATAATAATTATACTTTTTAAATAATATTGAAATAATCTTTATATATTATATAATTAAATTTATCACTTTTTTTTAATTATATTACTTAAATTATATAAAAAACTTAGAATTGAAATTAATAATCTTTTTCTTAAATAAAAAAATATAATATTTTTACGGTTTTTCTTAAAGCTATTAAATATCATTTTATAATATTTATATTTTAAAAAAGCTATAATTATTTAATATAATCGTATATTATCTTTTATATAATCTCGTTATAACTTCAAATTTGAATAATTTTTTATATATTATATTAACTTTAATTTATTATTAATTTATTTATTAAATTATATTATAATTACTTTTTTTTAAATATAAAAATATAATTTAAAAATTGAGTTTCTTTTATAAATATTGAAAATCTTTATAGTTTTTTTAGAAGAAACTTAATTTTTTAGCTTATTCTTTTTAAAAAGAAATAGATTATTATTAATATCAATTATTCGAGCGCGTTTTAAAAGAGGCATAGGCGAATATAAAACTTATAATTATTCAACGAAATCTTGATATAATTTAATATAATTTATATATATATTAGATTTAGTATTTTAAGATCTTTCTATAAAGTTTTTATATTATAAAAATTATTTTGAAAAGAATAATAATATTATAAAGTTAGTGATTTTAGAAATTTTTAAAATTTATTAATATAATAATTTTAAAATTCAATAATATATAAACTTTAAAAAACAAAATTATAGAAAAATAATATAAGCTTTGAAGTTTTATTGAATATTTTTTAGAATTTAATATTATCTATTGTATTAATATATATATTGATATAAAAAGTAAAAAATTTAAATTCCTAACAAAAAAATATACTTATATAATCCAAATAAGCGAATTTACCCCTTCAAAAGTTGTAAATTTTCCTATACTTTTAACTTTATCAATATATATTTTAAATATTAATAAAGATATAAAGATTCTAAAATAAGCTATTGAAAATTTAGCTTTTATTTTATTATTTAATAGAATTTGATAATTTCAACTATAATATTTATTAAACTATTTGATATTTATATAAATCTCTGATTTTTTAATAAATTTTCAATATTCATACATTTTATTATATTATTATTCATTTAATATTAGACTATATAATATAAATTTCTTATAGCATATATAAAAATACTGAATCTATAATAACTATAAATTTTATAAAATTATATTAAGGTTCCGTTGAATAATTATAAGTTATATTTTTGCGTATGCCTCTTTTAAAACCCGCCCGAGTAATAATTTTTAACTTTATAAAACAAAGCTTTTTAAATATACTTATAAAAGAATAATTTATATAATTTATAATTAATTATAGTAAAATTAAAAGATCTAGTATTATATAATTATTTCTATATTTAATATTTATAAATTAAATAAATAAAGTTATTTAAAAAGATTTATTATAATAAATTTAAAATTATAAATTATTTCTTTTTTATAATTTTTTATTAATTATATTAAAAATAGGATATATTATTTAGATTAGTATTATTATAAGAATATATACAGCAATAATAAAGTATTAAAGTTAAATATACCCTTAAAAATGGAATATTGCCTACGCATCACCTAAAAGGGTTTAGCGCGTTCAGTTGGCCAGTGTGTTCAGTTGGCCCGTGGATTCTTCTAAGTAAGGAAACATGAAATGAAGTTTCATTTGGTTGGTTCGTATCTTTTGGTAGCATGCATCAGCCTTGTGGCTCAGACGAGGCTATTGCACTGCCAAGAAGGGGACTCAGAACATATCTTCATTCTCACCACCACCATGTCTAGAGTTTTCTTGATTCTAAGACTCACAGGTTGGGAAATCATACCAATGGATTGAGGCTTTGCATATACATCTTTCTATGCGCCTTCTCCGTAACATAACCTCAAGGCTGAAAACCCAAGAAAGGGGAGCTTGTGACTTTGCCATGAAATCGACAGGGCCCTATATTGTCATACTTAAAGGCCTTTTCCAAGCTTCATGACTTTGGTATTCTACAGGTTGCATCGTATTTACTTGCCTCTTCATAGCATTGTCATAGCATTATTATACCATTGCCACGGAGTGCATGGGAGAACTCTGAAGGCTCCGAATTCGAAGCGATGATGACAAGCGAAACCCCAAACCAAATAATACCGGCACCTCGGCGCAGAAAGGGTGGACCAAAAGTCAAAACGGGTTGTCAAACTTGCAAGTATGAGCTCGTACATATTCTGTTAAGGGGATAATCGCTGTTGACATAATCCAGAATACGTCGAGTCAAGTGTGATGAAGCGAAACCTTCATGCAAACGATGTGTTTCCACGGGCCGAAGATGCGATGGTTATGCCACAGATCTCAAAAGGTTGAGTCCAGAAGTACAAAGTGTATCGGAAATCCAACGGATACCTACACTCTTACCAGGTACTGTCGAAGAGCGACGAGCATTTCAATATTTTGTCTCGAATACAGCAACTGAGCTTAGTGGATATTTTGACTCTTCCTTTTGGGAACATCTCATATTACAAGCAAGTGTTACTGAACCATCTCTACGATATGCTATCGTAGGTCTCAGCACCCTCCATGAACACTTTTCGGACCGGAGACTGGACCTAGCGACGAAATGTGATGTTGCAAGATCAGGGTTCGGATTCGCCACAAGTCAATACTCAAAAGCCATTTCACATCTTAGAAGATCCTTAGCAGCAGGTAATCAAAAGCCGCTCACATCTCTGATGTCTTGTATCCTCTTCGTTTGCTTCGATTCGCTAAGGGGTCATTTTTCAAGTGCGATTATGCATTTACAGAGTGGCCTCAGGATTTTGCATAATTCACGATTACCAAACAATTCCCAAGACGAGGATTTGATAGAGGAACACATTGCGCCTATGTTCATGAGACTTTGCATACAAGCTATCTTGTACATCGATACTAGAGAAATTCCAGAACGTATGGCTTTCGCAAAAGTGATATCGACTATCAGCAGTCAAGAAAATATCATTCCAAGAGAATTCAAAAGTTTGGATGCAGCAAGAAGAAGTCTACTTCAAGCGTCTGATACACTTTTTCGGGGGGCTATATGTGGGATGGTAATCTCCCTTCAGCATTCCAACCAAAGGAGGCTATGGATTTATATGTACAATCTCGTTCTCAGTTGGACGCTTGGAACATCTCGTTCGAGAATTTCATGAGAAGCCAGAGTCATACCTTCGATAGCAAGCAATTGAGGGCTGCCGCACTTTGTAAAATTCATTATACAACTGTACATATTATTTGCAGAGTCACCGAACCAGACTTAGGAGATACCCGAAGCATCAAGAATTCTTACAATGACCCCAAAAAGGCTGCGGTGTTCGAGCCAGAATTCCAAGCTATTGTCAGTCTCGCGAAATCTCTGATTAACGCTACGGGGGAGGATGCGAAGGCCGGAAAACCTCCCTTCACTTTTTCAGCTGATTTGGGATTGGTGGCCCCTCTATATTTGTATGTTCCTTTGTTAACCAAATTATCCTTCAATACTAACAAGGCTTTACGAATAGACATTTGCGTTAAATCACCCCGTGAAAAAACTCGTCGTCAAGCATTAGAACTTCTATCGCGATGCCCACGCAAAGAGGGTATGTGGGATAGTTCATCGACGATTAACCTCGTGCAAGGGTTCTGGAATCTGGAACAACAACTTGTTCACCGGCCTTCAGAAGTGTATCCAGTTTCAGAAAAACTTGTACAGATGAGTGAGGTCGTAAACCTAATTTTTAATGAGGATATGCAATGGGAATGGAAAATTTGTGAGAACTTAGAAATAGAGCCCCCGCAACGCATAGATGGGGATGACTTCTTAAATCCGGAGAACCTGAATTGGCTACCAGCAGAAACAATGGGTGATGTAAGTTTATTTGGGAGAGTTGAAATGCAATGGTTAGACGGAAGAGATAGAGAAAGTCCCATAGATTCATTTCTGGTTTAGATATTCAGGGGTACGGCTAAGGATTTCGTTGCGCAATAATTTAATTTACACTCCCAATTGATATTTGTTTTGATTAGTCTTTTTTTGTTTACTCATACTATATGCTGCTTGCTATACTTCTTGATTCTGATTTCGTTATTTTTGTACAAGGCTCCGCAACTTTACATTCTCCCCTCGTATTTCCTTCTGGTGACATATGCTGAAGTGCTGCTATTTTGTCAGCTGTACAAGAGCGTCGATCATTATAAGCACATTGTTTGCCTCTTACATATGGTTCTGCAGCTAGACAGAAGGCTATATCTGTACGGAAGAGACACCCCTCTCGGCAGAAAGTGGCGTTCTGATAGTCCTTGACAACAAATAACTGACAAATTGAAAGCATATTGAAACGGTTAGTTACACACGAACTCTCAAGCGTTTTTTGACTAAACACCCTGCTTCTTGCTGTACATAGCTTTTTGCGCTACCTCAGCCCTCCTTGCAGCCTGCCCCGTCGAATTGTTCGAATGACTGTTTGGCACATGTCCGATTGTATACTAACGGCCATCTCTCCACGTCGTCCTTCGCTTGAACCTTTCTCCACAACCCTTACTATGATCGATTGAATGTGAGATTCTGGTTTCTATTCATCATGATCCCGAAAAATCATACAGCAATCTTCTTCATCGGCCTCCTAAAGTAAAAGCTACGAACGAATGAAGAAGCAAAGCAAAGCAAAGCAAAGCAAAGCAAATCACACACAAAGCAAGCCCTGACCCTCCTGGATACCGTGAATCCTCAAGGAAGATACGTGACAGTCGGGAATCATGCATAACCCGGAATTCCAGGGAACCATCTCTGTACAAAGAGCTCGGGTTCCCCTCTACGACCCAAGCCCTCAAAGAGGGGAGGTCATCTGCTCCTCAGCAATCGTGACGACGTGGAGGTGATATCCCCGAGTATTCGCACCGAGGATCCACCCCCGCTATCCTCACCTCAGTCTCGACGGCACGAGCAACAACTCCCCAGCACCCTCGGACCCGAGCACTGGCCACCAAGCCCCGAGAGAGAGAAGATCGACCTCGCAACGACGACCAAGCATGCAGACCCGGAAACCGCGGACCAACAACCAGCATGGAAGAACGCGTGGGATTCACCTTCACAGGGCTTGCTCGCTTGCTCGCTGGGTGATCCGCGAAGAAAAAAAGAAAGAAAGAAAGAAAGAAAGAAAAACCCCATGCCCGATTCCATTTCACGATATCCTCGCAACGCGAGCCCGCCCTCTCTGACCCGTAACTATTCCTTCCCTCCTTCCTTCTCCGAATCACGGCACGCGTAGACAGCACACCTCTGCATCCAAGCGCCTCGAGGCAAAAAGGGACCAACCAGCCAACCAACCAACCACGCCAGCCCCCTTCCCGCCAGATTCTCAAGCTTCTCTCCCCTCTCGTAGACGAAGATACGGATGAGGATTCAGCACAGACGTCTCGCGCACGGCACCATTCCACGCACACGCTATCTGTCCCAAGTCGCAGCATGTCGTCGAGAGACAGAACCCGGTCTTTGATGAGGTCGATAGTGGATAACCGGTAGCTTACGCTCGCGGTAGAAGATGATAGGCAAGAGATACCCGTGGTACCCAGCACGTAGCACGACCGAAATCTAGCAAGAAATGCGCAGGACAAAGATGAGCAGATCATCCACATCACCCCCGAGATACTCGCATTTCACTACCTGCCATCCACGTTGCAAACAATACTAAATCCAAACCCTTTAATATATAATGTATTCCTATTTCCTATTATTACACTGTATGTACAACACAAGACTCAAAAACCACATTTTCCCATCCCATGCCCACCAGTAACCACCTCTCGGAGAGAACAAAAAAAGGTATACCATACTCCATGGAGTATGCGTACGTATCAAATGATTTACAATGAAAGTTTGCAAAAATATACTCCTTCACCAACCAACAACCTATCCTCCGTCTATGCATCTGTCCATTACCAAACTTGAAGTCAATAAAACATATGTTTGAATCACCAATCCTGTTCACTCGCACCCCCACTTACCCCCTGGTAGCCTCCAAAGCAGCCGTCAACGGCACAACCCTCAAACTTCTCGCCCGTTTCAAAGCAGTTCCTCCATGGCCATCTCTCTTCTGCACAATAGTTGGTGCTCGCCCCTCGCTCCACTTTCTAAAGACACTCTTCAAATCCTTTGGAATACCCTCGATAACCACTGTGGAAACAGGGACAAATGGACGATCTTCCATTCCGGCCGATAGAATCCCATACTCTTGTACGAACTGGAGTGCGTTATGGAAGGCACCGTATTGAGATTGGGCTTTGGCACCGATGACAATGTAAATTTCGAAGAAGGCATCGAGGATGTAAATTAAGGACGAGGAGAGGTCGGCTTGACAGAAAGGGGTTATTTCAACTATCTGTGTGAATGTTAGTAAGTGGTAAGGTGGACGTGAGAGAACAGGAGAACGTACTTGTTCCTTGCCGCTAGTGGTAGCACAGAACAAACGTGCGGAATATTTATTGTAGGCGGGTTTGAGTTTCCAGTGATCTGCTGATTGTGGGATTTCCTTGCAATTGTCGAACAACTCTAAGAATGATGAAGGCTCATCACCATCCTCAACTTCTTCGATCTCGCCAGTCATTGAGATTTCCATTCCGAGGAGTCTAGCGCAGCCATGCTCTTCGGCAGTACTGCCTCGACCCTTCCATAGATATGTCTTGCCTGATGGCGAGGAGATGAGATACGGGAACCCGGAGCATAAGACTGAAGGTGAGTAATCGACCTCATCGAATACCAACATTCCATATTGTTGTCTCGCGCAGAGAACATGAGGTGCGAGGGAATCATACTTCTTGGAGGATCCTCTCCTAATGATAATGATTCCTCCTAGAGCTTGATAAAATTCTGGAGTTTCTTTGCCTTGTCTCAATATTACAAAAATTGCCACCAAAGCTTTTGGCCTCTCTCTGCGCAAAAATTTCAGTATTGCTGATGACACGTTCAGAGACTTCATCTCCGATCCACCAGTATACCTCGGTAACTTTCCTACCAGTTTTCGTTGGTAAATGTATGCGGGCATATGTACATCTCACGCTCAAAAAGCACGCGCTCTTGGTGAGTGGGAACAGCTTGTCTCTTCCCGTCCTCAAACAAATAAAACAAGCTGGATTGCATTGTTCGTACAGCTGGAATTGTATCTTGGCGAGCCATTAAAATGCTTGCTGTATCGACCGAGTAAGTGGGAGTTGGCTTGGGTTCGTCACCGAAGAAATCAGCGAGAAGCTGCGAGGCCTCGGATGCTTGAGGTACTGGAGAGTATGCCATACTGGGCGAGCGAAGGCCAGGGCTCATTACTGGTGATGTTAGGTTTTTAGTTGGAGGTATTGGAAGTGGACGTGCAGATGATGACTCTCTCGGCCCCATTCGTAGTCCTAGGTCAATAGACTTATTTCGTTTCAATGGGCTAATAGGTGGCAAAACCTACACCTACTAAAGCTACCCTCTCATCTTCATAGGACTTGTTTCGTTTCATTGGACTGGTTGGCCGCAAGCCTGCATCTACCAATGCTGCCTTCTCATCTTCGTGGGTTGGTAGTTTTATTGGGGATGGTATGCGAGCCGGTTGTTCTGGTGTGGATTGGCCCACACAATGCTGCAGTATGTTTAACTGATCTTGATCTTGATGGACTTAATGGTGGTGGTTGATCAGGACGAGGAGAAAATTGCGGTGGAGCTTTCATCGAATTTGCTTTTCTAGGGGATAAGGGAGCCGGACGAAGTTTGGCTGTCTCTGGCGATACAGGATCATTGAATATACGATCTTCATAGACCTTCGTTGGGGACGGAGATTTGGCAGGCACTGGAGGCTCTGGTTTTTGGTGGATCTGGCGAAATTGTTGCCTCGAACTTGTTGTGGTGTGCCTTTACCGTATTCTCGGGGAAATTAGCAATTTTGACGGGAGAAAGTGGTTTAGGGGCTTCCAACGATGGTATATCCTTATTCTTTGGTGCTTCTTGTAGGAAAAGAGATCGTCTTCTCATATCTAGCTTTTTAGGAGAGGAAGGCTGAGAAGCCGGAGTGCTTTCTTGCGGCTGTTCTGTATTCAAGGCTGAAATTGTCTGTCTGACGGGGCTTGTAGCAGGTGAATGAAGGCCGTTCAGAAGCGGCAAGGGACTTGATAGGGATAATATTTGTGAGATTTCTTCGGGCTTTTCTTCAGCCTTTGGTATCGGTGCTTGTAGAGCTGGTGCGGCTGTAGATGGGGCTTTTCGTTTCGGTCCACGAGCACGTCCCTTGGTCATATGCGTAAGTTGTGGTCCATTTTCGGTGGACTCGGCATTGGTTGTCGAAGTGCTCATACTGATCGTGCGTTGGGACAACGAAGGGCTTGAAGACCTCGAGGTTTCACTAGCAAGTGAAGGTGGGCCCCTGGCTAGTAAATCTGCAAGAGCAGGGTTAAAGCGTCCAGCAAGCTTACCTCCAATTGCATTCTTCTCTTGAATCCGTGCTGGAGCACTGGTTTCCCTGACTAGATTCGCAGTAGGGTTTGCTGAAGGAGTACGCTGTGTGGCGAGCTTGACTCTAAAGAAGATGCAAGTATATTAGAGACAGAGCCATTCCTTCCCAAGGTGTTCCGTCTTCGTAATGCTTCAGGTATCACATTGTCTTGGCTCTCAACACTGGCAGATCTTGTAACTCCATTCCCTTCAGCTTGCACCTTCTTGAAATCCTCCTTCTTTTTCAATATTGCATCTTTGAATTCATCCTTACGTTCAGTCTTTATGGGGCCACCAGTAAGGTTCAGGCCTGCCTTGCCACGTGTAATATTGTCCTTCAGTACGTCTGGAGCGATATAACTCTGGGTCTTCGTCCTCCGAAGCTGGCCAAAGATATTCTTAAATTCTGGTTCTTCTTTGGGCTTCTCATCAGCAGGGACCTGGCGTGACTTCAAAACAGAACGGAAATCTTTCTTCGGGGAGTTACGGGCTTGACTTTCGCTGGACCAACAGGTGAGTTCAAACTGGTCTTAGGCATTGCAGATGAATTGGGTGTGAAATTTGTGTTGAGTTTGGGTGTGTCATTGGGAATTGGAGTAGAAGTGGAGGGTTGTGATGGACTTTCGACCTTTGTGTTCTCAGCGGCATTCTTACTATCCTGATTAATCATGCTCTCAATATTTCGCGCTGTGGCGTGACACCGGGAGCAAATGGTGTTGGAGGCCTCGAATGCTTGAGGGCCTTGTAAAAGCGCCAGGTGGAGGAGATCTCATTAAGCCGCCAATGTTTACTTCATGCTTTACCGTTTGATTTCTACCCAAGTCGACACTGCCCTTTTGTTTTGCTCTGCTAATCTCTGACATCCACGAGGGTTGTTGAGGTGGTGGAGTAGCTTTAGGTTTCGGTGATTCAGGTTTGTTTAGTGCACTCTCTAGCCAACTAGATTTGGTAGGGCTCCATCGTCTTGAGTCCATAGTTTTTGTGGGGCTGATAGGTAGAATATCATCTGCTGGAGGCGACTGGTTCCCATTATCTGCATCCCTAGTATCGACGGGTGTGTAAGATCTAGTTGTTGCTAGAGATGGCCTCGGAAAGATGGAACCATCATTCACCGTAGAATTGGTCACGTTGCTTCTCATGGAACTCGCTGTGCCTGGGCGATGGGGTTCACCATGACTTGAGGCTGGTCTTGACGTGGGCCTTGAGATCGAGGTAGATAGATTGTCCGGACTGGGATCAAAAGAGGAGTTCTTTCGATCTAATGAAGGTGACTGAACAGACCAGCGCTTATTCATACTCTCTGATCTTTTCATCATCGCACTTTGAACAAAAACCACCCATTCCCTTGGTTGGAGAAACAGGTCGGTCTGTTCTATCGGGCGATATGCGACCCTGCGAAGGCGACATTGCCAGACCTCGAATCTCCGATGAATTATCAGCCGCAGGAGGGTCCAACCTTTGCGCGTCAGTCATAGGAATCGGAGACCCCATGGCAGTACTTGGATTACTTTGGTATGCCATTCTAGAGCTACTTCCAAAGGATATGCTGTTTCTTGCTGACGGTCTTGTTGGTGATATTGAAGGTGTTTGGAGAGGTATCTTTGACTTCGCCCATTGCTTTATCAGGTGTAGAATTAATCCTACCCATTCCTAGCATCTGGATCGACTCGTGTATTGCTCTATCTTCGTCTTCCACCTGATTCTTTCTGTAAGCTGGCGAATTCACGCCCCTATCTGCAGTCTGCCTAAACCAGGCTGGATCCTTGGATGCTAGTGATTGTGCAATTTGTTCTCGAGAAAGGATACTGTCATCCGCAGAGGTGGTATTGTCAGGTGTTAGAGTAGTTGTTCTTGATAGCATGACCCTATCTGTAGCTACCATGGATAACGGTCGACTTCGAGGTTTATCGGAAGGTTCCGGTCTGCGAGCCCATGATAAAGGTGAGTTTCGCGAGGGCATAGCATTCGACGGTGAATCCCTAATCTGCGAGGCTCGCTTGAAATCTGGCATCGCATTCATCACCATTTCATCCACTTCGTTTGTCAACGACACTCTCGCGCTGAGGCTCTGCTGATTGATCGTCTGAATTTGAAATGACACCAGATATAGGTCTAGCAGGTGTGCTCATAGGAGATGACTTCGTCGGTGAGATTGATAATGCCCTTTCTGAAAGTAAACATTAGCAAAAAAGTACACATCTGACGTATCATATTAGAGAATGGCGGCGGGCTGAACAATGTCTCTAAAAAGAAAGTTCAAATAGGAATTAGTTACCAGCTCTGCGAGCTTGTCTCTCCTTTCTGCCCTGCAATATTTCTTCCTCTAACTTTCTTGTGCGGGTCCTCGTCTTCTTGGTCCCGTTTGTTGCCCAATTCCTTGATACGCCTGCAAGAAATCATTCACATCGGGCTCTCCTTCGGTGTTCGACATGTTTATACGAGACGGGAGAAGAATTTTAACGGGTGTATTTGACAATACAGGTCAATCCAAGTTACAACTCGGCGGGGTAAACGGTAAAGGCGTTTGGCACGAGGGATCGAGGGGTCGAGGTTGTTGAGCACCTCAAAAGGGGATTGTTCTAGTAAGGAAGGTTAAGCTTCGCTTCAAGGTTTCATAAAGTTCATAAGTTCAGCTGCAAGCTTTCATTGAGTACGTGCTCCATATGAAAGGTCGGTGGGTTATTACCAAATATTTATTTACAACTACTCGAGTAACTGTACGGAGTGCATCCATATATATAAAACGTGGCACCTATTCCATTATTATCACGTAGATGATGTATTGCAGTGTTGTACAACACTGCACATACATGCTACCTCGCGAGGCACGAACACGATACATTCCTAGGTATTTTCTATGCCTGTCGACCTTTATTCCTGGAATCGATCGATACCTAGGTAGGTAGGTAAAGTAGATACAGTATCATCCATCTACCCATCCCTTGAAAAGCGGTTGTCAACCACAACGCGCTTACGGAGTATACAAACAATCTTATAAACACGCATGTCCTGCTACCTATCCTATCCGTATCAGAAGACAGGAAAGACCCTGGCCTGGTAGTCAGTTTTTATTGCGAAGATGTATTCGAGGTGGGCACAAAAGTAACGTGTACAGTAAACAAATAAACAAATAAAGAGGTAAACAAATAATAACAAAGCTCTTCTTCTCGTTGTCACTATGTCACTAAAAGCATCAGATAGGATATTCCCCGTAACCTTATGGATCGGATCAATTTCGGACTTCTCTTGATAATCGTTCACGGTCAAGCAAGACTTATAAGACTAGCTGGAGTAAAGTTTTCTAATTCCTCATCTAGCGACCTCAAGAGTCAATACAGGAACAATCTTTCCTTAGAGTCTTGGACAACCCAGGCTAATCCTTCCTTCAAATTTTTACCCGTTATTGCGCTACAATTGATGATGTGCCATTTGTGTGTTCGAATGGCATCTAGCTCCAGCATCTACTTCTGGTTAGCATGACTCTCTCTCGACGACACACCTCACTTCACATCCCTTCCCCCCTTTTCTTGGCAGGCTTTACTCACTTCTTGTATTTCCGTCTCCTTCATACAGCCATTGACATCAGTTTTGTTTGCGAAAACGAGAAGACTCGCACCAGAGAGTCTCTAAAGAGCTGTTAGTGATTGGTCTTGCAAATGGTAATGCTTCACCATGAACAAACCTCTTCCTGAAGTAAAGCATGCAATTCTTCCTTGCAATCCTCGATTCGTAAACGGTCGGTGGCATCAACTACCCATATCAAGGCATCGGTCTTCTCGAAGTAGTTTCTCCAGTATGATCGAAGTGTCTTTTGTCCACCAACATCCCCTATGATCGGAGTATTCAGTACAGTTCAGTACAGTTCACTAGATCAATGAGAAAGGTAGAGAGGTAATACAAATGTTCAGCTTATAACTTTGAAATGTCAGCATGCTGTAAAGCCTTCACCGGCGTCATAATATGTACCCATCATGTTCAATAGTTTTTGATGATGAAACCCAGTGTCGGGCTCACGGTATTGACATCTTCGCCCATGATCTTTTTGACAATTGTAGTCTTGCCAGCATTATCTAGTCCGCTGGACAAAAGAAAAAAAGATCAGCAAGGTAAAGCTGTCATGGAAATAGCCTCATACAGCATCAAGATTCTCATCTCCTTATCCTTAAGTCTTGCTTTACGCAGGACTGATAACATCTTGGTCAAAGGTTTTCTGTTTGTCGTTGAAATTACTTTTCTTAAATGTTAATCGAAGACGAAGAAATGAAGCTTTTCACCTCCATCCGAAGGGATGGGAATGATAGATCACGTGATATCACACAAATATTGGATCTCTTGAATCTACTAAAGTATGGTAGGTAGTTATCTTCCTTTTGAATCTTATATCATCATATAAAGATAGGTGCCTAGGTAAATCATCAGTCTTGAAAAGGAGGGTGCTAGTTATTCTTCTCATTCGTTTCTCAACCTGTGCAAAAAGATATCAATAGCTCGATGTAGCAAGGTTGCAACTTCCTGATTCTAACTACATTTCCCCTCACAGCGATCTCCTCCTCAAGAGATTGTTAGCCTGATAGCCTGATCATATGGTGACTGTCTATATCCATGGATCCATGGATACCTACCTAGGTAGGTAACTAACAAGACGAGCTCATGTTATGCTCTTCTCCATTTCAAGTTTGGCTCAGTTTCATTAAACTTCATTTTCTCTTCCCTCAAGCTCATTTCATCTCGTCGTCATTTCATCACATTGTCATTCCATCATTCCACTTACTTGACTCACTCATTTCACTTACCTTGATACTCCATTTACTTTCCTCATCTTCCTCATCTTCCTCATCTTCCTCATCTTCCTCATCTTCCTCATCTTCCTCATCTTCCTCATCTTCCTCATCTTCTTCACCTTCACCCTTCCACAGCTCACCTCAATATAAACGAACTAGCAAGCAGATTCACCTGTGCACTCGTCTCAACCATACAATAGATTCAAATTTCCCAGCCACCTCACAATAGAATTAAAAATTCGCTTACCTTGTTGTCGCTTGCTGCTGAACTTATTTAAATTCCCACACAGCTGGTCTTTTTCTTCTTGTGTACCCCAAGCACTTTTCTACATACACAATTTTTTAGAAAATTTGTATATTTCAAATTTTCCATTAATCGAGACTTTCTATTGTCAAACGAAAGCTTTACGGCATACGAACATACACATACTTTCCTCTTCTCTGATAATCAAATTCATACTACTTTTAATTCCCTTTCTACACTTGTTTTCCCACAAACCATTTCCGACTAAATATCCCCTCAACACCTCTACATTCTTGCGATTCATCGCTTTCTTTTTAACAAGTACAACTTGTATTCTTTATTACCATACACTTACAAACGATTACTTTTGAATTCGTCATTCCGCAGTAATGGCCAATCAGTCAAAGCTAATCCGAACAACAGTTCGCGACCCTGAACAAGAGAAAGCTCGCCTCGCTCGCATGACAGCCACAGCATTCGCAAATTATGAGGCGTTTGTAGCAGAGATGATTGATCTTACCGGTGAAGCAGCTGGTCTTGCATCTTCTCGGTGGGCAGTAGGAGAGCAGAAGAATTATAAGATTGCTCCAGGCGGTCCTAGAAACCTCGACCTCTGTGATAACTCTATCGCTAGGGGCAAATTGCCAACATCATCATTATCATCAAAGATGGTTGCTTCATTGAGCGATAAAGACCTGGATTTCCAGCTTGCACAGCTTGGTGGGCTAAAGAATTCTCGTTGTGAGTCTCCCTTCCTACATTTATATCTTTCGCTCACTGATCGTTTATGTTACATAGTCTCCCCAAAGAAGCTCTAGAGAGAGTGCCTTTCAAGCAGGTTCCAATGTCTTCACGCCAACCAAGGCAAACAGCAGAACTTCTTCTTTGAGTGGATCGGCTCAATCATTTACTCCTAGATCTCTCATGGCATCGCCTTCCAGTGGTGGTGGGATTCCTTTCGCCTCGGTATGTTGTTCTGTTTCATTTCTTGTGTTCATCACTGATTATACCATCAAGTCTCCTACCATTATTGTCAAAGGTGTCGCCGCCAAGAAGGTAAACCATCAGCAAACATGGGAGCATATGCTCTGTGCAGATCATAATAAGCGCATGGCCAAATTGAAAACTGTCACCTCAACCAAAGTCGAAAGTACTAGCGAAGCTGCTTTAGTCTCAGTCTCAGTAAGCTGTTACCTCCAATTTGAGAGTTTATTTCTAACTATAAACTCCCAAGTTTCCAACTATCGCTGTCAAAGATGACATCATTGAAAAGCTCACTCCCGAAAATTTGATGGAACAAATGCTCCTTGCAGATTTTGATAAGCGCAAGAGCAAGTTTCAACCAGCTGCTTCCATCAAAGCAAACGCTGCTGGCAATGAGAATGTTGTCGCAAGCCGAGAGCCCTCAGTAGTCTCCAAGACCACCACCTCTATCGTCAAGGACAAGTCTATCAACCAGGGTACATCTATCACCGAAGAGAAGTCCATCGACATGGTAGTTGTCACTAATACCGGAGCTTCTGCTCTCAGCGACACTAGCTCATCACATTCCCAAGCAACCTTTACTGGTCCCTCCATCATGCAAGAAAATAAATTCTTGGCAATGTTGGTAAAGGCACAGGCTGCGAAAATTGCAAACAGTGCATCTTTTTCGGCTACTTCTACCCCAAATGTTTCCGTCTCAGCTCATTCTATTGCTCCCACTGCAGCTATTCCTGTTGCTTCTGTTGCATATTCATCTGTTGTCGCTGTCGCAGCTCCTAATATTGCCCCTATTGCAACTCCTTGTGTTGCTTCCGCTGTAACTTCCTCTGTTGCTCCTGTTGCATCACCTTCTGTTGCTTCTGATGGAGCTTCTATTGGCCGTTTCATGATGAAGGAAAATGAGTTTATGGCCATGCTGATCAAGAAACAACAAGAGAAAGTCTCGAAGAGAGAATCTGTCGTTGCTTCTTCTCTACAACTTAAGAAGGAAGATCTCAAAGGTATGCATGTATTCTAAGATTTATAGCACTCAATCAAAATCATTTTCAACGAATTCTTTGAATCTGATCAATTTCTCCAATAGTGAATATCCACCAAGCAAAATCTGATTTTTCCCACCCACAAATTCAAAATTCTACCAAAGTGAAAGTTATCTCCAAAACCAATAATAACCTTGAGCACAAGTCTGGTGAGCTAGATCGTCCAACCACCTCAAGCATATTCGACAGTCACTTACAACTTTCTACAGGACTCCCCGCAATGGAGAATTCGATCTGTACGACCCAAACAAAAAACCCAAATATTACAACAATGTCGAATAAGCCTCCCATTCCAGCGCCTATCAATAAGGTAAGCAAACATACATGCATAAATTATCCATTGCCTTCATCCTTGCAAAATATTTACTCCTCGATCTTGAGGCTTATTTCTCAACCTACCTTCTTTTCATCCCCAAGATTGACGCGTCGTTCAAAAACAAGAACATTGCTAACATCTAATCTCGCAGTGGACCACTTCCCAGTTGACAATAGGAAAGGCTATAAGCAAGGCAGATGAAGACTTTCAAACCTTTCTCGCGAACAAGACAGCTGCTACTGCGGCTGCGGCTGCGGCACGAAGACAGCAACAAACTGCTACCAAGTCTCGATCTCCAAATCTAGCCCCAACAAAGCCAACGCAAGCTGAGGTCAATGCAGACAAGCGCAAGTTGGCTGTTGAAGAAGCTGATACCTATACAACTCTTCCTCATCGCTTTGCAGTCACACCGGCCTCTCCTTCCACAAGAGAAATTAGCAACAATAAGACCAAAACTCAAGGCGTTGTGCCAAAGAGAGGTGGGGCAGTCTTTGCTATACCAAAAGCTTCCTTGAGAGATGGTCAGGCTATTCTCAGGGAGCTGAGGGCAGCAAGCAAGGACTTCATCACAAAGAACCCGACTTTTGAGGAGAACTTCATCAATACAAATTCAACTGACGAGAAAATCATCCGCGCGACTAGCAATTACAATGATAAAGCTGCAAAAATTGCTGGTAATTTGGCTGCTGTTGAGGGCGAGTCTTCCCAAGACAAGATTTCCCACGTCGCTGTTCACAGTATTACACCAAATGAGAAAAAAGATGTCAGTCACGCCAAGACACAAATTAACAATTCGTTCATCGATACGCGCTTGAACAAGAAGCAAGCTGGTAGCTTAGCTTCTTCGCCCCCGTTTTGGTCAATCTCTAGCATTTCTGATATTGATATTGGCGAAAAGATGGACAATACAGTCGTCGATCCAAAATTCAAGGAAGGTGTTCGGGTGACTGCAACACAGGATGCCAACATAATGTTGGCTGATTGGGATGGTAGCTGGTGTGCGCCACCCATTTGGGAGGAACGTGGAACTTTCGATGCCAATTACATTCCATCCTATATCAAAGAGTGGTCTGCTGTTGTCAGCCCCATACGCCCAGTGACATCTGTTGTCGACACTTCTGCGGAAGGTTTCGTATCTGGCGAATATCTTGTTAACAACGTCATACTTTCCAAGGCGCCCATCCATGAGCTTACGATCCCTGGTAAGTCAATTTCTATGACACTTCAAGTGTTTGGATTTTCCGAACTAATCTGCTTGCTAGATACCCTGAATTCTTCCAATGAAGAGAAGAGACTCAATCAGACTGCTGGTAAGGAGGCAGCAGCCTACCTCAAGAAGGTTGAGAAGGTCCAAAAGGCACAAGAATACCGCGAAGCAGCATACCATGTTAATCCGCAAGAGCTCATGGCAATAGAGCCCGAGCCAAATCCATTCGCCCCTAAAATTGAGATTTATCTTCGACCCGCCACAGAAACTGATGCGAAAGAAATCTTGCAGATTTACAACCACTACATCGCCGAGTCACACATTCCAGAGGATCAAGAGCCCCTCACAGAGAATGACATCTTGTACATCATCTCTGTCACTAAGCAACAAAAGCTACCTTTCGTCGTTGCTGTCAAGGGTCGTGTTCCAACACAATCCACGAATCCAAAGGTGAAGACTAAGGTACCACAGTATGAGAACATCATTGGCTTTGGATACACCGAGATGCGTGGTTGTGGGATCGCTGGAAAATCTACCGGACGATCCAGGTACACACATAACATGCATTTCTATGTTCATCAGGACTACACTCGCAAGGGTGTTGGTAGCTGTGTTCTAGATCGACTCCTTAAAGTCTCAAGTCGTGCTTGGTCTGGTCATGATGGATATGACTGGCTTAACCCTAATAACGATCCTGCGTATGGACATGGCTGTGGTGCTCGTTGCCATCAAATGTTGATCGAGGTTCCTGTTCTTAAGAAGAACGATCCAAATTATGAATGGATGAAGATTTTCTTACGCAAGTTCTGGTTCATGGATGAGTTTAAACTCAGAAGTATTAGTCGAACTTCTGTGGCAGAGCGTGCAGGAGAGTGGCTCGATGTTGTTCACTTCCAAAAGGAACTTGAACATGAAGATGAGTTCACACCATTCATCTAACTATTTTGATTATGCATATGCTCGATCAACGTTAGTCACAATCTTCGACTATTCTCTTGTTTTCATTTTTCGTCCTTTTTTTCTCAATATGCCAATCCTACAGCTACCACTATCCTGGAGATGGTTCATGGTTGATAACTTGAATTCTAGCCACTGGCCATGGTTTCTGGGTTCTCTCTTGAAACGCTATTAGACTCTAGGGAATGGATTCTGGATTGAAGGTGTGGAATTTGAAGTTGACAGAATGAATGAATGAAGGGAGGAGGGAGGGAGGGCATTGAATTGGATGATAGAGTTAAAAATTGCGATGGTTTCTCGTACCGTTCGGTACCTTAGTGCCCGTCCAAAGATTAGTTCGCGAAACAGATCTGACGAAGCTCTTCAATTGTACTTTAGAATAAAATAGGAAGGAATAAAAAACTCATACAAAATAAGATCAAATGAAATTATTGTCCTCCTTATACTGTGAATTTGTTTCCCTGCAAACGTAGGATAATGACAAAGCTTACCTACTAGGTACATAAAGTTATGAAAATGCTTCACCTTGACGAAAGGTTTATGCAGATCACCGAGACTAACTAATCTTAGAAACCAAAAAGATTCTGCCAAGGCGGTAAATGTCACTCTATAACTTTTTTTCTCCAATGATCGGAAATCTTCAAGACAGCATAAACCAAACATGGCACCAAAACGGAATCGCGACGATGACTTTGTTCTCACACTATCGGATAATGAAGGTGAAGACCTGAATATTGTTGAAGAAGAATTGCCTTTAGATCCTTCCACAAACAAAAAACGCAAGCGTAATGATGATGCTACGTCTGCTAAAAAGTCCAAGAAATCAAAAAAGAAATCCGAGGACGAAGAAGTGGAGGAAGAGGGAATATGGGGAATCAAGGATGCAGATGATGGGGCTATGGATTCTGACTTTGAATTTGCACTGGAAGCAGATGGAAAGGGTGGCGCAGATTTGGAGGAATTTGAGGGTTGGGGATTCGATGGGGCGAAGAAGGGACTCAATGGAGGTGACAAAAAGGCAGTGGATATTGATGAAATTATTGCACGAAGGAGAGAGAAGAAGAAGTCGGCAGGAAAGAAGGGAGATAAGGAGGATGAAGTAATGGCAGAGGAAGGAGACATCGTAGCTGCGGATGAAGAACAAGATGCGCCGGAGGGTATGGATTTTGAGGATGAAGACGATGAATTCATGGCTGAGGATGGGTTTGGAATGGGCGCTGGATCTGCAGAAGAGTCTGGAGCAGAGGATGATTCTGAGGCGTCGGATAAGGAAGAGGCGGGCGATGAAGATGACGACTCTGATAACGATTCCGTCGCATCACCTGCACCTCATCCAGATGATGCAGCTTCTGAGGCTTCCGATGATGACGAGGATATGGATGAAGACCCAGAGGAAGCCGCTAAACGAGAGGCATTCTTTGCTCCTGAAGAAAAGCCAGTTAAGGGTGCTAAGCCCGAACTCAATTCTACATTCCAAAGCATGTCATTATCTCGACCAATTCTCCGGGGTCTTGCTACTGTTGGCTTCACACAACCTACACCGATCCAATCTAAAACTATACCTGTTGCCTTACTTGGTAAGGATGTCGTTGGTGGAGCTGTTACTGGTTCTGGAAAGACTGCAGCATTTATCGTTCCAGTCCTCGAGCGTCTTTTATACAGACCAAAGAAAGTACCAACCAGCAGAGTGGCTATTCTTATGCCAACTCGTGAGTTGGCAATTCAATGTCACGCAGTCGCCACAAAGCTTGCAAGCCACACTGATATTAAATTCTGTTTAGCTGTTGGAGGTCTCAGCTTGAAGGTTCAAGAAGCCGAGTTACGTCTTCGTCCTGACGTTATCATTGCTACCCCTGGTCGTTTTATTGATCATATGCGAAATTCTCCAAGTTTTACTGTTGATACATTGGAGATTCTCGTTCTTGATGAAGCCGATCGAATGCTTGAAGCTGGTTTCGCTGATGAGTTGAACGAGATTTTGACAACTATTCCTAAGTCCAGACAAACCATGCTCTTTTCTGCAACAATGTCTTCGTCCGTTGATAACCTCATTCGTGTTGGTCTTAACAGACCTGTACGATTACTCGTCGACTCACAGAAATCAACTGCTGGTACCTTGACGCAAGAATTCATTCGTCTTCGTCCAGGAAGAGAGGGGAAACGCATGGGTTATCTTTTGTACCTATGCACAAACGTCTATACCGATCGAGTCATCGTTTTCTTCAGGCAAAAGAAGGAAGCGCATAGGGCACGTATTATCTTCGGATTGTCTGGTCTCAAAGCTACTGAATTGCATGGTAGCATGAGTCAAGAACAGGTATGTTTCTCCCCAGCGATTAGTGTTTCATTGACTAACAATTTCAGCGTATCAAAAGTGTAGAAGCATTCCGTGACGGAAAGGCCTCTTTCCTCCTCGCCACTGATCTTGCCTCTCGTGGTCTCGATATCAAAGGTGTTGATACGGTCATCAACTACGAAGCTCCTCAATCTCATGACATCTATCTCCATCGTGTTGGACGTACAGCTCGTGCTGGTCGTTCCGGACGTGCTTGTACCATTGCTGCAGAGCCAGATCGTAAAGTTGTCAAAGCAGCTGTTAAAGCTAGTCGTACACAAGGAGCCAAGGTCGTCAGCCGAGTGATCGAAGCTAGCGAGGCGGATAGCTGGAGTGAAAAGGTTGATGAGATGGCTGATGAAATCGAAGAAATTTTGAAGGAGGAAAAAGAGGATAAGATTTTGGCGCAAGCTGAGATGGAGGTTCGCAAGGGTCAAAATTTCATGGATCACGAAGCGGAAATTAAGGGAAGACCTAAGAGAACGTGGTTTGAGACTGAGAAGGAGAAGTTGGCTGCGAAGAAATTGGGCATGGAGGAGTTGAATGGAGTTGTGGGTGGAAAGAAGAAGGGAAAGTTGAGTAATAAGGATAAGAAGAAGTTGGATGATAAGGGGGAGAGGTTGGAGGGGAGAGTGTGGAAAAAGGGGAGACAGGAGAGAGATGGAAAGGGTGTTTTGGCCAAGGAGAAGGGGAAGAAAAAGGTCAAGGGTGGAAAACCTTCTGGGCCGGGTGCGAAGAAGGCAATGAGACCGATGAGAACGGGTGGTGCGAAGAGGAGATAGATAGTTGAGAGTATTTGTGATGATGATGATGATGGAGAAAGATTCGTGATACCAATTCATTGTTTTATTATCATGCAAGTCATAAAAATGAATCTTTTCTTTTTACCTGTTTCTTCTCTCATCTCATCTAGCGTCCCAAAATCACAAAAATTATAGCTATATCTAATATTCACCTCAACTACCAGATATCCATCCATCCATCCATCCATCCATCCATCCATCCATCCATCCATTTATAGCCCAACCCTCAAGTACTTTCCATCCTGCAATACATCTCCCCACGACGATTCGATTCGATCCGATCCGATCCGTCCATCCATCCATCCACACAGATATGCGAGCCCCTGATGGATGTAGGATGTCGCATACGAAAGATGCCATTAACTTACTTACTTACAACTTAATGAATTACAACTTACTTATCCACCTCCCGCCTTTCTCCCTCCCCTCCCCTCCCCGCACACCACGAATCAAAATTACCCCTCGATCCACAGCAGGCGAGAAAGGATTATAATCCCCATCTCCATCTCCATCTCCATCTCCATCCCCATACCCCACCCCTCACCAAACACGAAAGAGAAAGAGAAAGAGAAAGAGAAAGAGAAAAAACGCAATAAATGCTAGGGATCAAAATCAAAATCAAAATTAAAATTTCATAAAAACAGGAAGGAAGGAAAAAAGAAAAAAAAAGAAAAGGAACACTTTCCCCCCTCCCTCGCCGGCAGCCCCGGAAACGAAACCGTGTGGAAATGTTTTGCGCTTTTCATTACGCTTGCTCTTGTGGCCGTTTTTGTGGCCGTTTTTGATCTGGCTAAGCTTGTGTGATGTGGTATCGTGCGTTGAGATGATGGGAGGGGAGGGGAGGGAATGGGGGGAATAGAATGGAAGGTCTATATTACATGAGGGGCGCTTCAATTATGCATTATTGCATTTGTATAAATCATGATTTTCTTTCTTTATTTATTCTTATTTGCGTTCCTATTTCATTTCATCTCATTTCAATTCATTTCGTTTCGTTTCATTCCATTCCATTCCATTCTCTTATTCATCTTCTCTTCTCTGAGCATAACAGCATGCATACATGAATAGTCCACCCACCATCTATCCAGTTAAAAAGGTAATAATATAATTCCATCGCGGACGGGAACAGACCGGCACGCACGCCGACTCACGCACTCTACCGTTTCAAATCCTTGACCTTGATCTCACCACCCCCTCTCCCCGTCTTCCCTTTTCCATTTCCGTACCCCTCCACCCCCATCTCACGCATAGTCTGTTCGACCATGTTGACAGCTTCGATACAAACATCTCCGCCCGTCCGCCAAGCTCTCAATGTGACATCTTGAGCATCGAGAATACCTTTGGCGCGTTTCCAGCGACGTTTCCAAAGATCTAGCTTTTTGTTCCCCGAGCCACCGTTGTTGGGTCGGTAGTATTCATCTTCGGATGATTCCGGACTGCTGTTGTTTGTGTTGGTTAGGGTGAGACTACTGGCTGTGGAGATGGAAGATGGGATTGTTGATTTGCGACGTGGTGGAGGTGGTGGTCCATTGGTGGACGATGGATTGAATGAAGGTTGGGGCCTTGGATTTGATTCTCCCATGCCTGGTATGTATGATCTCATTTCTGGGAGATTATTGTAGGTCTCGGCAACTTTATGACGAGCACTTTCCATATAGCCTTCACTCGATGATTCTGATAGATCTGCGCTGCTTTGTGCTTGCTTTAATGGGTGATGCACACTTCCATGTATAGCACCTGAACGACGAGGTTTTGGTGGGGGAGGAGGTGAGCTTCGGTTGGTGACTTCGGATGGTTCAGATGGAACCACGGTAATTGTACTTGCTCCTCTAAGCGATAGAGGTTTGGAAGGTCGAGGTGGAGGAGCTTTGCTACTGTTGGCAGAACTTCGTCGTGGAAGATCTGGGTTTTCCATTTCTGACATAGACCGAGGTACCACTTGTCGGTGAGGTTTATGTAAAGGTTCATTCTCTGGCTCCTCTCCAAAGTCAATGAGTGTACCCATTGCCGGGCCACTACTGGTCTGAGGCTTTGTTTCCGAGGGTACTCTCGGAGGTAAAGATGGACGTTTCTCTGACAGCTCTGATTTACTATATGTAGATGATCTCCTACTATCAAAAGATTGTGTTCGAGATGAAGAATCAAATCTTTTGCGTTCTCCGCTGAGAGGGCCCAATGCGGAATCAAAAAATCCTATATCGGCTGGTGTTGTGACATCTCGGATGAATATTCCGAGGATTTTTCCCGGGTTCGCTAGGACGACATCTGTATAGACTTCCAAATCTGCTTCGCCACTATCCCCAATCAAGATGAATTTCCTTTCTGGAAAATCGCGCATGATCTTCTCAAGAGTCCCCTTCTTTCTTTCTGCGACGGGTTCAAAAATCCCTTGAAGCATTCCGCTGTATTGCTTAAGATGATAGGATCCAGGTGGCAGCCCTGCTTTCCTGAAAAAACTCACCAAGACTGGGAATAGTTGCCAAGGTGAATTGGATACGTAATGTACTCCTACACCCATGTCATACATTGTGTTATACCATTCCCTGACACCCTCAATCGTGAGATCAGCAAAGTCACGAATGAAGACATTTCTGAAAATCTCTCTTGATCCTGCACCGATTGAAGAATGCTTGATTGTATCATCGACATCAGTGATTAGACTGACTCCTTTTGGCTCTGTAATCTTGACCTCTTCGATTGCTGAAAGGTTTTCCGAGGCCAATACTCTAACATGCGTAGGAACAAATTCCAAAGCAGCTCGCATAATGAAATGACCTGCTTCGTTTGTTTCTATTGTTCGCGATGAAGAATGCTTTTCATCATAGAAGAAGACCGTGATTGCCGTAGAGACTATTGGATTAGTGAGGAATGGCCTTAGACGTGCCATTAGATGCGCGTTTGCTGTTAAAAGTTCCGTTTGGGTCATCTCGGAGGGTTGATTCCACGATGCACGTTTTGACAGATTACCCGGCGTGGGAGATGATTCGGGGGACACTCGCGAACTACCAGCATGCCGCCTACCACGCTCACTGTAAATACTATCCCCATCCGAATCACGTTTTGGCTTTTCACTGTAGTCACCCCGCAGGGCTGCTTCCTTCTCGCCTCTTCCTTTCTTCATTATTTGTTCCGCTTCTCTGGCGATCTTTTCCTCGTCCCGCCTCTCTTCATGTTCCCTATGCCTCGCTCGCAATGAACTAGAATCCGGACTAGTATCCCTACTCCCAGATTTTGGTGCTGGTATCCCACTCAATTGACGTGCGAGTCCAATGAGTAACCTATTTTTTCTTGTCATGGGTCCTCTATGAGGAGAATAAAGCCATCCTCTAACATCCACATCGACTATAGCCCTATCATCCTCATATTTCTGCCATTCTCTTGCCCAATATTCTGCATCTCCTGGCTCGTCCAATTTAGGATTCATGTTGGAATTTTCAAAAAAACGGTTTCTCCTTCGTATGCCTCCGCGCATATGATGGGAATAATATCATTTGCTCGTCTCCATGAGAAACAATAGCGACATCCGGGAATGAGCCTGGGATTCCATGAGGATCATCGTCCACTCCATTGTTTCCTCCCCATTTCTCAGAATATGATTGTTGATATGATTGCCGTAGTTCGTTTGCAGCCTTGAAATATCCTGCAAGCCTCTCCCTCTTTCCCCCACGTTTTCTTTCCTCCCCATATCCATCTGCGACATAGCTAGACATCGAACCAGATGATGGGTTCAGCTTGCCAGAAGCTTTCACATTGTCTTTAGGACGGCCCCCCAAGAGATTTCTTCCCCGCCGGCCAAACAATTGAAAGGCACTTCCCCCTGCAGCTCTTTTCTTTTCCCTTCTAGACTGAGTCTTGACTATATAATTGTAAATTCGTGATTGTATGCGATATTTCCAGTATAGTAATGTTTCGAATCGAAAATTCGCAAAGCGCTCGCGTGCAATCTGTCGAGGGCGTGGGAAAAGGTATCGAAAGAAAGATATCTTATGCTGAGGATATCGATGACCCGCTCGACGAAGTGAAGGAGGAGCCACGACGAATATGTGCAGCTCTCGGCCTGGATTGACCTGTTTCGTGTGTGAAGATGATGTTCCAGTCCTGTTAGATGGGAAGCAACAATAACTTGAATATCAAGGCGAGTTGTGCTTATATTTAGAATGAATGGTTTGTCAATAGTTCTACCGGGATTAGAATGAAACCTTGAAAAACTGGGCTAAGATGCTGCTGAATTCCAATTGTATGGAATATGGAAGAATTGATGAATGAGAATAGAAGTTCTTACTGTAAGTAATTAAAAGGTATTGTGGTACAAGACGGGGTATAATAAGAGATCCTTACTGAGAAAGGATTTAAGATGGGATTGTGAGAATTCCTTATTTCTAATGAACTTTTCCTATACGAGTCTTTCTTATTAATAAGGTTAATTGACTTCACCTGGGCAAAACTCTCTCTCTCTCTCTTCCTCTTCCCGTCCTTGGGGCTGGGTGACAAACAGCTAATGGGAAACAGCTAATAGGAAACAGCTAATAGGTACCTAGTATGTAGTATGTAGTATGTAGGAGGTATGTAGGTATTCTAATTGACTTTCCTTTTGACGAGATGGATCTAACTAGGGATGTGACAATCTGACAGTCTCACAGTCTCACAGTCTCATAATCTACAGCATAATGACTACTTGACTTGCTTACTTGTATTTAACCTTGGCTTGGTTATCAAGGATCTCTTTTCGCCTACGTCACTTATGATTGCAAAAGGCAGTGCCACCCTGTCGACACAGCCCTATGACATGACAGATAGATAGATCGATAATAGATAGATCGATAATAGATAATAGATAATAGATAGATGCATAGATAGACAGATACTGTCTGTACCGTACTGTACTGTACTCGGTAGGTAGTTGGATCTTTTTGATCAATGCTTTTAATATCCATGGACATTTGCAGCCCGTGGACAGTTGTAGAATCCAGTAATTCATTAAAACATACAATTAGGTATACAGCACTGGAAAGGAGAGCATTAGATTTCCAAGGTTTCTTTGCATTTGAGACTCGTAGTCTCTAAATTTGATTTGTATTGGTGTGTTTAAAATACATAGATATGTAAAAAGTCCAATGAGAGGGCCCCTTTTCGCTTTTTTCGCTGGACCTTTCAAGGTGTAATGGTGTGTTTGATGTCATTTTCATATAATAAACTCCCTCCTTTCCCTTTCCCTCGCCCTCGACCCTCATCCCTCAAAGTAAAATGAAGCAATTGCCTCTAAAAACGCCAGTGCTAGATTATTTCAAATTTCCTCGACATTTGTACCCAGGTCTGAATGTAAAATTTCATTATTACGGGTTTGCCCCGAAGGATATCAAGGAAGTAGGTAATACTCAAAATTTACTTAATGGAATGAATGAAAATGTCGATGCAAACTGCTTTGGGTCAGTGAGATGAATTAGGTCGGTCGTGTTTTCCGAATTTTTGTTATGATTTGTTGGTCTGATGGTCTGATGGTCTGATGGTCGCATTGCGCGAGAGCTGTTGTAGAGCAAGCCTGTCATTAGATCCTATCAATGATAGTAGGGAAAGAGAAGAGTATTGTGGTTTCGCACTGAATTATTACAGCAGCAACTACCTGCTGTCTCTTTGCGGGTGCTTGTTTAGTATCCTAGAAAGGGTCAGCTATGCTCAGAACTCATCTATCTTAGGATAACAGGATTAAAAACGAGAGTTTCCGCCTTTAACCTTGGGCCAGACCCCGGTCCAGGGATTGGCTTCAACATACATCATTCCCATTACTACGCTTCTTTCTCTTTTGAGATCGAGTTGGCTTGACCTCGCCTTCGGTAAAGACATCATCTGGAAGGTCGCAGCTACAAATGACAAGTCAGTGATGATCATCATCCAACGAGGAAAGAGACACATACTTTCGAGTGTGAATAACAGATAGAGTATTTAGCTCCTCATTGTACTTATCCCAGTTTGTGCAAATTCGCTTGAACTCATCCACATACCATGCAAGATCGAGTGATTTAGCTCCTAGTATCGTTAGTAGCTGGGCCGCGGAAAATATCGAAACCCTTTTAATTAGAATGCTTATCCAAACACCGCAACCGGAATGGCAGTAGGGTAGCACATCACAGTGTTGACGGTAGTACCGCACTTACCTTCGCGGAGCTCGAGGCCGATATAAAACGTTGTTGTGTAGACCATTGTTTCCTTCTTGTCGAGGTCTGCGATCTCTCCGTTTTGATCCTTGACCGCTATTCCTAAATTGGGATCATGGGATGGGTCGGTAGTCGCTGTTGGAATTTCGTAGATTTGGTATTGATGTCCACCCTCCTTTACTGATTCAATCTCGTCCTCCGAGCTGCATTTGTGAACACGTTCGAAGCCCTTGTTGAAAGGATGTGCTACCGCAATTGACTCATGACCTTCTAAATTAGTAACCAAAAGTCTAACTTTCGATTCGACCAAACCAGCCCAAATAAGTTGAGCCTCCTTTGTAGTACTGGCGGAAATGACAGAAAGGTAGTATTTGTAGTTTTGGGTGAAAAACGTATGCTTCTGAAACAAGTCCTTCCAAGGTGCTTTGCCCATCATAATTCTATCTACGATATTTCCACCGCGAGCAAGTTCCCGACAAATGATTTCTTTAGTCGATTTTGTTATGTTATGAGTAGCGCACATGGAGGGATATGAAGGTGTGATAATCGGCATGAGATGGAAACTGTCAGCTTTGTATACCTATCAAAGTCAGTCAAGTACTCAGCCAATTGCGGAGGCGACACTTACTCTCGGATTCCAAACGCGGACATTAAGCTTGCCACCTTTGATTTGCTGCAGCAAAACAGGTTGAGGCCATTGCCACTTCTCCATGATACGGAAGAACTTCAAAATGATTGTCGAGGCAGTTGCTTGTGGATATAACTGACACACTCTAGCCACCAGCATAGCCCATGCAACTCCTCCAGGAAATCCCATAATGTTGGCGTAGATAGCCCGTCTCTGCGCCCAAAGCTTGATACCTCTCAGGGCATTTCTAAATACTGCCTTTTCCGGTACCAGATCCAGAATATCATCGGTAACTCGAGTTCCATTGAGAGAGCGTAGACCGGCTTCATCCAAACCCGCCAACAAATTGTCATCCTTCAAGGTTAGGTTCCTTGGAACTTGCGTCAGTGTATCGATGCTTGCGAAGATCAAATCGATACTAATGCCTGAATACTCAAACTTGATGATCGGAACGAAAGCGTCCGGAACAGGTGTAAGTTCTTCGATAGATCCCTTGGGCGCCATTTCGACCAAGAGATCTGGGAAAAGTTCGAAATATTCTTCTCGGGAAACGTTCTTAGGTACGACAACCAGAGTATCGATATCAGAACCAGGGCCATAAACACCAAGTCGAAAACTGCCGTAAGTAAAAATTCTACCACCAGCAGTATTAATGACATTCTCGTGTAGGTTTTGCTTCCTGCAAACTCGCTTTACAAATTCTTCCGTGATGTTTTGTAGAGATGCAAGGACGACAGATCTATACAAAGAGCGAAGAAGTCAGTAATATAGCGGGTGCAAAGATACGGAAGCGTCCAAGCCATGATCAGCGGATTCCGGAGAGATTAATGTAGAAGGACAGCAGTCGCCTACCTTTTTTCAGTATCAGCACGACTCTCGAAGTTATTCTCTCTTGTCAATTCTTCAATTAGCGCATCAGTTGCCTTCTTCTCGGCATCTGTGGGAAGCGCGACGGATAATGGAGGAGTGATTCCCCATTGTTTAGGAGCTGGAGTCGCCATATTGATGGAGAGAGGATGGCGAAGCCGAAAGCTTTGGGTTGGCTTCCGAGGCTATCGAGATGGATGGCTTGAAATGAATGTTGTGTTGGTATCAATGATTGATTGATTGATTGTTTGGTTGTGTGGTTGTTTGGTTGTTTGTTCGTCTTGTTTGCAGGTGGAAGAAGATTATTTATCATAAAGACAAACACTTGGGCGACCATAAATTACTTCCTCCTACTAACCTTTAATAAAGTACTTGTACAGCAACTGTACTTGGACTTAGAACTACAGTAGTTAGTCAATGCATAAGCGAAGGATTGATTTATTTTGAGCTCTTTTGAACCGTGCCATCCCATCCTCATCATCTTCTCATCATGTTCCATGTTCTCCACTTGACTATTGAAGATGGGGCTACTACTGTAAAATCCCAAGGAACTCAATTATCATTATTCATTCATTCACCTCCAAACTTATATTTGAGGAATCATAAAGGCGGGTTTGTTGATGACGCTTAGAATTCACTTGTCCCTCGTACAAGAAATCAACTAGTAGATGTTGATAAGAAGGTCAAGTATACAATACAACATGGCGGATCATCATAATGCTTGGGAGGGTAATGAGGAAACTCAAAATGATCCCGATGAGAAGAGAGTTCTCTTTCAGGCTCTGGATTCTTTCTAGTAAGACAAATTCTATTTGATGAAACATTCGAATTTGAGATTTAGGGAGATATTCAGCTACATCCGTGACATCTGATCCATCTGATCCACCTGATTCATGGGAATATCAAGCGAGTGCTGTTTTGTGTCATGCTAGGGGGACTTTCATGTGTCATCCAACCAGGGAGCCGGATGAACTTCATATGTACACTTTCAATGCCTAACATACCTACTAGTCAATATCAAAAGACAGCTCATTACAATACCACTCACCTCAGAAGACAAGCATTCTACGCCTTACCCCGAGCGCACTGGGAACTTCTTGCAGCTCCACCTATCAGCTACCTGGATACGTTGATAGCCGTCGATGATGCCATCGACCACAATGCCGAACTCTCAGAAACAATCTTATCAGCAGGTCTCCAGTCATTCAATCTTCCCGAGCCCTCTCCAAACTCCAATCCTAAATCCAGCTCCATCTCTTCAGATGACTTCCGAGGCACAGCTACCTCGGGTGATCTCGAAAAAGCCCGAAGTACTCTCCGCCAAATGTACCGAGACTGGTCATCCGAAGGAGCTACGGAACGTAAAGCTTCCTATGGTCCAGTAATTAGAGCTCTTCAAGACGAAAGAGCAAAATGCTCAACCCTCAAACGCAACATGCGTGTTCTGGTTCCTGGCGCCGGTCTTGGGCGTCTAGTATTCGATCTTTGCATGGATGGATTCGACGTCGAAGGCAATGAAATTAGTTACCACCAACTTCTCGCCAGCTCATACATCCTAAATTTCTGTCCCCAGAAAGAAAGCCACACCATCTTCCCTTGGGTTCATTCCTTCTCCAACCATAAAACCCGGGATAATCACCTCAAGTCCGTCAAAATCCCAGACATACACCCCGGGAACGCACTCCATTCGAACCCAAAGGCAGGAGAAATGAGCATGAGCGCATCCGACTTTCTCCTCCTCTACGGGGATTCAGAGCGCGCAGAATCCTTCGACGCCGTCGCCACCGTCTTCTTCCTCGACACCGCCCCAAACATCATCCGCTACCTCGAAGCCATCCACAACTGTCTCCAGCCCGGTGGACTCCTCATAAACATGGGCCCACTCCTCTGGCACTTTGAAAACAACCCTCCTGGCGCGTCCACCTCCCAATCCCAGACCAACACCAACACCCAACACCAAGACCAAGGCATAGCAGACCCCGGCAACATCGAACTCACAAACTCGGAAGTCCTCATCCTCCTCCCAAAACTTGGCTTCACAATCCTCACCTCCTCGACCGATCACCGCGCGCCTTACATCCACGACCCAGACTCCATGCTGCAAACCACCTACTCAGCCACTTTTTGGGTGGCGAGAAAACATCCTCGAGCAGATACACATGCACGTGAAAATGGAAAGGAAGAGCACACCTGATTCAAATTCAAGTACAGCTTCTCCAGAAGGAGAGGACCAAGAGTAGACCGCGTGCGATTGGCCAAATCCCAATTGAGATACACTACCTACCTGTATATCAAACAGGGGAGATTATGTCTGGGCGGAAAGAAGTCATCATCATGATACTGTGCATCATTCGATAGTTCCGGCGTACCTGCATTTAGAGTTGGTATAGTATGGCACATCATGTAACATCATATCATGTCATATCGTAGATAGATAGAAGTTCTTTAGAGTCCTCCTTCGAAAAGTAAACTGACCTAAACTAAGATTTACCCCATCCATCCATCCATCCATCCAAAACCAAGATCATCAACAAAGTGATCACTAATCTTGTATCATTCTTCAATTTTGATATATTTACTTATAGATTGATCTGTCAAAATGAGCTATCCACCCACTTCACACCCATCCCCGCCTCAATACACACCCGACACCCCAATCTCTCGGACCCCCAGCCTCTCGCCAAAGCACCCCCTCCTTCCAATCCATAACCTTCATGGCACATTACCCGGACCAAATCCATCATCCCATCATTTTCGTCGAAACCAGTCCCAAATCCGGGTCATCTAATATATACATACACACATACACACATACATACAAACACACCGTTTACACCATCATTTACACCATGGACTCCACCCGAATATAATATTTCAAACCCACCGGGAACCATTCCATTCCAATCCAATCCCATCCCATCCCATCCCATCCCATCATCCGATCCTTGGGGCGCCGCAGCGAAAAAAACCTTTTTGTCACTTTCCAGATGCCTTAAATCAAGCCCTTGAGCACTCCGACCGAAGACCAAGACGGAAAAACCGCGCAGGAATCCCAGCGATCCAGTCCCGTCCAACCAACCCCCATATGTCTATCCAATCCATCCATGCCTATATACAAAGCAGAGTCGCAACACCGAGGAAAAGATACAAGAAAACCCGTCCCGCCGCATCATTATGTACGATTCTCTCCTGACCCGCATCCGCATCTGCATGCACCACCGCCTCAAGCTCTGCATCCCAAGATCCCCATCGCCTCAATGTCCACCCATGCCGCCGTGCCCGTTTGCCCTATCCATGCTCGTATCCATTCTGATGACGCCCTGTTCCCCATTCCGCATTTCGAAATCTCTCTCATAGGCGGCGCCGCCGAAAACATCATCGCCATTTAGACCCCCGCCCATGCCAAGATCTGGCGGCCCAGTGTTGAAGGGAGGAAACCAGGCATTGCCGCCTTGAAGGCCCATTCCATCAAATACATTTCCCATCCCGCCGATATCTTCCCAATTGATTCCTGTTCCGTCCCCGCTGTGATTTGGACCTGGTGTAATATTGGGGTTCATGACCGTACTGTGCATTCCGCTCCCATACATTCCACTGCCATTGATGGCAGAGTGGTCCATGGTTGTATAATCGTTGAATGCTAATTGTCCATCGAGCGGCTGTGGAACCATATTGTGTGGTCGTTGCGACGGCATGAGAAGTTGTTGATGAGTTGGGAATTGTGGTGGTGGACAGAGAGCCGTGGGAGACAAGACATTCTGGCTATAAGAGTTTTGAGGAGTTTGTTGATGAGATGATGGGGAAGTTGAGAGCGGCATTCCTGGAAGCGGAGTTTGCATGTTAGGCATTGTTTGTACGCGGCCTAATTGTTGAGGTCGTGAGGGTTGTGATGAAGATTGGGTTCTTTTGGTTTTTGCCTTGGCCGGTTTTGGGTTTGGTCGTTGTCCGGGCGAGGGGAGGCCTTGGACATATTTTTTCTACAGTCGCCAAGTTGGACTTGTGTTCAAGAACGGCATCATCTCCTTTCTCCTTTTTAATGGGGGCCGCAGGATCTTCGTAGTCGGACTTTGATACACCATGTGGGAATTGTTCAAACCAATCGCCGTAATGTAGTGAGACCGAATTTAAAGTCCCGTTAGAACCGGCAACAGCGTTATCTGCACATATTCTAAACTGTGTTTTGAGCTTTTCGGACATCCAGTGAAGCATTCCCCAGTACTTCTTCATTTTTGCCAAGTATGTGACAGTAATCGTGAGGTTTTTCTTCGAGGATGCTTCCAGTTTAGGATTTTTCGAAAATGCTCCCAATGTTAGGATCGTACTAGCCGAGAAGGCACAGAAACCAATGAAAGGGGCAGTGATTGAATGAGGTTCACCATCAGCTATAAGCTGAGCAATACTCTCAGCGGCTTCCATCGCTTTCACACCCAATTTAGTGACGAATTCTTTGGGGGCTTTGGATAGCGGTCCCCCAGGTTCCAGGGGTACCGCAAAGCGATTGAGAGTTAATATAGTTTGTTGAATGACAACGTAGAGAAATATTAATTGGTTTGCTAGCCCTTCAGTTTTATGTGTTCGGAGATTTTCGACATTATATACCATGTCGTCCGGCATAGCATTTTGGAAGTCTTCCAATTGCTTGACCAGACTGGGATATTTTGATTCGGGGTGCCACATAGGATGTGGATCTTTTTCGTTGCCACCTTGACTGAAATATGTGATAACATTAGAATATATTGCAATTGAGCGAATCACGTAGGCTGCTACGCCCATGTTTTGTTTGGGGTTGGCCATTTGTCCGCCAGGTGAGATGGCATGTGCAATCTCTCCACGAAGATTTTCTGTTTGTCCGGGGATATCGAATAGAAACATGTGCTCTTTTATGGGTAATTGAATCTCAAGATCTTCTTCTTTTATAATAGTTGGCCGACCAGTTCCAGAGGATTCGAAGCGATCCATTAAAAAACATGCCCACATTGTTCGGCGTCGGATTTCCCGGTCAATGAAGCTTAACTTGGTGAAATTGCCACCATCATTGGGATCCCGCTTCTCAGGATCATGGTCAAGGTCTTTGTGTAACTGCAAGGCTTGTGCCATACGAATTGCTTGTCCAGCTAGGGACCAACTTCTACCACCCTGGCAAGTGCCAAACTCATGGAATGCCAGAATTAGCAAGCACGTTAAAATTGTGAGATTTGGCCAATCATATCGATTCAAAACGATTGTGCGAGCTTCAGCGGCCCATTCTTCTCCTCTTAAAAAAGCCGGTTCTGTGTCCAATTCAACATGATCAGAAAATCGAGCAGCGCATGCACAAACAGATAGTACTAGAACAGGAGGAAGTGCTTCATCCCTAGAAGTTTCGTTAGTATTGAAAATGGAATCACTTGAATCAATACTAACTTCAATTTCATCATGAAACTCGGCTTATGCAATAAGTGGTATGTCTGGCCATAGATACTTTCAAAAAAGACCTCAGCCAGATGTTCTTGAAGCTCCAAGGAAGGCAACTTGTCTGCGCCCTCTTTTAGCAGTTTGCTTTCTTCTTCCGCCTGTGCTTGTGAAGTATTTGATTTTGAACCTTGATTTCCACTGCCTTTTCCATTTCCATTTCCATCCTTACGTGCCGACTTCGACCAGTTGTCCAATTCTGGTCCAAATGCCTCTTCTGCAGGGCGCTTTTTCCCCGTAGAATTCTTGGATGGTAACGTTCCTGGAATTGGCGGCTTAACATTAGCTCTCACGACTGAAAGCGTACTATTTTGTTCCTCCTTTGGCACAATATTCATTATGCGCGCCTCCATTCGCTTCAACCTCTTTTCCACCATTGCCATATAATCCGTCCGCGGGACGGCCTTTTTTTTGGTTGACCTTGTAGTTACACATGGATCTCGATTTCGCGCAATTTTTACATCCGCCATTTTCTCCCGAGCAGCGAATCTTTTTCCTTCGACATTCCGTGCAAGCCAGTGGTAATCGTTTTCGATCTTTTCCTGCTTTGGTTTTGAGTTCGGTCCATGCAGGGGCTTGTTTGTTTTGATCTTTTCTTTTCTCCTCGCTAACATCTCTAAGACCTCCTATATTCATTCCGAGATCTTCTCCAAAAGCTGCATCGCCTCCGTGAAGACCTTTCATTCTATTACTGATGGGGCTTGCATCCTCTGATGCGCCACTAATGCTACGATGTCGCACCACCTGTCCAGGTATACTGCCATAGCCATTTCGATGCAGAGAAGGTATGGATGATATAGAATCTCGATGTTCGATAGAAGCCGCAAGGTTGAATGAATCTGAAGGAGTATCTAGATTCAAGTCACCTGGGGTTACTGCATTCTCCGCAAATCCGTAGGCGAATTCAAATTCATCAATGTTTAGCCGTTCCTAATACATCAAGTGTAGGGTTGTTCTGAGCCAGCATTTGATGATTCGCATTCTGATAGTCCGAGGCATTCTGCGCCTGAAAACCCGAATGCTGGTGACCAGAGGGAATCATTCTGGTGAAACTCTTTTTAAGATATTTTTCTTTGCCGTACAACGTCTCACAGAACCAATATACATTAATTGTTCCAAGCCCCTAATTTGCCTAAATACCACCGCTTCTCATTCCTTTGTGAACCCCAACTTCCGAGCAGTGCGCGGGTTCACCATGTACTCTCAAGTATTTTTCAATCGCGGGACGTTAGACCTCAGAGAATCGGCAAATTCGGATGACGTCGATGTGCGAATAAAGGTGAAGATAACAGTGAAAGAGTTCGACTCGCGACTGAGTAATAAATGGCTAATTGTATTAGAATTGAGTATAAATGAAGGCATATATCAAACGTTGAGGAATCGATATTGAAGCATATGGATGATATCTAGTTGCATGGCAGGGCCTTAGTTCTATTTGTCGCACAACGTTTTATGAAATTTAAGTCGATACTGCTAGGCATGTACAAGTAGGTTTGAACAGGTGTGTGTGTGGGTGTGTGTGTGTGTAGAAATCTATGGAGATGAGGTCCAGTGAGCGCCGCTTTAAAAATATCAAATAGCTCGAGTGCGCATTGGTCTACTAGGTACTCCATTGATTGGGTAATTAACGCTGCTTTTAGATACTTGTTCATGAAATTGATTTATATCATTCAAGGGCGGGCTCATGTAATTAAGTATAGATCGCACTTGTACATATCATATATATTTATGCATGCAAGTTACCAAGTAGACAGATATGTATATGTATTCACAACGTCCGTGGAAAACAAACACAATCCATGGATCCGATTGGGCATTTGCTTTAAGATAACTCGACTAGTTTTTCGTGGTTCTCCATCCAGTCTCATGAGGTCCTTTACCCCAGTTAAGGAAGAATGGAACTATACACGGTATATAGGACCTTCTGATGTATTATGCCTTCACTTTAGCTATATACCACCAAGGCATATATAGCAACTAAGAAACTGACTCGCTTTACCCCAAGAAGACTGCTCTCTCGAAGGATCTTCTTTGCAAGGCCTTTAGTCATCATCCTCCAGTAACGTCCACGTTCTCACGGTGCAAGTTGCGCTCGGTCATTAAACTCATGTGATTTGTGAATATAATATGATCAAATCGGTTGTCAACATCTATGGATGCGTTAGGATATTAGAGTATCAACAAGTTTGGATCTTGGTGATAGTCCCAATGAGTAGTCGAATTAAACTCTTTATAATCCGGTGTACGCTCATACTGTATGCCCCATGTAAATGCTGCATTGAACACTACAGAGTACACTATCACTAGATCAGATATTAGTCCTGTCCATCAACGTTTAGTGCCAACTCGGGATTTGAAAATAGGTCGGGATTTGAACATATGTTTAGGTTCAGATTCAAATTTAAGGTGGTTGTGAGCATCAAAGAGCAACTCGAAGATTCAAAGAGTCAGAGTATTGTAAAACATAAGAAGAGAGTCAAAATTATTATATTCGGAGTTAATTATTATCTTAGCATAAATCGTGGGGCTAACGCCTACTCCGTATATTCGCCGCAAGTGTCCAATAATGAAGCGGAATACGGAGTACGTACCCTGACTTCCGCGAATGCTTGGTGGGAGTTTAGATTATCTCGGAGTATTAAGGTTATGTGCAGGGAGCATTTCCTGCCACTTTATCAATTCATTTGCTGAAATTCGTGTACTAGAGAAAGATCCTGTCTTGTCAGAAGCATACACCCTCGAGGCACCCTGCACAGATAGTAGAAGTCTTGAAGGATCTAGGTATTCGATGAATGTACTGTAACATCGAGGATGGCCATTGATTTGTGATTGCTTATCAATTATCTTATTGAGGAAGTAAGATTGATTACATGAAACTATAGAACTACAGTGTGTGGGGGTGGAGGGGGCTTCAGACGGTGTAATAAACACTGCCCTTGTGATTATGGATTGTCAAATTCTTTGTTCATGTAGCATTGATAGGGCCTAGAATATACTCTGACTCAAGGATACTGCTTGCATGGCTGAAGCTCTGAGCTTGATCCTCAGCTCTCAGCTCTCTACCTGCTGTTTCCAGTCGTGAGAATATCGAATGAATAACATTGAAACCCAACACAACGAGGGAATAGAAACCGCTATCTGTCTAATCCGGAATTTCCAAGATCATTCACATAACCATACATCAACATGATAGAGTAAGGTTCAAAACGTTCATACATATGTCGTATATAGAGTTTTTGCAATAATGAGATGATTCAGATGACGTTGAACCTCAGCTCACTCAAGCGCTCAGTATCATACTGTATAGAGCAGCACAGCAAAATCCTTCATGTGCAAATCTTCGAATATTCCACCAGCTCGACAGCCAGTGCCGGAGCTAAACGTCATAGTCATCTGTATGAAGGTGTTCGTGACCATGATTTTGATGCAAGATTTTTCAAGTAAAGAGAGTAAGGACCAACAGTGGACACATCAGATTGAACCCATGTGTATGAATTTTATTAACAACATTGCCCAATTCAGCAAGAATCTATAAATCTTCTGGGCTCTATTGCAACGATTTCGTAATCTTTGTCTAGGGGTTGGTCACCTTAAAACCTTGAAAGAGTGACTTCTCCCATCATTTCGAACAGGTAATATAAAGCAGTAATGATCACCTGCATCCTTTGACCGTTTGAGGAAACACCACTTGGATTAACTCGAGTCAGTAAACACCGAAGCATACCCGGCATCAAATGCAAGGTTGAAATGGAGGACTAATAAGAATAGCTAAACATCTTCATTGTTCAATTAGAGTGGTTGATCTCCAAATCGTGTGACGGTGCAAGAAGCAGCAAGGCGGTACACCGGTTTTGGAGACTTCAGCCCCATGGGTCCCACCGTCTTTTGTCTCGGGTTCCAAATTTCAAATTCTTCCATAAACTTCAACTTCCCTCTCACGCGTGGAAATTCCATCAAAATCGCAAGCTGACAGCAGTTGAACGCATGGGAAAAGGCTTAGCTATTTAAGGTTACCCAGTAGCCAAGTTAGCCAAGTTATTCAATTCTGGGGCCTGCAAAAAGGTCTTTTGCTTTGATTGATAACTTTTACCTCCTTAAAGTAGAAATCATTCAAGATCGCTTCATCTCGTATATAAAAGGAGAAGGCTTGCTTCAACAGCCCATCCCAACCTTCCTTATCTAAATATCAAGACACAACTTCCAGGACTACATTGAGTCCCCATAAGTGACCAGAATCCGATCCAAATCCAGATTCAGCTTCTGGTCCAGAACCGAATCTAGATTCACCATCCCAAACCCTAATTTGTGAAAACACTTGACGTGCTGAAGTTTGAAACCGTACCGAATGCTGAATCCGTGATCAATCTCTACTCGCGGAACTTCTAGAGCTACTAGGTAGATATTCACATTGCGTGGGGAGGTAGAGGGGAGGGCAGGGGGAAGAGAAGGTTCATTTTGAGAATTGTTCTCCTCTTGCAGAGCAGAGCAGAGCAGAGCAGAGCAGCGAGAGGTTGCTTAGATAATCCCAAGGAGTAATCACTGTACTGTATTGATAAAAGAAACGAAGAAATAAATAAACACTGCAAAGATTTCTAGTCTCGATTTCATATTACAAACCTAGCTGAAGGTATTCGCTCCTGCTCATTCTATTCTATTCTATTCAATCAACCTTGAAACCTTCCTTCCTTCCAAAAATCAAGCAATGAGTAAGCAGCAGTCAAGCAGAAACAAAAGCCCAAGTCTTATCGCAATTCTTTTCTTATCGCATCCACAGCTTAACCTCGGCTGATTTCCCCAGATTTCGGTTCTCCGCTTATGTTCATTTATCCGAGCGTCGACAGGTACGTACCGCAGTACTCTGTACAAATAGCGACTAGCGACTAGCTACTACCTAGGTAGGTATATCATCCTAATCTCCATATCTCGTTATAGTATGTTTTAGTGCACCAATTTATCTTATATATTCAAGTTCCCATACGATACAGTAGCGAGAAAAGGTTCCGTTATTTTCTGGTTGAAATCCCAAGATAGCATGTCTAGATACGATACAGAGCTCCAAGACTTCCCGTCACTCTTCTCTTTGAAGGGGAAGGTTGCGGTGGTTACGGGGGGGTCGAGAGGTTTGGGTTTGCATGCTGCTTCGGCGTGAGTTTTACTTTTGATTCCTATCATGTGCCTTCGAAAATGCGAAGTAGTAGTTCAGCACAGGTCACCCCTTCCTTTCCCTACCCCAATCCCCAATCCTCAATCCGCCCCGCCCCTCTCCCTCGTTAACCATTCCTCTCCAGATTCCTCCAAGCCGGCTGCTCCACCGTCTACATCACCTCCCGTAAAGGTTCCGCCTGCGAAGCCGCCGTCTCCACACTCAATGCCCTCCCCAATCTTTCTCCGGGCGCAAAAGCCATTTCCGTCCCCGCGGACATATCAACCATCGAAGGAATCCAGCATCTAGTCTCCGAAGTGTCCAAGACAACCGACCATATCGATATATTATTTGCAAATGCGGGAGCTACGTGGGGAGAGAAATTCGATACGCATCCTGATGATGCGTTTGCGAAGGTGATGAATTTGAATGTCAAAAGTGTCTTTGGGACCGTGAGATTGTGTGTATCTTCCTTCTCCCCAATCTCAAGTTCCCCGCCCCTAAACTTCCCTACGCAAGCGAAATTAACACATTCAGATTTGCACCCCTCCTCCAAGCCTCCGCTACCCACGATTCCCCCTCCCGTGTAATCGTCACCGCCTCCATCGCCGGCCTCGGCGTTGCGCTCCCGGGCCCTAACTCCGCAAGTACGCTTCTTCCATTCCCTACCTCTTCATTCCCCGTACCCAATCCTATATCCTACATCCCAATCTCATTCTCTACTTTCACTTCTCCCTTGACTCTCCCCCAGCTGCACCATTTCCTTCCCTGATCAAACTTCAACTTCCCATTCTCCTCCAAACCCTTCCCCTGAATTAGATAGCTAGACAACACAATTACTAACCCCCAACCCTCAGTCGGCTACTCAGCCTCCAAAGCGGCAGCCATCCACCTCACGAAAAACCTCGCCGTTGAACTCGGCCCCAGACACATCCTCTGTAACTCAATATCCCCCGGCTTCTTCCCATCCAAGATGGCAAACGGGCTCTTGGAGAAGAACGGAGGAGCGCAAAAATTGGCGAAGGCGAGTCCAAATGGGAGGTTGGGCAGACCGGAGGACATCGCGGGCGTGGTGGTATTTTTGGCTAGTCGGGCGGGCAGCCATGTTAATGGCGCGAATGTGGTGGTCGATGGAGGTGAGTGGTTGAGTAAGGGGGTACCTGGGGAGGTCGACGAGGGAGAGAAGGCGAAGGCAAAGGCGAAACTTTAGGGATGGGCGTGGAGTTTTGGGTTGGATCATTGCTATAGTTGGATAAATATATGTTACGTTGAAATAATAAATGGACGGGTGCAATGCACCTAGATCCCCACAATTAAACAAGCCCGTTCATCCTCCCGCTGCCCGCCATATAATAGAGTCTTCAATTCGCCATGAGAGAATTCATTCAACAACAGCAACATGATGACATCATACCTAACATTCCAAACAGAGTACAATAAAAATAACCCCGTCCCATCTCTACGTCGAAAGTTCAAGACCCCGATCGGAATAGGGTTTCAATGTGCATGCGCTGCTTTGCTTTGCTTTGCTTTGTACTGAGAAAATATATATATGTTGAAGAAAAGATAGATATTGGAGTATATATATGAAACTTCGCTAAGAAAATAATGAGACACAAACTATATGAAAGGAAATGGAGGAAATGGGTATATTTCGAATTGGAATTTGGATTTGGAGGTATGATTGGAGGTATGTTAGGGTACACTGGAAGGTACGCGACAACGATGTTTGATGGGTGATATGGCGGTTTTGGTGAAGGAGTGGAGGGGTGGGGCGTTGATTGGACGAGAGGGGGAGAGGCTGGATGGGATGGGATGGGTGAGGTTGTAGGTGGGAGATTTGAGGAGGAGGCGGGAGGTGGGACGGGGAGAAGAGAGGAAGGATTGGTAATTCATTTGTGAGAAGGGCTGAGAGGTCTGAGTTGATTGTCTATCGTTAGGTGATGGGAGGTGAAGATGTAAATAGTGTAAAGAACATAATATAAGAAGTGTAGTCGACTGTAGTTTTCGGTTTTTGGTATGAGGTGATAGTGTGATGGGACATCTCTAAGTGATGGGTGGAGGAGATGAGGTTGGGTGCGGCGACTAGCTGTTCGAGAATGGTCAGAAACATTGATGAGCAATAGATTTTGTTGTTATCAGAATCTTTCTGGGGACATGGTCTTCGCGTGATATATATGAGTCCCTGTGCATACCCCTCGTCGAAGCGAACAGGTAGTATAGAAATCATTGACATGTAATGGATCGACCAGTGTTTCTAGAGCTTTACTAGATCCAGGTGGCCGGCTAGGATGGGATTCCTTTGTTTAAAGCTTCGAGGCATTTTTCACTGCCAGTTCAGATACACACTGTATCTTATTATGAATCTTGGTACCTAAGAAAGCATCCAGCCTCCGGATCTCATCCTCGTCCTCCTTTCTATTATCATTCACAACTCGATTTATGGCCCCATCATCCCACGCAATACCATGCCACAACAGTACCCCCAAATCTCTTGCCAATCCTACTGCTCTCATCAAAGCGTCTTTTTTCAACTCCGGAATCTGGGTTAATAGTTCGGCCCAGAAGACATTCCGCAAATATTTCGCATCGGGGTGGTAATGAAAGCCAGTTGTGGTAATTTCACCAAGGATTTCTTCAAGTCCATATAAACAGATACCAAAGGGTAGGGATTCGGCTTCAGTCCAATCGACTAGTCCGGTGAGATGGTGCGTAAGGGGGTTGATAATGATATTGCCTGAGGTTATATCACCATGAGTAAGTACCCATGGAAGTGTTTTAATATGCTGTATATTTTTGAGGATTTCTTTTGCAGTGGATTGGAATCGTATAGGTAGATCTTTACATAGTAATTCAAGGCGGGAAAGTAGTGATGATCCCACAATGCCAAGTGGAAGAGAAATACACTCCCTTTGCTGCCATCCTATAGCCAGGAATGCTGCAAAGTCTCTACATAAGGTAGCTCGAGCGACAGTACTGTTAGTTAGAGACGTGTTGCTTGCTCGGAAATCTTGATATGAAACTCCCGGTATTCGGTTCATAGAATATACCAATAATCTGGACTTCGGGAGAGTGGTAATATAAGTGGTTCGAGGAGCAAACCTTCCGTATACCTCTGGTGCAGCATGGGTTATCAAAAGATTCAATTTATATTGATGAGGTCGAAATTGAACAATGATATCGTCTCCCACGAAAAATGTCAACGAGCAATATCCTTGGGATGTAGGCTTCCTCGACATTCTTCCTTGGAAATGCATTTTGAACAAATGCATGGCATGTATGTTGATCTTTCATGACCAAGCCCATTCCGGGTATAAAAACTAGCCAGTGGGGTCAATAGAACTGACATTTGCTTGACACTGTTGACAGTAGGGTTGTATAATTTATATATTTTGGCTGACGAATATATATTTTTATATTATAACGCTTTTTAAGCATTATGAAAATATTATGCCAAGCATATCACGTGCAGTATATACAATCACATCATTTTTTTTTCACTTTTTTCATCCAATTAGATCATTAAAATAAAAAAAAGTGGAATGAAAACTAAGGGATTTTTAGGTGGGAATAAAAATTTGTTTCTATGAGAGATTTTTGGTGAATTATATCGATTTAACTAATTAGATTAAATTATTTTGCTTGATATATTGAGAATAGATGATATTAATTAATTTGAGCGAATGATATTATAAACTAGCTAATTTGAGCGAATGATATTATAGATTAGCTAGCTTAAACGAGTAATATTATTAGTTGAAGATATAAGTAGATTTTAAAGGTATACTTATTAATAAGCATCGAAGACTTTTCTTAATTATCCAATCAAATTCATATTTGTCCTTTCAAAATATCTTTAATATTTGCTTAAAATATTCTCAATCCCCGGCCTTAAAGCTTTCGGTCATTTAAAATATTCAGTCCTTACCTAAAATAGACTAAATAATCCATTTTAAAACATGCTAATATATGCATATATATGCACATATATATTTGCCTTGACTAATATTATATATTATATTGAGGTGACCGATATACGTTACGATATATCAGTATAAATAACAACCCTAGTTGACAGACATGTTGCATATTCATGATGCAACTTTCATATATGAATATATACATCATTGTTTATCTTGGTGGATTAAATGTGACACCAAAAGTTCTAGTCTTGTAGAACTACTACAAGAAAGTGGCACGGGTAGACATATGAACCCCGCCTTCATGATTTTGTCGGGTGACTTGCAGGAATATAAGACATGAGTGGCTTTTTTGTGTACGAATGAGGGAAAGGTTTGGGGATATGTGAAGTGATACAAATTCGATCGATTCCTTGCTTCCAGCTTGTTGAAACATTTCCGATGTTATCCGATATATTTGTATAGAATATATGGATAGACATCTGTTATAGATAGCTGGACATGCTTGATAGGTATCTGGATTCTGGAGAGATTGGAGGTGAGGGGAAGAGAATAGCAATAATTAATCTTGGTTGCATCCATCTACTAGCTACCATGTAGGTGTGTGTTTTGTGTGTATGGATGGAGGGATGGAGGGATGGAGGATGGATGGATGGATGGATGGATGGAACTAATAATGCTTAGTAATGCAACACCACCTACTTGTACCTCTTTCCTTTCCTCATATGAAAATAAAGATCCATCTACTGCACCCTTACCCTTAGCAATCATTGAGTCCAACATCCATCCATTCAAGCCTCATTGATTCTTATCACATCGGCGCCAAGTGGTTGAAGTATTGAATTCCATTATAATATGGTACAAACGACTCGACGAGATGGTATGACGGTGAAGAAACATCTCAAGACTCACTCCAAATTGTCCAATGCCAATGCTTCAGCCATTGTTCATGTAAGGTTACCGGTAAAGCCATTTCGGATCCACAACATACCCAAAAAATGGAGTTCCTCATGAAATTCATCCAATAATGGGCCAAGTATATCCTCTGACATGGCAAAATTCAAAAGCTGGCTCAACGAATGAAATTCATCAAAAATCAATAATCCTTGATGAAATTTATTTGTAAGGCTGGCTGGCTGGCACGGTGAGATTGGTAGATCATTCTTTGCCCATGGAACTAGAAAGAGGCGGAAAAAAGAGACCAGCACATCAACAAACACCACCTGCATCTTGATCAACTGAAGAAAGTATCAGGAGCAGCAGAAAATTACCCTCTCAATACTTATTATATGCTACATTCTTCATTCAAATGATGTTGGAGGCTTGAAAACCCCTCCAGATCAGTGCTGAAAGAGAGCATATTTGTGATGAGTGTCACTGCAACGTTCTTAAGAGATGGCTGAAAATCAGTTGTGATACATTCTGCTGCATCAAGCCAATACCAATACTGATCGAGAAATCATTGCATACAGATACAGACAATCATCAGCCTTCGGGATAGAGGAGGGGGGAAAGGAAAAAAGAAAAAAAGAGGCTTGCTCCATCTACTACTATTGTATAATTATATATATCCTTTGACCTCTTCTCATTTTAGTCTCTAGGAACTCAATAGTTTGGTACGAAGTTATTCTTCATTTGCCTATCTGCAATTCAATTTTGGAAAGAACTTGCGCAGATCTTGAATCCGTTTGATAACCTCTCTATTCATCAAGCATATAGATATATCTCCTCATATCTACTTCTCGAATCTACAGGTATGAATTCATTTTCTCTATGCGTCCTTCGGGTTTCATCTTACTAAGAACTTGACAACAGAGTCGTCATTTTTGTGGACATTCTTTTCCACCTAGGACAGTACATTCTGTTCGCCACGATCAAGTTACACACAAAACAAGATGGATGAACTTGAAGGACAAACTCATCTTCATCCTAAACGCATAAATTCTATGTTGTGATGGAACGTGGATGGATAGGTAAGATATTATAAGTTTTCTGTTACTTAATCTGGTCATATGATCAAGCAGCTGATTATCAATATCAGTGATGATGGATTTACCAAGCCATCACTTATCCCTTATAAGCCAACTGGTACATTACAGGTGAGTTATATAGATCTTGTTCTCATCATATGAAATCTGTCTGTCCTTCACATCAAACTTGGAGGTTGGGGGGTATTCTTTATCGTATCTTGCCCCTTCACCGCAACTCCACTTTCTCGCCAATCAAGTAAAGTTCAAGCAAAGTTCATCCACTGATTGTACTCATAGACTCCAAGTAATGTCACTCGTCTTTCGAGAGCTCTTAGGAGATATGGTCGAGATGGAACTCATCAAATCATTTACTATCATTCCGGTGTTGGTACTGGTAGTACCATGATGGATACCATCAGTGGGGGCATGCTTGGCACAGGTATTTCTGAGGTAGGAAATTCTTTTGCTTTGGGGTGTTTATGTTCTGACATATATCAAGAACATTCGTGAAGTTTACAGTTTCATTGCCGCCAATTATACTCCCGGCGATGAAATTATTCTTGTCGGCTTCTCTCGCGGGTGCTTTCACTGCCAGAAGTGTTGCTGGTATGATCTCTGATATCGGATTACTCACTCGTCATGGCATGACAAATTTCTATGCCATATTCAAAGACCAAGAGAATTTTAGAAACGCTGATTACAAAGACATTTTTTCCGGAGCTTCCATTTCCACATAAACCAAGGGACGGTAATGAGTACAAGAAGAGATTAGTTGATGAAGGTCTAACCCGAGTTTACGATCCGAATGGATCTAGAATTCGAGTTCATGCAGTTGCCGTGTGGGATACCGTAGGATCTTTGGGCATTCCAAACATTGCTCTACTTGCCAAACTTGGACTTCCACACTCTACCAAGGAGTACAAATTTCACGATACGAATCTTTCCGGTTACATCAGACATGCTTTCCAAGCTTTGGCACTCGACGAACATAGAAGACCTTTCAGTCCTGCAGTATGGGAGAATAAGGGATTTCGATGATGATCCTACTGATTTAAGACAAGTTTGGTTTCCTGGAAGTCATGCAAACGTTGGAGGAGGTTATGATGATCAGGAAATTGCAAATATTACTTTGGCTTGGATGATGGATCAACTTGCTTCTATTGGAGTTGCTTTTCATGACGATGCTATTGACATAATATTCCAAAAGAGCGTTCACTACTACGAAAGTCTTCCACCTCCTTCCACCTCCATCTTTAGGTTCTCGAAACCAACATCATGAATGGGCAACGCCAGCAGTATACGAGAAGCATCACCCAGTCCGTCCATGGGCTTTAGGTAAGATTTACAAACTCAGATACCGGAATTGTAAGTATACTCATTTTATCATTGTCTAGATTTTATCTGTTTCGACGAATATTAGGTAAACTAACTTTGAATAGTGGACTCTGGCAGAGAAAGAGACTAGAACCCCTGGTCTTTACAACCGTTTGGATCCAGATACAGGTATCTCAACTGGTGTACCAATGACACATACTAACGAACGCATCCACTCAAGTGTACGAGTTCGACTTGATCTTGGAGGACTTGGTGAAGAAGATATGACAAAGTATAAATGTCCAGCACTACTTAAGAAAGGTCCATGGCGCCTAGATCAGATTCGAATCAAAATCACCGATCCCATTCCACCAACTGCTACATGGGGTCCAACAGCTCCGGCAGCATTAGATGATGAACGTACTAGCGACTTGAGATGGGTATGGGAATACGACGGACCAGAAAAGAATGCACCAATCATTCAAACTATGGTCGAAGAAAATCTCGGCCCATATGAAAGGAAATTACTCCTATTGAATAAAGGTAAGGGAATGTTTCACAAGGTTATTGATGAGGCTGGTCCGGATGATCGTAGAGCAATAATCGCAGCTGAATTTGATGCGAGACGTGAAAATGATGAATGAGAAGTGCTGCTCATAAGCGTTTGATTTATTGAGGGCTAGTTTCCGTCTAATGATCTGATTTTAAGTTCGAGGGGATGCGTTGAAGTTTACTTCTCATTTTCAGGATTACTTTTTCCAAACATTAATAATCGCTTGAATTCACTCCTTTTTATGAATAGGGGGATGGAAAGATATCAAGGTTTCAATGGCCTCTCAGGGAGAGCAGAACACTTTTTATTATCTAACTTCTAATAATTTATCACATCACGTCATATATCAAAAACATCTTTAGATGAAATGATGATGTAATGAGGAGATATTATATCCGAACTGAGTTCTTGTAGAAAACATTCGCTGATCATTAAACTTTGTTTATATGAATTTAGGCCGCGTCAAATACCAAGAATCACTTTATACATCGTCGACGAGCAAAAGAAAAAGAGAAGATCACATCGAACATCCACAAGAGCCATGTCAGAGAAAGCTCATATGACAGCAGATGATCTGTTATTAGGAGGCGATACGGCAGTAAATGGGGATCTCGGAAGGAGAAGAACGAGGATGGGAAGAGAAGAAGTGGTCAGCTATGGGAGCGGGCCAGTCGCAGTTATTGGGGAGGAAATGGAACCAGATGAGAAATTGGAAAAGGCACATGGTATCTCCAGTTAATAATGGCGAGAGAAGAAAATCGAGCAGACATGGAAATCAGGTTTATGGGCAGGGATTTCCGCTCCCAGTCAGGAGTCGAACGAGAATTACGGCGGATCCAAGGGATTCGGAATTGGAAAGGGAATATGTTGGAGGGGAAGAGCGAACCGCTGGAATAGGAATAAAGTGGGTATGAGTTCGAGAATTAGGATTGTTCCAGATGAAGAGAAAGAGAGGGAAAGAAGAGATAGGGAAAAGGATGTAGGGAGAAGAGCACCATCAATACTAGGGTGGAAATTCAAGATCCGCAACAAGACGAAATTGTCGTCTTTGAAGAAGATGATGATTCGGAGGAACGACCACGTCGTAGATCGAGAGTTGGAGGGAGAGTGAGAGAAAGAAGTTCGGCGAGAACAATTGATACGTGGGAGAGGAGTGATGTCGGTGAAAGTACGTTATTTGCACCGGCGCCGAGGAATAAATCGAGAGGGAGGAGTGAAGTTGGTGAGAGGGAGAGGGAGAGGGAAAGAAATTTGAGTATTCCGAGGAGTGTGGATAGTTGGGAACGAAGCGATGTTGGGGAAAGTACAATTTTAACTCAGAGGACGAAGAGTCGTACCCCAAAATCGAGAGATCGAGGGTTAGCGCGAGGGATAAGAGAGATAGGAGTTCGACGAGAACTGTTGATACATGGGAAAGGAGTGAAGTTGGGGAGAGCACGGTTTTGAGTGGACGGGAGGGAGAGCGAGAACACCGAGAAGTGGATTGGGGGTGAGAGAGAGGGAGAGAGAGAGGACTAGATTGGAGAAAGAGAGGGAGAGGGAAAGAGAGAAGGAAAGGGATAGTGGGTATGAAGGGGAGGTAGAGAAGGCGTATGGGGGTAGAGGATATGACGGGGAAGGGGAAAGGTGGCATGGAAGAGGTTATGACTATAAAGAGAGGGAAAGAGGACATAGTCCCGTTCCGAGCAGACTTGGCGAGAGTAGGAGGGATAGAAAGATGTGGAGTGAGAGGGAAGCGGAATGAGTGGTAGAGGGTAGGGAGTAGGGGAAGATAATCTCACAAAAAAGAGAATCCCCAGAAGATGTGGAAAATCCTGGAAAGTTTGGATCGATTGAGAAAGAGTAGGAAAAGAGGAAGTATATCCCCTCAAGAAGGATAAGCGGTACTAGATTGAACACACACTTTTCTTTCTGTTTTTATTTTTGGCGAAGATCTCTTTCTGAATCTTTCGTTTTGATCTTTTTGATTGGTTTGCTTATATTCCCCTGGAAGAAATGAGGATGGATGATTTGGGATGGATGATATGAGATTAATGATTTATGAAAGAATGAAGAATGAGAGAACGAAAGAATGAAAATTATTTTTTGGATAGAGCTAGAGATGATGAAGATGAAGATGAAAGATGAAGATGAAGATGAAGATGAAGATGAGGGAGAGGGAGAGTATCAAGAATATCAAATAAGGATAAAGAATGAAGAATGAAGATATGAGTGTGATGGCTGGCATATGAAGATAATTAGATGGAATGATGAAATGAGGACACGAGGGGAAATTCAAATTACCATATCTTTTTAGATATCTAGATATTCATACAAATGGACTTTTATTCTATTTCTACATTTGATGGTTGAGATGGGCTGAGGTGGTATCCGTATCCGCCTCTTTCTGAATTGGTGTTTTTGTTGGCAATGCAATCTCGTCGGCGACGATTTCTAGGTCCTGGCTGGGCATCGAGTACTTCTTGGCTATGGTTTATGAGTTATGAAGAGGGCGCCACAAGGCGAGGGGGTGAGAACGATAGAATATCATACGATACGATACCATACCATACCATACCATACCATACCATACCATACCATACGCTACGCTACGCTACATAAGATCACAAAGACAGATCCCAGAACCTGAAAGAAGAAGCGCCGACCTCTCAAGTGAAAAAGCACCATCTATCCATGTATAAATGCGTAGTGACGAGGAAATGCGAACATTCGATAAAGGCCGGGATGGGAGATCTATATTGTATAACTGGAGACGGTGTTTTGAGATGGTGTTTTTTTGCATACGATTAGATGAGCGTGGAGATATGTAGGAGGATGGCTCTGGAAGAGAATGGTTGGCGTGGGGATTACTGTGATAGGTGGAGGTGGAGGTGGAGGTGGAGTCGATTCTGATTGGGATGTGGAAACTTTTGTTGCATATCTGTCTCCGTCTCCAACAGCGTCGTCTCCAACAGCGTCGCTCCAACAGCGTCGTCTCCAACAGCGTCGTCTCCAACAGCGTCGTCTCCAACAGCGTCGTCTCCAACAGCGTCGTCTCCAACAGCGTCGTCTCCAACAGCGTCGTCTCCGTCTCCAACAGCGTCGTCTCCTCGTATCCAACAGCGCCATCGACACCCTCAACCCAACACACACGCCCCTTCACCAGCCCCGCCCAAAAACACCACCAAGCAAACCTACCCCCCAGCACACATCTCCTTTAAAACCAACATCCATCCACACAGAGACAAAAACATCCTGTCTCCCCACAACCAGCAGATCACCCCCAAGAACCAGGACCGACGCGGTAGACGAGCTTCGATATGCGCGCTCCAGGGGACGACTTCCGGAATGGCGCGGGGATATGCTATATATGCCGCGGTTGGGACTGCGGGTGCGGGTGCGGGGGGGCCCGGCGCGAGGGAGTGCAGGTGGCACGAACTGGTTCGGGGGTGGAGGGGAAGCTTGAGACGAGGGATGGGCTGGGGGTGGGAGGGAGATCTTAGTATTGACGTATGAGGCGGGAGACGGGAGCGGACGTGTTGGTTTGTGCGTGGGTCCCGGATCGTCTTTTGCTGGAGCGCGTGGTGAGAGTTGGGGGACTGGGTACTGTATGAAAGGGGTGATTTGTGAGGGTGGCGGGCTGTGGGGGAAGAGTTCAAGCAGATTGATTGTAGGGAGCGTGGATGGGATTAAAGATGGTGGGTGGGATGTGAGGCATGCTTTGGGAATCTCATCATGCCGCTGCGCTGGGTCTGGTGTGCATCGTGTACGTAATGCGAGTCCACAAACGAGGTCTGCATTGCATGATGGATGTGTCCCATATAATTAAGGTGATCGAATGTGTATTGATCAAAGATGCTGTAATCACGTACGGAGTGTGTGGTTGGTGGATGTAAGATAAAACCCCAACATTTCCATGCACCCCCTACCCAAAAAGTCTAGTTGCACATATCAACAATCCTCGGCCATCCTCATCTTTCAGATCCCAAATTTCACAGGTGCTTTCTTTGAAAATGAGTCTAGAACGTGTGAGTGGAGCGAGACTTCTCCAAATGAGATATGCAACAAATAATTAGCATGCTGAATTTTTGCGGCTTGAGCCACAAGATTGTTCAACGAAAGATTTAAAATGTAGAGAAAGTCCCTTCCTTATCAGCACTTCAGCCATTGGGGATTTAGACCAAATTGAAGTGTGCAACGAATTCCATCCACTTGCTGATTGTTTTCTTCGTTGTTTACTGACTATCTGTTCTACTCACCAGACAAGTCTCCCAAGGCTGCTGCGTCGAGGTAGGATTATACCTGGCGTCATGTCATCTGAACTAACCTGGAAGAGGCCTGAGATTTGACGTCTCAGATCGTGACCTCGGAGAAGAAGAAGTCGTTCCTGAAGTTTCTTCCCGGTCAAATTTATAGAGATAGATAGCTGTTTGCTAGTATTTTAAGAGATCTTTTGTATTCCCGATTCAGGAATAAAAACGCTTTGGTCGATTGCAAAATTACGAAAATGAACTTTTTGAAAGTCAATTTATAGGCAGCAGATATGTGAAAAAAACCTGTTCGATCATGTAGAAACAATATCGGATATCTTACGGTTGGGATATTGGAATATCATATCTTCTTGCTGGGAGATCATTATTTCGTCTTTCTAGACGAGAATGCCCTCTGTAACAAAAATAGAACCGGTAAATGTGAATATTGATTGGAAATGACTCTTGGAGTCCAAGGGGGTTTTCAAGACCAAAGATCAAGCATGAGACATGCAACAAACCTTTGAGACAGCGAGGAAATGCGCTAAAGTCCGATATCTCTTTGCGAGAAATATTTTCAACCATATCTTGTTAAATATACATGAAAGTTTCCGCTCTATCTAATTCTACAATATAAAAATAGTGCAAAGCCAGGGTCGGCTGAAAAGTTCTTTCCAAGACGACGAATTCCTAAAATAAACCATGCAAAACATTTGAATCTCCTCCAAAATTCCAGCCGAGTCAAACATCTTCTCACGAGCTATAGGTAGAAAGGTGATGTTTTGTTGAGAAGCATGAAACTAGTGCTTGTAGGGGCAAGTTATTGAACCGAGAATCCATGAATAAGTGAGTTGGGAATTATCTTTGGATATGATCAGATGTGGACCACGACTTTTTAATGTACTCAGCAAGAATTGAATATCGGATATCTTCTTAAGACGTGCAGATGGGAAGATGCAAAGACCGACGTCCCAAAAAGTATCATTTCCCCAAATTCGGATATGCACTATAGGGCTGGTATCTAACCTAAACATACACTTCCAGACCAATAATGAAAGTCGAAAAACATCTTGCAGAAAGCAATGAAATTGTCCACGCTGGCTATACCAACAAACAGAAAACGCATCTTTATAGCTGGTACTCTACCAAACGCCCAGCAGCGGTCTGAACGAAACCAAACTTCGAGTTGGTTGTCAGAAGTACGCTTGGGTCTTGTGAGATGTGCAGCAAGACTCTCTCTCTATCTTCAACCAATTGTTGCCTTCTCGTCCGAGAGTTCTGAGAGGATATCAGGGCAAGTGTGGCGATTGGGGGGATGAGTAACAGGGTACGAGATTTATAGACTGCTCTTGGTGAGTACGCATCTGTGGCTTTGGATATAGGGGTGCGTGGTGATTATTCATGAATGTGCAACTTAGCAGATTCAAAAGAGGAAGCTGGAAGTGGGGATCTGGTATGTTGGCTCGCTGGGCAACATTTAGTAGGTTCGTTCGAATCCGAGGTACGTTGGATATCGCATTTGAATCTCAGGTCTACGCAAAGCTCAAGGAACTCTGATCCACGGCGAATATGTCAAAGCGGCACGGGATAGGAATCCTGCCTCGTGTGTTCAGTTCAAGGTGACAAGTATAATACTATTGATTCGGAAAGGACGGATTCGTAAGACTGAAGCAATCGTACACATAAATAGTGTTGTTGATTACTTCTCGCTGGAGAGTGACAGAAGCACTGAAGAATGGGATGAATGCATAGATTTGATCAATTGCGTAATATCCACTCAGATACAGCTTTAGAAGGGAAATAAATACATTGTTCGGCGATGTGTCAAAGTAAGATTTTGGCTAATTTGGGTCTTTGACATATTTGTAATATTGGGCGGTACATATCGCCAAGAGAGTCGTATTTAAGAAGAATTGCTGATGAAAGGTTCCTTCGTCCACCCAACTACATCGTCATATACTTATATCCCGATGACATTCGGATACCTCGGACTAGTCAAGGTACATATTAAATAAGATATGTCTCTGCTTTCCGCGGAAGGGTCCAGGTTCTATTCCGGCATAACGAATGGGTCTGGCCGACGGGCAATTGTAAGACGAATGATAATCTTTCCAGATGATGTCCTTGCATTCTCAGAAAGGTTCAAGTGGTCAGGTGTCAAGAATTGACGGGCACATTGGGAAATTCCGTGGCGTTTGCTTGTACAAGTGATGGTGTCTTTTGTCTTTTGTTGCATGTCTGAAAGTTGGCCGGAATTTTTGCAGCGGAGGTGGACAATCTAGTTCTAGTTGAGCCTTGTACGTTGTTTAAAGTGTGGTACTGTGACGTGACAGTGACCGTCATGTAAGTTTTGTGGTCAAGGAAGGTTCATATAGTTCTCGATCGCTGGTGAAGACTTGTGTGCTGGCCACCGGAGAATGCTGAACGTTGTGGCTAGTCTGCTAGCCAGCCATGTGGTTACAACATGAGATCAGGTCGTACAGCAGTCCACAGTATAGTACATAATTGGCATATCGCGGCCATGATGAGCCGTCGTGACTTGCCCAAAATCCGGTAGAAATTGCAGATGTTGAAAGTTCCAGAGATTTCTAGCAGCCCAAGATTCATGCTTCATATCCAGATTGTAATCGAATGGTTGATAATTCATGATGAGAAAACCAATATCAATTGCATCGTGGGAATTCCCACGTACTCCATATACTTTTAGCCAATGCCAAGGTTCGATAAGGCCGTAAAAGGATGGTTACATGTCTTTCTCGACCGACGCATCACTTCTCTGACTTGTCGACATTTGCGTCGATCAACCTTTGTTGCTACACAAATGTATATTGAACGCGTGGTGATCGATGTAGGGGAGTCTAAAACCACAAGCTAGACCTGTAGATAGCCCAGTGCATTATCGTACCGGTATATTGAGATTCGCATCGCAGCATAGGTACGCTTTGTAACATTGCATCTGCACTTCGGCATAATATACTTCACTTGTGCATCCATGGATCATGTAGACTTTCAAGATTCCTCCTCGATATGGACAAGATTTTTGTATCTAGCTGTTTGACAGCCTGGATCGAGAAGTCAACATATCAGTCATATTAAGACGCCAGATTAGTGTGTCGCCCGGAAGATTGATTTACTACTAGAATCAAATCGAAGCAAATCGAAGCAAATCAGAGCAAATCAAATCAGATCTAATCAACGAAGCTTTGAGATTTTGTATCAAGACTTCCTGAGAATGCAGAGAGGTCGCTGGAGACTATTTCATATGTTGATTGGATTAAAATAGAACAAAGCGAGTAGAGTAGCGAAGACAACGAATGAACCCAAGTTAGTCCAAGTTGGTTCTATAGACATTTCGTTATCGGACGGTTTTATAATTCATTGTTTACTCGGGCGAATTTTAATAGAGGCATACGTAAAAATATAACTTATAATTATTCAACGAAACCTTTATATAGTTTTATATAATTTATGGATATTATAGATTTATTATTTTTATATTTGCTATAAAAGTTTTATATGATAAAAATCAATTTTAAATAAATAATAGTATAACGAAATGTATAAATATTCGATTTTTTTTTAAAAAAAACAGATTTATAATAATATTAAATAATTCGATGGAATATTATAACTAAATCTAAAAAATTATATTATATAAAAATAAAAGCTAAATTTTATATTATTTATTTTAGAATTCTAATATCTTTATTAATACTTAAATATATATATTAATAAAATTAAAATTTTTTTTACGAAAATTTATAAGTTTTAAAAGAGGTAAATTCGCTTATTTCGATTATATAAGTATAATTTTTTATTAAAATCTTTAGATTTTTATACTTTTATATTAATATATATATTAATAGAATAAATATTATTAAATTTTTAATATATTTAAATAAAATCTTTTAAAGTTTATATTATTTTTTTATAATTTTAGTTTTAAAATTTATATATCGTTAAAATTTAAATTAATATATTAATAAATTCTAAAATCTTTTAAAATTACTAATTTTATAATATTAGTATTCGTTTTGAAAATAATTTTTATAATATAAAAACTTTATAAAAAGATGTTCAAAATATTAAATCTAATATATATATAAATTGATATAAGATTATATCAAAGTTTTGTTAAATAATTATAAGTTTTATATTTGCCTATGCCTCTTTTAAAACGCGCCCGAGTAGGTTCTATTTGGAGTGAAGCGAAAATCGGAGTCAGCGCGACCAAAATAAAAATAATTTACATAACCTTACCTAGGTACTTGAGGTGAAAGCTTAAACCGCGAGGGAGATAGCTCCAAAGACCCCATCCATACATACCTACCTACCTAGGTACATACTACATTCACCAATTCCACACGGCTTTATGCGATATCATCCTGCGAAGGGATTGCTATCAAACACTCGGATCCGAAAGCATTTTGCCCGCACAATTGTCGATTGCGACGTCTTATATCAACCTCAGTTGCCCCTTCTCCGGATCCACGACCAACCGGCTACTCAATTGCAAGCACACCAAGATGTCCGCGTCGCTCCCAGGCAATCGAGAATTACCCGCTTCTCAATATGATCTCAGCACATATTGGGGACGGGTGATGCATTCTGCGGCGATCTCAGACCCTAGGTGAGGAGGAATTTGTTGTTTGTCTTTACCGGAAAAAGGTGCTCACACTTTCTTTCGAAAACACTCGATCATGGCCATGGTGAAGCATGTGATAGATCTATATTCTGACGCGGGCATAGAACATTGTTAGTCAACAGTAGCGGGCTGGAGCATGCGAAGAGTCTCATCTCGAGCTACAAACAGGGGAAGATCCGCGAGATGACTCCAGAGTTATGGAATGCCAAAAAGATTGTCGACTCAACATTACATCCGGGTATGTGAGGATCTGCAAAGGTGCCGAATGGAAGACTCATGCTACCAGATACCGGGACCCCCGTTTTCCTCCCCTTTCGCATGTCATGTTTCGTCTTATCAAACTTGGTCGTCACAGCAGGAATGCTTACGCCAGGATTGGGAGTAAGTTTTGCGCGGAGCTCCACAGGAAACATTCCATTGCTCACATTTAGCAGACGACAGGAACGTTGTTATGGCAAATCACAAATCAATCTCTTAACGTGGCCATCAACAATGCCAATGCCAACAAATCCACTCCTCTTTCGACGTCAAAAATTGCACAATCATACTTCCTCGCCGTTGGAGCTTCCTGCTCTGTTGCCCTTGGTCTCAATGCTCTCGTCCCAAGATTAAAGAAAGTCAGCCCGGGGGCTAAGATGATCCTTGGAAGGTTGGTACCATTCGCTGCCGTAGCAAGCGCTGGAGCACTCAATGTTTTCTTGATGCGAGGAGAAGAAATCAGAAAGGGCATTGATGTCTATCCAGTGCTCTCGGAATCTGATAAGGCTAAACTTGCAGCAGAGGGCAAATCGGAATCCGAGGTTGCTTCGTTAGGCAAGAGCAAGAAGGCAGCTACGATTGCAGTCTCGGAGACAGCCATCAGTCGAGTCCTGAATAGCTCCCCCATCATGGTTATCCCCGCCTTAATTTTGGTGAGACTACAGAAGAAGCAGTTCCTCATTAGAAATCCCCGACTCACTCTACCCATAAATTTGGGTCTCATTCTTGGTACGAGTTTATTCGCTTTACCATTAGCTCTAGCAGCCTTTCCTCAGCGCCAAAGCGTAGATGCATCCACGTTAGAGGAGGAATTTTGGGGCAAGGGTGGAGAGGGCGGAAAGGTTGTTTTCAACAGAGGAATATGAAGAATCACTAAACGATACCCGGTACATACGATTTGACACAGAGGACTCGGATGTTCAAGACATGATCCGGCTTTATCAAGCACTATCTTCCCAAGGTCCAGCATGCGGCTCGAGTTCTGTATGAACCCCACCCGTAGAAATCTACGGGAGGATCCTGAGCCAGAGCATGGCTTTCATGGCTACCTACTTGCAAAGCATCCCGACGGACGCCAATAGATGAAAATACAAAATACCATATAGATAGAAATTCCACCGTGACTTCCTCACTCTTCGCTTCCCCTTTCACACCAACTTGATGAATCATAACACGTGATCACCCCCCCCCCCCCAGCCAGGATCCAGCACCCCATGTTCGTCGATCGCCACTTGTCTCACACGCAAAGTGCCGGCGGGCGCACGTACAGTGAGTTAGTCTATTGATGAGCACGGCTCTTCCACACCTCGACGAGACCAATAGTTCTCCTTGTGGTTCGGAGCTCTCGCTCTCGCTCTAGTTCTACTTCTAGTTCTCGTTCTGGTCCTCGCTCATCAGGTTCTACTTATCTAGAGAAAACTTTTTTTTTCCCCCAGGGCTTCCCGTCGGATCCCTGTAGGGAGATGGATAGAGATAGATAGATGTACACGCTCGCTTTCTGTTTGCGTTGGGGGGCCTGGCAAATTGGATTTGAGGGATGCATGTGCACGTGGTTGGAGATTCGGATCGGGAGATGGATGGTGGATGGTGGATGTTGTGGTATGTTGTGGTGATCGCTGGGTATCTAGGTACTTACGGAGTAGGCATTTGGATTAGAAGGGGGGGAGGCGTTTCTTGGGGTTTGGATGGTGGGTGGTTGGTTGAGTGATTGAGTGATGGAGTGATGGAGTGAATGGAATTGCCACCTTTGGATAAAGAAGTTGAGGGGTTGGTTCGGCTGGTTGGTGGGCTGGTCGCTTGGCTTATTTGTTTGTTGTTTGTTTGGTGCTTGGTGGACTTGAGGCCAAAAATGGTTTTTGAAAAGGATTTTTTGATCTTGAGTGATTTTGTGGTTGGGATGGAATGGAATAGGAGAGGAGAGAGGATAGATGATAATAGTATTGAACAGTTGATTTTTAAATTATTAGGGCGAATTTTGGGTGCTAAGTAATAAGTGGTGGGTGATGGGTGATGGGTGATGGGTGATGGATGATGGGTGATAAGTGATGAGTGAGTGGATTTGTTAATCATTGTTTGTTTTCTTTGTGAAGCATGATGTGATGATATGTTTATGATGTATATGGTATGGATGGCATTGGTATGGCATGGTATAATGATAAGTCTTGGAATTAATTGGGGAAAAGTAAATTGATAGTGGTTACACTGATAAAGGATTGGATGATTTGATTTGAATGAAGGAAGAAAGGAAGAAAGGAATGAATGGATGTGTGAATGGTAAGTGAATGAATGAAGGGTAAAGATTTGGATGAATATGAAGTTTGAAGAGAGCGGGGATATCCAACTGGCTCTTTGTGAAATGTTTGTTGATGTGACTATTGGGTACTTTGGATAGCTGGATAGTTGAGTAGTTGAGTAGTTGAGTAGCTGAGTAGCTGAGTAGCTGAGTAGCTGAGTACCTAGGTAGCTACATCGCCAACTACTTGGATGTGATGCGATGCGATATGATATGATATGATATGATGATATAAGGAGGAACCTTGGAATGGAACGAATCCCCAGAAAGAGTCCTTGAGGTAAGATGTGTAATAGTAATACCTAGGTAGTAATAGGAATAGTAAGATTTATACTCGTGGCATGCAGATAGGATAGGCAGACTCGCAGGAAGTGTGAGTGCGTTGTAATTAGGAAGTGTATGTTTGAACGATAATTGAGTGAGTGACAAGACATCGAGTTAGAACTATTATGTATACATATATTACATATATGTCCACGGGATTATATATATACACTTTACTTTGTATTTATATGATATAATATATACCTAGGTACATCGTGACTGATAGATATATTATATAGAGGAAACATCGAATTCGAAACTCCCTTTCTGTTTTGTATGATAATATCAAATACTAGATAGATTTAACCATGGGAGGCATCTAGTAGGTATCTTCCTAGTAGTATTTGGGATAAAAGCATTGGATTTCGAAAAGTCATCTATTATATTGAGATTAATAAGAAGGGAAGAAACTTTTCTTTTTGGCTTATTACTATTATAACTTATTAATTAATATAAGAGATATTTAATTAAATAAAATATATTATATGTTTTTACTTGATAAATTAGAATAAATAATTAGGTAAATAATATTTAAATACTTATTACTTATATTACTCGAGTAAAGAAAGAGGAGATTTAAGAGAACCTTAGAAATAATATTTAAAGATAATCTTATCTAGATCGTAAGTAATTAGTATTTTAAATAGAAAGATATTTAATTATTAAATAAATACTATTAAATAACTTATAAATTTTCTATTAATAAAAAGAAGTATTAAGATTATATTTAATCTTAATAAATTATATTAAACTATATTTTATAAAGAAATATTTCCTTTAAATATTATTATATAATAGATATTACTCGAGTATTAAATATAATTATAAAAAGAAGCCTTCTATTATAGATATTTAGATTTAATTAATATAATTATAAAAACGAGGAGAAGGAGAAAAGAAGAGAAGAAAAAAGAAAGTAAAGAAGAAGAAGAAAAAGAAGAAGAAGAAGAAGAAGAAGAAAAAGAAGAAGTAGAATAAGAAGTAAAAGATCTAATCAAATATATACCCATTTAGCATCTAATAATACTATTTGTTATAATCTTACCTGCGTATCTACCTCCCTACCTATCTACTTATCTAATTAGCATCTAATTATCTATTATCTCTTGAGCAAATAGGAAAACTAGCCTCGAATTATATTCATCCATACCTACTACTTACTACCTAGTACCCTTTCCCAAAGTCGCCAGCCATATTGGAACAAACCAAAGAATTTACATCCATCCCCCGTCCCCCATCCCTCATCCAGTCATCCATCCATCCATCCGTCCATCCATCCATCAAGTCACTCACATAAGCGATTTTGAAACCACCCTCCTCCTAGCATTTATCAGATTCATTCAAGGGCAGAAAAAAATAAGAACTTCTCGTCTTCTAATTCCTTAATTCCCTCATATCGACATTCGACAACTTTATTGAAGATATCTAGGTACCTGGTATTTTCAATAATATCTTCTGCTGGTATTTGGAAAATCAAAAAGACATCAGTCTTCCAGTTACCTATCGTCCATCAATCACCCCTTCCGTCAATCCAATCAATCGAGTTTCCTTGCGAATAAATGTCGCGTATTTGATATTTCCAACCAAAAGCGCGATACGGTCGGGAAAGATAGAGAGAATTACCTTTAACCCCATCATCCATTTCCAACGTCAACTGTTAACTCTTTCTCAATCATCACGCAATCATTCTACATTACAACACTCAAGTCATCCTTTACAACCTCACATTCGATGATCTATCGTTTTTGATCCCGAGAATTCATACTAATCCTTCAAATACTTCAATCATTCAGACGTAATAGTCTGAGCCCACCAGGGTCAAATTGATTACTTCTCTGCAATTGTGCCATGTCGACTCCATCGACTTTACCTCCTCATCATCCAAATTACGGATACTCACATCATCAGAATTATCAGTCAAACAATCCATATCGAGCAAGCAATCATCTGTTGAACGGTAGTAGCCGGTTGGGCGTTTCCTACAACAACCCGACCAACTCCTCGAGTAATAGCACATCTTCGAGTATAGGTCCTCTGTCAAAGACAACCCAAATTCCTTCGCATCCAGCGAAAAAAGCCATCGACAAATCCCACCCAAAAGTCCACAGCCATGGTTTCCTCTTCAGCATCGCAAGCGCCTCCTCCACACAAGAGGCAAAGATCAAAAGAGAGGCAACCAGATTGGGACAAATTCTATGAGAATGGTTTACCTAAAGAGGTAATTGTTATTGATAGCTCTGAATCGCCAGAACCATCTTTGGACGTTTCCTCACACATTCAGACAAACAACTCTGCAGTAGCAGCAAACAGTCGGCATGCGGCTAAGAAAAGGAAACGCAACGATGCATATGATCCTGTATATCAACTTGACCCATCGATCGATCCAAGTCCGCAATACAAATCAGAATCTGGTTCCAATTCCACCATCTCCACCGATCGCACAACATCAGCCATTCATACGACGGCAGCCACATCCCTTGGCTCCCACTCATCAAATGGGCAGAATGGTTATGAAGCCGCGGAGTTAACAGGTCAGAAGAGGAAAAGAACCAACACGCGCTTGCAACTTGCCAATGAAGCCAAGAGGAAAGAATTAGAGGTCAATGGGGATGCATTTAGCAACTACATACCACCTCCTAAGCCACCAATTAAATCTCGCGATGTTCCAGTACGACAGGTTCTTGATGTAAGTCCTGATGAATTCCACACCATGATCAGAAGCTAATATGCGGGCAGAACTCTTATGCTAAGAACAGCAAAGTCGATGATGAAGATGGACATTACATTGTTGTTCCAGATACAAACCTAACCACACAATGTAACTTTCCCCGAGCATCCTTCACTATCCCTACTGCAGACTAACCATACGAACAGACTCGGTCTTGAAGTTACTCGGTCAAGGAACTTTTGGAAAGGTCGTACAAGCCAAAGATCATCTTGATAATGGTAAACTTGTTGCCATCAAGATCATTCGATCGGTCCAGAAATACCGAGATGCTTCGAAGATTGAATTGAGAGTCCTTTCAACACTCAAAGCAAATGACCATGAGAACCGGAACAGATGTATACATCTACGGGACTGCTTTGATTATAGAGGGCACATATGTATAGTCATGGACTTGTTGGGACAGAGTGTTTTCGATTTCTTGAAGGGCAACTCTTTTGTACCATTTCCAAATTCTCAAATCCAGAGTTTTGCACGGCAGTTATTCACAAGTGTAGCCTGTAAGTATCCTCCACCGCCATCTCAAAGTCGCTTGCTAACATGATCAGTTCTGCACGATCTAAACCTAATCCATACAGATCTCAAACCCGAGAACATTTTACTATGCAATAGTGCATATCAAGCTTTTACCTACAGCCGCAAGATTCCTTCTTCATCAACCACAGTTAGTCGACAAGCAGCACAACGAAGAGTTCTTCTGGATACAGAAATTCGACTTATTGATTTTGGTTCTGCTACGTTTCAGGATGAATATCACTCATCTGTTGTATCGACTCGTCATTACCGAGCCCCGGAGATTATTCTTGGACTTGGTTGGTCTTTCCCATGCGATATCTGGAGTATTGGGTGTATACTTGTCGAATTCTTCACAGGAGATGCTCTTTTCCAAACACATGACAACTTGGAGCATTTAGCCATGATGGAAATGGTATGCGACAAGAAACTGGATAGTCATCTAATTCAACAAGTCAACGCCATGGCAAAGCGAAATGGGGGGAACCCCGCTCAGAAGTAAGGTCCACAGATATCTTCCTTGGAACACATACTGATGCCCCTTTTCCCAGATATTTCAGGCGCCTCAAACTTGATTACCCAACAGCTGATACGACACGGGCTTCTCGGAGGTTTGTAAAAGCCATGAAACCCTTGGATGTGAGTTGGATCAAAGTATCATTCAATAAACTGTACTAACAAAAGCAAAGGACATCATCAAGGATCAAGGAAGATTTAGCAGGAATTTCCTGGATCTATTGAAAAGAATATTTGTCTACGACCCAAGTGAACGTATCACAGCTAAGCAGGCCCTTCAACATCCATGGTTCAAGGAAGCTGCGATAGCAGATGATGGAACGGAGGCAACGAAAATCAGATTACAAAGGCAGAGTGGTACATATACAGCACCACAGAGGCAGCACCACTGAGCGATTCATGAACAATGACGGCGTAAATGGCACGGAGCGTGGGATAACTTATCACTCTGCACTACTTGTTGAGTTTTAGCAGCAGATTGTGGTGGTAATGACTTTTTGTATTATTTTACATAAATATTCTGCATCCGGGTTAATCTGGACGTCTTGATCACTTAAAAAATTAGACACAAGGATGGAATTTTAGCAAGTTAACACTCAACTTACTATAATGATATTGGTACAAGAGCACCGGTGGTTTCCAAGGTTCGGAACAACAACTTTCATCCTCTTTAAACATCCAATTGATTCTTAAAATTAAATTTGATATTGAATGCCATACGATGTCATTTCGATTGACGTAGAAATCATGTTTGCCATATGAAGTCATCTAGGTTACCGTAAATTTATGGACCCCCTTGTCATGGTTTTTTTATATTGGCATTCCATAATTTGTAGAACCGCGACAAGAAAATATGAAGTGAACGTTTGGCTTCAGCTTAATGCAGAAATACTCATCATTCGCAAGACTGAAACTCATATCTAGATTTCAAAATCTAAGAGAACGACTTCGCGACGTATTAAAACGCTCTCCAAAGAGAGACGGGTATGCTTTTCCTCCACATCCAGCAAGATTATCACCTTTACCTACTCAATGTATCTTGAATGATGAAAATTGTTTACGAACCATTCCGGCATCATCTCAAGATACTATAGATTCTGCGAAAAAAAGGCGATTTTTAATTCTCAAAGACCGGCCGAGGAATGTATACCTTGGCGTAAAATACAGAAAACCATTGATCAATAGCAGAAGGGCAATAGAGTACCGACCAGGAGATCTACTCAAGATGCGCAGTTATATTCAATTTCTTACAACACCTACGGCGGATACGCCTGGGACTACATTACTACTACACTTTGATAATAAGAGATACTTGATTGGGAACCTTGCCGAAGGAACTCAACGAGCATGTGTTCAGAACAAGATTTCGCTGATGAAAGTTGGGGAACTTTTTCTGACCGGAAAGGTGGATTGGGCTTCGACTGGAGGAGTTTTAGGTATGATTCTTACCTTGGCGGATGCGACGAGTACTTCGAGAGAGGCACAATTTCAAGTTGAGAATGCGAAGATGCAGAGGAAGGGGGAGCGGGCTGAGAAACCTGCAAAGGCCTTTTTGAACCTACATGGAGGGGAGAACTTGACGCATTTACTTGCGACGGCTAGGAGATTTATTTTCAGAAATGGGATGCCTTTATATACAAATGAATATCGGGCGGATAGGGAGAAGAGACAGAATTGGGACCCTTCTTGGAGTGATGAAAATATCAAGGTGTGGGCTATGGCAATTAAGTCGGAGGAGAATGCGAAAAGCCCTGGGAAGAGAACTCATGATGAATTTTCGGATGATTCTGATGTTCTCTCCGAAAAGGACCAGGAGCTTAAGCTTAAGGAAGCCCAAGAACTTCGAGATGAAGAGGATAAACAACATCAAATACGAAAGTCTGTCGTAGCTTCTATGTTCGATTCGGATTGGAAACTGGACGCTCTTTATAGTATGAAGCTCAAGGATGTCAAAATGCCTGCTGCCATCTTTACTAGAACTGCCGATGGTAAGATACAAAAATATCAAGGACCAAAACCAGGAGGACATCAGGAAGTTCCCGATATTGAAGTCCTTACTCGGAAACCTTGGCCAGGAGCACTGGTCGAATCTTTACCTCCGACTAAACCTGCGACTAGTGCGGTCTCATATATCATCAAGAATCATACCCAGCGTGGAAAGTTCAATCCCAAAGAAGCCGAGAGATTGAACGTCAAGCGAGGTGCTGATTATAGGACGTTGGCAGCGGGACGAAGTGTCATTGCGACTGATGGTACTACTGTCACTCCAGAACAAGTTTTAGGAGAGAGCAAACAAGGTACAGGAATTGCAATTCTCGAAGTGCCTGATGTCTCTTATATCAGATCATTACTGGCTCGTGAGGAATGGACATCAAAAGAGGTCATTAGTGGTGTTCAATCAGTGATATGGATATTGGGTCCTGGTGTTTTAGCAGACCCCAGGCTACAAAAGTTCATGGAAGAACACAAAGAATTTACACATGTTGTCTCATCACCAGATAACTCCTCAAATTATCTTGCGTTCAGCTCGGCTGCAGCTCAGGCTATTCGTCTACACCTTCTTGATTCCGAAAGATTCCCCAATTCCTTCATTCAGCAATGCATCTGAGTCAGCATCCCAACCCGTACCATATTCAAAGGCGAGATCAGGGAAGACCTTGTTACTTGAACCAAAATTCCAGGTTCAAGATGAAAAGTGTACTCCTTATCTTGATACCGAGCAGGTTGTAAAGGAGACAGATCCTGAAGTCCTTGCTTTAGCAAACGAAGCCAAGAGAGAGGTCATGAGTCCAGAGTATCAAGCAAAGCTTGATGAAATTCAAAAAGATATACCGTGCAAAGATACAGAAGTAATTACTCTGGGAACTGGTTCGGCTTTACCTTCCAAGTACCGAAATGTTTCAGCTACTCTAATTCGCGTTCCTGAATATGGCAATTACCTCTTTGACGCTGGTGAGAATACACTTGGTCAAATGAAGAGAGTATTTGGCAAAGAACTTCCAGACGTACTTTCTAATCTCAAAGCCATTTGGATCAGTCATCTTCATGCTGATCATCACCTCGGCACTACTTCGGTCATCAAAGCATGGCATGAAGAAACTTCTAAGAATGAAGCAACGAGAAATAACAAACTCGCCATAGCATCTGATCATGGCATGATTCACTGGTTGACTGAATATTCCGAGGTGGAGAATTATGGATTTGAAAGATTAGAACTTGTTGAAATGACTCCCATAACCAATAACCTCTACGAGGAATTCACACCTGCACAAACCAAAGCCTTTGGTCTTTCATCTATTGAAGCTTGCCAAGTGAGCCATTGCCATGGCGCTCTGGCTGTTGCATTCAATTTCCCCAATGGATTCAAGGTTGCTTATTCAGGTGATTGTCGACCTTCGCAAGATTTTGTTAGGATAGGAAAAGGTGCTACATTATTGATTCATGAGGCTACATTCGATGATGAACTTCAAGGCGATGCTATTGCCAAGAAGCATTCCACCACCTCGGAAGCAATGAATATTGGCAAGGGTATGGGGGCAAGGCGTATCCTACTTACCCACTTTTCTCAAAGATATCAAAAGATACCAGTTATGGATGGCGAAGTTACAGATCAAGTTGCTATTGTTGCGTTTGATTATATGAAGGTTAAGATATCTGATTTCTCAAAACTAGCGGCATTTAGACCTGCATTATTAAAGCTTTACGAGGAGAAAGAATAGATTAGAGCATGGGACAATTTGAGATCTTACGGTTACGAGCATAAAGAAGAAAATGGAGGTTTAAATAGGTATTAGCACTCAGAGCCTGGAAACTGAAGATATATGAAATGTGTTTATATTGTACGATATCGCAAGAAGAAATTTATATCATGAGGAGACCAGCTCCTTCCTTTCGTCTCTCAAAATCGCTCTACGTTATTATGTGAAATCACTAAATCGAGTCACTCGATCGCCATGTTTATCTTCAGGTTGAGCAACATGTGATTTTCGTGCGAAAGGATTTACTTGGGGTTTAGGACGTCGATGATGTGGCGCGGGCTTGTGTTGGGATTTGTTCTCTTGTCTCGTAGTACGAGGAGAAATAGGCACTGGAGATGCTCGTGGGTTGTCATGATGACTTCCTAGGTATGAAGATCGATTGCTCATTACCGGTGGATCAGCAAATGGATTCGTGAATCGAGGTTTGTCATCTCCATCTGATTCCGCCTCATTCTCTTCTATCCCAACAAGTTTCCGATATGTGCTAGCGCGCTCTTCGGCTCCGTGTTTCGAAATTTGCGATGTGTTGTATTCGCTTTGGGAATAGACGGTGTGACTTCTTTCCTCCAAGCCTCTGGAAACATTCTGGAAGAATCCATCGGTAAACACGATGGTGTTGCGGAAGGCAGCATGGATTCCTTCGGCTGAGAGTGAATCTTGAGTTGAAGACCTGTTGACGAGTGAGGCTCTCGACATGATGTCCGCGTAAAAATCTATAATCTCATTCTCGACATCTCCTTCGTCCCTCTCCTCTTCGAAAGAATCGCGTCCCATCAGCGTCTGGATCTCGCTTTCCTTACCAAAAGGATTTCTCGTCCCTCCCAATTCTTCTCTTCGCGCGGCTCTTCGCAGCGTCTGAAGATGTTTTCGGCATCGTCGATTTCTCGTCCGAGCCCTGTACTCTCAAACGTCAATGCGTCCAGATCTCCCTCCCACGATCCCCACGCCCTCACCACGTCAATCCACCCCGCCAACTCGCGGCCCCTCTTTCGTCGCCCCAATATCGACGCGTACAGATCCCGCACGATCCCCCGGTCTCCTCCCACACTCGCCAGGATACACGCCTCGCAGCCCGACCCCACGCGCTCGTAGCGTGGCTCGGAGGGCAGGACTTGGTATGCCTGGCGGTAGACTTCGGGCTGCATCCAGATGCTGTTCAGCTTCTGCATTCGAAGCACGAATTCGAGGACGTTGGCCGGGAGTTCGGGCCGCGGCCCATCTGCGAGGCGCTGGGTGCGCGTGGTGCATTCCGCGGTCAGCTCGAGGAATATCTTGCGGATTAGATAGGGGTTGAGGGGTTTGTGCGTGGGGCACAGGGTGGCGCTCGTTTCGCCGAGGCGGAGCGAGGTTAGGGTGGCGGCGAGGCGGGGGAGGAGTCCGCTGGACTTGGGGTGCAGGAGGCAGGGGGGGAGGGTCTGGATTAGGGTTGCTTGGTCGCGGAGCCAGGGGGGGTTGGGCGGTGTGCCTGGGGCGAGGCGCAGGAGTTGGGCCAGGAGGTCGAGGGATGCGCTGGTGAATTCGGAGATGCGGTCGCTTGGGCAGGGGATGTTGATTTTCCTGCTGGGGTGGTTCTCGGTTGGGGGAGAACGGAGTGCAGGAGCTTAGACATGGTCGCGTTGGTCATACGGTATGTGCGTCGAGCTGGGTTTCGTGGGTAGTGTCACTGTTTGCTTTTCTCCGCTTTGTTTTGCGTGGGCTTGCCGTCCGGGGACAAGAGTAGAAATTTGCTCGATCTAACATTCCCCTCGTCTCCCGGAATTCGCACAGTCTTTGTATAGGCCATAATAGCATTGTTTTGGATACATTCTAGAAGCTGCGTATTTTTTCTTTGAGCCACTTGTAGATACTTGCAGCTCCTTTGTGTCCATCCACGCCTTTGTTTGAAATTCGGTCTTCTGGACAAGGTGCGGCGTTTCTTTCATCGCGGATGATCTCTTTATTGCTTCCACAACGTCCTTTATCCCGCCTCGCGTTCTTTGAGTGATAATCCCTTTATCCCATCTCTTTTCAGCGTTCCGGAGAACAAGGCAACAATGAACCCGCACTCCATCATCGCACCACAAGGGCGCTGTATATAAATCCGCCCTTCCCTCCCCCTCTCATCGTCTATCTTCTTTTTTTTTCTCACCACACAATTGTATATCTCACACTGGCTCATAAGCCGACTATCTCATTTCATTTTGTTTCATTCCATTTCATTCCTCCTCTTCGTTTCTTTACCTCCCGCCACAAGCAAGCAAACAAACAATGTACCGCTTCATCCCATATCCCCACCTCCATCTTCATCCCCCCCTCCTCTCTCTCAATACCCTCCCCGCTGTAAACACAGCTCCCCACACATCGCCCCGCTCTGGCTCCGGCTCCGGCCCCGCCCATGCTCGTTCCCCTTACACTTACACGTCGTTTGAGCACGAATTTTCGATTCGGCCGCCGCGACAGGGGGTGCGCTCTAGGGCGCGGGCTTGGTATGTGAGGGTGCGCGGGTGGGGGTGGGGATGGTGATGGTAGTGAGGGGGGGGATGTTGGAGATATAGGAAGGGTGCGAAGCGGGGACGGGGAAGCGGGGATGCGAGGATGAATTCTGGAGTTTTGGGTTCGGGGGAGGGGGGTAAGAGGTAAAAGGTAAGGTAAGTTTTTTCTTTTTCTTCTTCCTCTTTTTCCTCTGTTTTGTTGACCGGGACCGGCTCAGCTGGCTTTTGGTAGATTTGCGTTTGTGTGTGTGTGGTTTGTGTATGTTCGTTTTGTTTGTTTGTTTGTTTGCTTTCCCCTCTCCCCCGGTGGTTTTGAGTCTTTCTTCATTTCTTCACTTCTGCATTCGATTCATTCATTCATTCATTCTTTCTTCCTTCCCATCGAGAACAAGAGTTGAAACCGAGCTTGCGAATCGAAATCGAACAATAAACCGAAAATTAAAGGAAGAACATGTACATGACATGTATGGCATGTATATAAAAAGTACATCAATCATTCTTCCATAAATATCAAATCAAGATTTGTAAGTCTTTTCCCTACACTCCCTGTCTACTCCCTGTCTTTCGTTTATTTATTTGCTTGTTGGTTGGTTGGTTGCGCTTAATACATGCACGTTTGTTGATGTTCTGTGTTCTGGGGGGCTATGTGTTGTTGCCGCCCCCGCCCCCCCTTTCCTGTTTTCGCTAATGAGGTAATGGCAGATTGTCGGTGCTTGGATATATGAATATTGAGATCACGTTATTTTGTTGTGCGGTATTGGAGATCCACGAGTAAGGAGCTGGGGTTTCTTGTCTTCTTCCCCTTTCCCTTTGCTTTTTCGCTAATTGTTTATCGGTAGGTGGGTGGGTGTATCATCTGTTATCTTTCCCTTGTCGAGTCTTGATATATAACTATAGAATTAGAAGTATATAACAGGTATGCTACCCCCTTCCCTCATTTGCTAATTGTTCATAGGTATGTATTTTGGTTCTAGATTTTTATTTCATCTCACTTCATTTTATTTTACGTCTTTATTCATCTCGATAAGCAGATAAATCAAGTAAGTCATCTATCTCCTTTCCCTTTTCGCTAATCGTTTATCAATAGATCGCTTAATTCTTCATTTTTATTCTCATTTCGATTCATTCCATTTCACCTTCATCTCAATAGGCACGCACGCACATAGACCAGGTACGTCCATTACACACCCCCTCCTCGTCGCTAATGCTCTAGCCATCTCCCCATCTCAATCCACAACCCAAGCGTCAAAAATCAGGTAAGCCAATCCCCAATCCTCAATCCCCACCCCTTTCCTAATCTCCAGAAACCTTATAATAGGAATATAGATATATATCCCATCAATCTTCCCTCTCGACACAACCCAGGTAAGTCATACATACGTTTTATATTTCGCCTCATTCGCCTCATTCGCCGCGTTCTGGATAATCATTTCGAGATTCATTCCATCATTCGATACAATACCCATGGAAAACTACACACTAAAATAGATATCGAGATCCAGCACGTTATTCGGTATGTTATTCCCCACCCTCCTACTAACGACAATTGCATAAACAGAAGCCTTTATCTTCATTATATTATCCAAAGATAGAAGGAACGATCTCCGATCTCTTCTCTTTTTTTTGCTCGTCGGCTGCAAGATGGATAGGGACGTTTATAGCAATGGGTGGTCATTGGTACAAGTAAGTTATGCGTCGACTCGCTTAAATCTCCTTTTTTTTTCTCTCTTTTCTCGTTTTATCCCTTGATTGAATGTATACTCCTACTGATCAGAATCAGAACCAGAATCGGAATCGGAATACACCTACTACACTCCTCAAGCACACAATAAAATCAAGGCAAGTCCTTCCTCTCCCCATCCTCTTTCTGCTGACCGACTTTACAGGTTGATTACCGTATATCTTATTTCAATCCTCCCCAGCAACAACAAGCTTGAGATCTGATCCTCGCCAATCAGCATTTCAGGTCTAAAAATGGAACAAAAATACAAGATCAAGATTAAGATCGAAATCAAATATAATTTCTATACACATAACATACACACACATACACACATGTCAAGTGAACTAAATACACCATATCACCAAAACCCCTCCAAGTACAATCAAAACCGAAACCGAAACCCAGGACCCAAGGCCCAAAGTAAAATCAGCCCATTCAACGCATCTATCCTTCCCCTCCCCTTCCCTTCCTCTCCCTTCCCCTCCCCTTCCCTTCCTCTCCCTTCCCAGTCTCCCACGTTAATTCTCAAGTGAACCCATCAATTAAATCGATTTCCTAATCCCAATCCAAACTCAAGCTCGAACTCAAAGTCGAATAAAATAATCGTTCATGAACGATCTTATCTTCTACATCTCACCCCTTCCATTCCATTACACAAGAAACAAGTCATGAAATAAAACAATCCATACCCGAAATACGCATTGCGACGGATCCCCCCCCGCTTCCCTTGCCTTGACAACATACTATTTGCCACCAAATGGTCTTCGCCCGCGTTAGTATAACAAAATACACCAAGCGTCACGTCCTGGGGTAGCGGGAAAGGTGCTGTGCGGACGTGAAGCATCAATGTCTCCATTGCGGTATTTGACGCTGGCTCTACACAAGTCACGATGGACATGACGACGATATCCCAATTGCGACGACGTCGCATCGCGTCATCACACCGAGCCAAGCACGCCTCCCCCCTCCCCATCCATCCACTCGCTCCAAAGATCCTCCGCAGCAGATGTCTCAAGACGACATTGCCATTTTCCCGACCGAGGAGCCGACTGTTAAAGATCGTCCTGGTCTCCTCGATAGAAGCTCGTGATTCCTCCCCGTCGACGTCGCGGAACGTCGCGACCTTTCCTTGTCTGTCGCTTCGTCCCCGTTCGATCAAATCACCGATATTGACGTGTGTCCGACGTAACACCCGTGTTGCGCATTAGCACGAACCACCACCAACCATGCCCGCATCCCTACCTCCTCGCATCGCTCGCATGTTTTGGGAAGGCCGCCGATACCGATCGCGCGACAAAGTGCACGCCACGCAGTTAGATCGTCCTCTGCGCCAAACACTAGCGGAGTCCGTGGTGCAGCGCCTCTTGGTATTTGTTCCATGCGCTGTGCGACGCGGCGCTGTCGCGGCGCCATCCTCGTGTCGCTGGAGGCGTGCACATGAAGTGGCCGGTGGTCGCGATGCGTCGTAATTGAATGTTGGGAAAGAGCGGAAATAGTTATCTGATGGGGTCTCTGTGCTCTTTGGGGAGTCGCGCGCATGCTGTTGTAAGGTCTCACCGCTGCCAAAAGATCGATCACAATCCTCACAATCGAAAGACACAGCATGAGCCGGCGAATCCAGCAAATGCTGCTGCGGCGCCCTCCCACCCAACGATCAAGCGCAAGGAACACAACGGGGGCTCATAATGCCACGGTCTCCCTCGCCATGAAGCGATGATTCGAAAGAGACGAAATCGAAGCGCTGTTCGACATCCTAGGCCTATTGTCCAGGTATGATACGCATGTCGAGAATAGATAGATAGGTTGAATGTCAGTGATTTTACGCTTCTGCAATTCCACCCACAACATCGTCCAACGATGCAGCGCCACATGCGCTTCCGAGAATTTATTCCCATGGCTCGATTTGTCTTCCGCGCAAGGGGGCGAGAGATGTTGTTCTATCCTCTGGATGAAATATCTACAATTCGAGACACGCGGATTGAATCGCAGAGCAAAAAAGTCGGCCATATGATGGGAAAGATCGAAGTATGGTTTGAATTGTACTTGTACTTGTACTTGTACTTGTGGTTGCACTTGTAAGAGGTTCTGTTAGGCTTGTATCGCACACCGTGACGTTTTTGTGATATAATTCCTGTAAAATGTAAGTTTTCTCGTATAAATTAAAATACTATATAACTTTTTTAATAATTAATAATGTTTATAAAATTCTTATATATTATAACTATCTTTTAAAATGTTTAAATAACTTTATTATTTCTTTTTAACTATTTTAATTAATAACTTAATAGGCTTTTAAATTTTAAGTTAAATTAATATTAATATAAGTAACGCTTTTTATATTAAAAACATAGTAAAGATTATATAAAGTAATAAAGCTAATTCTTATTATAACTATCTATACTATTTATTTTTACCTATAATACTATTATTTCGTTTCTATTAATACGTTAATAATATTAACTTTATTATTCCTCTTAAAATATTAACGATATTAAGTAACTTTTATAACTATCGTTATGTTTTTCTTATATAAAATAGATAAATTTCTAAAAATTCAAAATGATTTATTTTTAATAAAAATAACTATAAATAATTTAGCCTATTTTTAATATTATTTCAATTACGAATTTCGATTTTCTATGAATTTTCTTTATTTTAAGAATATAAATATAATTAATAGAGGTATAAGAATCAAAGAAATTATCGTTTTTAGTAAAAAGACGTTATACATGCAAAGAAAACCTACTAGACCTCGGGAACTCTTGCTTGCACTTCCAAGGTTGCACCTTCATCTTTGAGAAAAAGAACGCGTTTGTCCACGGGTAGAGGAAGTGATATTATCTGAAATTTTAGGCGTGATGATATGAAGGGTGTAAAGGTTGAGTTGGTTGGCTGGTGGCCGTTACTAGCCCAGAGATAATGCATAATGATTTTAGGAGGTGAAGGATGGAATAAGCCAATGTATATACATACTTATGATACATATAGACATATAGACATATAGACATATAGACATATAGACATATAGACATATAGACATATAGACATATAGACATATAGACATATAGACATATAGACATATAATATATATATATATATATACATCTATCATCTTGATGTATGCCTACTAGGTAGTATGAACTAGCCCAGGTAGATAGATATATTATATACAAGCCCTTAAATCTTAAATCCCTTATAGATACTTTTCTATAGAAATTTCGACGTAGAATGAATGGCAGATGGATAACTTCAAATTTACTCAAAGTAATCAGATTGATCATTTGATCAAAACCTGGAAACCTATAAATCCAACCAAAAAGGAGGCAATATTCCTTACTGAGTGAATATTATTGATTGGATTGATTGATTGATTGGGTCTTTCTTTATAATCTTACATTACCTATATTCATTTGCTTTACTTTATATTCCAAAACAACTTACCATTCGCATCTTTTATAAAGAACTCCAGCTAGAATGAAATCAAAAAGACAACAAAAGACCAAAAACCCAAAAGAAAAAATAACAATAAAAAGATTCAAAACGAATTAACTGTTATGCCAAAAAGATATCACGAACCAGGGAAGATTCGAACTCCCAATCTCCAGAGAATCATATCACCGAAATCTGGCGCCTTAACCATTAGGCCACTGGTCCCAAGCTTATTGCTACTGTTTGATGGGTTTGGATGGTTGTATTGATTGATATAGATGCCGAGATCTTTGACGGATGATAATATGATCAAGGAAACTTATTAGACGTTAGATGTTTGTGCTATACTCGTGTTCTACATACATAATGCAGGTGGTGGCTGTCGTACCTGTTTGGAATGTGAATGTGATAAGATACCCGTGGACGGCAGGACTTACCGGATTGCGTAGTAGTTCGACACGGTACTTCCGCCGTATGTAGTGCTTATTATTGCTGTACGGAGTACGGAGTAAGCTGGAGGTTATATGATTGATATTCGGAGTCTCGGGCGTAAGCTTTACTTGCCTGCTCAGAGTATATAACCTTAAGATAATGATAATCCATGGATGATCATGATAATGATCTAGGAATAGAGAGGTATGCTCTCCTTACATTGATATATACTCGAGTGTATGTATATATATATGTATATGTATGTGTATATATATGGATGTATATAACCTATATGTATATCCGAAAGTAGCACAAACATCCATGGATAACCTTCCAAGGTTAATTAAAGTTGTTATGTTGTTGCTTTCTACTCTTTTAATATCAGATCTATCACATTACATATGATCTATCCTATCCTATGTAAGGTCGGTGAACTGATATATCCATATAAATAATAGAAGACTTTCGATGGCAGCGAGCTATGATGGCTGAAAGCTTACTCTAATTGAAATGACGCTCCGCTGGCCCTCCGGGGGCCACTGCCGTGGAGGCAGAGTAGACTAGAGTTGAAGTTATATAATAATAAAAGGATCAAGGATCAAGTATCGAGTATCAAATTCTCATGTTCCCATTCACATGAAATTTCTTTCGTCTGTTACTTGTACAAGTCCTAGTAAACATTAATCTTATCAGATCGGCATCGAACCTGGAGCTCTAATGACTATGACTATTCGGAACTAGTATACTTCTAAGGTCAATAAGGCTAATAAGGCTAGAACTATTTATTATTAACATACCCGTGGACCTACTTGTACCGACCTAGGTAGGTAGTTCGGAACATTCGAACCAATAATTCCCCGGAAACGTCTCCCTTAGAGGTAACATTCGATATTCTATAATACCATCATGTCAGGATTTAAAGATACTTTGAAAGGTGGATGGCATCCCAAAGGTAAAGATGGAAAATCCAAAAGAAAGTTGGAGAGGTGATTTTAAGGGAATTAATCAAGTAGCTGGGTGGTAGGTTTATCCCCTTTCCAAGAGATATTGTAATTCTTGATCTAATACCATCATTCAACAGGATGGGAAAAGGTAAAGATACTTCAAGGGAAGATGCTTTAGAGCATCGGTCTACACCTATATCCGCATTAAAAGATCCTTCATCATTCGGTCCACCACCAAAAAGTGTTAAGTATCATGGATCGGCCGCTTTACCACCTCCAACCGATTCATCGAGTCAACCAAAATCAGATACGGGAGGGTTGGGAGCTCCAATACCACAGAGTGAAATAAGAGCACAAGAAGAAGCAGAAGAAGCAGAGAGGAGAAGACAAGAAGAAGAAGCTTCAAAACCTAAACCACCACCAATCCCATATCGTGCGAATACAACTGGATTATCTGTAGCACATTTACCACCACCACCGGGAAGAAAAAGATGGAGCAGATGGCAGGATACCACCTCCTACTTCTATCGATGGTAAACCCAAACCTCCAGGTTTACCCCCTAGATTACCACCGCGACAAAATTCTAGCCCGGCACCATCGGCTCCTTCACCACCTCCTACATATGGTGCGGCCACATCAGGAGATCCACAAAGAGGTGTATTGAATCAAGGGGCATTGGATAGGCTAGGGGCAGCAGGAATATCAGTACCTGGATTTGGAATTGGGTCAACCAAATCAAAACCTGCATTACCACCACCTCCAACCCGAAGTTCAACAAATTCATCACCACCACCTCCACCCGCAAGAACATCTTCACCACAATTACCCCCAAGAACATCCTCCCCACAAATCCCACCAAGAACATCTTCACCGCAAATCCCACCAAGAACATCTTCACCGCAAATCCCACCAAGAACATCTTCACCCCAGATACCCTCAAGAACCTCCTCACCCCAACTAAGCGAACTCCAATCCCGCTTCTCCAAACTCACAACCTCCCCTAACCCCCCAAACTCAACCTCCAACCCCCCACCCCCAACCTCCGGAACAACCTTTGCGCAAAAACAAGCGGCCCTCAAAACCGCCTCAGCCTTCCACAAAGACCCCACCTCCATCTCCCTCGCCGAAGCCCGCACCGCCGCCAGCACCGCCAACAATTTCCGCGAGCGCCATGGCGAACAGGTGAAATCCGGCTGGGCATCCGCCAATAAAATCAATACGAAATATGGCATCGCGGATAAAGTCGGTTCGTACGGGGGGTTGCAGGGCAGGAATGATGCGTCGGAGGAGCGGGGGAGCAGTGCGGGGGGGACTGGGGGAGCGGGATTTAATGGGGCGTTGGCCCTTGGGAAGAAGAAACCGGCTCCACCGCCGCCGCCGAAGAAGAAGTTGGAGTTGGGGGGGTGGGGGGGAGTGGAGGCGGTGGTTTGGGAAATGATACACCCCCTCCTATACCTATGGCTACGAAACCGAAGCCTAGGTGAGTGTTCAACATTCATAGTTGCAATTCAGATATCTATCTCTATTCCTATCATGTTCATGAGTGATGGGACTTATTCATGTGTACTTGAGTTGATGATTTCCTGTCGTTGTTCTTGTGTGTTCTTGTGTGTGTTCTTGTGTGTGTGTGTGTGTGTTTGTTTTTTTTGTTTTTTTGTTTGTTTGTTTGATCAATTGACCAATTGATGTCGAATACTAGTTCTCATTTGCTATATTTCATGATATAATATAACATCTTCAATTTATTGGTCAATGTAGGTAAGCAGGTAAGCAGGTAAGCAGGCAAGTAGGCAAGTAGGCAAGTAGGTAAAGAGATATTCCGCCATCGGCCTTTCCTCCCTCTCCCCCATCCCATCATGACATCTACATAGATCCCTCGATAGATTGTTACCCCCCCTGGCCTCCCTTTCCTTACCTTCAAATCACATCTAACATCTCATCATCATCGACCCTCCCGCCGATCCCTCCTTTTGTTTTCGTATGACGAGAATGCTGTACTATTCCACTATTCTATGATCACATTATTGCATCTTAGATTATACTATACTGTATACCATATCATACTATTAGTAGATCACGCATGAGCATGGGCATGGGCATGAGCATGGGATTGAGAATGAGATTGAGGAAATCGCTGTTTACATGCATCGTACATGCATCCATCTTCTTTTCATCTTCCCATCTTCCCATCAACACCTGGGCGATCTTCGATTTTCCATTCCGTGATATATATTTCTTTTTTTTGGGTTTTTGGGGTTTGTGTTTTAAGGTTATTTTATTTATTTATTTATTTATTTATTTATTTATTTATTTATTTATTTATTTATTTATTTATTTATTTATTTATTTATTTATTTATTTATTTATTTATTTATTTATTTATTTATTTATTTATTTATTTATTTATTTATTTATTTATTTATTTAATATTTCATCATTATCATCCTCGTCATCGTCGTCTCTTTAAGTATCATAAAACTCACAAGAACTTTGCCCTCCCCTCTCCTCTTGTATATCGATAATATGATCATCCATATACCAACCACTACATACCATCGCCCTCTCATCTCATCTCATCTCATCTAATCCTCCCCTTCGCCAGCCACACATCTCCCCACCACCTTCCCCCTATCTACACCCCGCCCACAACCCCAATCGAATCATGATCCTGTAGCACAAAGTCCTCGTTCCTTATTACTTACTCACTTACTCACTTACTCACTTACTCACTTACTCACTTACTCACTTACTCACTTACTCACTTACTCCTTCATCCATCAACCAACCATCCAGCCACAGGACTTGACATTGCGATTTTCGGATCCTAGGAGATCGTGAAGGAGTGAGGGGGAGGGGGGGTATAACCCCATCTTGATCCCTCCCTACCTCCTTCCTCCCTACCCCCTACCATCTACCCGCCATCCAACCCATAACTCCACGGCAGAAATAACCGCTATTGTCTATTCCCCCGTCCTAGCATTCGTCCATCCATCCTCCTAGAAACCTCCCTTCCCCTCACAACCCCTTCCCCTTACAACCCCAGCACCAAACAGAAAACAGAGAACAGGAAAAAGTAAAAACAAAGATTCAAATAATATATACCTACCTACCTACCTACCTACCTACCTACCTACCTACCTACCTACCTACCTACCCATCTACCCATCTACCCACTCACCTACCCACCCACTCACCAACCTATTGCAAATAAATAACACAACCGCATTCCCACACGACGGAAAATCCATCTCATCCCACACTACAGTACCAGTAAAAGTACCAGTATAAGTACAAGTAAAAGTAAAAGTACGTCCACAAGTACAAGTTAAGGTGAGGGAAAGATAAAGGAAAAGAGAAAAGGGAAGAGGAAAATGGGAAATGGGAAATGGGAAAGGGAAACGCAACAGCAGCAGCAGCAGCAGCAGCAGAAAACCTCCCAACATCTTACTTATACTACATTCGAAAACGTTGGGGGGGATTTAAGAGTGAAGTGGCGAGGTAGGGAGGTGGGCTTGTGTTGTGCTGATTGATGGTGAGGAGGTAGATGATGGGAGGGAGGTTGACGGGAAGAAGATGTTGAGGAGGTGGTGTGTGGATGGATGGATGGATGGATGGATGGAGTTGGGAAAATGATTGGATGCATATGATCAGGTATTTGAATGTCACATGTAACCTTAACTCAGCAATTTGGATGCATGTATTTATTTTAATTTAGTCAATCACATCCTGATCTCGAATATCGAGTCGAACAGGCACCGTCCGTATGATGACTTATTGTTATCACCCCCAAAGAAGAAAGAGGTGTATTTTTTTAATAGATACTTCAAAAAATTAACCCCTTTAAACCTTCATCTCGGTGAGGCCGTGCTTCCAGACTGTAACAAATGGAGTAACACCATCCTCACGGTAGTTCATGAGGACGACCCTGTGCGCATGTGTCAGTCTATTTGTGGGATGAGGAGCGAGGGGGATGGAGAAAAGCATACATTCCATCAGGATCCATAGATTCACCAACATAGAAATCATAATCCTTGAAGTTACCAACAATCTTCTTGGCGTATCCAGCGGCACCCTTCTCAAACTTGGTAATCTCCTCCTCAGAAGCACCTCCAGCCTTCAACTTCTCCTTGACAGCCTTCATGTACCCTACCCACCGATGTTAGTTTCACATCCTTCGATACACATGCATGCATCATGACAAACTTACCCTTAAGATGGCTAAGGTAAGACTTCTTGTCGAAAGAAGTGGAGTTGAGACGGAAGGAGTTAACGATGTCGTTAACCTTTTGCTCTCCATCCTCAGTACCTTCCTCAGCTTCTTCGGCAGAGGCGTTTGCACCAGTATCTACAAAGCCATCTCGTTAATCTATTATCCTCGTATGATTGTACATGTCCTCGAACGGTCGATCCATTCGAGCGGGGTAATTTCGATTCAACGCACCAACATTGACAGCGCCAATAGTGATCATGGAGCAGTCAACCTCGTAGACAACACCGTCAACCTCCTTCAAATCGTAGGAGTCGGAGATGATCTCATCATCGGTAATAATATCCTGCAAAGGGCCCAAGATTAGTTTTCCTTAATCTTCACAATCCTCTCTTCCCATTCCTCTCTCACAACCCCCACTTCCACATAAGCGATTTCCAATCTTTGCAATGGTCGCTCAAACAGGAGAGTGTAAGAAGCTAGGACTTACTTTGTAGATAATCATCTTGACGGTAGGATTCTATCTGAAGAGGTTTCGGAAAGGATAAAACGAGTTTGAATGAAGAGGGAACAGGAACGATCTGAATGTCGATAAAAGATAAATGGAAAGGGTGCGGGAAAAATTCTTGGAGGGGAAGTCTAACTCTTTATGGCCTAGCGGGTGGATCGAGGTCAGATGAAAGTTGACGAATCATGTTACTGGGAATTATCCTATGAGTCCTACGAGTAAGGGCACGGGGGTTTCAAGACCTTGACACCTGGGCAGCTTTTTAGTACTACAGGAGTAGGTGAATAAGATTCAACGGACAATAATGCCATTCTCAAACGGAGGAGGTAACTATGGCATTTCATTCAATGTTTGATGATTATACTGTCCGCGGGGATCTTGACTGGCTGGCTGGCTGGCTGAATGAATGAATGAAGGCATGAATGAATGCATGCATGCATGGGTGATATGAATGTCGACCATTTTTACTTTTACTTTACTCGCATTCACCTGGGCACTTCATTGTTGTCTACTGATACCTCTAGTCTCAGGGCATTCCTGTTCAAGGCTTCATCTTCATGTACGGAGGGAGTAATTGAAGACATTTAGGTAACTATTAAAAGTTTCGAATAAAGGAATTTATAGTAGCAATCGATCCATTCCAAGGTTATTAAAACAAATCCCAAAAGGGCAATTATAAAATCCTTAGATCTACTTTATATTCATTTATTTTCGATAAAATATAAAATAAAGCTTTATTTTTATCAAATTAACCTATTATAAAAAAGACGATTTATAGGATTAATAAACGAATATATACCTTAATATCTTAAAATAATTATATGCTATACTATTTATATAAATACATTATATCATTTATATATATACCAATTTAAAAATATTAAAATTAATTAAATTCCTTTTAATAGAAATAGCATATTCATAAACTATGCCTATTATATAAACTATAAAAATGAAAATGAAAACTGGCTAAATGTCTCTATTATGGAGGAGATCAATCAGCGACCAAGTACTCCGTATATACTGTACTTACTGTATTGATTGACCGCCTCAAGTCGCAAGGATTCTCTTCCTGAGGCAGAATGGTGTGGTTGATGGCAGAATGAAAAAGCGGTCAACTATCATTCAACCCAGCGCCGCCCAGCCCAGCCATCTCTCCATCTTATCCCATCTCTGTATCCGTCGTGAACCGAGACCAAGCAATTCGATCGTCTTACGTTTTTCATCAGATGAGGATCTCATGATGATGATGATGATGATGATAGAGGTTACAAATCATGACCGGAAAGTATCAAGCACCGCGAGGTAAAAGGGGTTTAGGGGTTTGAGGGTTTTGATTTGAACCCATGAATATCAATCAATAATTCAATCGATCATCCATCCAGTCTGCTCCGCTGGGTCACCCTTCGAGGATCAATCATCACTGTCATGTAGGTAGGAGTAGACTATGTTATCGATCTATTTTGGAAGACTCTTGGAAGACTCTTGGATGATCAAATGGATACCATACGGCGCCCTGGAGTATTATGGTTCGGCATTTCTTCATTTGCTTTATTTATGCCCAGCCTGATTTTACGTACTGATTTCTCTTCTCTTACATCAGATGTAAATTTAAAGCATGAATGAAGAAGAATGGGATTAAATATCATTACACGAGTATCCGTGGATTTCATCATGTTTGTTTCTGTTTCCATCAAGCGTCAATGATAGACAAGCACATGCTATGTAGAAGTTGTTACAAGAGGCATCAGATAAATGCTCACAGGTAAATGCTCACAGGCAAATGCTCATTACAGTAATTATTAATTATTTAATACCATGACATCCATACTCGAACCCCGACCCGTCTTACCTAATCCGCCTAATCCATCCATCCATCCATATTAAATACCCGTCAGGACTGGATCTAAACCTTTTTTCGCCACAAGCACTCCGTATCTCAATCGTCTCAATCTTCACATGAACAACATTCCAGTCTTGATTAATCTAAAAATCATATGATTGTCTCCTCCTCCTGGACATTCCTCCATACAATCTTATCTCGATGTTTCCGATCCCGATTGCCTTTGTTTCAATTCATGAATTCTCTACGAGGTGATTACTTCACTTTTACTTTTGCTTTCCCTCCTTTGATAGAGATTTGGCTACCCGATGGAGTAAGGTGACCGTACTAGGTATATGTGAGTATATGTTTAATGGCTTTAAATGATTACATGGGATTATAGATTATTTATATAATATAGGATTATATATTATCTATATATCTATATAATACTATATAATATTACACACTATTACTCACCGTTATCTAGTATCACCTGGGCATATACTACCATCTTATCGTACTTAACTACATCCATAGTATCCATACCATCCATACCATCCATACCATCATATCCGGAGAGTACTTGGATAATCATATTATATCGCAGCCATGGATAATTGAGCACATCCATAAACCAGAACCATCGATGATGACATAATACAATTCGGAAGAACCGGCATCAAAATTTCATTCGTTCATTCGAAAAATATACTCTCTGTACCTCATCTGACTTTCATGTGGCGTGGATCCGCTCGTCATTTACTCTTAAGAGCTTTCTCATCATGTAACAAGACTAACAAAACCTTCCGCTTATTGATTGCTACTGTACTAGTAGTCCCTGGGTATTGAAGGGATTCACTCCGTATATAATAATCAGTACAGTGCAGTATAAGTTCGACTTACTAAAAAGCCTGGCATCCCTTTTCATTTTGAGGAAGAGAAAAAAAGAAAAGAAAAGAGAAGAAAAGAAAGTACAAAGATTATCACGAGATTGACATTGAGAGTGAGATATCATTGATATCCATCCAGTGCAGACAGAAAAGAAAGAGAAGATTGACTTTTCTATCCTCTTTCTATTTCATCTCTTACTTCCTCACTCGCTCACTTATTAACTCACTCACTCCAATCACCACTCACCACTCACTACTCACCACTCACCACTCACTTACTCCCTCTCTCTCTTACTTTCTTTATTCTTTCTTTCTTTCTTTCCTACTTTATATACTTGACTATCTTACATATCCATACCCCATTACATCAACACACTCCTTCGTGAGCAACACGATAACTGCAGTTATCAATCAGCTATATTCAATCTCACAAGAATCACCTGGGCAACAACTAGATATCTGCAATCCAATCCAATCCAATATTCTACATGATGACGAACTTAACTACCCTTCAAATCAATACAACAACAATGTCGGATCTTCCACCTCTCCCTCATTATACTCTCACCCCTCTTCAACCACTCATTCCTTACATATCCGATTTCTATCTTTCCCTAATCCTGCCAATCGCCGCATATTGGATCGTATCCCTTGCCTTTCACCTGATCGATACTCTAGACCTATGGCCTCAATACCGTCTACATACCCCGGCAGAAATTCTAAAACGTAATCATGTCTCCCGATACGAAGTCGCCCGCGATGTGATCATTCAACAAATCATCCAAACAATTGTTGGAGCTGTGCTAGGTCTCACTGAACCCGAAGAAATGGCTGGGAAAACTGATTTCGATATTGCGAATTGGGCGCAGAGAATACGCATAGCACAAAAAGCCTTGCCTTCTCTTCTAAGTCTAATTGGACTGAACGCCTCTGCGATATCGAAAAATGTCGCGGGAAATTGGCCCATGGTAGCAGGAGTGTTGGCTGGTGGTAAATATCCGGATCTGATGGGAGGTTTGGATGTAGTCAGTGGTCAACAAATTCCTGCATTTGCGGCATGGGAAATGTTGGCTGCGAAGATGATATATTGGTACATTGTACCAGCTTTGCAATTCGGATTGGCAATTACTATCGTGGATACCTGGCAATACTTTCTGCACAGAGCCATGCACATGAATAAGTGGTTGTATAGTGAGTATTTCCTGCTCTTCCCCAACTTCTTAAGTGGAATGATAGACTGACTGGTAAATTTCACAGCCACTTTCCATTCTCGCCATCATCGTCTCTATGTTCCATATGCTTATGGAGCTCTCTACAACCACCCATTCGAAGGCTTCCTCCTAGATACCCTCGGTGCATCAATTGGCTATAAATTATCCGCAATGACATCTCGTCAAGGAATGGCATTTTTTGTAGCTTCAACCATCAAAACGGTGGATGATCATTGTGGTTATGCACTCCCATGGGATCCTCTTCAACATATTACAAGCAACAATGCAGGATATCATGATATTCATCATCAAAGTTGGGGGATCAAAACAAATTTCAGCCAACCATTCTTTACCTTTTGGGATCGAATTTTAGGGACCGTGTGGGTTGGGGATACGACTGCGAGATATGAAAGAAGTAGAAAGGCAGCAGAGGTTCTGGTTGAAGCGGATAAGGTCAAGGTTGTGGAGAAAGAGTTGTGAGGTGGGTGAAATGGGATACGAAAGGATGAATCATCGAAAGGAGGGAAAGAAAGAAGGAAAGAAAGAAAGGCAGAAAAGCGAGATGTATATTACGCCCGCCGCACACAGAATTCTGCGAGGGGGATCTGGGATTCTTCAACCATGATCGTTTATGTATTGATTGGAAATTTGGGGACAACACTTTTTGGAATTACTTTTTACAGGAAAGCGGGCGTTTTTTGTTCTATGGGATGAAGTGGATGAGGAAGTAGATGAGGGGGAGATGGAGAGTGTACATTATGAGATCATTTGTTGAAAGGGGTATTGATATGGTTGGGGAGAAGGGAACGAAGATGAGAATTCCGCTCACTTGAAGAGAGAAAGGGTTGACCTCCAGGATTGGGGCAACGATGGATAACGAGAAGGAAAGGAAAGGAGTCAATCAATTCTGAAGAATATGAGAGGATGAGAAGATATGCTGAAAGGGATGGAACGGAACGGAACGGATGGAATGCGATGCAATGCAATGCAATGCAATGCAATGGGATGCAATGGGATGGGATGGGATGGGATGGGATGAATGAGAATGGGACAGTAAAGGAAACGGCAAAGTACTGATACGATTAATAGTAATATCACACCCCCTCTATGCTTGTTAATCTTTTCCCTGCATCTGTGAGAACTGTGAGGAAGGTTTGTATCTTCTCTATCCTTTTGGCTTGCTTGCATGTACTTGGTGAAATGGAACGTATTGGAGATGGGAGATGGGAGATGGGAGATGGGAGTTTTTGATGTAATGTGATGTGATGTGCTTGCTTGCTTGCTTGCTTGCTTGCTTGCTTGCTTTCTTGCTTGTTATGTTGATTATTACTTGGTGGTTAGTAGTCAGTAGTCAGTACTCAGTAGTCAGTAGTCAGTAGTCAGTAGTCAGTAGTCAGTAGTCAGTAGTCAGTAGTCAGTAGTCAGTGGTTGATAATTGGATCTTGCAACCTTTAGATTTTCATCTTTGGGAGGGATTTTTTTTGGGGGATTGGGGGTTGAGGGTTGAGGATTGAGGGTTGGGGGTTGGGGGTTGACGAGCATGAATCATAAAAATTGTCGATTCGGTTGTGGATTGGATGGGATGGGATTGGAATCCTTGGTCTCTTTGTGTTTTTCTGTTGGGCTTTTTTTGGGGGGGGATGAGGGGGGGTTGATGTGTATTTGATGGATGAAGAAATTAAAAACAGCTTTCGAGATGGGGAGAGGGAGGGAGAGGGAGGGAGAGGGAGGGATGAGGGATGATGGATGAGGGATGAGGGAGGGGACGGCTATGTTGTTTTTATGTTATTATCATCATCATCATCATCCCACAACGAGCGATGGAAGGCAGGGATGAGCGAGGACGGAAAGATAAAATGTATAGTGGATGGAGGGATGGATGGATGGATGGATGGATGGATGGATGGATGGAGGGATATCGGGTTTTGGTATTGGTATTGATATTGATGGAAAATGGACATCCATGTGGGTGCTGTTGATTCGTAGCTACCTGGGCGATTTGTATCATCACGGGAGAATACCAAGGATCTGTACACGATGGGGGGGGCTCGTGACTCGTGACTCGTGACTCGTGACTCATGACTCTGGTGCTCTGCTCTGCTCTGCTCTGCTCTGCTCTGCTCTGCTCTGCTCTGCTCTGCTCTGCTCTGCTCTGCGCCGCCCGGCGAGGAGACATGTAAGGAAGTAATCTTGAAACGGGGAAGAAGCGCATGGATATCTTGTTTGGGGAAGGAATCCAAGGGGGATGAATGGAAGGATTGTGGTGTTGAGGACGGGGGTTGGTGATTGGTGATCATTATTCGGGAACGATGAAAATGGCGAGGATAGATAGGTCGGCCATTGTTCTGAATCTCTTGTGATTTATGGCGGGGTGTTTTTTGGGGTGTACGCCTACCTACCTACCTACCTACCTACCTAGTTAGTTGGTGGGCTGGTACGAATCGTCGTTTCAATTAATGAGTGTTGTCTGTTCCGCGAAAATAGCGGCTTGGAAGGCTGTGCGGGGTGGTTGGAGCTTGGGAGTTGTGAGGTCCACGGGGTCTACTACGTTTTTTCTCTTGGGAAGGGGAGCGAGCTTTGGTGGTTCATTAAGAGGAGTGTGTTGATCGGTTTGTGTAGGGCGGATGGATGACTTGGTTGATGGACAAAAACAGCAGGGGAGGGGCGGTGGGTGAGAATGGGTATATTGGTTGAAAGATATTGAGGTTCTCGGTCTCTAATTCGATCTGTAGGAATAGATATTCTTATATGATATCGTTGATTTTTTACATGTGAGCCATCACCTAGGCGGTGGTAACTAGATGGTTTCAGGCATCGGGGAAGAGGCGTTACAAGTAATACGGCAAAGGCGAAATTTTGAGAATTTATAAAAATGTCGACACGTTTTAAGCATTTTACTTTCTTTAGTACTTGTAGTTCCTGGGTATTGATATTCCTAAGATCAACAAGACCCTGGAGTCATACACTGTATATCTACAAGTATGAGAAACGAAGAGGAAACATTGTTCTCGGTAAAATCAGGGGTAAAACTCGTACTAATTGTATAATCAAAGCAACGAATGGAATGATGATCAACGGTGATTCTGATCTTGACAACAATGATCATGCAAATTTATAGCGGTAAGAATACCAATTAGTATTTGGTCAATGATAATTATCTAAAAGACAAGATGGCCCAGGATATCGTTCTAATCATTTAAGCTTCAATTCCGGTTGAGTGGGTGAGATTAACGAACTAACAAGGTAAGATTGCTCAAGAAATCACTTCCCAAACATGATGTTATGAAAAGAAGTGCTTCATTAGAAGTATGTGTGATTTAAAGGTAGGAGGAGGGGGGTATATCTATGGATAGCCCTGAAGAATGCAGCGTTTACCGAATGTGTACAGTGATGCGATGGTACGTGGGGATGAAGAGAGTATCAGTTAAGTGAATTGACTATATCTATATATTTGAATTGATAGAAATTAATAAGAGGTATAAAGCCTTATAGGTGAATCTAAAATCTGGATCATTGGGACTAGCTTTAAAGATCATAAGAATGAGATCCATGGATATAAATATCATTTCCAATGAGGAAATCTCTTCGGGATGGTGTTGTGATTTATCCCTAGCAACAATCCACATGCGGCGGCCATCTTTCAAGTACGTAGATTGTAAAGGGTATGAGGAAAGAGAGATGTGGGAATGTCTCTATTTAGAGAAAATAGAGAGCTGTGAATGATGTAAATGGGAAATATATAGTTTTGGCAACGGTAGAAATATAGTACAATAGCGGCAAGAATTTCAATTTGCTTGATTATAGGTAGCTGTAGTATGTTTACTCCATTGGACGTGTAATTTATTTCAATCATACCTAGGTATTCTAAAATCAAGCCAGTTTAGACCATTTTCCTCCTATGCCTCAATACAAACATTCATTGCATTGCTAATTCTAATGTATAGGGATAGTGTTATATAGTATAAAAGTAATATAAGAATATTAGGAGTTAATATAGAATTTATAAATGCTATATTAAAAGAAGCTAAGATTATTTATAACGTTAATAAAGTTATTAACTTTCGTATATTAAATAGAACGATAGATATTATATATTAAATATAGAATTATATAGATTTAATAAATAGATTAACGTATTATAAGTCTCTTTTCTATTTTATATTATTAAAAAATGCTTTTTTATAATATAACTCTTTTATAAGAATTATATATCTTTATATAAAAGAGTTATACTTTTATATAAAAAATTATATCTTTATTAAGAGAAGTTATATTCTTATATAAAAGAATTATATCTTATAGAAAAGAGTTGTATTTTTATATAAAAGAACTATATCTTTATATAAAAAAGTTACTATTAGAAGGTAACTTTTCTAATAAGATCACCTAATATTCTAGCTAGTACTTAAATGAAAAAGGATCTTTAATTCTTTCTTTTTCTCTTTATTGTGACGAATATCACGTGCCTAAGGCACGTGATATCTCATCACGCTAAGCGATACTGTACATATAAGAGATCTCTAGGTTCCCTAGAGATCTCTTCCCTCCTTAGCTTTCTTATTCTAGTTAACTGACCTCTATTGATTCGCTCTAGTATGTGATCGTGACATTTATAAATAATTATATTATTTTTAATTAACCCCTTTATTTTGTGACGAATATCACGTGCCTAAGGCACGTGATATCTCATCACGCTAAGCGATACTATACATATAAGAGATCTCTAAGTCCCTTAAAGATCTCTTCCCTCTTTAGCTTTCTTATTCTAGTTAATTGACCTTTATTGATTCGCTTTAGTATGTGATCGTAATACTATTCCCTATTCTTCGTTATAGTTAGATCTTTATATAAAAGATTTATATTATTATTATATTATAATAGTTAAAATATATAGCGTAGTAAGGCTAATCTTTATTAATACTACCTGAGTTATTTACTTATATAGCCCCCCCTAAATAAAGGGTAAAAAAAATAGTATAACTTATAATCTTTTATTTTACTAGCGATAACGACGTATAGGCCAATCGAAGAATATTCTAGTAGATTCTATTGGTCAAAATACCTTTGAATTATTTATATAATACCAATGAGTATACCCGTGGACCTATATTTTTACCCTTTATTCAGAGGAGGGGACTTATAGATTATATTATAGTATTTTATCTTTGCTGAAACGTTAGCTATGTCGGCTACGTTCTCACTAACACGTCGGCGATGTCGGTTATATCGCCGTTGTTCCTACTATAGAACTAAAGACCGTTATAATTATATAAAAGGTTTATATCATTATCTAAAAGATTTATATAATTATCCTATTATATAATAATAGAAACATAAAATATAGTAAAGCTGATTCTTATTAAAGCTATCTAAACGGTCTACTTATAAGCTATACTGCTCTACCTCGCTCCTATCGATACGTCGTCGTCGCCCCTTCTATAACGACCGTTAATATAGTTTATATTATTGTATGAAAGATTTCTATAATTATATAAAATAGATATATATTTATATAAAAGAATTATTTAATTATATAAAAGAGTTATATAACGATTAGAGAATTTTAATATAATTATTTTAATAATAATAATAATATTCGTAATGTTATTAGTAATACTAGTAATATCAAATAAATAGAGATAATAGAATATTATATAAATAAGGAAATATAGTAATTATAATAAGAATGAGCTTTATTATAATATATGCGAGTATTTCTATACCTTATAATTAGTAGCAAATTCTTATTTTACTCGATTACAAAGTACCTAGGTAAGCTTTTCAATAAGATTAACGAAAAGAAAGTGATTGATATCAAAAGCTACTTTCGTAAATCACCAGCCTTCAACGGCGCCAGGGACCTCCAGGGTATCTTTCTTTTGCGCTACATACAACGAATTTCATGAATTCAAGAATAATTTTGAGAGCTCAATAATTGCAAGCGTTTCTCGAGACTAATCATCAACTTTGCAAACATATTCCATCGAAAGTGCAACGGTAACGACAATGGAATTATAGACGGTGGCGCTCAGTACCGAGTTTGACAACGTCAATGAATAGACAACGAAAACATACACACACAATTAATAACGGCGAAAACGTACCGCCTCACAAGAAACACCTTTCCAGTAATCGAGGACCCATTATGAAGAAATCAGGAAGCAAGTATTAATAGTCACATAACGATCATATCACTTTGCACTCCGATCCTTTGACCTCGGAGCTAGCTTCTAGATAGCATTATCCGAGGGCGGAATCCGTTGAGGATTGGCGCTTCTATTTACACCCAACATGATCAACTATGCCACCGGCGAGCGAGCGCGTAACTGTGAATAGATACTAGTGAATAAGTGGCTCCGCGCTCAAATTTCTAGCTGTGGACTTCGCTGAAGATTTCTTTGTATCAATCATGATCACGAGGGAATGGAGGAGAAGGAGGAAAGGTTCAGCGTACGAAGCGGAAGAAGAGGAGAACTAGGTTGATGATGCGAAGGAAAGTCAGACGTAGCGGTACCCGAGGACAAAAAGAGAAGAAACAAGCGGAGCTTCGGAATTTTTGACGGCAGATACATTATCGAAGCTAGGCACCGGGTGATAGGACAACAGAATTGAACAGCGACAGACAACCCATACATTTATACACCAAGGCACAATTACCACCCAGTACTCCCATCATTCCACTACCCCTTCCTCTCCCTCCGTTACTACGCTCGTCTCTTGTAGCCTCCGCAATCGATCCCCCAACACCCACGCAAGCCCCACATATACTTCCCAGCTCCCAACAATTTTCTGCCCTCCCCTAAGACCCTGCTCGCACCCCTCCCATTCCTCTGACACAGATTTCCCACGCCCATAACTAGGGCTTTCATGCGTTGTCCCCGCTTGACAAAAAGCTGAACGAGTTCGTCGTCGGCCGGTCGATCGAGTTGCATTGAACGAGGGTAGAAGTCGTTGAATTGTTCTTCTGCTTCATCATCATCGTCATCACCATCATCATCATCACCACCACCACCACCACCCTCTCTCTCCTCATTCCTCCTCCCTCTACTCATATCATCTCCTCGACTTCCATTCCCATCCGCATCCGCACCCCCAGCACGCAAGGCCCCACGCACAGCAAACAAGCCATAAGCCCACAACACCAACGTAGCCAAATAAACCGCGCGCGCTTCATAAAACGCATCAACGCTAAAGCGCCTCACATGCCAAAAAACAGAGCTCCCGCATGAATAACCGCCAAACGGGCTTTATGTTGATCTTCCACCGCCCACCTCTTGATGCATGTGCTCAGTTCCCCCATCTCCCTCTCTGCATCCCCCTCGATTGCTCTCGGGTGATTGGAAGCCGACGTGGAATTTGAGTGCGCGGAAAGATATTGTGCGAATTTATCGATTTGTGCAAAGGGCGTGAGGAGTACACACCCTCGCTAAATGTAAGTGCAGGACCGTGGGATGCTCCATGCCGCTCGCGGCTCCGATCACGCTGTTCGCGTGCCAGTGTAGGATGTCCAAGCAATCGCATGCTGAGTTGCGCCAGTTGGTATATGTCTGTAGGCCGGGAGCCAGATGGAAGAAGTGGTGGAGAGGTGGTGGAGAGTTTGTTGTTGGGCGGTGGGCGTCCATTGCGTGAGGGGTTGTTTGAGATAGCTTTCTACTTCCCAGGTGCGACGGAAGAGACCGTGGATGAGGAGGATGCGGGAGAATTCGCCCATGGATGATTGAAGTCTCTTTTCCGTGTACATCCTTTGGAGGGCGTGGTGGAGGGTGGGGCTTGCTGTGAGGTCGTTAGATTACATCTTGTGATTCGTTGTGGGAGATTGATGATGGAAAGGATACGTACTTGAAGAACAACTCAAAAGTTGTTTCCAATCAATTGCGGATTCTGCTTCCCAAAGAACTTCTTGACATGGTAAGAGTACCGAGCCATCATCTAATGATAAACTAGGACGAATTCGGAAGTGAAAATACCACATACAGTCCAGCAGCTATAAAACTGTTAGCATCTCATCGAGATGAGGATCAAGATACATACCCATATACAATATCCAGTTCTTCGTATACTTTCAGCATCATACCACTCTTTCCACTCTACTTTAGCCTGATCCGTCTCACTAGAATTCGAACCGGTCGTGCCAAGACTCGAAATATCATTTGAAGCTTTCCATTCATAACAACAGAAATCAACAAGATCCCTATGATATGATTTTGCAGCCTGTGATAACTCATCACAACCACAATACATCATACCCACACAATTTAAAAGTTTGATCTGAACCGTAACCACCTCACTACAGCCGGAATCCCCTTTGATCCCTGTGGAGGTGATTGCCCGTCGAAGAAATTCATGCATAGGTTTGCATAATTACCATTTCGATGATAATGACTTCCTACCGCCGCCATGGCTAGAAGAAAAAGCCAATGAGAAGTCGATGTATCGAATGATGGTAGATGAATAAATGGTAACGTCTGATGAAACGAATCGATATAGTGAGCTATGAAGCGACTCAACAGATGTAGAGAAGGGAATCGTGTATGATGGAATGGAGCGAAAAAGGGCGAATTTTCGACGCATGTTTTTTTGAATAAATCTAGGATGATGTTGTAGATCTCTTGTGGTATCTGTTTACAATCCGAGTAATAATGGCTATCATCGTCATTTGCTGGGAAAGCAAGCCCCCCTTCCCCATCATCGATTGTAGGATGAGATATCAATGGACATGAATGAGTTTCCGATGGAGTTTTTCGAACATGAGGTAATCTCGAACCATGTCCATCAACATAATAACGACCAGTACTCTGAGTTTTATGAGAACCTGGAGTTGTTGGAGCCCCTTCGCTAGACAAGGTTGGCCTGGGTGAATTATCCATCTGTATCCGACCTTGTCTCTGTGAAGACGGTGTAAAGATTGTTGCATTGTTTATTGAATATGGAAGATTTTGCGGAATAGAATCTGCTGCTATATCAAGAGGAGACGGGCATTTATATCTGTGTCACCAATGATTCTCATTGAACTCATATCTCATTGTCCATGAGATAGCCAATCCATGTAAACCATGGCATAGATATCCGGAACATGTATTGACTATGAAGCTAGCACTTTCCTGTAAACCATCGAGAGGCTAGTATCCGGAACATGTAATTGACTAGAAGCTTGAGCTATTCATAAAAGAATTGGTAGCTTCACCAAGATTTGTCAATGAATGAAGTGGTAATATGGACGATGGGGTTGATTGATGATCGTAAGACATGACTGAATTCCTGCGGGCAGACGTGTGGTCGCTCGTCTGGTTTTTGGAGATGTAAACTGATCAAATCGTTGATGAGCATCAGGAACCAGATTCTGAATGGTCATCTGTTGACCAGTACCATCTATATTCTCCAGCCCAAACCCCTGATGATATTGACCGATTGAAGACCTTGGATTGATTTGCGGTTGGGTAATTGGCGAGATAATTTTTGGCCACAAACTTTGAGATTGAGGACTCGTGCTACGTTCCCCAGCTTGATCGTTCACAATCCCAGCCATCTCATATGAAGAGTCATTGGCAACCCCAAAAGATTCCTTACATCTCGCGCTGCTGGTTGCGGTATTTGAATGAGCAACGCACTCGATCGATCTTTTCACGCACCCCTCACAAGGATTCCCACCACTACATTTCCTCCTTGCAATAGCACAAGCAGAGCAAGCTCTAGCTCCTCTTCCCAGAGAGCTTCGTTTTGGTCTCTTATGAACCAATTCATGCCGACGTAAAGCATCACTGTGAATATTATTAACAATATGAACCCTCTGCCTTTCCCTCTTCCAAAAATGGTGTAAAGGTACCACACCACCTCCTCGTCGCCCTGTACAGAAATTACAACTCACATCCTATAGAACCTCTTCCCACACCTCCCATCTTCACACCTCAACCAACCCTCTCTCGAATGACTCCTTTCATGCCTAGTCAAATGTTCCACTCTCCCGAAAGTCTGTCCACAAACCATACATTTGAATCTCCCAGCCTTGACCGTGCCTTTTGGAGCTACCCCTTTGGAATGGAAATCTCGTCGTTCATCATTATTGTCATGTGGATATGAATCTATTTGATGGTTAAGACGATGAGATGATGATATCAAGGGTGCGGGATAACAAGAAGGGTAGTGTATAATGTACATGGACATGTATACAATAGAAGTAGCAGTATACCACAGAACAGAACAAGACCAATACTCACGACATTGTTCCTCTTCCTGTTCCCGTTCCTGTGTGACCCTATCCCCAGCGCCACCCGACCGATCATCCCCATCTCCAAGTCCACCCTCCAACTGGGAATCCATCCGCTCCCTATACATCTCATCCATAAAATTGCCTCTCATTCCATCCAAATCCAAACCAACCCACCACCCGCTCACAGCGTTAACTCACCAGCGTACCGCCCCCCGAATTACAAACAGCAACAAGATCCTTCCCCTCCCCCAACCCGTACCGCAACTACAAGCCGCAAACAGTTACAAACAAACTTCCTCCACACAGATAATGCCCACGTATATAAAAATCCAAATCCCAGATCCAGGTCCGTCTTCCATTAAAGTTAGGTAACCTCCTTCCTCACGCAACCAAGGTGCTTCAATTCATCACATCACATCACACCACACCACACCACCCCAGCCACCCACCCCTCACAAAACCCCAGGTTTACTTACGTACATATGTAACCTTTACATGCGGAGGTTTGATGGGGTAAATATTATAAATATTAATTCGCCCCATATACCTCTATAAGCTTCGAATAAAAGATTTTAATTGGTTGATTTTGGTTGTTTTTATTCTACGTAACCTTACTTGGTTAGACGAGTTTTTAAAGAGGCATAGGCGAATAACCTTATAAACTTATAATTATTTAACGAAATCGTAATATAATTTTATATAATTTATAGCTATTATGGATTTAGTATTTTAATATTAGCTATAAAACTTTATATAATAAATGTTAATATTAAATAAATAACGACGTAATAGAATTTATAAATATTAAAAAATCTAAAATATTAAGATTTATCTTAATATTATATAACTTAATGAAAATTATAATTAAACTTATAAATTATATAAAATTATATAAAATAAAAATAAAGACTAAATTCTATATATTATAATTTAAAGTTTAAGTATATCTATTAATTTATAAGAAATATATATAAATAAAGAGAAGGAATACTAAAATATAATTTTTTTCAAAAGAGATTAATTATAATAATCGTAATATAATCAATACAAAAAAAAGTCGGCCTTAGAGTTAATACCTTTAATATATTAGTAAAAGCAATATAACTAGCATTATTAATATTATTAATAAGAGTAAATAGTATAGTTTTAACTATAAGTAGATAGTATTAAATAGTTTAATAAGGATTAGCTTTTGTTATAATATACGTTTCCTATTATTAATCTTTATTTTTATTAAATTCTTATTAAAGAGATATATAATTCCTTTTTCTAAAAATAATAAAATAATATCTATTATTATTAGAAAGATATTATTATTACTATAGTAAAAAGAATATATAAATTCTATAGGTATTATTTATTACGACTAATTATAAGGCATTTTTATTATTATATTAATCTTGATTATTCTATAAAGAATAAAGAAATAAGAATTTAGTAATCTCTATAATAATTATATTTATTGATAAATTAAAAACTCTAAAGAGGTTTTATATAATATATAGTTTAAAAATATTAAAAACAAATTTTTTATAATATTCTTACTTATATTAAAATATAGAAAATATCTATAAAGATATTTAAAATTATTTAAATATTTATAAATTATAAAGAAAGAAAAAAAAAAGAATACTTTTATATAATATATATTATAATATATTTTATATAAACGATTACTTTTTTTATAATATATAAAATACTTTTAGTTATACTATAAGAAGTAATAATCTTTAAAACGATAGAAAATATAAGTATATAAATAATAATAAGTATTTTATATTTATTTATAATATATATATTTTATATATTATTAGTATTTTAAATATATTTTAAGATTAACTATATAATATTTAATTTTTCTCTTAATATTAAAATATATTAATAGAATATATAAATAAAAGAAGTATATATAATAAACGAATAATATATAACTTTTAATATAAAAGTATAAAGTGCTTTATATATTTAAGATTTATATTAAAGAATTAGAATAAACCTTTAGTTTATTCCCTACTTTTAATATAATAGGATTATATAATTACTTTTGCGTAATGAATAATATAGAAAAGAGAATAATATAAATACGAATATAATACGAAAAATAATAATATAAAGTTTCGAATTAATATTAATAAAAATAAATAATTATATTACAAAGTATATTAAAAAGTATATCAAAAAGTATATTAAATAAAAAGATTAATAAAAAATAATATAATGATTAAGTCGCTTACCCTACTTTTCGCCACCCCCTTTATTTAATTAGCATTTTATATTAAAAACGGCTATTTTAACGTATTAATAACTTTATTAAAAATAAAAATATATTTTTTAAACTTTATTTAAAACTTTTATATATAATTATTAATAGATTTTGAAAATCTTAAATTTTTACGATTTTTTTATAAAAAGTAATAAAAAATTATAGAAAATCAAAATTTTTGGTTTTGGATTTGTATAGAAATTATATACAAAATCAAAACTTTAAACAAATATTTATAATTTCTAAACAAAATAATCAAAAATAATCTATAAAATTTTTATAAGATTTATTTAATAATATATAGTAAATAAGTTATTTAAAATATATATAATAATTTATAACTATTAAGTAAATTGAAATTTTAAATTTTTTATTTAAAATTTTATCGTTTAAAATCTAAAAATACGTATTAAACATTTATTATAAATAATAATATATTATTAAAATAACATATTCAATTAAAATTAGTTTTAAGATTCTTTAAATTTTTTTTAGATTATTTTAGCTATTTTTTATTAAATAAATATAACTTTTTTTAAAGATTTTGATTTTGTATAGGATTTATATATAAATCTAAAATTAGAATTTTAATTTTCTATAATCTTTTATAACTTTTTACAAAAAAATCGTAAAAATTCAAGATTTTCAGAATTTATTAATAATTATATATCGAAGCTTTAATTAAAATTTAAAAAATATATATTCATTTTTTGTAAAATTATTAATACGTTAAAATGATCGTTTTTAATATGAAATGCTAGCCAAATGAGGGGGGTGGCGAGAAGTAGGGTAGGCGACTTAAGAATATTAAAAGTATTTCAAATAATAAGTCTTTAGATATTAATATATAATTAATTTTATATATATAGACATATATATAGATATACATATACATACATACATACATACATACATATACATACACACATACACACATATATATATACACATATACACATATACACATACATACACACACACATACATACGCATATATACACACATACACACACATACACATACATACATACACACATACACATACACACACACACACATACAAAAGACATACAAAATTCAAAAGGTATATCATAATCTCAAGGTTGGGATATATGATGTTGGATATAAATGTATGTATATATACTACGCAATCAAAGCGGTAGGTAGGTATATAAAACCAGACCCTCACCTCACCCTCCACCTCCTCCATTATACCACGCGTCCATCAACCTCCTAGCTCAATATGAATCTCGATATCGATGCCGACATCCTATACCCCCGAGGTACCCATCTGTTGCCCAGATCTCTTGCACTTGCCCATCTTGATACATACATGCAAGACCAGCTTTGTCATATGTGCCCAATTCTATCTCCATTGCCATTGCCATTGCCATTGCCATTCCATTTGCACAAGTACTTATACTTATACATCTCCATTTTCACAACCATATAACTCCATGCTAAACCACAAGATAGTATCTTCCAAAGTTCCTTCGCCAAAATGCTGCAAAGATATCATTCATCCATCACCTCCTTGTTATCGTAATATCGATCCGTCTTTTATACATTCCGTCAGCTCCGTGAAGATTCTGCTTCCAACCATCGTATATACACTAATCATACAGTTTCAAACCTCTCATTTATCCGAGATGGTTTCACCCAAATATCCCATATCGTCCAAGAAATCTGCCAAGGCACTTCTGCTTTTTTTCATACCCTCGGTGAATCTGGGATCGCGAGGATAGGTATCGTTACTGGTGCTTCGTGATATCGTAACCTTTCGAATGGTTTGTTCCGAAGCATATTCTTCATCGGGCAAACTATAACCAATGAACCTTCTCTTTTCTACCTCTGAAATCATTGGATTGTATGTAAAGGTATCTCCAGTTTCTTCAGTCAAGTCGCTTTCATCATATGAATCGAAGGTTGATGAGGTATCGCTGAAACCAAACTGACTGTCGGTTGGAGAGGTAACGGTTGAGATGGTGGAGACTGAAAAATGAGACCTTGGTAGGGTCAAAGAAAGGTTAGGAGGAAGAGGTGGTGAATGTGGAGATTTCAATGCATCCTCTGGTAGTTGTGGAAGTGGTTTGGAAGTATTGAAGACTGGTGAAGCCTGTCGGCGAGATGGCGCAGGAGACAATCGGGTAAAACTGTTCTCGTCTTTTGATTCCTTAAATTGTGTGGCAAAGTTGTCATCATCTTCTTCGGGGATTTCCTCGGGAATGCCCAGAGCGATGAGATTGTTGTGAATGGAATCGTACACTCTGATGGGAGATGGGGTTCGTGAAACTGGCTTGGAATGAAGTGGGCTAGGCTGATGGATAGTGCTTGAATGTGACGAATTGCTAGACCGTGTTGCAGCTTGGCCGGCATCAGACTCCGATGATCTTCTTGGAGTAAGCGATTCGATTGGCGATGAAGTTCTTGGTCGACGGCCCGAAAATAGCTTCGTTGCCCAACCAAGCTTTTTATCTTTTGCCAAGGAGCATTGTTTTTCCGACATCTCTGCATGCGATGATGACAATGAAGTAGATCTTGCAACGCCTGGCTTTAGTGGGGGAGCTCGAGGCGTCATGAATTTATCGGCAGGATTCAATGTTTTGGCTTCTGCCATGTTGATGGAATCCACGGAGCCGCTTCGAAGTCGTGGCGATGAGACCTCGACGGGGACCCAGAGAATATTGACTGGCTGACCTGGCATATAAGGGCAAGTAGTCGTAAAAGGGATGGCGGTGTCGTGTGCACTTCAATCCCATCATCAAGCTCATACTGTAAATCATTGTCAGCATCTTCATCGTGATGCTGGAACCATGAACATACGTAGTAATAATATGTTGAAGCCATCTTCAAACCACCAGTCCTCTTCATGGAATTGTTTCCCTCACCATCACAAATGATATCATCAAATGTGTGGCAGCCCGCCACTGCTCACGCGAACGTCTCAAATCTCGCTCCATTGGATATCGTTTTGTGAAATTATCCCAAGATCCAACAAGATGGACGGATTGTGTTCTAGGTGTTGCTTGACTAAAGATTGTCAAAATTAGTTATTATGATAAAATAGTTTTCTCCTGCTCATGGAGAGATGATCTCTTATATCCAAATGCAACCCACTGTCCACCGAGATCTCCATGGGATTCGTAGATGCCTATCACACATGGGGCAAAGCAGAAGCCACAAACTTTGACTAGAACTGCTTCCCGCATACCAAAGTTTTGACGAAACAACGATACGGTCATTGTGGATGCTTTGGCATAACAAACTTTATTGACCAAGCGCATGATGACAGTTCATCTACTGATCAATATTAAGGTTGATATAGACTGGGGAGAGAGCTAGGCACTTTGCCTCGAACTGAAACAGGACACCATCGCGAAGCCTTCAACGGTCGTTGAGCAGTCTGGATTTCAATGGTAAACTTTTCCATATCTCTCTTGACGCCGATGTAAGGATCAAAGCTATTGAGCTTTGGCGGCATTGAGAAACAAAGTTTCTCACCACCCAATGGTGTATCAAGGGTTAATCAATGCGCTTGTATAACACGTGACACGATATCGCATTTGAATTCAGGGAGGGACCGAAACTAATTTAGACTCACAACATGAAAGTAATTAGAGTGGTATCCATGGCTGCGGGAAGGTTGAAGAAGAACCAGGGTGTTCTAGGTGGAATTAGAGTTTTCGAGGAGGTCTTCAACTGCCCGAAGAGCGGTACATAGTTCGAGGATAGATTCGGCAAGGGGCCGTAAGAGGCTGGGTTTGAAAGTTTCTTTGATGCTAAATTAAGTCTGCAGTATCTTTTGAAGTATGAATCTTTCTTTGCCTAATGTGAGATCTTTGATGTATTTTTTAGGGGGGGGAGGGGGGCGTTTTGGTAACAAGAATTTCTCCTCCAATAGACTTCGATGCGAGCGTCTTCCAAGTTCCAACTGAGGAGCGGCGTTGACGAGAACGGGTTGGTGAATAGGTATTATCCGTGATCCAGGATGAAGGAGGTGCGGGTATGAGAACCGAGATATTTTTTGGGTTGATGTATGTATGTCGGGTATGTATGGGTTGGATGAGTTTGATGGAAGTAAATTTGAAGATGTTTTATAGTACAATAGCAATGTGGTTTAGTTCCTTTCGAAAGAGAAGGCGTATATAAAATGAAAGGTAGAAAGAAGAGAAAGAGGAGAGGACACTTGATGGAAAAGGTGCCCCGATTCGGAAATTGCTTGGAAAAGGTAGGAATTTAATGAAATGACGAGAATTTGGTATATACCAGGACTCCGTAAATTGAATTGATATATTAGTAACCTAATAACCTTCCTCTCAAGATAACACACAGGACAGAGTAGATGTAGATGTAGAGGTAGAGGTAGAGGTAGAGAGAGGTAGATGTAGATGTAGAAGTTTAGAAGAGGAGGGGAGGTTCAATTCATTCTCGAGTAACTATTCAAGCTGAGATAAAGAACCATACTAGTTGTAGTCGTAACCTCATCAGTTATGGAGTTTGAAGTTATGGGTTTATGGATACGACCTAGGATTGATGGTTAACGTGTAGGTGGATGCGCCGAGCTGGGTTGATGGAGGGGAGGGTCATATGGGAGACTGGGACAATGGACATGAATATGAATATGAATATGAATATGTACGGAGCATGTATATAAAGGTTAAATAGAGAGATTGTGTATCTACTGTACAGAGTAGATTGTAGATTGTAGATTGTATTCATGGATATCTTTTTCATGGAAGGGAGGGGATAATTTTGGGGACAATTTTGGAGATAGTTTCATATGATTTTTGACGAGTAGTATGAGTAATTAAGGATATCCATGGATAGATACCTAATAAGTCAATCAAGAATCCTTCGCGGAGAAAAGATGATGGATGAAGGGGAAGGGGAAGTTTTCTTTTTGATATACTACGTACTCGAGGAAATTAGTTCTATTCAATATTACATACAGCCAATATCACTTACAGCCAATATCACCTACAGCCAATATCATCTCCAGCCAATATCACTCCAGCCAATATCACCTCCAGCCAATATCTAACCTTACCAAAGAAACATGAGGAAATTTGAGTTGTATGTACAATACTTGTAGACATTCCTTGTACTTACCTACATATACTTACGGACCACGGTACGGTACATATATTAATCATACGTACAATACAGTAGAACTACAGACTGCACAGTACTGGGCTGCCAATCATGCATTAGTGGCGCAGATATCCTTTTCTAGAATTGAGGCTGGAAGGCGGGAAAGATGGAAAGCTGAGGATATCCATGTGTGAGGAGGTACTAGGGAGATGCGATGGATGCTGTACTTACTCAGGTAACCACCTGGGCAACCTTGTTATATAAAGTAGGAGCTGATAAGATGAATGAGAATAGAGCATCGATTGATAATGTGAGGTTATATATAATATACGTATAATATATATAGTAAGTATATATAATACGTATATGTATATAAATATATTTTTATCTTTTTATATATATTATATATATTTATATATATTTATATATATTTATTATATTTATATATATATTTATATATATTTATATATATTTATATATATATTTATATATATTTATTATATTTATATATTTATATATATATTTATATATATTTATATATATTTATATATATTTATATATATATATATATATATATATATATATATATATATATATATATTTATATATATTTATATATATTTATATATATTTATATATATTTATATATATTTTATATATTATATTTATATACATTTATATACATTTATATACATTTATATACATTTATATACATTTTATATACATTTATATACATTTATATACATTTATATACATTTATATACATTTATATATATTTATATATATTTATATACATTTATATATATTTATATACATTTATATACATTCTCTCTAAGATAAAAGCAATCTAAATGGGTTGTAATATCATTATAGATTGTATAAATACAACAGTCTCTCCTTCTCCATCTGGAATGTTAACTAACCAGGGACTCTCGAGAGGACGATATGGTAGGTCCACGGCCATCCAATCCACCAACTCTTGATGCTTTGTTTCTGGATCTCTGCTCTTCATCACCAACCAACATTTTTGTGCATGAATCTTCCCTTGACTAATCCATCTTTCTGGTGGATCATACATATATCTATCAACTTACTGTATCATTACAGGACAGGACAGGATGAGGGTTCCGATCTTTCCTTTCCACTCGGTGGTTTCATCATCGATCAATCTCGGCGATCATTTTGGCTTTTTATTCTTTTTCCTTTTTTTTCTTCCTTTTTTTCTTTTGGGTTTGAAACTACTACATAGTAAGTATCCATAGATACCTACGGAATATCTAGTCCATTACGGAGTATACACAGGACAAGACTGTATGAAGATTATGTGATGATTACTAATAGTGATAGCCACATGGATGTGATCCATGAACCGTGTGAGGATGATTGGATGCAGTACAGGTGAGTACTCTACTACAGTACTCTGTACTCAGTACTGTGCAGAATAAAGTTGCATAGCCCGGAGACGAGAGAGCTAAAATGGTGACTAACCCCTTTGGGCAATCTTTACATCAAAACGTTCAAACCAAAGTTTGGTAAATACTAAACAGTTTGCTTCGATTTGGTGTGGGTGCGTAAATTACTCAATCATATCGAGTTATCAGCCCGTGTCAATTTACCTCGGTCTGTGCCAAATGTACACTACCGTACCCCCTCCAGGTCCACGGGTCCACGGGTCCACGGGTCTACGGGTCTAGAGATCCACGGGTCGACGGGTCTCTCTTTAACCACCACGCCAGATTGGGATTGAAGGTAAGTAGGTACCCGTAGCTGGAGACGACTGTTGAGTGTTGACTGTGCAGTGTACAGGACTGCATGGCACAAAGAAGACTTTTTTATCTCAGGATTTCTCAATAACACTTTGGAAATCTTCCAATCCTTCCAATCTCACCATGCAATGATCCATACAGCACAGTATGTACGTACGTACGTATGTACGTATATACCTACTACGCTATCCGTCCTCCATTATCTATTTTGACAATTCCCATCATCAACAAGTCTAACTCCATGTGTTCGTCCCCTCCCCATACAGTCACCAAACGATGAGAAATACCGTGCAGAGTCAGGAGAAGAGACTCCAGAGAGAGATGATGACCACCCTCGACGAGGTATCATGGGACACCACTCTTCCGTTCACCCCTTGGTACCTGGACCTAAGACCTAGCACCTAGGTATATAAACATAAGCTTTTCAGCTTCGGGCAATATGTCCGAAGAGCTGATGTCCGCCCGTCATGTATGTACTTACAGTAGCTGCTTGCTAGCCGGATCATCAACGGGATCTGATCGGATTCAAATCGGGGTTTAATGGGAACCCGCTGGATTGTACATGTACATGCAGTACATACAGTATCTATCTACTTGGATGTTCCTGGTAGGAAATCTTCTCATTCTGGGTAAATTTGTAAGTTTGTATACTCTGTGTATTTTTGATTAGTAGGAAGATACTATACTATAGACTATACTATTATTAGTCGATAGTATATTATACCTAGATAGTTATATATCGAGTAGAATATAAGAATACAACCCTTTCGCTTAATAAGCGTTATACTAAACGGTCTAGAATATATAAATAGAATTATTAATATTTATAGTTTTAATAAGTATTAAGTTTTAATCTATTATTATAAATCTATTTAATAGTATATTATTAAAGTAAAACTAAGATTATAGTTATATTAATTATCTATTTATTATTAAAAGACGTAGATACTAGATTAAAGGACTTGAAGATTAATAGATTAAGAGATTTTCTTAAAATTAATTTCCTGATTCAAATTTGCTACTCGACCAATCAAACTGTATGATTCAAGGTTTTCATCCTCGCACGGACTACCCTGGCGTCGCTGTCCCGCCGTTTACTCCGGAGAGGATGGATACGAATGTTTTCATTAACCTTGGAATACTGCACTGCACTGTATGTATGTATGTATGTATGTATGTATGTCCACGGGTATGTATGTATGTATGTATGTATGTATGTATGTATGTACTGTCCGGTATCACTGACTGTGTAAATCATTACTGTACAGTACTGTACATTGCCTCCACTACCCGTGGACATCCCTATCAACCTCCGTGCAGTAGCAAAGCACGCAGTCCCATGGACATTCTCTGAAACACATGATCGAAAATCTCCATGCATGGCATGTGATTCGACGGAAAATTCTCATCTCCAGCCTTACCAACTTACCAATCAAACGGAACGTAATACAGTCCACGCTTGTACAATCAACCTGGCACTCTGATTACGGTGGTATTCACACCGGCCAAGGCGTCGCTCTTTGATATCCACTCAAATAATTAAACAACAACCTAGAGAGAGTACTTGTTACTTGTACAGACTCCAGAGTACATATCACATACATACATACATAGTACATACATATCCGTGGACATCCACTCGTGGACATCTATCTTGATTTTCACATCAACCTGACTTCATCAATGTTGACAAGAACAACAACAACGACGACGACGACGAATACCATCACCAACTCCTCTTTGCATCCATCCATCCATCCATCCATCCATCCTTCATCCACCTCCTATTCAATATCAACACACAAACTGCATAATATACATCCAAATGGCCAAGATGTTCCTTGTGGCTGAAACTTTCATGTCGTTCAACCATCATACTCTATGCTCAGCCATATCCTCGACGAAAACAATTTACTATGCATGGTAAGCTTACACTCTTTGATGAACCTTCCATTGAACGAACGATGAACAACAAAGTTTCGAACATCGTACGACGTACTCGTACTACTGACCACCAAATGCCCAAGACTCGGTATTCGTCCAGCCTTGCAACTGTGCTCGTCGGGATAACCCTCTTGCTCTAGGGTGAAGCATGATGTACCCCAGAAACACGGCAACTACACCATGCTGGGAACGGATGAGGAGCCAATCTGTGAAGTCTATTTTGGTCCAAAAGTTTGAATTTTGAGTTCTCTCCTTGGAACCATTTGGAAGTCTGTCATCAATGTTCGAAACGTGTACCAATGATTACAACGTCATTTTAGTCTGTGCTTCATGAACTAGTTTGAGTGTGAGTACGAGGAACTGACAGCTCTTAATGTCACCATCCCTCTTATCATACATCCCATGGAGTATTTTCTTCATATATTCACGTTGGACAAGCCTGTTATTTACGAGCATTGTGACGGTAAAGTGCCCTGACAATATTCCTTCCTCGTGTCTTCGTTCTCGTTTCACATATCCATATCACTTCGAATGAGAATTGATCTCCGGATTGATCTGGCCACCTCCTTTTCCACCCGCACTTGTCGTTTCACATTTATCTGATTTACAATAGAATGACGTCGGAAGATGCGAGCATGTTAATCAGATGATAACCAGTTTCATGTTGGGTGCTATTAAATGTCCGAGTCTGTGGTGTTCCCGCGCTGGGTTTCTGCTTGAACTCAATGTAGGCTCCTCAGCACTCAACGATATCTTTGATACTCAGAAGCCAAGCCTCTGCTGCACATAGCTTAGAACGTTCTTCCCGATCTTCGAAGAGTTCTACGAATTGAGTTTTTATCTTCCAAACCAGGATCCTCCATCGGTTTGAGCCCTCTGTCATCGGCCTGAACCACTCTCGAATCCTCTTGGCCCTCGTGTCGATCAGTTTGGTCCCATAATCCACCTGTTTAGATTCTTATGCGCTCTGTCGGGTAATATAAGTTGAAATGGGCAGATATCTGTTCTCGGGACCAGTAACATTTCCCCGGAGAAGATGACTTTACGTGTTGAGTGATACTGTGATCTTATCTAATCGCCGATTCATCTACCATGATCCATGAGTCTATAGGACAGTGAAGATGGCCTTTCTTCCCAACTCCCCGAGAGAAAATGAGGCCACGAAACCAAAGCAAAATAAAATAAAAATATCTCACCATGCCGAAGTCTCGTTTGCACTACCGATCCAAAGTTTCAACTTGAATTGGGATCTTTAGACTTTGTAATGCCATCTCAATCCTCGCAAACGTTGCTCAACTTCCTCTTCACCATCTTCTTCACAGACCTTCTCAACCTCCCATCATTCATGCATCTGATTTCTCACCTCTTCCCCCAAACCTCCCATTGGTCGCATCGGCCGTCTCAATTCGCGAAAATTTCCTGGACCAGGTCTGCCTTTCACGCAAGAGCCTTCCCCGAGGAGCCTAACCCTCCCATCGAACATTCGATGTTCTACGTCGAAAGTAGTGCCGTGGGTAACCTCAGCCAATCTTCATGAAGCAGCTAGTAACTCCCATTCCCGGATCCCCCGGCACCTCTTCTCGTTTCAGTCGAGCAAAGGTAACCCCCCCTTCCCCACGCTAGATCCAAACACGCGAGCCTCGGAAACGGGAACTCCTCCTCCTCCTGCTGCTCCTCGACGCCCCACGCACCCATGGCCAGGAACCAACCGCCTAGACAAGTAAAGCATGGCATTCCTCACGTCACCAGCTGCCGAGCCGACGACGCATGAACGCTCTCAAGCTGAGAAGGCCCTTTTTGAAAACACTGATGGATGAGCTAGATGTGAGATGTGAGATGTGAAACGTCGACCAAGGGGGGGGGGGGGGGGGGAGCACACCCCGCAGTTCTCGAATCGGCTTGTCGCCTCTTTCGCTTTGCGGCTAGGCTGAGGATCATGCTTGGTACTCGGAAGACTATGGCTTGTGGGTTGGAGCTCTTCTTCTTGAATCGTGGGCAGGGAGAGATACGGAGCAGGAGCATTCCGGGGTGAGAGTTCGTCGCTGGCTTATCGATGGTTGCTATTGTGGGATTGGGTTGGATTTTGTGTGGTCTGTCTGTCTGTACATCCGAACCCAAGAACCAAACTGAGCCTTTCCACGCAGACTTGAAAGGGAAGAAGCGCACTCGGCTTTCATATCGAATGGCCAAGGGCGAGTCATGGTTCTGCAGAAGATGACTCGGGACCTGGGACATCGCGTACGCGGGCTTTCGGTACGAGAGCGGCTGCTCGGTGGGAGCGTTTCGTTGCTTGTCTATCGAGTGAATGACGGGGGTGAGGGGACGTAGCCTTTATCCCCATCCATGGATTTTTGAACCCCCCCTTTCTTCTTCACTTGAGATATGCGATGTCTAAACCTCGCTTTCGTATAAAAATATCATTCGTTCATCTCACGGAGAACATCTTGCTTGGTATGATTGGGTGGAAATCCGTCGTCGCTAAACACGTGGCTATTTCCCTGTGATGTTGAGGAGGTAGAGGAGCTGTGTGTGTATGTGTGTGTGTGTGTGAGTGTGAGAGAGAGAGAGATACTTGAAGGATATCATCTCCTTCTAGAGGTAGGATGTATGATAGGGATGGATATCTACTTATTGTGACCACCATCACCACCCCTGTCGCCATTGTTTCCGTTGTTATTATTGCGCACCCCCACCGCAAACCAACCCATCGACATCCCCACACTTCATCCGCCACCATGTAGGAGGAAAAATCTCCCGGCACACCCCCCTCACACACAACAGCAACACACCGCGCACCACGCACCACGCAGCGTGCGAAAATCGACCCGCATGGCTGATGGACAGCTCGCCGCGTACTCCCACGCTGCCATCCTCCCCATCCACCCCTATCCCATGCGCCCCGCATCCAAAAGCGAGCCCCCAGCCTTCCCGCCCGTGGCAGCCGCGCGACGCATCCGCCCGCTCCTCCTCAAGTGCGCGAAGGGGCTCCGGCGCGACCCCGCGCAATGCTGATCGTGGTCCCGCGTCGACGGTTCGGGGTCCATGGGTTCGGCGTGGGATCCATGTCGTTTTGGGCATGGCGTGGTCTTGTCGCGGGTGGCGTGCGGGGCGGGGGAGGAGGGTTGGAGGATGTGGATTCTGCGCGGGGAGGGCTGCGCTCTGTTTGGGCGCGCGGCTTGAGTGCTCTTGTGTCTTTCATTTGTTGGAGACTGGTTGATATTCGTGTATATATGTGTGTGTGTGCTGTTGATTCATCAGTTTTTCACCGTCTTCCTCACATGATCCCGTGTTTTGTTGTTTGTTTGTTTGGGCTTAAAAATAAAACCCGATCATGATCAACCTGGAGTCTGTGTTGTTCTCTCTTCTTCGGCTGGTCCTCGTAGCGTTGTGTGTGATGGATTGGTTGGGATTTTCCCGTGATTGTCCGGATTCCTCCTTGGTGATTGGGAGGTTGATATCCACCGCACAGCTAGCCGACTTTGAGAGAAGGTTCGCGCGCTCTTCTCTCACCCTGGGGGCGGATACGTGTCGACTGATTGGGAAGTCTGGGCTTATGTGGTTGGCGAGTGGGAGATGTGTGGATCCGATGCATCATCATCTTGCGGCGTTGGATGGATGGCGCTGGCTGGGTAGGATTTTGGAGCCTTTGTCTTTTTACTTGGGTATCCAATATGGTTTCTTGACTCTGTTCTTCCTCTGAAGCTCAGATGCTGCACAGAGGAGTCTTTTCCCTTGCGCGGTCTCCTTTTTGTGAATGCAAATGTGTGACTGGCTGGTCTTATCGGGTGACTGTGAAGGGGTATGCGTCGGAGCTTGGGCAATAGCCTTTTGATTGTCGCCGATGTGACGCTTTTTGTTACCGTCGATCGATCGTCAACGTGGGATTTAGCCGTCAAATATCTCATTCTTAACATAACTTGATGATGATGATGATGATGGGATATCGTGCCATATACGCCCATGTTATCACAGTTACTCCTATTGACCACTATCATTGACCATTATCATCAACCCTTAACAACAACACAACCCACCCCTTCCAAACCCAATCCACGCGCTTCCCACCACCCCCCAACATAAAAGCCATCCATCTTCACACTGCCCGGCCGAAGCGGACCCAGATATCCCATGCTCACGCTGACCGACGACTGTGCGAACTTCCTTCGCCGCACTGGCTCGACGGGAACATGCAGCCGGGGGAAAGCAGACGATGGGCCCAGCGGGGAAAAGCAGGACAGCGGTGGACAGATGGAAAGTCATAGTGAGCATCACCGTCCAGGACGGCGACATCCCCGCGAGAAACATCGCGCGGGTCCCGAGCCAACGCCGCAGGATACCCGCAGGTCGCAAACCACGAGGGATAGCGGAGGGAACACGGGAGCCCTCTTCACGTGTGCAGGATGCCAGGGGGGGGAGGGGGGGAATCCATGTGGCGTGACGAATTGCTCGCTAACCACTGTTGTTGATGGTTCTCGCATATAGGCACGAATGGGCAGGGGGCGAGTGTCAGGATTGAGGCATGGTATGCTGGGTATGGCGAAGTTGGAAGCAGAAGGGTCGAGCGTCTGGGTTATCCAGGGGCCTGGAACGATTTAGAGCGCTAGCCTCGATTCACACTTTGGAATAAGGTGATGCGTTGAGTTTATTCACGGTGTTGAAGTCGCTGGGAAGATTAGGGTCATGTGGAAATAACGAATCTGTTTAGAAGAGCATTGAACCGATTTGATATATTGGATTTGATTGAACTATTGATGCTGTTTGGAACAATAGAATTCCTCCACCCCTGGCCATGGCCTAGTATATATATTGATATTGAAAACTTTGATAAATAATCGACCATTGAATTTTAATTACAATATAGACAGTCATGCTATAGCCTTTCGTAAAGCCGATGCAGGATATTAACAGTGACATCTCCTAGTGTTTTAGAAAACATGTACATCTAGGAGCACAGCATAAGAGATGAGAGTGTATTACTATTAACTATCATACCTCCCCAGGCGTTGTAGGCCGACTCTTAAAAAGTTTTCCAATGCCAAAGCGGCGTTTCTGAGGCTGTTGATGATACGGAGCCAACGGGTATGCCACTGTGGGTGTAGGGTAATTGCCCCCACTGTATCCTAATGGATCTAATGGTCTTGCCACTCTGTGTTCTCGAATTTCACCACTGAACATAAAAAGTTAGAGACTATGATCTTTGGAGGAGTTCGAAAAGGCTTAGGGTTCAATATTCGTGAGGAGTAGAGAATGTAGTGAGTATACTGACAGTTTAGTGCTATCTGATGCAAACGAGAAACCTGACTTTCTATTTTCTGCTGCTGTTCTGGGTACTGACTCTCGTTTTTCTTCTACGTCAATAGAATGCGGGGCCGTTGGCTTATCTCTCCTTGGTGGTTTAGCACTAGCAGTTTTCCGAATTTGAGCTTTATATTTTGAAATATCTTTCTTGCTTGATTTTGGTCGTATCCAACCATCTTTCGTAGCTGGTCCAAGAGCAGTTATTGTGGTCGAGATGGTTGTGGTCGAGCCCTGATTTCGTTTTCTTCGATCACGTTTCGTCCGAGTCGGATCATCTCGGGATACTGACGACGAAGAAGACTCTGATAGTCGTTGAGTAAGATCATCGAGTGTATTAATCACCTCTGCACGTGATTCGTTGGATAGTTTTATGAGTGCTTCTTGATCCGAGAGCTTGAGTTTACCCCGAGAGAACGATGCTACTGCAGCGGCGAAAGCAATATTCAATCGTGATAATATGGTAGATAGTGATGAGCGTGATTTTGCTGTGCGAAATGAGAATTTGTAGCTTGAAAAAATGAGGATCATGGTTCATACCGTCGCCTACAGAAAATTTGGGACCAGCCTTCGCAGAATCTTCTCTATATGCCTCTCGGATATCTGATCTGGATCGTCTGAACGACCTGATGAGCTTAGTTTCCTCGTCATGATTGGTATCAAGCGATCCACTGCTTTTACCATGTCTTTTGCGACGGGCTCTGAGTAGTTTTATGCCGCTGGTAAACGTACTTAGTAGAGTTGATACCAACTCATCCAGTTCACCCATCGTAGATAAAGGCAAACAAATGTGTTTGAGAAAGTAAATAAATATGAGAAATAGAGACACTTGACCCTCAATAGTTCAAAGCAATGATTAGGAAGAGAACATAGGTACTCATTAAAGAAGTTATACACTGGTTTTACCGCCCATGATCTCTCTACCCCGCTTTATCAGCAACAGCCAATAGGATGATATAGATGCATCTTCAAGTTTGGTAAGGTCAACATAGACATGACGCGTATATGAAGATAGCTTTTTGGGTATGTATACACAGCTTGAGTCATTGAACTTTTAGATCCAATCTAGGAATTCGAGGCTCCTTCAGGGAGTCTCTTACCGTGATCATTTGGAGGTGGGACCATAATCACGTGAAATATATGGCGCATCTGGCTTAGCGGACAAGCGCTAGTCCCAAAATCGCCTGTATACAGTACATTACATAATCTTCAGGGTCATTGCCTCGATGAAGGAATGCCCCGAAGGAATTCCTATATCCTTGAGCAGTGGTGTACGAAAACACCCTCTAGCGTAGAATTGATGTAGATCATAAATAAATAAAAATCCTTTTCAATTTAGTCAATTCATAAGTCTTGAAGGATCAAGATTGTTTCATGACCTCGAGAGAATATTGAGTATCGCGATTCCCCCAAACATCAAGATAGCGCTCATCGGAGGGTTAAACATCCTAATATCGTTTTGATCTTCGAAAATCAGACACTGTAGATTCGACTCAAGCCAAGAGGTGATAGCATCAATGCCATGGCACGTGATACAACAGCGTGAATGGAGTCGTGAGTTATTAGAACCTAAACTCTGAGGCATGTTAATGTTTAGTGCCAAATAAATTGACGTCAATCTCTAGACAAGTAAAGGGGAAAGGATGAAACTGTGAGTCACGTGGAGTGAGCTATCATATGAGACCGAAATGTCTCAGAAAGTTCTGGACACAAGCCCTCCGAACAAGGGACGTGGGGGTACCTTATCAGGATGAATTTGTTGAACCTAGATATTGCGACCAACGAACCTACCGATGCAAAGCAGTGTGCCAGGAAAATATCTCATCACATACTTTTTCTAAGGAAACACTCCAATCGAAAGCTGCCTAACGCTTGTGAATTATTGAACAGTATGGTGTGCGAGAGATGAGACGGAGACTCGCGGAATTGCTATCTCTTGCGGGATTTATCGGTGCCACCCAAAATAACATTCGATATCGGAGAGACGATGGACTGGCTATGAGCCGCAGACCCCACGTTTCCCCTGCAGCGTTGCACAAGTCATGATTCGATTTGCTATATATTGATAGATCGATGATTTCAGTGAATATTCAGGGTATAGAATAACTTGGCGTTGTTCCCCCTTCAGTGTCTTATCCACACGCGTCAGATCGGTCACAATGTGACAAAATGTCAGGGTTTCGAAGTGACTACTTCGGCATCGATACGCTTGCAAAGCCCGGTCACCTCTGCCAAAATTACACGACAGCTGTCGCGTAGTTGATAAGAGACCCTCCATGACAATATATGTGGTATAGCTCTCATGTAATAACTTCCTATGGTGCCTATTTGGTTGTGGAGGTAGAAGGAAAAATAAGAAAACATATAGACTGTCAAAGACTTAGAGCACGGCAAAAAAGCTTTGCGGGATGAATCTCTTGACCGTTGTGCTTAAGTGCAATATACTCGGTGACCAAGGGGCTTCATCCATGCGTGCAACAATTATTACTGTACAAACGTGGGGTTGTCACCAGCACCCCACAATGCCCACCTTGCTGCATAACTCTTCTCTTTACTCCTCTCAGGAACCGGATGATTGAAATGGGGTACATGAGTATTCCGCATGAGGGTGGTTTGATTGCTCCTAATGTATGATTTAGTCTCACCCGCGTTTGGTCGTACAGGTTAAATGGCTGGGGTGCTTATCTTTCAACCCCTGTACATGTTTTTCTTTTGCAGGTTTCCTCGCTGATAGCCCCATTCTATTTAATAGAAAATATAAATTGGAACGTTCTGCACATCATGAAGTATATTCCAACGATTTTAGCGGCTCTTCGGGCACTACAAAGATTGATCGGCCCATAACTCTAAAGCAGTCCAATAGCGTTTTAGAACGTATGAGCAATTGAAGCAAGCATTCAACGAGTGAGCATTGGCGAACCTCTGGATTCCGTCAATTTGGCTGCAAGAAGTCGAGTTTTTTATATGGTAAAATATATAAAACCCTGATGTCGAATTTCCTCTGCGAGAATTATAGTTCTCATAGCGTTATATGCTACGAGCATGTTCGAGTCTCACTGCGAAAAGACTCCTACTGATGATTCACATCTTCCCAAGGGTGGTTGCAGATTCATTTTGTTGCATCCTGCATCAAAGCAGCTGCGATGTGCGTGCGTCGGATTTGCGTCAAACAGGTCCATTCCAGGAAGCTCATGTCATTGTGGACATCAAGCAGTGTATCACAATCCAGACCCAGAATCTACCGATAAAGAAGAAGTCAATGCCTTGAAATTGAGGGTTAGCGCTCTCGAGGAAGAGCTGGATCGAGAAAGACGTATAGGAAGAGGCAGCTTGTTTGATCGGCTCATAAGATTAGAAGAGCTCGTGGAAAGAGGAAATTCGGAGCGCGAAGTGGACATACGAAACGTCCATCGCGGTATCAGTGGCCTTTGGCAGAATGTCGAACTCTTAAACAAGCGAACACCATACTACGATGATCGAATTGAGGGACTAGTGGATGAAGTTCATAGAATTCATGCTAGGATGATCGAGATCGATGATGCCTCGATGAGAGTAGAAGAAAGAGTTGATGCGCTTGATAATGTCTCGGCACAGATACACATGACCCCAAAGCGGTCTCGCCGAAGAAAGGCATCTACACCTCCTGCTACCAATATTGATATCACAATTGAAGGCTCTGAAAAATTTGAGCAAGGTGGCGTTTCAGAAGATTTGACGGTACCTTTGAATGGCTGTGCACCAGGTCAGGAATTCCCGGAAAAAGATCTTTCGGGTGATCGATGCGGAACTGATTCATGGACGGTACATATCTCCCTGATGCCCACATCGTCCCAACCTTTCCCATTCGAGAAGGACACGGTAGCTTACAAAAGATGCCTATCTCGAGGGTTACATCGAAAGATAGTTGTGTCCAACACAAGCAGTGATTCCTTCAAGGAGGCGGTGAATTCTGCTTTTGCTCCAATCTTGCGGGGACGGTCTTGGCAACCACTCGTGGCTAAGATTTGCAGTATGGAGAACTTTAGAGGCCTTCCGATGCTTCAACGACTAGCTACACAGCCGGTGAGCATGCTTTTGAGTTCTTGGCCTTCACAAATATGCTATATCACACTCAAACAATACTAACTCAAAACGATCAGATCTCCACTGATTATAATCTTGACTTCTTGAAGAAACATTGTGCCGTTCTTGACGGATGTGGCGGGATAGAAGACTTATACATCGCCATGAACGAATGTACAGTAACGTGGACGGAACTCCGCAAACTCGAGCCGTTTCTTCCAGGACTAGAATCTGCCTGGTCTCATGACACATATCTAGATGGACCACGTTCAGATACACCACCTCAGGCTTCGGAAGGTGAGGCTGATGAAATTACTGTATCTGAAAGGAGATCAACTGGCGATATGTTGCCATCTTTGCCAGCTATTGGGAATTCGTTATCGAGTATGAAGCTGAAGAGGAATATATCAAGAATCTCAAGAACCCCAAGTTTTGATTCAGCAGTCGAGGGGGTAGATTCCAGGACAAGAGTGAGATAAGTTTGCAATGGTGGAGGGGCGGATTTTGGTGGTAGATATGGTGAAATTGTTTGATGATCCATGTGTATTCGTCGGAATTCTTGGAGACTGTTTACCACCATAGTAGTTCAAAATACGAAATGCTTATTATAGTGTTCGTCCAGTACCATCGGGTCATTGAAGGGCGGTGCGCAATTCAAACTCTGAACTTTAATCAATAGCAACAGAAGTCTTGAAAGGATCAGGCACAATCTCCAGTGTGATGGTTCTAGACACTAGGATGGCCTCATTCTTGGCTGATGGATCATTTGTTCCACCTGAATAAAGACAATAGTGAGAATTCAGTCGATTGTCAGGTTCTGCAATAATTCTTTGACGGGGAGGGTTGGGAGGAAAAGAGCATTGGAGCCGAATAAAGGAGAATGGAGACAATCCATCCGCAGTTCTAACTTACCCATGCACATCCGTGATGTACCTCGTAGACAGAAATTCGAAAATTAAATTGAAACAATGTTTCAAGCATTCCTGATTGCTGGGAAAGGGGACCTACTAACTCCGGCATCCAATTTTGGCGATAACCTTATCCACATCGAGATATATTTCTGTATCTTTTCCTTCCTTGGTGCATCAATCTGCCCCAGCACACTGCGGAGAGGCATTGACATTGAGCTTGGTTGGAAGCGTGACGAGGCGATCCATTTTCCATGCCTTTTTGTCTGAAATTGATATGCGCAGGGTGGGATAGCTTCCGAGGGTGGGCTTGCAGACAAAATGAACATTTGATGCAATGTGCCAATGTTTGATGCACCGTCTGCAAGGCTGCCAATTCTTCTCATCTCTTGAGAACCATTCATGAGTGTAGGAATGAGAGATCAAGAAGCAGTAGAACTATTGAAAGATATGATGTAAAATCAATTGTTTTTTGAACATGCAAGCTCGAATAGAATGCAGAAGGATAAGACATTTCTCTTTGCATCATAATTACAAAGTTTTCGTTCTTTGGGTTGCAATTGGCTGATTGATGATGAGAATCCCAAGGTTCCAAGGGTAGTTGTTGTACAATGTACAGTAGTTGGTGAGGTTGGTTGATGAGGTTGGAAGGTTGGAAGGTTGGAAGGTTAATAGTAAAGTACTCCAACTCCAGCTACTCGTCGTAGCCTTGCCGCAATGGAAAAGTTCATGATTTATTATGTGTTATGGCCTTAGGCATCAAATATAGCCATGCTTGTACTTGACTTGAAAAACCGAAAAATAATAATTAAAGTTCCAAAAGGTCCACACGGGTGACATGACGTTCCTGATCTGAGGGGGGCACAGATAGTCAAAATCATCAATCAATCAGTCAATCAGTCAATCCACCATCTATCAACCTCAACCTCAACCACAACCACAACCACAACCACAACAACAACAACCACAACAACATAACCTCACACCACCTACTCCATCTACACCACCTACACCATGCATACCTAGGTAGCTACCCAACTATCATTTCCAGGTTTCTTTATCAACAATTGGTCATCCAATTGAAGGAAGTCTTTACAACCGGATGAATTCGAACTATTCTCCTAAGAAAGTCTTCGAATATTTATTTCCATATAAATCTTCCAACTTTGACATTAACTTCCAAGGTTAACCTTAACCTTACTCGTGTTGATTTTCTTTTGTTCCTATCGTTTCCCAATTTTGTACCACTCTTTGAGGAAGATTATGGGCTTTGCTACCTACGCAACAACAACAAAACAACAACAACAACAATAACAACAACAACGACAACAACGACAACCACATCATCATCATCATCATTGCGTGACTATTGCAACTGCAACTGTCTTCAATTTCAGCGTTCCAATTTTGCTCTGACTCTGAATACCTAGAATAAGTTCTACATCTGTATGCGCTAAGATGCAAACAACATGAAGGTGCCGTTCTAATCATTCTATACAGCCTTGCGATCGCAGACAGATCATGAACGCAAATTCTCCAACCGGCATAAGCTCAAGAGAACCCACCCCTCTATGCAAACCTCACAGAGAAAAGGTAAAGGAAAGTCGGCGACGAGAAGTGCGTATCAAGATCTACCGTCATATTGCAATATGTTAATTGAATTAGCACAAAATGTTTGGAAACCGAACAAGGTTCCAGTGGAGATATTCAATCTCATCATCCAGTATCTCCCTCGATCTACTATACAAGACATGCGACTAGTCAGCCGTGAGTTTGAAGCAAACGTGTCAGAATACCTCTTTAAAATATGTTGTGGTTCCATTTAGACCAGAGATCTATGGTATCCTTTCCGAGCCTTCTACTTCCCAGAGTTCAATCATGTTACAAGACAAGGGCATGCGTATTTTCCAAGGTAGATGGCCACGACGTGCATTTGATCGAGCATGATCTTTACTAACATTCGTTAGGTTTTGGTCGGCACATAAAACACTTTGCCATGTGTATGTTAATTCACGTCCTTGCAATCTTCACAAAATGCTAATATCTCATGTAGCTTTCGAAGTTGATATTCCAAAGCTGATCAACCCTCCTATAAAGCATGACCATGATACTATCGTCTCTTTCTGGGGTACCTACAAATGGCCATTCCAAACGTACAATCGATACGCACAATTGGAAGGTCTTGAGCAGAAAGCTGATGAAACCCATACCATGACAAAAGCGTTACAATTCATTGAATCTGCCGAAGAGCTTGGCCTATCTATTGATGGAGGGTTGGGATGGTTGGCTGGACCAGACATCAATCAGAAAGTTGTTGAGCGTGGCGAGAAACCTGTAGTGTTTGGATCATCAAGATTCATACCAGAGTCTCGGCCGAGTCAAAGCACACGCGCCCAAGGTCATAACTGTCGACCATCACGAGCAGAGCTGTCTACCATGCAGCGTTCGCTCATCCAACGAGTCTTGCAGGAGGTGGGGTATCGTAACGACCTATTAGATCGATCTTTTTAATAATACGCATTCCGATGATGGTCAAGTAGGTACGGTGAATTCTGCTCCAAGGCGGAGACGAACCCGCAATGCACCCGCCCTCCCTTACTCTCAATTCGAAGAAGGCATTGCGCGTATCATCGGAGGTCATTTTGGAAATGATGGCTCTGCAGCAACGGAAGAACCAGATGACGATGAGTTTTAGTGATGAAGATGGACTTTCATCTGAAGGTGAAGCCGAGGGTGACAGCCAAGGCGAAGGTAGTAGTGTTACCATACCTTCTTGGGAAGTTGCTGATGGTCTATCATCTCCTATTCCCAATGGCTATGTTGAAGTTGATTCTGATGATGACGAGGATCGGGCTTGCGAAAGCAGGAGAAAGCAAAATCCTTACCCTTTGAAGCCAAATGAGCTTACTGGTGCACAAAAGGAGATGCTACTGGAACTTGAATGGGCTCAAAGGGCATTCATGCAAACCTTCACGATCGCGGTCATCGATAGTCCTGCCACATTCGTCGGCGTTAAGAAACTTACCATTGCACGCTTGCCCAGCACACACCTACCGATCCTTATCCGCGATGATTTCTGGAATAGCCTACCAAACTTGAATTTGTTATCCTTGGGTATAATCCCTGACTGGCGTGAGCTTGCCAAACTGCCTACCAGCTGGGTTCAGGATAACAGATTGCTACCATCCAAGGCTGTCACCGGTGTCTTTCAACTACTTTTCAAGCAAATATCCCAACGTCAGAATATTCAGTCATTACATTTTGAATGGATTTGTGGTGGAGAGTATGCTCCTGGGATCTTCTACAGAAACCAGCATGTTCTTGCTGCTCCTGTGGTTTCACAGTCGATGGAAATGCTCAATAGAGTCGGAGAGAAAGAGGTCTTGTCGCTACCTTATATTCAAAATCTATCACTGAAGAATTGTTGGTTCAGCCCACATATCTTCACGCAATTTATATCAGAGCTCAAGGAATCTGACCTTCAATATCTAACGCTGGATTCTGTCTCATTGACGGCATTCATCCGCCCTGGAGCGCATCCAGCTCCTCTGACCACCACTCCCTGGAACCATCAAAACAATCTGGCACAAGCCATGGCAGCAAATGTTGTTGTTGGCCAGCCATTTATTATACCTCCCGGTCTAAACCAACCTGGTCCTGCGGGACAGCCAGCACAATTGCCAGTACCTGTCAATAATTCCAATGCCGAACCAAGCTGGCTTAATCAACCTCGCTATGGCTCTTGGGCCCAGGTTATCGACACTTTAACACCCGGTAATAGATTGGCAGACTTTCGTTATGCCGGGGGGTTTACTGAGCAGCCTGAACCTAGAGAGCAAAGTGGTTTTGAAAAAGCTCGTTTTCAAGTCATGTGGATATGTTCGAATTCCCTGTGACTTTGACCAATCATCGATCATTCACCATGGTCTCAACCATCGAGGATCCGTACCAGCTGCTGTCACAAAGAGAATCAATGACTTCGAAAGCATGATGATGAAGTCAGGTGATAGCCTGCTTGGCTCAATCACAAACACGATGAGCGATCGCGAAATGAATACTCTTAAAGAAGCTTGGAACATGAATTTTGGTTGGGGTACTTCGCAGCAAACTATCGAGGCAAAGTACGATGGAATCGTGCACGCAGGCGTTGGAAGATTTAACGGTTCCCTTGAAGCTCTGGCTACACCTCTTGATACTGATGTGACAGATTTATGAGTTCAAGATTTCCATGGGTATAAATTGTAATCTTGTTCTCGATGTACGAACTATGGCACGCTGCTTGTTTTGCAGTAATTTCGTCCTTTTGGCTGTGTATTTATTGGATAAAGATCTTCCATGAACCCTACTCGAAGGTGCTCTTGGGGCAGATCTTTACTCCTGTACACACATATTCCCTGTTGACTACTACTACCCCCCCTCTTTTTCGAACAGCATAGCGGCAACATTGTGGATTCGCATTCAGCAGTATAACGGAGGGGTTCCTAATATTGTTTCATAATTGCATACTAGATTGCACACTAAGGTAAATGATTGGTCTCGCGACACGAATGGCTACCTACTTTCGTTTTTGAGTTTAATGGAATCATTTTCATGGGGGATCCAATACGACGGCATGCATATACAGTACTACAAAATGAATGGTATGGTTAGGGGTTCAATTAGGAGACAGTTTCTTTGAAAGCTTCAGAAACATCCAACATTTGCACCCAGCTACAGCTTCTACAACTGCCGAAGGAGTAGAAGAGAGATTACTTGAGTGATTATCTTTTTCTCTCAACAAAGCAGAAAAGAAGTGTGGAGCTATCTGCAAATGGTGAAGAGTGATTTTAAGAAGTCTCTTTAAACTCGCGAAGAACATATGCAGACTTTTTCAAGTATAGTACTTTACAGGCGCACGATGCGATGAGAAATGTGTGCGATTGATAAATTACATTGGCCGTGAAGTTCTTTTGGTTCTCAAGGAGCTATAGGAGTTTGATGAAGATTTGAATCTTTTCAGGCATGGGATGATGGCGGAGAGCTTGAAATACTATTCTCATCCACAACCACATTTATTCTGGTAATCAGGAAGGATGCTAATCCCCTCGACAAATTGCGTCCGCATAAGAACTAAAGGATCACAGCACACCATTGAATTCTTGCTCCGACGATGATGTTTGGTCTGGATTGAGATTTGTAATTCATGTGGTGGAAAATGGACCATTTTGCTCTGCTTTGCTCTGCTGCTCTGCTGCTCTGCTTTACTTGATCTTACTTTACTTTGTAAGAATAGTTGTATAGTATAGTATACTCCATAATGAAAAGTTCAAAATAAACAACGCGTCAGTGAGTCAGCGTGCCATCAGACCTTTCAATAAGAAACTCTCACCACCACCCTCGTGACCCCAGAGTAAGAAATAATTCATACCATTTCATCCCCCCACCAACCACCTCCACACAACCACCGTGAACATACATACCCTAATCCTATAATGACGAACCCGCCCGCGCCATTGTAATAACGTGTCTGTTGATATCCATCGCCATGTCCAATCCCATCGAGGAAGATCTAGCAGCCCTTCTTCCTTCCCGTGTGGTGGTGCTGGTTGGTGTAAAGTTATATTACCTATCTATCTATCTATCTATCTATCTATCTATCTATCTAGATCGAATGTGTGAAACATCAGACAGAGCTTGGATTCGGGTTTGGGTTTGGGTTTGGGTTCGTGATGGTTGGGTTGGGTTGGGTTGGGTTGGGTTGGAAGTGTAGGTAGGTACGGATGGCTCTGTGCGTTCACCGACTCACTCGCTCGCTCGCTCGCTCACTCACTCACTGACTGACTGACTGATTGGATTGGATTGCGGTGTGGGTGGGTTCCTTTGGGATCGTCTGGGCCTGCCTTGGGCTGGGTGGGGGAGAGGACTGAGATCTGGATGATGCGGGATTTGTTCGAGGGGGCGACGCGGCTTGTCCTGGGTTGGCTAATGTCAAGGTTGTATAGCACTTACATCACTTGTGCGCGTGGATCGGTCGGATTGATTTGTCAAGGAGCAATTAATATTTCTGCAAGAATTTCATTTAATGGTTCATTTATAGTGCAGCAATATTTCACCTGTACAAGCCATCCATTTTTTCGAAACAGCCCTGCATGATGACCTTCATATCAATGCCCCATTGCACAAACCCCAGCCAACCATAAAAAGAGAACATCTATGCAGCAGTAATAGCTTGACGGATACGAGCACCACGTTGTCTTGATGACAAGTGTGCAGTTTCACGTCCAACAACAGCCTCCGACTTCTGAACAACCTCCTCACCTTCGGTCAAGATCAATTCGATGTGGCAGGGATTTGACATGTATGGGTTGATCTGTCATGCATTAGTACCGAGGGGATCGCAGGATTCGAATATAAACTTACACGACCGTGAGCACGGTAAGTTCGGCGACGTTGCTTTGGTGCTTGGTTGACTTGGATGTGCTTAACGATCAAGTTTCCGGTATCGAGACCCTTGGTATCGGCGTTGGCCTCAGCGTTCTTCAAGAGACCGAGGAGGAACTCGGCGGACTTGACTGGCCATCTAGCACGGGTGACACCGAATTGCTTTCCTGTAAAAATATCCCCATCAGCCTCGTATCCTTCCAATCGTTCTAGATCCCCTTCTGTTACAATCATCCGAACATACCTTGAGCAGCACGTCCAGTTCCTCCGGCGTATCTTCTCATTGGGACGGCCTCCTTGTGTTCTTGAACGTTCTCAAGGAACTTGACGGCGCGCTGAAGCTTCCATCCCTGCGAAATATTAGTATTTGCAGAATTGTAAAGGCTTTGAATACGTACATTAATAGCTTGAGCTGTCTCACGTGTGTTCTTGAAAGAAACACGGAGGTAAGAGCCGCGAGATCTGGCACTCTTGGCCGACTCTGATCGGGAAGTCAGTATTTGATTATCAGGGGAAGTTTCCCAGGAAGATCAGAAAGCAAAGCGATTGCGATTTTCGTACCTATCTCAGTAGCAGCGTATCTAACCTGCGAATAGACATTTTGATCAGCAAAGTCTTCAAGCAAAAGTTGTAAACCCAAATTCTGGCTATCGACGCAATCTTCAAACACAAAGGCGAATTGCCAAGTCTTGAACATCCAGGGACCAAATATTTTACCCAACAGCGCTGGTTTCTTTGCAGAGGGCCCCCAAATCATAATAACCATCTGCCAAAGTCTCCAGCACCGAGGAACCAAAGATGTAGCTTGTCGACGCCGAATTTCCTTGAAATCGAGCCCCCTCCATTGACCCAAGACCTCAATCGCCCATTTTCCAACATTAAATTGTCGCAATCGATTCCAAACAATCGCACACCCTCAGAAGTAACAATAGGAAACACATTTGAACGTACCATCTTGACGTTTGGTTGCTGCGGTCGTTAGTACGGAAAATTTCGGTATGATCTTGATGCTGTAAATTTTTGGAGTTCCTTCCGTTTTGGCTCGCTTGATTGTTGTTTGCCCTAACACATGACCTTACTAATCCAAATAAGGAAGGCACGCTAAAATCTCCTCTGCACTTTCCTGAAGTGAAGCGAAATCTATCGAGATTTTTGACTCTTGAACTTTTTGACACCCGAAACGCCTCACGACAACATCGACAAATTCAGATACCGTCGCCCATCATGAGTTTGGTAACGTACGAGTCCATTTTCCTTCTTTTGCCCTCATTCCTCTTTCCCCCTTCCAAAAATCAGAATTGTGAAATTTAGAGGAGTTGGTGATCTGTAGTGAGGTTGCGCTCCAGACTTGAACATGTTGCTAACGACAAATACAGCGGGGAGAAGTCCAACTTTCAATACATTCTTCGTGTAAGCTCAACCATCAGCACTTATTTACACACTGCTAACCCCCCAATCGTTATTGAACACAAACGTCGAGGGAAAGCAAAAGGTTCAATATGCTCTCACTAAGATCAAGGTAAAAATTGCTCCCATGGAAATCAATTTTTTGATGCTAATCACACATCAGGGTGTCGGACGTCGTTACTCCAACTTAGTCTGCAAGAAGGCTGATGTCGATCTCAACAAGCGGTATGGCACATGTCGAGCATAGGATCAGAAGGATGTAGGACTAATCAATTATAGCGCTGGTGAGCTTACCTCCGAAGAGCTCGAGAGAATCGTCACCATCATCCAAAACCCAACCCAATACAAGATCCCATCCTGGTTCCTCAACAGACAACGCGATATCGTCGATGGCAAAGACTCCCAAATTCTCGCCAACGGTGTCGACTCCAAGCTCCGTGATGATTTGGAGCGCGCCTGAAGAAGATCCGTGCCCATCGTGGTCTCCGTCACTACTGGGGACTCCGTGTTCGTGGACAACACTCCAAGACTACCGGTCGCAGAGGTAGAACCGTCGGTGTTTCCAAGAAGAAGGGAAATTAAATGTTTGCGCTATGGAATTTATGGTTGGGTGGAGTGTGGCTTTTTGCGATGAACTGGTACTTTACATCTGGCTTGACAGCTTCTTCAGTACGATGCTGTTACTGGGCATTTCCCGGGGAAACCAGTTCATGAAAAGGAAACAATAAATCATCAATGGCTTCACAATAATCTTACGTGCTCTGAGAATGACGTGCCAAGATTGAATTAATAATATCTACGAATTTTGGAATCTGCCAATCGACAAATCAATGTGAAAATGCTGCAAGTTATTTTCATTCAATCACTCGTATTTTCCGTATTTGTACTTCAAAGACGATCAATACCCTAGCCTACTCCCGCACTTCCCCTCACAACTTTGCGTGTTATGCATCACATGGCTCAAGAGAGGCGCCATCCAAGTTTCATCCTGTGAGCCTGATCAAGAATGAGTAAAGGATAGAACGAACCAAAGACCCCAACTCTCCACCCCCTTTGCATTCGCACATTACGATGCATTTCTGATCATGAGCAAGTATCTCAAGAGCACGCTTGGTGTTTGTTTGTTTAGAATTGATGAGGCCGAAACCAAATTAAGGTGGAGGTATCTAGGAAAGGCCTCCAGGCTGGAAGGGATCATTTTATTTGCCCAAGGCTCTTGAAGCCGATTGATCGACTGTTGTGGGTTTAGCTTCTCTGGCCCATATTGTAAGTAACGAACGGTGAGGTTGTTGGAATATCATAATCATATCAGTGTGCTCTAACGTCATTTTCCCTATAGACCCCCTCCCTCCCCCTCCCCATTCCCCTAATCGCCCCCACCAACAAAAATGCATGTATATGACTTCCAGAGAACCTTGGAGTAAGAAGGAAGCCTCCCCATGGGATACATAACCAAAAGATACGATTTCAACAGCTTTTGATAACCCACAACGCCATTCTATTCCCGCTAAATGATCCCAAAACCCAGGTGAGAGAGGAAACAGAAACTCAATCCTCATGAGTGACAGCCATATCCAGCACCTCGACTCTCCCTTGACCCTTCGTCTCGGTACTGATAAAGTCTCCCAGACCCTTGAAGGCACCAGGCTCCACAAAGCCTATAACCTCCCACTCCGCGCCCATCACATCCTGACTCTCGACCTGCTCCACAAAGGCCAGCACCCGATCCTTCACGGTGCCCTTCTTCTCCCCCTCCTCCCCATCATCCGCCGCCTTCGGGCCCGCACCCTTAACCACCTGCTTCAGGATCTTCGTCGGCAACGTGACGCGCAACCTCATCCTCGCTCTCGCCACGGGAATCGGCTGATGCGCAATCAAGGCCTTCATCGCCTCCAACGCCTGACTCTTCGCGCTCTTGGTAGCCACGACGCCCGTCCACGCATGCTCCCGCGCTCTCGCAATCGGCTTGGCCTCGCCCTCCTCGCCCGTGATCGGCGTCGCCGTCTCGCTCCCCGCAGTCCTCTCTTGCGCCTGCGATCCCTGCGAGCTCAGCATCTCCAGCGCCTTCTCAATCATGCCCGTCGTGTAGACCCTCTTGGACTTGGGATCCACGAGCTTGCTCGCCACGATCCCGACGACCTCGTTGTGGACGCGCTCCAGCTGGGCGTGGCGCTCCTTCTCGCCGACCTGGAGCTCGCCGCGGGTGAGGATCTCGAGGATGATGTCCTGCAGCGGCGTGTCCTTGCCAAAGGCCTTGGCGAGGTCGGCGGTCGGGGCGGTCTGGCCGCGCGAGACGTTGAGGAAGACGTTGGGGATCTGCAGGACGTTGTCGATGTCTTTCTCGTTGCCGGACCGCCATTCGAGGACTTTGTTCTTGTAGCACGCGATTTCGAAGCGCTTCTTGGCCTTTTTGTAGCGCACGAGGGAGACGTTGGTGAGCTTTATTTGGTTGGAGGGTTGGTTTATGAGAGGCATTCTGGAGGCTTGGATTGTTTCGAGGGAGGTGGTGTTTGTTTTGGGATGGAGATGGGTGTTGTCGATTTTATGATTGTGGATGGTCTGGAGGTTTTCTCTCTCTCTCTTTTTTTTTCCCGGTTAACCTTCCTTACATCACCCCGCTGAGTCAGTATGTAATAATAAGTATGTATGTCATGATATGATATGATATGATACGATATGATATGATAGTGAATTTCTATTTTTTTTCCATTTCCAAGCCTGCTACTACTGTATATATTTGTCTACGGAGTACATACCAAGTACAATATATTTATTTTCATCACGATAGGATGCAAGAATGAGAATCTCAAGAACATTCACCTACCACCCTATCTACCCAGTATGTATTCCCAGGTACCTCCCGCTACCAATCACCCATCACGCATGAGTCAAAATGAACCAACCATGTTGATCTCCTTGACCATCCATGGGTTTGTTTTATTTTACCTTATCAGCAGGACCAAGATGGCCCGGATTGATGAATCGATTCATCGGTGAATAAAAGATCTGAGACCCGAGTCATGTGTTCATGGAGAGAGACCAGGTACCTTGCTAGATGGAGCTAGTCCGTACTACAGTATGGAGTAATAAGCAGTGCAGTGGCGCAAGGGGAAAGAAGTTGTAGACTGATTTATGATAGGTTGGGTCTCTCTTTGATAAATGATAGCGGAGGGAAAGGAAAGGATAAGCTTTGGAGAAGATGATGAATTGTGATAATACGTACTCTGTAGATGGATGGAATAGATAAATGAATAGAGACATTTAGTCGGTTTTCATTTTCATTTTCATAATTTATATAATAGGTAAAATTTATAAATATAGTATTTCTATTAAAAAGCATTTAGTTAATTTTAATACTTTTTCAATTGATGTATATATAAATAGTATAATATATTTCTATAAATAATATATATATTGTGACGAATATCACGTGCCTTAGGCACGTGATATCTCATCACGCTAAGCGATACTGTACATATAAGAGATCTCTAGGTCCCCTAGAGATCTCTTCCCTCCTTAGCTTTCTTATTCTAGTTAACTGACCTCTATTGATTCGCTCTAGTATGTGATCGTGACATATATATATATATATATATATATAAGTAGTATAGTATATATTTATTTTAAAGTATTAATGTATATATTCGTTTATTAATTATATAATTAGCTTTTTTTTTGTTATATTTAATTAATTTAATAAAAATAAAGCTTTATTTTATATTTTCTAAAATTAAATAATATAAAATAGATCTAGAGATTTTATAATTACCTCTTTAGGATTCGTTTTAATAATGGATCGATTGCTATTATAAATTTCCTTATTTATAAGTTTTGATAGTTACCTAAATATCTCTAATGAATAAATGAATGGATGCATCACGTATGTGCGTAGGTAAGTTCTCTGTACCGTACGGGAGTAGGAGGTACGTGGTGTACCCATTGCTTCCTAGTCTGAATGTACTATAGTCTATAGAGCTATATTGATATGGATGTCAGCACAATTTATATCAATATCCGTTCCATTCAATGTGATTGATATCTTCGAGTTGATGAATAGATTATTGATAAATGGATGAATTGGTAGGTCTTCACTCATATATGATCCCATGATTACAAGAAACATCCACTCTTCCTCAAGACTGCATCGTATACTTTTGCCTGCTTTGCCTGCTTTGCCTGCTTCCATTTCCTGCTTCCATCTCCTACTTCCATTTCCTGCTCCCATTCATTTCCTGCTTTCATCTGCATGTTGTGATTCACATGGCTGGCCGATAAGCTTCAATTCTTCAAGGGTGCCATACTACGTAATCAAGCACGAGCACAAACCACCAAGCAAGCAAGCACATCAGCAATGTAGGTAGCTCTTGGTTACCCTATCAACTTACTAGGTTCCTAGGTAGGTACCTAGGTACTTACTCACCCATTGACCGCCTTGAAGGTTGAAAGTCATCCATCCGCCTAGCCATTCATTTATCTATCCATCCATCTATCTATTCATCTATCTCTCCATCTTTCCATCCTTCTTTCTTTCTTCTTTATCATCTTCATCTTCATCTTCATCTTCATCTCCCTTCTTTTCATCACAACATCAATCCCTTTTTGAATGCCTTATATCAGAATATAAATAAAATCATACTAGAGCTTCTATCGTATCACTCCGTCACTTCTTCATCATGAAGCTCCTCGCATCAACCGTCCTCATGGGCGCAGCGGCTGCATCTATCACACCTCAACAACAAGTCCTTCAGAATCCATTTCAATCAGCAACAAAGCCAGTCTCTGATGCTTGGTCTAAATCAATGGAATCTTTGAGTCATCTCACGGATTCCATGAAAGGGATGACCTCCGAAGCCAAAGCTATCTGGAATGAAGTAGCCATGCTTTTCCCGGAAGCAATGGACAAGGCAACGCTCTTCTCTCAACCAAAGCCACATACAAGAAAACCCGATACGACTTGGGATTACATTGTCAAAGGTGCAGATATCCAAAGTGTGTGGGTTGAGAACTCCAAGGGCGAGAAAGAACGTGAGATTGATGGAAAGCTTGAGAAATATAACATGAGAGCTAAGAAGGTTGATCCTGCTAAGCTTGGTGTTGATAAGGTCAAGCAATACAGTGGATACTTGGATGATGAGGAGAATGATAAGCATTTGTTCTATTGTGAGTATTGCCGTTCTCTTGATGATATCTAGCGCATTTCTCGGTTTGATGCCACCGCTATCCTTCCAGACGCCTTTACCTACTTCAAATGGATTCGCTAATCAAACTCAGGGTTCTTTGAATCTAGAAATGACCCAAAGAATGATCCGGTTGTTCTTTGGTTGAACGGTGGCCCGGGATGCTCTTCTTTAACTGGTCTCTTCCTCGAACTTGGCCCTGCCTCAATCGACAAGAACCTCAAATTACACAACAACCCATACTCATGGAATGCTAATGCTTCCGTTATCTTCCTTGATCAACCAGTTAATGTTGGATACTCATACAGTGGTGGATCTGTTAGCAACACAATTGCTGCTGGCAAGGACGTCTATGCTCTTCTCACCTTGTTCTTCAAGCAATTCCCTGAGTATGCCAAGCAAGATTTCCACATCGCTGGTGAATCTTATGCTGGTCACTACATTCCAGTTTTCACATCTGAGATTTTATCTCACAAGAAGCGTAACATCAACTTGAAGTCCGTCCTCATCGGTAACGGCTTGACCGATGGACTTACACAATACGAACACTACAGACCAATGGCTTGTGGAAAGGGAGGATACCCAGCTGTTCTTGACTCCAGTGAGTGTCAAGCTATGGACAATGCTCTTCCTCGTTGCCAAAGTTTGATTCAAAACTGTTATGATAGCCAGAGTGTTTGGTCTTGTGTTCCAGCAAGCATTTACTGCAACAATGCTATGATGGGACCATACCAAAGAACCGGACAGGTATGTGAACTCAATGTCTTTTCCAACACCATGTGCTAATATCTTATAGAACGTATATGATATTCGTGGAAAGTGTGAAGACAGCAGCAACTTGTGCTACTCTGCTCTTGGATGGATTAGCGAATTTTTGAACAAGGCAGATGTTCAAAAGGAGCTCGGTGTTGAAGTCAGCAGTTATGACAGCTGCAACTTTGATATCAACCGAAACTTCCTCTTCCAAGGTGACTGGATGCAACCTTTCCACCGATTGGTCCCAAGCATCCTCGAGCAAATCCCAGTCTTGATCTATGCTGGTGATGCTGATTTCATCTGCAACTGGCTCGGAAACCAAGCCTGGACCGAGGCCCTTGAATGGCCTGGACAAAAGGGTTTCAATGCTGCCAAGACCAAGGACCTTCAATTGGAGAATGGACACAAGACTGGTACCTTTAAGAGCAGTGGTAACTTCACCTTTGCACGTATCTTTGGTGCTGGACACATGGTTCCCATGGATCAACCAGAGGCTTCATTAGATTTCCTCAACAAATGGTTGAGTGATTATACTCTTTAGATCTATAGATATTAGAATATCGTAGATGAGAACATGCATGGATGAGGGATGAAGGAAGCAGATTGTATTTATTCGATAATATTGCGATGAGAATTGGAAAGGAATGGGATGGATGGGATGGGATAGGATAGGACGGGGCATCGGACATTATTCAATTGTATTACAGTCACAGAAATAACAAGGATAGATTAATCTGACATTAAAATGAAACCTCTTCGTCTTTTGGTTGTAGATTGGTAGATTGATAGCTTAAATCTAATATGCTTTGCACTGGCAAACTCTATATACCTGGATAGGCATGGAGTATGTATGTACATTGTACAGTAGACAACATTCTTCCTTTCCGATCTCCGAGACAGAGAATTGGATAAGTTTGTATGGTATGGTATGATCACTGTACTGTACTGTACTATACTGTACTATACTATAGTCTGTATGTACGTACGTACGTATGTATATCTGTATATCTGCACGCACACGCATGCACGCATGCATAGAGTACAGTAGGTGGTACCCGTAAACGTTCGATTCTAGGTCCTGTACTCGAGTACTCGTAGTTTGTTTCGTAGATATTTGTGTTGGGTTGGGTTGTGTGGTGTGGTGTAGTGTGGTGTGGTGTTGTGTGGTGTGGTGGGGGGTTGTACATCGGAATCTTTATTGTATGTACAAGTAACCTTATGGAGGGAGAGAGGGAGGTTGATGGGGTGGGTATATATGTACCTAGGTAGGGAGGTTAAGAGGTATTAATTGTATATTAGATATACTCGGGCGGGTTTTAAAAAGAGATATACGCAAAAGTATAACTTATAATTATTTAATAGAACCTTAATATAATTTTATAAAATGTATACTTATTATAGATTTAGTATTTATATATTTACTATAAGAATTTTATATTATAAAGCTTAATATTAAATGAATAATAATATAATAAAATGTATAAATATAAAAAACTTATTAAAAAATTAAAGATTTATATAAATATTAAATAGTTTAACAAATATTATAATTGAACTTATCTAATTCTATTAAATAATAAAATAAAAGCTAAATTTTAAATAGCTTATTTTAGAACTTTTATATCTTTACTAATATTTAAAATATATATTAATAAAGTAAAAAATATAGGAAAATTTACGATTTTCAAAAGAGTAAATTAGCTTATTTAGATTATATAAGCATATTTTTTTATTAGAGATTTGAATTTTTTATTTTTTATATTCATATATATATTAATATAATAAAAAATATCAGATTCTAAAAATATTTACTAAAACTTTAAAGCTTATATTATTTTTTTTATAATTTTATTTTTTAAAATTCATATGTCGTTGAATTTTAAATTAATATATTAATAAATTCTAAAATTTTCTCAAATCATTAACTTTATAGTATTATTATTCGTTTAAAAATAATTTTTATAATATATAAAACTTTATAGAAAGATATTAAAATACTAAATTATATATATATATTCATTATATAAAATTATATTAAAGTTTCGTTAAATAGTTATAAGTTTTATATTCGCCTATACCTCTTTTAAAAACGCGCTCGAGTTATTATTAAGCTATACAATCTTTACTTAAGTATATAAATTAAGCCTATATTTAATTATATATATAGAATATACTATTCCTATTTTTAGTATTAATTAATTAATTATTATAAGCTTCTAGAAACCTTTTTTTTAAATCTATTAATCCTTTTAATATTAATTCTTTATAATCTAATTTAAAAGTATTATTTTCTATTTAATTAATAATTTTTATTTGATATTTTATATATTTATTTAGAAACTTTTTTATAATCTTAATATTTAAAGGGAAAAATATTTATATAATTTTAAATTAATTAAAGAGAGAAGAACTAGAATAGGATTTATAAAATTTAAAAGTCTTATAGTAAATAAGAAATAAAAGATTTAAAGATTAATATTAAATTTTATTAAAATTATCAAATTTAATATATTTTTTAAAAATAAAGATTTTCAAGTATTAAAAAAATTTAATAAAATTATAAATAATTACTTATTTGATATTTAAGAAACTTATTATAAATATTTATTTAAATTATAAATAATTACTTATTTGATATTTAAGAAACTTATTATAAATATTTATTTAAATTATAAATCGATTTATAAGTTATAATTAGATAATAGATTAGTTTAAGCGAAAAGTAAAGTTTTATAAAGCTAAAAAAATTAGGAACTATTTCTATATAGTAGTAAATTCTTAATCGATTTAATCTAAATATAGCTAAGCTACGCGGACTATATTAATATATATATATATATATATACATATATAATAGATATTATAAAATTTTAATAATTTGTATTATAACTTTAAAAGATCTATTAAAAAATCTTTAAAATCCTTAACTCTATAAGATTAGTATTCTTTTGAAAATCAGTTTTCATCATATGAAATTTTTCTCGCAAATATCAAAATACTAAATCTTTAACACTTGTAATTCATATAAGATCGTATCGAGGTTTCGTTAAATCATTGCTGGTTTTATATTCGCCTAAGCCTTTGTTAGGACTCGGCCGAGTGTAGTACTGTATATATGTCCGGATCAGCTAACGTGTTCATTTTTAGCATTCTGGGGAATCGGATATGTATGGGAGTCAGAGAGATGTGTAGATGTGTAGATATGTAGATAGATAGGTATAATAAATCATCGGAATGAGGTTCGGAAGTGGGATCGGCATCGGCTTGTTAATGGACCGGCTCTGCAGTTAGAATGGGGCCGGTGCAGGGGTGCAGAAATGGTACAGTATGGATGGTATAGTCAACGGAGGTTGTGGTTGACCGTTGTGGTTGTGGTTGTGGTGGTGGTGCGCGGTGGTATTGTTTCAATGGGTGATTGGGTGGGTGGATGGATGGATGATGTTGGTAGATAGGTTTGGGGATTCGGATGCGTGATGGTTGATAGGGTTTTGGTTGATAGGTAGAACTAGGTGCAGTAGGTTAGTACAGTACCTCGGTGCTTTCTTGATAGATAGGGACGGTAGGTCGGTAGGGTTATGGATACGAGCGAACTAGGACTTGGGTGCTGGGTACTGAGTACTGGCTGGGTACTAGGTTTTATATGTATTATATGGAGGATGTTATCGTCCTTCTTTTTTGGGAGGGGGTGGATGGGATGAAGGGGATGGAGGCTTGGTTTAGGTATTTGGTTTAGATACCTTGTCTGGTTAGTCTTAGCTCTTGTTCGTATACATATCAATAAGTAGCTCTTATCAGGTTTATAGTTATTTCATATTATGTTATATTATGTTATATTATTATAAGGTAATTAAACCTCGATACTAGAGATTAGAGACTAGAGATTAAAGATTAGAGATCACTAAGTAGATATTAGATACTAAAGACTATATACTATATACTACACTATATACTATATATAACATACTATACACTATATACTACATACTATATACTATCCCCTAGAATGCTAGCAATCGACACATTAGATAATCCATGCAAATATTATGAATGATTCAATATAATTAATCATTTAGAGTTAAAATAGCTTTTATAAATACTTATAATTAAAAAGCTATTTTGCTTAGATTTGTTAATATTTTAAATTTTTAAAAGAAAGTATATACTTAAAAATTACTTAAAGTATATATGTATATCTTTTTATAACAAATTTTATATAAATATAAATTTAATTTATCAAATATGTAGAGATATTCTTTTATATTTCGAGAATCCTAATGATTTAGCTAGTCGGTATGGTCCCTGTTAAGCGAATGTGTCAATTGCTAGCATTATAGGGGATACTGTAACTAACTACCTAGGTATTTACATACAAATTGTGCCAACGGGATTCAGAATCCGAGCTCAAAGCTGCGTTCTAGAGCTATTGGGAAAGGATAAAGAGAGGAATTCCAAAGAAGTGGGTACCTAGTAGGTAGATAAGGTACAGTATGATTGAAAGGACTTTGAGATGGATTGATGGTTAGGGTTTTGCAAGGTTGGAACTAAAGGTTTCCACGTTAAAGGTTAAAAGATCCAAAGGTCAAAATGTTTAAAGAGTGGATTGTACATACAGTACAGTACTATACTCTGTGCTCCGGACTGTACACTACAATTTACGATTTACGATTTACGATTGACGGTAATGCAGGCACGGTTGCGCCGGCATGGTATATATACTGTACAGCACATATGGATATCCTTGATGTGGTGTCGTGCATGCAGGTGGAAACCCCGCTCTGATTTTTGAGTTCGTCTAGGGAGATAACCTTAGGTACGTAGGGAGGTAGGTAATTTGGGACTGTTCCTAAGGTTTTCCAAGTTATGGCTCTTTCTTTGGTTTGTTAGATTGGATTGGATTGGATTGGATTTTGACTTTGTATTGTTCATTTGCCATCATCTCCTCTTCTTATACTTCTTGTACTTCTCCCTCCTCTCCCCAATCTCTTCCCTCTTCTCAATATCGTTCCCAAATATATGTTATCAAATCAAGCATGTATTCCTCAATTCCCCTCCTGTTCGTAGCTGTAACTACAGCTACGGCTCAATTCGTCAAGGCACCCACGGATCTCATTACTACAAAGGGTAATCTTGACTTGCAGGTTAGATATAAGCAGGTTCCAACCGGTATCTGTGAGTTGGACAGTAACGTTAAGAGTTACTCGGGTTATGTGGATGTTGGGGAGAATGAACATATTTTTTGGTATGAGTTTCTTTGGGCAGCCGGACTCTTTCGTTCACTATCAGACTCTCGTTCAAATGAACTCTTTGCAATTGTCTGTCATTCAATTGGAGTCTTCATATACTGACATCTCACTACAGGTGGTTCTTCGAGGCTCGCAATGGCAATGCATCTGAAGCCCCATTAACCACCTGGATTAATGGAGGACCTGGTTCATCTTCTATGATTGGTTTGTTCGAGGAACATGGGCCATGTTCTATTGATGCAAAAGGAAATGTGATTAATAATCCTTATTCCTGGAGCAATGTTAGCAATATGCTTTATATTGATCAGCCAACTCAAGTATGTAATCTCTTATTTTGAAAACTCATAGACTCGGATTGAAACTGACATTTGCTAGGTCGGCTTCTCATACTCGACTCCGGTCAATGGATATGTTGATCCTAACACAGGTTACATTATCACGTTACCAGATGCCATTTGCCCAGATTATGCACAAGAGTCAAACTGTGGAACTTACAGTTATGGGAATCAAAGTCTTACGGCTAACAATACTCTAGCTGGTGCACCAAACTTCGTAGGTTCTGTTCACGGTTTCTCATGGAGCTATATTGATTTTATATTAGTGGAAAACAGTGCAAGGATTCATGGGTGCTTTCCCCCAATACTCTCGAAACGGATTCAACTTTGCAACTGAAAGTTATGGCGGTCATTACGGTCCAATCTACAATGCATATATCCAAAGTCAAAACGCCAAGAATATTCCCGGGGCCGCGCAAATCACCATCGACTCTGTCTTCATCGGGAATGGTTGGTTTGATCCAATCGTCCAATATCAAGCTTTCTACAACTTCACGGTCTCACCTGGCAACACATATGATTATTCCCCTTTCAATGCGAGCGTTCAATCCGAGATGTACAACAACCTCTATGGTGCCGGAAATTGCGTTGATCAACTCAACGATTGTGCAGCAAGAGGTATCGATAGTATTTGTCTAGCTGCAGATTACTTCTGCGCAAATATCGTAGAGCTACTTTACGATGATTATTTGGGTAGAGATGAATATGACGTGAGAGAATTGGTGCCAAATCCTTTCCCATATACTTATTATAGGTCATATCTCAATACCCCCAAGGTACAAACTGCGATTGGTGCCTTCCAAAACTACACAGGTTCCTCGAATGCAGTATCCCGTGCTTTTGCCTCGACTGGTGATGATGGGTAAGTCCAAGTCAGACATCTTTAGAGACGTTACTAATGCATAACAGTCGTGAGCTTGGCACTGTTGCGGCAGTAGCAGAATTGCTCAACCAAGGAGTCGCCGTTCACATGATGTTTGGTGATGCCGATTACAAGTAAGCACTCCAGATTCTCAACCCATACATTCCCACGCTAATCCAACCCACAGCTGCAATTGGCTAGGCGGAGAAGTCATTGCCGACCTAATCAACGCCCCCAACTTCGCTTCCGCTGGTTATGCCAACATCACCACTTCTGACTCCATCGTGCACGGCCAAGTCAAACAATCCGGGCTCTTTTCCTTCTCCCGCATTTACGAAGCTGGCCACTTGGTTCCCTTCTTCCAACCGCTTGCTGCGCTGGAGATCTTCGAGCGGGTCATTGGTAGAAAGGATATCCAAACTGGTACCATTGATATCATTACCAACAAGACGTATTTGAGCGTTGGAACTCCCAAGAGCACCTTTAGAGAGGGCAACGCCACGATGCAATTCGAGATTTTGCCAGAGGATGCTACATATAATACTACCTTGAATGGACCAAATCCAGTGAGTAATAAGGCGAAGGCGTTGAAGAGAGCTCTGTTAGGCGGAGAACTTGTGCCAAAGAGATTCAAGCCAAGAGTTTAGGTACAGACATTTGATGTTGGGGGCCATATTGTGGTGATGGTGGCGGTGATGGTGGCGGTGATGGATAATTTTCGGTTGATTTTATCTGATGGACAAGTTCTCACGGTGAAACCTTGATCCTGATAAGAATGGACGGGGCAATTCATCACCTGTGATGAATATTCAGAACCTGAAGATAGAAGTAGATATTGAATGCACCGATGAATTCCCAATGAATAACAGAACTATGTATTCCTTCTCCGCCATATAACTCACATTCAAACACACACACACACACACACACCTTCCCATAAGTAACCAGACAAGCAAACAAACACGCGCCACGCGCCACCCCCCATCTCCAATCCCGCACATCACACAGCACCAACAAATGTACCAACTACAAATTGCGAAATCCACCTATCTAGCAAAAGGCGGTTCCGCACTCAAAGGTCGTTGGCCGTAGGGTTTTTTCTCGTCTTGTACGCGCTACTCATGGCTCTATCCTTGACGCTTGACATCGGATGCGCAAGGGCAAGGGCAAAGCCAAGAGTAGGGTATCCAGCTCTAGATCGTTCTTGGGGTTCCTTGGGGGAGGAATGATCGAGCGAGGTAGAAGACGGGGAGGAGGTGATGGGAAAGGAAGAAGAGGGGCGGAGAGGAGAAGGGAATACTTGACGTCTTGGTGCATTCTACATGATGCGTTTCATGTTGACTATTGTGATGCGTCAATCAATCCATACCGAACCGGGAGGTAGGTATGTACGTAGGAAGAAGAAGTTCCATCCGCACGCGAACGAGTTCGCATTTGATTTGAGCAGAGGGGAGGCACCTTGAAGAGAAATTTTTATCATGGATCGATCGGGTCGGAGGAATTAATTTCCGTCGCTTCGGGAATGTGGCTGGTGTGAGGCTGTGAGCCTTGGATTCTCGTGCCTGATGCTCCTGTAAGGTTGGGGATTCGAAGTGGCTTTTTTTTCCATTTCACGTCTACAGTATTTCTACTCCGTATTAGTATCTGATAACACTTGGTCAGGGGTTACGAAATTGGAACGCCAAGACACGAAAGCCAAGATTTTGTTCACTGGTCTTGTACTTCATTGGACGGTTTTGTTACTTTTTCATCCACTTTTTATATGTTTGGGGGTTTGGCATGATTTATGGGATGCCCAGCCAGGGCGGGTGGTGTTTCGGGTATTGGATTGATGAGAGGATGAATGCGGATACGACGACAATGACAATGATACTGATAATGGAGATGAGGATGAGGACGACCTCAGTAGAAGAAATCGGAAGTGCGCGTCAAAGACGAGAGAAAGCTGAATAGTTAACGTAAAAAAGATTCACTCCAAGAACATTTTGGGGAGAGGCTGATATCTTGGACGCATATGGATGGTTCTTGGCATTGGTTTGATGTGCCTTATATCCGTATTGGCAAGAATCTTTGTGGTGAGATCATTGGATGCGATGGGGGATCGCAAAGTAGAGTAACACCAGAAAATGCATCATTCATTCTTGGATGCACATGCGATTTCTGCTTTTGCGAGAGGGCCGAGATACGACAGCGTGCGGTGGGTGAATCCATGAGGGTGTACTTGTTACTTCCAGTTACTACTTACTCTGTATTCAGTCAATTAGTCATGCTGGGGTGCAAGGATAGAGCTAGCGGAGTGACGACGATTGGGGTACCTTTTGGTCTTTTTCATTTGCTCGAATGGAATGATGAGGAGAAGCCAAGACTTTATGGCACAATGGGAATCGGATGCGATGGGATGGATGTACTTACCCTACCCTACCCTCTTTTGCTACCAAACATAAGATCCTGGAATTCTTATTGAGGTAGGCATGTTCTTCTTCCTCTTCCTCTTCTCCTCCTCCTTCTCTTCTCCTTTCTTATTAGACGTGGAGGTTGAGTCTTCCTTCCTGTCGCGGAGCAAATCAATGAGATCGGAGCCAAAGGTAACTGCAACTGGATTTGACGTGAACGAAAGATAAAACTTTATGCCAAGTCGAGAGTGGGCTAGATTTGATATCGCACGATTGATAGGTAGCATTGTTGGCCTGTTTTCGAATGCGAATTGAGCTTGATTTGCTTTCTTTGATCGCAAACGGATTGGGCTGGATTGGACGGAAGCTTAATACTCGGATGGAGTAGATCAGATCGGGGGTTGACAGGAGGATTGCATTACTGCACAGAAATGTCTCGTCTTAGGTTGACGCTTCCTTCTGCACCGAATCGAATTGCGACGGTGGCTGAAAAGGGTTTTCAGTTTCTCCTTTCGCTCATCATTGCGTGTGTTATTTATAGATATTGCTGGATAGGTAATCTCCCAATTTCCTGTCCCAAGATACTTGTTGCAATCACGTACTAATGATCAATATCGCAGATATCAACGATCCATACAAATGCGGTGCCCTACTCAACAAAGGACAATGGCTAGACCCGGGCCCAAGATGGAGCTCTCGAAATCCTTTTCAAAATTGGCAACCCCCCGGGTGTATGATGTATGAATACAAGCGGAAAGATATACAAGAATGTTTCAAGGAACGCAGATTGGTTTTCATTGGGGATTCAACCACTAGACAAATTTTCTGGGCCGTTGCAAAGAAGATGGATCAAGAGAGGGCAGAGGAGGAAATTACGGAGCATTTGGATATGGAGGAGAAACATAAGGATTTGGAGTTTAACTCTTCGGGTGTTAGGGTTCAATTTATCTGGGATCCTTATTTAAATTCTACGGGACTGGATCGCGAGTTAAAGAAGTTTGATGCGAACCCGACGGAAGATTCAAAAATGGATGAGAGTGCCGGGTTGATATTGTTGGGGTCTCCAGGATTATGGTATGCGAGACATGGACAGGAGAATTTCTTCAAGGACTTTCGGGATTCGATTGAACATGTTATTCCTTTCATGGATCATGATGGGGGAGAACATGCTCTACGGGCAGCATCTTCACAGCCATTTCCTTCGAGAAGGAAATCTCCGAATTTCTTGCTATTGGCACCGGTACAGGTACCCTGGTATCAGGCTTTATCGCCATCTCGTGAAGAGACCATCACACCGGAAAAAATTGACCAAATGAATGATTATTTGCAACAAGTTTCGGCACATTCCGAAGCAGATGTCGTTTGGAGTTTTTCGCTTATGACTTGGGGTGGCCGAGGAGAATATGAGGAGAGTGGATTACATGTGGTTGATAATGTGGCGCATCGAAAAGCGGATGTTTTACTTAACCTACGCTGTAATGCGGATGCAGTCGAACGAGGTTATCCTTACGAACGAACTTGTTGTAATAATTATCGACAACCTAATGCTATTCAATGGCTTCTCATTCTGGTTGGGATGATACTACTTCCTTGTATCTTTTTGTTACGCCGTAAGCATTTCTTAAGAGTTGGTCGGCTGTTACCTCAATCAGAGGTTCTTGGTGCTCTTATGACTTTGGCTCTGGCGGTGTGTTATTGCTATTATGCTGATAGGACCCAGTTATTTGAAAAGGAGCATAAGCAATTTCATAGGAGGGAATTTCTTATCGCTTCTTTGGTTGTATTTATTGCCGGTCTTGTCTCTATCCGACCGAGTAGCTCATCAAGCTCCTCGAGAGGAATCCATGAAGTCGGTGTTCATTCCTTTGATCATGGGTTCCTTTCGAGAGATCAAACCGATGAGTGGAAAGGATGGATGCAGTTCTTGATTCTCATTTATCACTATACTCATGGGTCAAAAACCCTATGGTTATTCGAAATTATGCGGAATCTGGTTGCTGGTTATCTCTTCATGACAGGATATGGACATACTATGTACTTCCTGAAGAGAGAAGATTACTCTTTCAAGCGAGTCGCCAGTGTTTTAATTCGACTCAATTTATTAACTTGTTCTCTGGCATACATGATGCGAACTGATTATATGGCTCATTATTTTGTTCCACTTGTCAGCTTCTGGTTCTTGGTCGTCTACTTTACCTTGAAGATAAAACGAGAGAATAATTCTAGCGCGGGGTTTTTATTGGGGAAGATTCTTCTTTCAGCCCTTCTTACCACGGGTTGCATTAAGATACCTGGGATCTTGGAAGCTCTAGCTTTTATCCTCAAGTATTCATGTGCCATTTCGTGGAATATAAATGAATGGAGATACCGTACCTCGATCGATATGTTTATTGTTTACATCGGCATGACGACAGCAATCCTTTACTCACGTCTCACACGTATCAAATCCGCCTCCATAAGTTGCACATCCAAAATCGACATCCTTCTTCGACCAATCGCTCGTTACCCAACTCTTTTTAAGACTATCACCATCACCGCCTCTCTCATCCTCCTCCCAGGCTTTCGTCTCTTGACTCAACGATCCCCCGATAGAGAAGATTATCTCTGGTGGCATCCTTACATCTCCTGTATCCCAATTCTTGCCTTCATCACACTGAGAAATTCGCATCGAACCTTGAGGAATTATCATTCTACGCTTTTTGCATGGTTAGGGAGATGCAGTCTGGAGACTTTCGTCTTGCAGAGTCATATTTGGATGGCGGCGGATCTCAAGGGGATCCTGAGGTTGGGGGTTGCGGGAAGGTGGACAGAGGGAGCGTTGTTGACGATAATTTTCGGATGGGTTGCTTGGAGGGTAGAGGGTAGCACGGCGAGAATCACACAGTGGCTTGTCAATGGGGGTGGTGGGGGTATGTTGGGACCGGGGCAAGGACAATCATCTGCGGCAAGCTACGAATCAAGCGCCAGTGCAGCAGGACAAACAGCAACACCAAAACCGGCTCTCCTACCCCTGCTAGAAGATGGAGAAGGGACACGGCGCAAGCATTCCAGATTTGAAGATGAGAGTCTGAGTCGGAGGACAAGTGTCAAGGGGGTGAGGAATCGGGTTTTGAGGGGTTTGCGGGAGGATTTGAAGTGGAGGGTTGGGGGGTTATTGGTGGTTATGTGGGTGGCGAATTGGGTTTATGGGTGAGGGAGGTAGTGGGGGCGCAGTGGAGGGACGATGCATGAAGAGGAGGCAGGAACGTATATTTATCTACTTCTTCACTTAATTACTTAGCTGCGTGATGCGCGCCGCATCATGACATGACATCAGATCAGATCAGATCAGATCAGATGACACAAAATATATTTCTCCTCCATCATAGGAAGCTGGAGCAACCGTCCATCAATCAATCAATCAATCAATCAATCAATCAATCAATCAATCAATCCATACGATGATAGATGAACCGACCAATTTTAAATCAACGTATCGTATCGTATCGTATCGTATCGTATCGTATCACATTACATCATATAAACTCTATCATCACCATCACCATCACCATCACCATCACCCATCACCCATCATTCATTCATTCATTCATTTATTCATACATATCTCCCGCTCCCACCAGTCAAGTCAGTCCACGGGTATTTCAGCCATCCATGGATGCCGGTAGTGGAATTTATCATTATTATCATATTATTATCATCATTCTCATCATTATCATTATTATCATTATTATCATTATCATTATCATCATCATCATCATCATCATCATCATCATCATCATTATTATCATATTATTATCATTATTATCATTATATATATATTTTTTAAAAAAATTTTATTATCTTTCTTATAAAAATGATGTTGGGCTGGGCTGTCCATAGGTAGGTAGGTAGGTAGGTAGGTAGGTAGGTAGGTAGGTAGGTAGGTAGGTAGGTAGGTAGGTAGGTAGGTAGGTAGGTAGGTAGGTAGGTAGGTAGGTAGGTAGGTAGGTATGTATGTATGTGTGTATGTATGTATGTATGTATGTATATGCGTGGTGTAAGAGACGTCAAGTTAATGGGTGATGATGATTAATCAATCAATCTAGTTGTGGTATTGTTCTCGTTTTTATTTTTGTTCTATTATACATACATACATACATACATATATATTGAGCATTAGGTAGATAGGTAGGTAGGGAGGTAGGTAAAAAAATAGCTATCAATCGCACACTCCTGGAAACCTAAGCTCCTTTTCTCCCCTTCCCTTCCCTTCCCTTCCACCTTCCTCCCTTTCTACTAACCCCCCCGCCTCTTACTCTTCCGATCCGAACCCATAACGCACGCTTGCTTGCTTAATTTCGTTTACGTCCCGCCACCCAAAATAACTTTTATCTATCCTTATCCCTTGTGTGAGAAATTCTTGTTTGTTTGTTCCGTTTTATCCTCTATTTCTTTGCCTGTTATGGCTTGAATGTATTTTTAAAGAATAGAACCCCAAGTATAGGTTCAGCTTTCCTCTTCCTCTTGCTCTATATCCACATCAATTTGATGTTCTTGGTCTTTATCTCATCTCATCTCATCTCATCGCATTTCATCTTCCCTCAATACCTTTCAGCCTTTCAATGTCCATTAGCAAGTGCTTTCTCTCCTCGACTCATTTCCCTCTCAACTCCCTTCAAGGCATCCAATGCCCCTTTCTCCACAGCCACAAAACTCGCCTTCCTTCCTGCTTTCTTTCCAACTGCGTTTGCCCTTCTGATGTAAGATTTGATGAAGAATCTTACGAAAAGGAACGTCAATGGGGTAAGATAGACAACATTGAGCCAAATGGCAAATGTTTGGCCACTAGTATCAATACATGGAATTGTACGGGTTTCAGTAACATATGTTGGAACGTGAGAATGAGGCTTGGCCTGGCTTGGAGCGGAAACAATTGGTGCTTGGGCTGCTTGCGAGAAAGCTGGAGCGTTGACATTTTCGGCTAATCCTTCTTGGCCTACTGCACGGTAAAGGAGTTTTTTGATGAGGTCGGAGACACCAGTTGAAGTTGCAATTGCGGCAGCCGAAGTAGCGACTACGGATGCCGAAGAGACTACCGAAGAAACAGTGGCTGGAATGGACGGAACTTGGACCGTAACCGTGTAGGAGATGAAGGAATGAACTGTGGCGTACGTAGCTCCGACGAGGAATTGAATGATTTGCATTGTGGTGAGACTGCGCTTAAGAGCTTGTGGGATGGGTACGGAGAATGCTGTGAGAGTATAATAGGTATACTATCAGGTCCAAGGTTAGTTTACGATGGGAACATTGGCGTTCTCTTTAACTTACCATTAATGCGTGAATTCCAGAGTTGACAAATACAAACATCCAAATTGGTGGTGACATGAATCGAATGCCAGCCCACATACACATCATAGCTCCAGCATGATGATAAGTTTGCAAGGTCGAACTTCTCTTTCCCTTGGCCAAAATAATGACCGTATCGAGGACCTCATAAAACTTGCTCAGATAGAAAAACCATCCATAAAATGCAAGTCCCTCATTCCACAATCTTCCCAAATCGGTAGAATCAGGGATTCCCTCACTGGTCAATATGAATTCGGTTGGTAATTCCGCAGTCCATCTTGACAAACTTGCATTATACGACATGGCATTATTCAAACCGGTAACTCCATGAACTTTGCATAAACTATCCACGGTACCTGCGAGACCAGCCGGGCCCATGGGATTTTGAATCGATCTCTTCAGAGCTCCAAACATGCCAATGAAAGTCCATCCCGAGTACACGGCCAAGAAAATATTATGTGCCACGACAAAAACGAAGAAAGCCTTTGTTTTACTGATGGACCATGGTTTATTTTCCCGCACGTCGATTGATTTGATTGATGAGTGTAACGGTTACAGCGTAGACAGCTGCAATTGTGATTGGAACTCGCACATCGAGGGCGGCATTGTACCATGAGGGGTCGATCGCGAATGGAGGGGCAGAAAGAGTCGAACCAGGGATTGGAGGAGGTAAAGTTTGTGGATCATTATTTGGAGGAAAGGTAAAGAGAGAAGGTGAAGGATGTGAGAAATGGACCGTTGCTGAAGCCATTTTTGATGATGTGTATGTAGAATTGAGAGGGTTTTGATAGGTAGGTATTTGGAGGTATTTTGAGATGTGAAGGGTGTGAAGGGTGTGAAGGGTGTGAAGGATGTGAAGGGTGTGAGGGATGTGAAGCTTCGCGTTAGAGAGTGAAACAAACTTTTTGATGAATGGATGGATGGATCCAATATCAGAATAAAATCAAATTAGGAAAGGACCAAATATGATATGAATAAAGAAGTAGCCTGGAGGTCGTCCTTGTATATGAATGGATGCGGGAAATCCAATCAATTCCAGGTTCTGGCCAATCCAAATTGGATTAGATTTGTGAGTGTAACTTCGAAAGATAAAAATTGATATGAAGATATAAAAAGGGCAGAGAGGGCTTTAGATAGAGAATGTGTGTGAGGGTGGGAGTGAGAGTGGGAGTGAGAGTGGGAGTGAGAGAGAGAGAGAGAGAGAGACAGTGAGAGTGAGAGTGAGAGACTAGCTGTAGCTATAGAAGGAAGATAAATGATAAATGAATTCCTTCTATCCCGCGAGATATGAAAGATTGGTTGATATCAAAACAAAGGACGGATCTATAAAATTCTTGAACGTTGATTCAACCTGATTGGCCCCGAGGCATGTAACAAATCCCAAAAAGGCTCTCGAGTCTCGACGGGAAAAAGGCCCTTCCTTCCCTTGACTTCCAGGTTGAGTCTTGAATCTTGATACAGTACTTGTACATGCAATGCAGTAGCTGCAGACTCCCAAGACGGAGAAGAGAAAAAAGAAAAGAAAAAAGTTTACTTGCACAGTGCGTCAGTGACCCGTGGACCCTTGTAGATTCGATAGCCTCGGTTCGTTTTTGATATACAGAGTAAATTACAGTAAGTGGTTCTAAATTACGAGTGAAGTTATGGATTCTCTATATATTCCAACGAAGAAAGATAAGAAAGATAAAAAAGACGTAATTACAGTCAGGACTGTATTTAAGGTGCGCAGGTGCAATCGATAATATATTTGTTTCTCTTGGTGAGTCTTCATTCGATAGCCTTGCGTTATAAAATCCCAACAATTTTCAAGAATGACCGAATAAATTCATCAGACAAGGAAGGAGAGACCAACCTGGGAGGAAGGTGTCACAAGGAAGGAGCCACAAGGCACAAGGAAGGAGCCACAGACTCACAGACTCACAGACTCACAGACCTCCAGCTACTACTTACTTACTGTATGAGGTAGTGGGGTTGGGTCACGTGGGAGGAAGTACTGTATCTACCTACGGAGTATCTACCTCGTACTGTTCAGTGCCCAGGTGTCCATAGATGAGTCGTCAGTCTACCGACTCTGCTCTAGCTGTCCACGGGTTGTACTCCGTACAGTAAGTAGTAAGTAGTAAGTAACAGTACGGAGTATATTCAGTTTCTTCAGCCTTATCTGGTGCACGCCCATCCGCCCATCCGCCCATCCGTCAATCCGCACATCTAGATCTGCTCATCCCCCATAGAAGGACAATCAGTCAGTCAGTTAGTCAGTAAGAAAGGTGAATAGATGGACAAATGGATGTATATATGATATATGCATTGATCAACCACGTTTTTTTCTTGGTCCATTATTCTGCACTACTATAAGTAAGTAAGTACCTAGGTAAGTGAGTAAATAACTAAGAAACTAAGTAGACTGACTACCTTCTACCTCTTACCCCTTACTTATATATTTATCATTGATCATTTATCATTCATCATTTATACACATACACATACACATATATATATATATATATACCTAGGTATATATAGACACACACATACACATACACATAATACACCACATAAAAACTTCCCTAGATCCCTCAAGGCTATCCCAACTGCCCACCCAACCTTACCTAATCTTGCAGCGAGCAAACCGAGCCTTACTGTACGTACCCGTGGACAGTCCAGTATGAACGGTATGCAGGGTCACCCTCCAAGCAACCAATAGGAGAAGCGAGAGGTGCATATATATTAACCTACATCCCCCAAGATAAAAAGTCAACGAAACACCAACCCCAGACAAGAAACGGGTGGGAAAACAAAGTTCTTGTGGGGAGGGAAATGCATTTTTTTTTTTCTCTCTCTCTCTCTCTCTTTCTCTTTCTTTAGCTCCCCTTCCTTTGCCTTCTTTTATAATTGTTAGATTTTTTTGCTTTTTGCCTTTTGCCTCTTTATCCGCTCTCTACTAAATAGATATAGGATATATACTCTGTCTATATAGATTAGGTATAGCAAAAGCTCAATAGATATATAAGATTACTATTTCCAGCGCTAAAAATAAGAATATTTCGCGGTATTAAATAATACTAAATATAAAATATAAAAACCGAAATAACTTCTAATTTTCTCTCTTAGTTTCTAAATTTTATATAGAACTAGTAATTGATTATTAAAAAAAATTATATTATTAAGTTTAGGCTTTTAGAAAATTTTAAATAAAATTTTAAAATATATTTAATAGGTGTTTATATATTATAAAAGAATAAAGGCTCGTTTAAATTATATTTTTAGAGTATTAGAATAAATACTAAGGTGTATTATATATTAGGCTTGATATAATTAATATAATTAGTATAGTTAATTTATAATTAATATAATTAATATAATTAATATAATTAATATAATTAATATAATTAATATAATTAATATAATTAATATAATTAATATAATTAATATAATTAATATAATTAATATAATTAATATAATTAATATAATTAAAGTATTATTTAAACGATAGATTTAAGAAACTAATAAGATTTATAAACTTTAAAAAACTAAGTAATATAATCACTCTACAAAGAATATATAAAGATATAATAAAAATCCTTCAACTTTAAAAAGAAAGAACATTCCAAATTACAAGCAGTTACAAGATACTTTTTTTATATTTTTATCACCATCCTACACTACAAATACGTCCGGAGCGAAATCTACATCCTGATGTCGAAGTTCTTCTCCCGCTGCAACCGTACAGGGTAACGGAGTACAAGTATCGCGGATTCTCACACCGTAGTATCTCGCTTTTGCTGTACAGTGCTGCCGCCGTACGCTAAGTAACCAACCACGCTTACTTGCTGTAATTTATTAGTTCTCATCATAATGCCGCCTCGCAATTTGTGCAGGGTGAGAAGAAAAATAGAGATGTAAAAGTGGAGTCCGTTTCTCATCGTTTGCGCCGGGTGCTCTCAACAAAATGCATGAAGGCCGGATTCACCCCAACTTAAGCTCGCTCGTCCGAGGGGGGGAGGGGGGTTGAAAGTTTCCGAGGGGCGCTCTGGAGTCTGGAGTCTGGATTAAGCTATTTGACCATTGTGTGTGTGTGTGTGTGTGTGTGCGTGCATCCGAGGGGGTAAGGGCTTTCAAACTTTTCATGTGATGCTTTCTTTAAGATGGTGGAGTTTCGCGAGACTGTATGAACGGCTGCGGTGGGATGTGTGGTCTGGTAAGCGTAGGGTGCGTGTGGTTTTTATTGCAGTTGCTACCCAGGTACGATGAGATGGTTCTAAGATGGGCGGGGGAAATGAAATATCGATCAAGACGGCATGGTGTTGTTGGTGAGGTGGGTTCACCGGTTGCAGATGTTGAGGTTGGTTGATACAGCAGTTCTGCTTAGAACTAATTACTTATTACTTGGGTACAATCCTCGTCGTGTAACGCGTGTGTGATTCATTACCGATGTGATGAACCTTAGAACTACCTAGGTACTGTCCAACGCCCGACGAGAGAGAGAGAGAGAGAGACATTACCTAGTATTTGATTGGTTTCGCTAATCGTTACTAAGGTTACTGTACTTCGTGCTGTGCGTAACATTAGCCAGTCCTGCAATACATACACCAGTGGGTGCACGGACTCATAAAACGAAAATATGCTCAATGGATTTTAATGAAAAATAACATCAAGTGTTTCAATTTTAAAATACTAATCTCGATATATATCAATTTTTATAAAACTCCGTATCCTTATAGAAAAATAAATAAAGAATATAATGTATTTCAAAGATTATAAAAATCTTGAAGATTAAATTTATAGTATTATAATAAAACGAAAAATTACATTTTAATACATATAGATATTAACACTTTAACGTTTTATGAGTCCGTGCACCCACTGGTGATACTGTACCAGTACTGACTGTACTGCACTGTACTGCACTGTACAGTACCACTTCCCCTCATTCTGAATGAGGAATTCTGGGGTATGCATCCCAGCCGCACGTGCTTTGGTGTAACCTAACCCTGTCATGAAGAGATAGACGACCGATGTCGATGTCGATATCGATATCGATATCGATATCGGGGACTGGGATTAATTCAGATTGCATATGAGTATGAATGTCCATGTATTGTACACAGAGTTTGGACCTGGCAAGTGCAGGGTATGAAATGTCACTTTGCAATGTTAACCCATAAGGTTAAGATCATATGGGATATCTAGTTCTATATCATATATATATATATGTACCTAGGTATATATATGTTGGATTCGAAATGAGGCTAGCGGTAGCAGTATGCTTGACTATCTGTCAGTGGAAGATATGTAATCCTGTGGCGAAATGTGGCAGTGTGTGCAGTACGTCCCTTGATAGTATTGGGGTTGAGGTACTCAATAGCGTGTCGATGAAAGGCTTGGTTGTCGAGTATCTGATTGACCTGTGCAAACCAGAGTCGCAAGATGAGTTGAGTCTTTTGGAGTGATCTTGGATCAACCTTTTGAGCATGTTCCTTCCGTTTGCTATTTATCTATCCCTTTGTACTACAGTTGTGAATATCGGTTTCGGGTATGATCTTACAGCTTCGAGGCTTTGTCAATCGTCCTTTGATTTCCATCCAAAAACTATACAAAAGTTCAATAGACGTTCTGTCTCTACGCTCTCTCCTTGCTCTTGGCTCCTCCGCATTCTGAACCTAGCGGGACTGCACTGCCTAGTTAAGTCCTCTGCTGTCTGATACTATGATCATATCAATTTGGTTCAATAGCTTCGGATACTGGTAGTATGCTGGTATCATCCGCTTGCGTTTGGCCTTTTGGCCGTGGTATCGACATCCTTTCCCTCTCGCCCTAGAGAGCAGATTTGAGCATATTGATTTTGCCATTTCCCAGCCTTGCAATTAAAGTGGCCTTCCTGATATTTTAAACCTCCTTGATCTCAGTTGCATAATTATATACGAACCTTGACTTCCAAGCTAGGTTGTTGCATGAGGATTGCCTTGGGAATAAAGTATTATCTCTCGGCTTTAACAGTAATAAAATTGATGGTAATACCTCCAGGCTTTTCACTATCTTCTCTAATCTTCATTTTTTAACTACGAAGGTTGAAAATCGATCGAGTTCGTCTTTTCCTCTTACATCTTAAACGGGGATTGGGGATAGGGCTCTTAGCAAAGAACTTGGTTGCACATCTATAATTGTTTAATATTTTCCATATGAATGCATAAGAAAATCAAGCTCTGATCCTGCCGCCATTTGCTACGCTGCATTAGGAAACAGGCGTTATCATTGAGCCCATGATAACTCGGAATAAGAGACCCAGATGCTTGGTTTGTTTCTTGAAGCTCTACATCTTACTTGTCCGCAATCTAGAAGTATCTATCCTCGGTAATTCTATACATCATCATTTATCTTGCTGGTGAGTCATTCTCCTCCGCAATCCTACTCTCATATGTCCTTTCCCTCCTCGATTGTCCCGAAGAGCGTACGGAATAAAGTGAAGCTCTTCAATATCCACCTCGAAAAATTCATCCCCATCGTTGGCCAATTCTGGTCTTGCCTGTTCGGGCAATCTAAAACTTGTAGCGGCACCTGATGCCGTCAGTTTCTTGTACGGCTCATTACTCATATCTGCATCTTTTTCCGTTATTTCACCCGTGGTACTAAAGATGAGACTCTGGACATTGGTGAGCTTGGAATTTCGTGCTAGCGCAATGGCTTCATACCTTGAAATGATCATTTACCCCACGGATTATCATAATCCTCGGCACAATAGACAATCGGGCCACGAGCTAGTGCTACGATGTTTTGATTGGTGTATGGGTGTGGCGAGATATATCGTGGTTTTAGGGGTATGTTCAATTGGAATTTCGAGTTGGTTTTTAGATATTCGGGAGAGATTGTTAGATAACCCTTGGACAATTCTGAGCACAACCCTTCAAGCTCGGGGAGTATCTAAAATTACATTAGCTCATGTTCTTGGGAAATGGCCACAACCATACCGTCCAGTTACTCGCCCATCCGGGTATTCTGATTCTGATTGTTGTTGATATCTCGTGGGGGTTCTTGAGGTCGAATTGTATATTCCCATCCCATGGCCAATCGGCTTTTTGTTCGAGCTCCACCGTATGTTCTCCTAATTGAATCTTCAATATTGCTGAAGTATACATGTGGACGTTTATCTCTGCAGCATTATTCCTTTCGTCTTTTGAAGAAGTCCCTATCCCACAATCAGCTTGGCAATCCTGGCAGAGTCATGAATTTCTTACACATGTAACCACCTATATATCCCAGAAGTCTGGTTACATTGGGTGGACAACAAGCACAGGTAAACCATTTTGCTCGCTGAGATAAGTCTGTATCACTTGATGCGAGCTGGTTGACATATGTAAATTGCCTTCCATTTAATGACATTCCAGTGGAGATGGCGTTGTAAAAACAAAGCTCCATAATGTCTGCATATTTTCCATCCAAATCAAGCTAGCCAGACAATGTCAGTATGTAAACGAGTCGATGCATTGGTTTCCTACCTGCAGCATTCTCTCGGCAAGCATCATGACCCCTATTGCCGCACAAGTTTCGGAATAACATCCTCCCTCGTCTGTGCCTGAAGGCAGAAAATAATCAATTCCGAAACCTTCCCATTGTTTTATGGCTCCAATTCCTCCGGTCAAATACATCTTCTTTTGCACCATATCGTTCCACAGTCGCTCAATGGCTGTTCTCTTTCTTTCTGCATCTCCTGATTTGTCAACTCGTACGAGATCAGACACAGCGGTCAACAGATACATTGCTCGAACAGCATGACCTTCAATGGTCTCTTGCTCAACTATTGGCTTATGCGCTTGTTGATACCTAGTCTAATGATCAGTTCACCCACATCAGTTGACAAACCAACCACTCACCAATAACTTTTCTTTTCCGGAAAGTATTTTGGCATCTCGTTTGGTCGATCTCCTCTTTCTTCCGCTTCAACATCGTAATAATGTCGACCACCTTGTCCCTTTGGATTTCCTCTCTCGTCTATGAAATACCTTGCCAAATTCAGGTGCTGGGGATCCTTCGTCTTTTCATACAAACGTAGAAGAGAAAGCTCAATCTCGGGATGTCCAGGATATCCATGCTTTTGACTTGGATTGGGTCCAAATGTTGCAGCGAGCAAGCCTACATATTTCAAGATTGGTTCTAGTAAGAGGTCATTCCCATAATATTGATTGTGTGCAAGTGCTGCTTCAATTAGATGACCAGCATTGTATCTTGATGTCTTCATTAGCCTGTACTTCACAAATCCGATGGACATACCTACAATTCATGCAAATCCCTTAGATTCGTGAACCTCTTTCCAGGCTCTACCACCGTAAAATGGATATTCAGATAGCCATCATCCTGTTGAGCAGATCTAATCATATCTACTAGCTCCCCAACTGCAGTATCAATCTCTTTATTCTTTTCATACTGCAAAAAGTAACAAGCTCCCTCTATCCATTTCGCAACATCTGAATCCCAAAACAGATGGTTTGGCACTGGCCAAACATCGGGTTCATCGTTGTACGATGGGTGCCATTGTAGTTTGAAAGCATCGTATCTTCCTGTTGTCTTCAAGACATTCAATTGATACAACAACGTGGTCGAGTGAACAGTTTCTCGTCTTCGACTAATAAATCCTGGGGTTGTGAAGGTTGTTTGCAGATACGAATTTTGAGGATACGCCATGATGAACTTCCTTGTTTTTGCTCGTAACTCCGGGTCAAACTTTGAACCCTCGACGCCACATCAACAGAAGTATTTCAAGGGCTTTTCATAGTACCACCAATCTAGATATAAGCGCTGTAAGGTCATCCGGTCATGAGAGTTGCGGCCTCCAAGTGGGTCTAGCCTTCCCCCACCGGAAACCATCTTGTTTACCCCACGAATTTCCCCCACCGGAACGCAGATCCCTACACGTTCGCATATTTACCATCATGCTCGTTTTATGGGGTGATGGGTGACCGGCCATCATCCAACACATGATACATGCGGGGTTCTACAGTTACCCTGGACATACTATGGTCACTATTCCATCCACATACATATATATAGACCATGCCGTTCACCTCGTGCAGCATGAAGGTTTCATCTCACACCTCCATCTTTTCTCAACCTTCCTCTAGGTAATCAAACATGGGGTTTCTTCAAACTTTCCTTCCCGCAAATGATCGCTATGCTGCGCTCTTGCTATACGGAATGGTCTTTTCAACATGCTTCAATGGTTATGATGCTGGTATCATGACAGTTATTTTGGCAGATCCACAGTTCACAGAGTATTATGCGGTGAATGCGACGAAGCAGGGGGTTATTGCTACGATTCCTTGGGCAACTACTGGTTGGTTTGATGTCCTTCAGGCTAGATGAAGAGATGGATACTGATGTAGCGGAAATAGGCTTTGCTCAATTATGTATCGGGGGTCCATTGGCCAGTTGGGTGGGTAGACTTTGGGCGTTGAGAATTTCGATTAGCGTTATGATTATTGGTGTGTAAGTTACGCTTCCTATCTTCACCCCGGATGGATGCAATATACCAACTCCCGCCAGTATAATCCAAGTTGTTCCCAACACCTACGGCGTCCTCATTTTCGGGCGTTTAGTAACCGGTCTTGGCTTCGGCTGCGTCTACATAGCCACCAACCTCTACGTCGCCGAATGTGCACCCCGCAGCCTCCGCGGCTCCTTTGTAGGAACCGTCTCTCAATTCGGCTATCAATTAGGAACCTTCATAGCTTTCTGGTCCGGCTACGGAATGTCCTTCCATACCTCCCCCTTCAACATCGCCTGGCGCGTCTCAAACGTCATCCAGATCCCCATCGGCTTCACCTTCATAATCCTCTCCTTCTGGTACCCCGAATCTCCACGCTGGCTCTTGGAAAAACATCCCGAGACCCCCCGAGCGCTCACTAGCCACTCTTGCCAAGCTACGATCCGGGACCGTCACCGATGACCACGTCCGTCTCGAATTCCACGAACTCGTCTCCTCGCACGAATACCGCAAAAATTTCAAAACCGGCTACATCGGTCTCCTTTCCTCGGCCGGAATGCGCAAGCGTCTCGCCTACGGCATCTACGCCATGGCCCTCCAACAATTCGGCGGCATCGCCGCCCTCACCATGTACGCCGCCATCATCTACAAATCGCTCGGCTGGGACGCCGGACACCAAGCCCTAGCCATCAACGGCATCCAAGCCGCGCTACAACTGGTCATCGTCCTCGTCAACACCTTCACCGTCGACCGATTCGGGCGCAAGAGCTTACTCATCGCCGGGTTCAGCATCCAGAGCATGGCGCTCCTGATCCTCTCCAGCCTCACCACCGCCTACCCCAACAACAGGAATCACTCTGCTGCCGTGGCAGAAGTCGCCATGCTGTTCATCGTGGGCTTGACTTAGTGGGTTCTCCGCTGCCATCGTTCATCACCTGAGCTGATCCATACTAACACCCCGCAGCTGCTGGTCCAACGGGCCCGTCACCCCTGCCATCGCATCGGAAATCTTCCCGCAGGAAGTCCGCGATAAAGGCTTCGGTCTCTCGCTCTTGGGCCAAACGGTTTGCTTGCTCGCTTTGACGCAGCCGTGGCCGCGGTTCAATGATGAGGTGGGGGGCAGGAGTTATTGGTTGCTTTTTGCTTTGAATCTTGTTGCTTTGGTATTTTTTTTTTCCTCCTTTCTTTCTTTTCTTCTCTTCTCTTCTCTTCTCTTTCCCTTTTCTCTTCCCCCATTTCTCTCCCCCTCCTCTCACCCCATCACGCACATGCAAAATCTAACACGTCTCAAAAATAAACAGATCTCGGTAATTCTCATCCTCCCCGAAACAAAAGGTATGTCACTCGAGCGCATGGACGCCATTTTCGGCGAGGTCGATGCCGTTGCGGCGGGCGAGGTCGAGGTCGAGGCGGAGAAGATGGAAGCGAGGGTGTTTGGTGAGACGGAGAAGGACAAGGACAAAGACAAGGAGAAGGAGAAGGAGGCCGGGCATTCAGTTGAACACAAGGAGGACGATAACGAGGGAGATGCGCCGTAGCATTTCCGTAGTCTGACGGATTCGAAGAGCGCTCCAGGATGGGATAACAGAGGTAAAGGCGGCGATCGATGTAGTTGGTGCCACGCTCACGGATGGACCCAAACAAGGCCATCCTCGCAGTAGAAGAATATGTACAAAAATGAAAATGAAACCCCCCGAATCCTGATTTCCCATTTCTTACCCTTGATATAAAAAAAATGTATCGTCGATAAGGCATTTGTTCATTCATTCATTTGTTCCTCACCCTGCACTTCTGGTTTCTTTCTCGTTCCCTCATGCCTATTCTAATGCTCATCCTGGTTCTCGCTTTAATTCCCATTGTCATTCATCTCCACCTATATGCTCTACATACACATACACATACACATACACATACACATACAACACAACGAACTTTCCCCGAAGCGAAAGCCAGTAACCCGATGCTCAACACCTGTTGCTGATACCTGCCCTATATCCCCATGCGAACCTCTTGTCCGTTCCGTTCCGTCCCGTTCACTCAATCCTTCTACCCACCAGCCTGCGAACCCGTGGGGCTTCTCTCCGGACTAAACGGGACACCCTCCCTCCCATCGACTTCATGAGCATGAATACGATCATTAGCCGTGGTCGCCTTGTTGCTTGCGGCGATTGCACGAACGGCCTATGGACGGGGTGAAATTAGCGACGGTTTCCTTCTCGGGTGGGGGGCATGACGAATCGGACGACAGGTGAACGACACGGACGTCACCGCCGCCGTTACCATCATCGGGATACAGGGGGATGCGCCTAACCTACCGCCATGACAGCAGCGCCCTGTCCTTTCTGTGCCGCATGTCCGTTTCCCCTCGCTGGCCTTCCGTCCCCGCTGCGTCCGGAGTTGTCGCGGACGGCCGTCACGATACTGCTCGTTGAGTCGGCTCGCTCGATGGCCCTTCCCCAGCCCGTGTTTAGCTGCGGTCTCAAACCTGCATGGACACCGTGTTCTCTGCCGGGAGACGCACTCGGCGGAGTCGTGGCGTTTGATCCTGATCTGGATGGGTTGGGGGGACGGCTATGGCTGTGGCTGCTTTCGGTGATGCGAGACGACGTTACGAATGCATCTTCGTTGCTCATCACGTACGACAGGCGGCTCGAGGGTGCGGCGTTGCCTTTGCGATCAAGAATGTACGTGGAGGTCTTCTGTAACATCGAGGGCGTGTCATCTCCCGCGTTAAACGAAAAGCCCTTCTGGGAGGCGAGATCATGAGCCGGGTCCCCGAACGGAGAGTTGGTGTCCACCCATGGTCGTGCGCTGCCTGCTTCGCTCGAAAGGAGGGGATCCATGTCTGGACGATCGACGGGGATATCCGGGAGTGGCTTCTCCCTGCTGCTCGTGCGGACGCCGATCCCAGGACCGGCATTTGGAAGTTGGGGAGGGCCGCTGGGTGGAGGGGCTTGGCCTTCGGTGATGACGGAGCGCGAACTGGTATCGTCGGATTCAGATGATGAGTCGAAGACTACGCCGAGTTCTTCTGCGGTGGCATGTTGTCGCTCCAACGCATCAAGCTGTACCGACGTCAAGCGGGAGCCCGCTTGATGGTCCACTGCCGAGTGAAAGCTTTCTGTGTCTTGCGTGGACCGATCTCTGCGTCGCGCCCCTACAGTTCGTTCCTGAAATATATCTTCCCGTCTCTCGAGATAGCTCGCGCTGGTCGGCGTTTCGAAGGCTTGTGGCGAGGCCGCTTGTTGCATCTGGTCCAAGTCCCGCTCCGGAGTGGTGGTAGAAGACCCTAATAGGCGTGAGACAACATCAAGCAGGAACAGCAACGAAGCAACGCACCTCTCCCAGAACTGTAACGCGCAAAATTCTGTTTGATCTTCTCCATGCCATCTTCGAATAGATCGGCAGCCCTCCTCGTCCCATGAACGACACTTTTCGACCGCGCCATCGTGACATTTTCCATCCCTCCCTCGGTCTTGGAGAGCAGCACTTCAAGCGTCTTGATTTCCTTTTGGTAATCTTTTTCCTTGGCCTTCCATCTACAGACACATACATGCAGGATTAACATTCAGCAGACCGCGACGCGCGCCATCCACGCCCGATGGATGCGTACTTACTGTTCGCCCATGACATCAAACTCCCCAATATCCTTCGTATGCCTCAACTGAATCTCCTCGATTTCGCGATCCTTCGCCTCCAGCCGCGCCTGCAGATCACGATACGACTCCAGCACGTGCAAGATACACGTATTGTACTCAACGGGGACCGGCTCCATCAAATTCCGCGTCATCATGACCACCTTCAACGTCTCGGCCATCTGGCTACCCGACGGCTTGTGATAAACGTTTTCGGGAACGTTGACATGCTGAAAGGGAAACGCATCGGGCGCCTGGAGGTTCGGCGCACTGGAGCGAAAGCCCATGTAAGAGGAGACGCGAGAGCTGGGACGAATGGACTTCATGCTATCTTCGACTTCGTGGTGATCTTCCGATCGATCGCCTGGGGTGGGTGGAACTGGAGTCTTTGTCCTGGCGAAAACGGGTCGCAGCCATTGATCCATTTTGCATGCATAAGCGGGATTCCACGGGATTCACTGCCGACGAAATTGGTTCGATCTTGAGACGATTTTCATCAATGGAAGTTGGAAGTGGGACGTTGGTGTGGATCAATCTGGAAGAGATCGTTGGGTGGAAAAGAGAAGGAGCAAACTTCACTCTGTGTTAACAAGGACGACGCCGAGACTTTGTCATCTTCACTACTAGCGCATTGCCCGGATGCATGTTCGAGTTTGGGAGATGAGTATTCCTTGAATCTCTACAGTCTATGGAATATGACAGCCTTGGATGGAATCAATTCTTTGATATTGACAAGGCCAAATCAATGTCCTGTTCATTAGACATTCACCAACCAAGTAACCATCATTGACTCTGTTCAAAAGTACTATGTTACTGTGAACCTTGACACTTGTTATCTGGATGTCTTTTATGGTTTTGTAAAGACAGCATAGCATGCATATGGTTCATACGTTTTTATGTGACTTTGGCACAGGTGGACGAAACTCAAACCATACTATACCCCCAAGTATCCCACAACATTACTCAAGTATCCAATTTTCCATAGTCTCTTAAGCTCCGATGCATAATGCGCTTCAATGCTCCAGTTCAGATTACACCCAGATGGATGCTCGCTAGGATTTGGATACCTCACTTTGGATTTGAAGGGATATCATTTCTCTGGTTTGCAGTTGATTTCGTAGATCGCCTGTCTGGTTAATTGTTTAGCATCTGAGAAACATTTGAGGGGTGATTATTGAATAATATCAATGGATCGCTAGCTCTAACTTGCTTTTATGAATACTGCCCACTATTTGCAAAATATAATGGTATCTTTTCCATTTCCATTCCCATACCGTTGAACTCCATTTGCTAAACCAGTAAACCCAATCCTATGCGCAAACCCATTTTCCGCAAGTGAATATACCATTATGCTTCTACCATATTATGAATACCGAATCTAGTGGAATAAGTCCTCAGCCTTCTGCCTTCTTCCACCCCTACCAACCAATCTCTCTGCAAAAAGCTCTTTCCCAGAATTTCCACCCCCCGCTCGTGCAGGAAATAATTCTTTCATGGTTGTGGCTGAAGTTTCAGAGGCCAAACCTTTGATGGAAAAGCCAGACGTTGAAGCAGGTTTTGCAGTTCCGCGAATGCTAAAGCCTTGCGGCTGTTCTGATGTAATCCTTTCTGCCAGGGAGCGCTTGTTAGAAGGACGAACGTCAGAGCTTCCATCCATAAAAGGGACAGGCATTCTGTTGGCGAATAGGTCTGCTGTCTCATCCGTAGCATCTAAAACGCCAGATCTATGATGAGTACTGGATAACTTGCTTGGGAAGAGTTCCTTTGTTGTGGAAATTTCTCTGCGGAAACGAGCCTTGATGGCTTGGGCTTTTGACCTATTCTCTGCAGCTGCTGTATTTCCACGTCGTCTATTATAATCCCTCGCTCTCTCCTCGTTCCTGATAGGTGACGCACTTCGATCCCGTAATCTTCCATCATTTACTCCCCTATCTGGAAATAGCTCTCGTAAACCAGAGCCTCTTCTATTATCAGTTCGTTCTCTAAAGTCGCTACCCGATGAGCCAGATCCTGATCTTCTATGGATTCTTCCGGATCTAGTCGCTAAAGCTGCTTCATCATCATCGTAGAGACTTGCGTCGAAGCCTGCTTCCGCATCTTCACGTTGTCGATTACGTTGTTCTCGTTCATCGTATCTCCGACTTCTGTAACCATCATCATCTCGGTCCCGATATCTTCGTCCACCCTCGCGTTTTCGGCGCTCTGCAGGATCATGTTCAGGATTGAAAAGGTAGAAGCGACTTCTCTCTCGAGCTCCTCTCTGTTTACGATCTCCAACCACAGCAAGACGTACTTGTAAACTGATCTTCTCATTGTCTGGGAAAGGCTTGGCATTTAAGCATTGTAAGATTGGAAGTTGTGAAATATCCTCTGGAAGCTCTTGAGTAGAGAACTGTCGGAGGGCTTCCCCAGCAACCTCGTTGTTCGAATACACGAGATTCAACGAAGAATCATCAATCCATTCGACGCGTTCAATATGACCGGTGGGGAAGTAATGCTGCGCGAATTTCTTAACATCCCCAGTAGTTAGATTGTCCAAGCCACGAATATGCACTTTCTCTGTGTGTGGGCTTCTCGGAATCTGGACCAGAGCTGTCATTTGGAGCTGATGTGTCATTTTGTACTCCGGAAGGCTGATCTGGCTATATGGAATTATCAAGTTAGTAACAAACACTGTAGATGCAGTCTGGAAGTCAAATCCCCAACTCCGGGCGCATGAATATTGCTCACAATCAATTCAATGTCTACCATATCTGGAACAGGCAACTCTTCGATCACCCCAACGTCGATATCCATATCGATATCCATGTCGGTCGCCATATTGAGATGAATTGGGTCGCTGGTATCGTATTCTGCTGGGTGTTGTCTGCTAAAGTATTTTGATGTTCGATTCCAAATGAAACGATAAAGTGGTGATGTCGCGAAGCAGTCTATCTGCTATGCCTTTGGGGCGCGTGTCAGAAATATTTGAGGTGTCCGCTTTTAGCTTGATTGATTTGGAGTCAATTGGTTCTTTCGAAAACTGAAGATGATCCAGTATAGGTATCTGCTATAAGCTATAGATTCGTCTTTCAGATAGAGGGAGATGGGTCTTAAGGCACAGAGTTGGAGAAATTGTTATGTTGTGTAAAGTTGAGGTTGTTAGAAAGGTATTGCAAAGATGCGGGCGAAAAGGGGTTCTTTGATAGATTTAAAGACCAATTGAATAACGTTTGTTTGATTTGTGTCAAATAAATTTATTGGTGAATTTCTAGAGGTCATGACATCCATAGCTTAATGATATCTTGAAGCCAAAGTTTCTTTCTTCTACTTGTAAATAAATGACTTGTAAAGTTGTTGGCGCAAGCGCGGAATGGGTGGGGTCGGATTGAATTTTAGTGTGACCTCTAACTTTACGCCTAGACAGCTCTTAATGTTCGAATAGCTATACATATATTTTTATATTATTTATATATCTATATATATCTATATATATATCTATATATATCTATATATATAGATATATATACATAGATGAATATAGATTGCTTTATATTTATTTAATCGTAATTATATATATATTAAAATAATAAAGAATAAGTCTTCTCTTCTATAATACTTTTATAAATTCTATAGTAAGGTTATTATAATGTTTAGATACTAATAAGGGTACCCATGGACGTTCGAATCGATTTTATATAATATTTAATCTAATACTTAGTGTTGTTTTTGGTCTATGCTAAGGTAAAAATCTATAGAATAGTATATCTTTTAAATTCCTTTTTATATATTATAAAACTTCTATTTTTAAGAATTTAAATATACTAGACGTTTATTTTTTAACTTAATAATACTATAAAGCTTTATTTATAGTTTTTATTAGATTTGTTAATTTATTATAATTCTTTAAAATAAATTCCGTTTTTAGTTAATTTTCAGCCCGGCATTAACCTAAAACAAACGCTAAGTATAAGCTTTACTAAATATAATATTAAACTTATATTAAATCTAATATATATAATAATCTAAATATAATATTAGGTTTGATACCTTATAATCCGAACATTATATTTAACTATATTTAGTTAAATAAAAATATTAAATGAAGTCCTTCAAAAAAAACATCTTTATTTCTTTTACTTTTTAAATATTTTCAGACTAGTAAAAGTTTAAATACTATATTTTAATAATAGTTTTTATCTATTATAAACAAATATATTTACAACCCTTTTTATATTTTCTTAAATCTTCTACTTAAATGATATTCATCAAATATATATTTAACCATATTAGGCTCAATATATAATATCCATATTTGACATTTGCTTTAATATTTTCAAAAATCGATCCAAACACACCTTAAGGTTACTCTACTATCAAGTCAATTAATGAATACGAGATCCGAATTCAACAAAAAAGTTAAGACATACATACGAGAATCTTTCTGAGATGCTGGGTTTTCTTTTATCTATTCACATATCCAATATTCAATACCAACGCCATCAAAGGCACTCGTTGAAGCGTAAGAATGGAACGCGGGGCAATGTATTTGGCAAGGGGGGAGGGGGGAGTCGGAAAGTTGAAAATATTGAATATCAATGAAACATCATAAGTTCAATGGAGAAACGGTTCTACATGTTGACTATGGGGCGCGCTGGAACAACCTGATGGTAGTACCTCAGATCTAAAGCCATGGAGGAACCGTGGGGCTTAAAAAGGGGCTGGTTTTGAAAGGTGTGAATGAGAGTAGAGTGGTTGGAGGTATCATGGAAGGAAAGAGATGAATGTTGAGAGAGAAACAGCCGAAAGGGTCTCTCCTAGAATCTATTTAAGACAAAGAGGAGATGAAGGCATGAAAGCATTACATGCTGAGACGAAGAGGTATTCATTCTGCACAAGTCTGAGCCCCTATATGCTTTTCTATTCCTTCATCACACATATTGCACGAACCTTATCCTTTGTACGTCCATGTTCTATATTCTCTCCACACTACGCCACATTATGCCCCCCTCTGCACCTCTAGCCTCACCACTTCCCCTGGCCCGCACACTCGCATATCATGGGAACCCCTAACATGGATCAAATCAGAGTGAAAGGAGTTTTATCTCATTCCGAACTGCCATTGCGTCTTCGTTGTGGTCATGACAGATCAGGATGTATATTTAAAGTATCATATTTCAAATATATAACTTCCTGTTTGTGCCCCGCCCAGCAAGCCTTCTGATCCACGGACTTTATGAAGTCATAAAGAAAAGTTTGAGCGGAAGGGTGTTCTTTTTGAAAGACCGAAGAAATGGTTAGATACTACCAGTGGCAGCAAGATCTTCGGAGGGGTACAAGGGTACATAAGGTTGAGGTTTTGATTGTCTGTCGCTGTAGAGGCTCAATAATTTGAATTTATAAGACAGGGTCTCAACATGAGTATTGGGCTTTTGCGATCTACATCCCACTTATATGAAAGATGATAGATAGGTGTTGTGATTCTCAAGTTCACAACTAAATTAAAGTGCTACATTCTCATTCATCCCCCTGTTATCAGACAACGGTACTTTTTTCTTCTCTTTCCCCCCAAACACGAAGAATATCCTCTGGTGAGAGACCACCAATTTATTGTTTCATTTGTTCTCATAGACAGCTTTTTATATCTGCGTTTGACGATGATGAAGATAAAGATGAGGATGAGGATGAAGGGTAGTTGAAACTTGACTTGGGCCGAATACCTTTTTGCTAGATGTGTTATGTTTCTTGCAAAAGACGCGAGAATCACAATGGACTACGCAAAATTCACTTCTACTCCCTTTCCCCTCACTTCCTACACAATATATTTGTCCACTTTCTTGACATCGCTATTCTGGAATAATATTGAATGCGTTCATCTTGATCACACTGGTCATCTCTTCCATTCCATTCCGATACAAATCATGATACGACAAATCGCTAACCATCCATCGTGATTAGGATGAGAAGATTTCCATACCCATGATGCAAGTTTGAGATGGAGGCATCTGAGAATATCAACAGCGAAACATAAGACTGCAGACTACTTTCTATGCAACGCCACACAGTCATTTTCTACTTCCAATCACCTTCTCAGTTGGTGATGAACCTGAGCTATGCTAGCTCTATTGAAGCATCATAGCTTCAGGCTCCTATGACACAATGATCCGACCCCTTTGTATTACTGTTTCATATTAGACATAGCTCTACCAAACTGTGCCCCTGTAAATTTGGACTATTCAGAAATAAAGGACATTTTCCATATCAAAATTTTACACTTCATGTCCTCAGACAATCTCATCATTTTCATAACTTCAATAGCATGATTCAGTGAAGTCTCGGACTCTGAATGAATACATACTTCGGAAGATGAGCATTTTGTATCTTCTTATCTCTTATTACCAACTCAGAAGTGCCGTCAAGTGATCACTCTTCAACTTCATCGGAGCACACACTTTATCAGACAATATCTATTCAGAACACCTTTTATTCTTGCGCTTCCAAGTAGTCATTTGGCCACTAAATTGGATCAAAGTATCTCGAGTCCGACACTTATTTGATATATTCCGAGTCTCTTATATTATATTTATTGGAATACAAAGGAAATCTAACCAACAACTTCAACACCAGAATATAGCATACTCATTCTCTTTTCTCTGCACTAACTCCTACCGAATCAGCCCTTAATCCATCAGGAAAAGCTCTCTCAATCCTCGGCATTATTGGATGCATTCGATAGACACTCATTCGTATGTGAAACATAGATCACGAATAACTAGAAGAACCAGGCGACAATTCTCTCATTCTGTATTACACACCAAAGCTTCCTACCAGTCACCCCCTCCCACATATAGCAGATCATCCTCGATCTCCAATCCTGTTCTGTATATTTCCGTTCTCCCATCCACAACCCAAACACAAGCTCACCGCGAATGACAAAACACCAGACAACATCCCACCAATCTCTTCCATCTACCCAGAATTCAGCCAACACCCCGCCTCCCCCCCCCAAAAAAAACCAAACAATACCTCCTCAACTCCCAACCCTATAAATTATATCCCACGACTCCCTCAATCCTAGAAAGATAAGTCCACCTACAAACAACAGACAACCATCCCTCAATACCCTCCTATGCACCCCCATCCAACTACTCATCTCCTAACAGAATAGACACCTTTCCCTAAGTCGTCCCCCGAGGTGACACACTCAAACATGCCACCCAATCCCCTTTCAAATTCTCCAGCTCATCTGCCTTCTCCAAGTCCAGGCTTAGAGTCCAAGTGTAGCACTTTTCTCTCAAGTCAATCTCTTGAAATCTATTGCACATACCCCTTCCACCAAACACTCTTTGCCGCCCATTCCTCGCATATCTTCCACCAAGCAAGTTTTTATCATTTGATCAAATTCACCAAGAGCACGTCCTGGGTCATTTAGGGTGAAAGGCACATGATAATTTGATGCAAGGCACACATGTCATAGGAAGGTGGGTGTTTTGTGAGAAAATCATTGAATTGTAAGTAACGGCTTTCGTAAAGCAATCGAGAGCAAGGGTATCTAGTTACATAGTGAGAAAGCCGGGGTATCATACCATTCCATTGCGAGAGGGCCAAAGAAAGAACAAGGAAAGAGAAAAGAAAGCACCGCGATACAAGAACCAAAGGAAAATACATCAAGGAAAACACACCAAGGAGAACGCCAAGCAGCCACCGCGATACCAGAACCAAGGAAACACCAAGGAAAAACAAAAGAAATCCAACCAAAGCACGCAGCCAAGTCACACAGCCAACTATTCATTATCATCATCATCCTCATCATCCTCGACCGCAGGCTTCTTGCCCTTCTTGTTCTTCTTGGAAGTTTGAACACTGGTGGCCAGAGAAGCCGAGCGCTTCAATGCCGATCGTTCATCGAAGTGGTAGTCCTGACGACCTTGTCGGTTCCAGGCGGCGGCTTTGCATCCACCCGGGGCTCGGTCAATGCCGTAGAGGCCCGCCAGTTGCTGGGAAACATGGGACCAGAGAGGAGCATCGTAGAGCTTGGGGATATGGGTATGCCTGGCTTCGACCTTGCGACGTTCGGCGATACATTTGTAGAGACTTGCCAATTCGATGTTGCTCCAGGCGCGGCGGCGGGGCTTGGAGGTGGTGGCGGCGCCTTTGCGAGTGTTGGATTTGCGGCCACGGGAAGAGCCGGATTTGGTGGCGGAGGATGAGGAGCTGGCGGCCGCCGCGGAAGAGGAAGGGCCCGAGGTGGAAGCTGCCGTAGACTTCTTGACCTTCTTGGCTTTCTTGGCCGGACGAGCAGCGGGCTTGTCATTGTCGTCGTCAGAGTCATCATCATCGGTGGAACGTCCTCTCTTTCGCGAGGCAGGAGCTGGTGATGGTGATCTGGAAGGAGCTGGGGATGGGGAAGGAGAGGAGTGTGGTGATTGTGGCAAAGGTTGCTTTCCGCTAGCGGAGTGAGATGGAGAGACAGGAACCTTTGCTTGGGAAGGTGGTGGAGTGAATGTACCGTTGGTACCAGATGCTTCACCGTTGTATGGTTGAGGTGCTACCTCCTTCAAAGAAGCTTCGATGGTGAGAGCGAGTTGTTGTTCGTAGGTAAGTTCGCGAAGCTTGGGAGCTGACTTCTCGACATAGTCGTCATCGTCGGAGTTGTCATCATCGGAGACATCGGTGGTGAGATCCTCAGCCTCAGACTCGTAGTCAGAGACCGCGTTCTCGGCAACGTCTTCTTCGCCGGAGAAATAATCGGCAACAGAAGATTCTTGCTCAGGAGCTTCCAAACCGGCAGCTTCTTCTTCAACAGGTTGTTCTTCAACAGGTTGTTCGTCAAAGACTTCAAGGCCAGTGTTTTCGTCAGCACCGGTGTGCATAGCGAGTGCTTGCTCGGCAAGCTCATCAGGGTGAATTGGTGCATAGAGGGAGGGTTTCTCAAAGGGATGGGCACTCTTTCCTCCAGTTCTGGCAGGTGGCTTGTACTCAGCAGCATCTTCATCATCTGGGTTGAGATGGAGACGGTATTGGTGGTGGAGAGCTTGACCGAGTTCATGACGTGTGAGTTCTGGATCAACCAAGATTTCGTTAATTAAGCCATCAGCTGTGCAGCCAAATTGACCGAGGTGATGGTTCAAAAAGTCTGGTCCGTCCTCTTGAATGTAGATGAAGGAAGACAAGATAGACAAAGCTTTCTTGGCAGATTCTTCATCCATGTTCTCGAAGGAGAACTCATGGGGGTTGGTGAACATCGTGGTGGAAAATGGGTAATTGGGTAATTATGAGCTGGGAAGCTTGGAAATTGGTAGGTTCGAATTGTACGTGTGAACGTTTGAAGTTAGATGTTCAAGATGTACGTTTGGAACTGTTTGAAGAAAGATATCTCCAAGACTTCAAGGAGAAGAAGAGATAAATAGTAATCTACATTTTGAACTACGATATTGAGGCTATTCCCAGACAATAGACTTGCTATTCTATCCATTGTTCCTATTGACATTCTCCAGAATGCATCCACCGTGATTGTAGCGAGAACAATGACAATAAGAATTGTTGGATTGTGCGGGAACTTTTCTGAAACGACAATAGGATTCTGTTCTCGCTTCTGATTTTTGCTTTCAGGAGTGAGTGAATTGATCTCAAGAGTACAATAGAAAAAGGTAGACAGGAGAACTTTCTGCCTGGGAAGCGGATTGAGTGAATACAACACAGAGATAATAGAACAATAGAAATTGACGAAGCGAACTCAATAGTATCATATTGAATCTTGGCTTGAAGGTGAGAAACAAACCGGAAGATCGAGGCAAGAAATGTGAAGTTTGGATCGAAGGTGAAAACTGAAATTCGGATCACATTATTTTGATATGATAATGTGCAAAAGTCGCAAGTTTTGTCTCGATCTTTGAGAAGCTCTCATGATATAGATTCTTAGATCTGTGAAGATCTAACGTTGCTGAGAATGGAAATGGAAAAAGGGGGAGGGAAAATAGAAGAGGAAGAGGGGGAGTGATTGGAAAAAGCGAGTCGATCACGTGCACATTTAACCATACACGTGATTCCACCCACTTTCGATGTTCACATGATACTGGAAGAGATGCGTCAACAACATAATGCAAAGAAAGCAGTCACATCATTAAATAATCCAAGATGCCAGTGACTATCAAAGCAGATGTCAAGGAAAAGATAATTCATACAAAGCCGCTCACTCAAGATGACTTTGCAGCATTTGGGACCGTGATTCAAAATCCCGCACCGGCGATAATGCCATCACCAGCAATCAAGGACTTGCCACCAAACGCGGTACAAGCCAACCAAGGCACCGCCCTCAAGTATCTAGATGTCACGCATATGAAGGATTTCTACGGGAGCGCTCCTAGTCAACGGGTCGCGAATGCAGTCATGAACATGTTTGTATGCTCACCTCGCTCTCTTCTCCCGTCTCACGATAGCAATATCGGGGGTTTGTTCCCGGTCACCATACTAGAACGACATCCTTTCACAACCCAAACATTCATACCCCTCGGGATATCACCCTCGGAGCAAGAAGATGTATGCTACTTGGTCGTCGTAGCACCGAGTTTAACGCCGTCGTCAATGGATGAAACCTTACCCGTGCCCGTTCTCTCTCCTCAAACAAGTACGAGTTATGGCGATGACAAAAAACTCCCCGGTCGCGGTTTACCGGACCTGGATAGAATTCAGGCTTTCTTAGCGAATGGTTCACAGGCGGTCACCTATGGAGCGGGGACCTGGCATGCCCCGATGGTGGTGGTAGGAAAGAAGCCCATTGATTTCGTCGTGGTGCAATTTGCAAACGGGGTAGGAATTGAGGATTGTCAAGAAGCGGAGCTGGAGAAAAGGGATAAGGATATTTGCGTCGTGGTCCCCAAGTTGTCGAGGAATGCGACGTGGAAATTATGACGGCTTTCGGGTTGAGATCTCGATAGAGAAGGGACAGGTACTAGTACTACACTTGCCTGCGCATATCACGAATGAGATGTTGCGAAAGTATCTATGCCTCATAGTTCTTATCACCACTTCCTCGTCTTTTTTGGCGATCCCGTGGTAGCAAAGACGTTGATGCACATCATCCCCATTACTTTGGTAATTATTGATCGTTGTTTCTTTGAATTTGGGATAGAGTAGCACTACTGTAGAGTCTAGACGAGTTTTCAAGTGTCTTTAGCACTTGTTGTAGGTCGGCGACCTAGTCTATCGGCCACGATATGTACTTTTACAGGTCCCCGATACCTCTGCAATGGAAGGCTACAAAGGTCCACCATCATCTGAGAACCATAAGAATAAATATTAATGTCGTTCCAATATGGGCACTATCCAGATCTCGAATATTTTAAATGAATCTCATCAATCAATCAATGCGTTCCGAGATGATACATTCAGATGAAATTTACAGCTTCGGAGTCGACAAGTAGCCCTGGAGTGTTGCAATGCAGAGTTACCATATTTTCGAGCAACAGGATTATCGATATTGATCGCTGGGAACATTGTTTGGTAGAGAGAGTTTGAGACCATGTACTAATCATTGCGCACACAAATTTCACTCGTAAATTCTACCAATGAGTGATACCTAACTACAAGTACCCCAGTAGAGTCAGTCACCTTCGTCTTAGGTACCCATTTACCGGACAATGTTCCTGAATGATACAATATTCGGTCTACCGTTTTAAACGCCAAAAAGTGACAAAGTCGGCGATGTCTTTAATAATTGGAAAGAAAGAAAAAACGTGAGAAGATTGTCCCGTCCAGCCATCCATCTTGAGGGGGAAGCGGCTCATCAGGTAGGTATGCATCAAGTAGGATTATCGGCTTTCCACCTCGTGGTATTTTTGCTGATTCTCCGAAGTAAAACCAACATTTTTATTTTAGAACCCGTTATGCTTACTACCTACCAGATTGTAGATTGGCGAGACCTCCTGTCCAAAGTGATTCCGCAGATCCTTTCCGCCTTACCGTTTATGTTTCGCTCATCTAGACCTTTTCAGGTGTTCATTGCAACTGTACTCTGATGCGTGCTTATTTGCATAGCGAGAGAGGCAATGAGATGGCCAATGAACGCCGAGGGCAACGTTCGGAACTTCACATGGCAGCGCAAAACTTGCAGACGGGTATGCAGCTTGTATGTACGCAGAATAACATGATCAGCATCAAATAAACAATATCCGATCAGCCATACCTCTCACACACCGGCTCCCAAATGGATAAAATCTCGCATGCAGCATGGAAAATATTGTGGTATCGGTCCCAAGGCGAAGGAGATCTATACGGGTTAGAGGTGCCAAGGATGTATCACCAGCTGAATGACGAAGGAAGCAAGCAACAATGAAAGCACAAACACCAAAGTCATTCTTGAATATGCCATTCTCAATTCTCTCTGGATTATTCTTATTAATGAATATCAGGAATTTCATCCATGGTAGTAGGTAGCCTCATCTGGGTTTTTTTTGCTCGCCTCTTTACGCAACGCCTCATCCATAAGATCGCTAAATGTATCCTAAAGGGGTAAGCTTCTAGGACCAGGATTTCTACGGTTGAACAAGGGGGAGCCGTTTCTAGGTCAAGGCTTAGGTTCATACAGTACAGTAGAATTCTGTGCCATGAGCTATGAGCGATGAGCCATGAGCCATGAGCCATGAGCCATGAGCCGTGAATAATGAATACCAAGAATGCATGAACCCATCTCGACGCCCCTCGCTCATGATCTTGGTATGGTAACGCAAAGATCTTCTTTAATCATCTACCCGGGAAACACAAAGCAAAAAGAAGAGAACCTTATCCCAACAAGGGAATAGCTTGCGAGAGTGTATACATATTCATTGTCAATTGTGTAACAATGAGGGTAAAATCTCTTTAAACGCTTTTCAGGGTGCCTTGCTAAACTCGAGACTCACGATCTGAAGATCAATATACAGGACTGCCCCGTCATCCCCAATTATATCCCAACTTCAATTTATCCTACGGAGATCCCGTGTTTATCATTCCCCACAATATCAACGGATCGGACTGAGCAGTGGGCGAGCCCGTGAGGTTTTGGCGCAGGAAGCGTGAAATTTTTATTTTTTGTCGGTACCGAGGATTGGCTATGAGCCTATGATACGAAGTTTCAAGATGATGTACGTAGTGCTGTTACTGTTACTGTTACTGTTACTGCTACTGCTACTGTTAGTTCTACCGTCTGTGAAGAGAGTATGAAATGATATGGTTAATACTGTACAGTACAGACAGTACAGACAGTACAGACAGACAGTACAGACAGTACAGACAGTACAGACAGTACAGACAGTACAGACAGTACAGACAGTACAGACAGTACAGACAGTACAGACAGTACAGCACAGTACGAGTGAGTATGTACTTCATGTATCTTATGATGGTGATCCTTATTTAGGAACAGCAAATAGTTGGTAGCGACAGTATTGGATCTAGATTGGCGATGCTGTCCAATGTTGTAGTGAGCTCCGGAGTAAGGGATGGATGAAATGCAGCATATTATTATTCGTTGTACCAAGGGCAACATGAAAAATCAAATATACGAAGCTTCAAGGTATATTATCAAGCCTGGAATGCTCCAAAAAAGCTTCTTCTCCATACATCATCCATCCATTGACCATCCATTATCCGTCCATCAGCCTCACTCATCATCGCCATCTTCATCTCGACCCCCTTTGTGCAAAGGGCAAAGGACCCATCGCAGGGGTAGTTTTACCATTACCATGGGATTCCTATCTCTCGCATATCTCTCTCTCCATGGATGATTATTACCAAAAATAACTTAACATAACGAATACTTTTGCTTTTGTCCAGTTTCTGCTTGGGTTCCTGTTCCTTCGCGAATATCAAACCGACGCTCCTATTCCTATCCGCGGATCTGGATCTCATTGCTGGGAGGCAAAAAGCCACACGCACCTCACATGCATCCTTGGACAATATATATATACATATATATTATATATCAAGGGTTCATTAATTGTGATGCCTAAAATCTATCGTGAATGCGAATTTCTGAAACTTTTCTGCGTGTACAATGTGCAGCCGCTGCAGCTGCAGCTGCCGTTAGCTACCTGGTACTGTTCAATGTTCATTCAATGTTCCTTACATTGATTGATCATGATATTCATTCACATCATATCAGGGATACGTGACCTGGAGGCTGGAGGCAATACAATTCCAAATATCGTCGTCACAAGACAAAAGACAAAAGCTTCTCTCTGCAAGGAAAAAGTAAATACAAACACTTATTATTACCTCGGGAGATTAGAGATCCTTTCTTTTGGACCCCAAACCCAAACCAATACTTGGATCGGCATGGAGATGAGTCTTCCAAATCTTTTTTTGTTGGGTCAATTGGTTGATCAGGATCAGATATATGTTTTGGGAAGACCCTTGAATTACTAGGTCGTAGGTAGTAGGTACTTGCATAGTTATCAAGAAAAGTTTCCTACACACTCGTGATTCGAGACTTTTGTCCGGATCAAGTAATTTGTCGCTATCTAAGTACATCCGCAGGATCATGACGAAGGGAAAGAAAGGAAAAAAAAAACAATCCGAAAGGCGTAACTTTCTTCATCCTTTTCTTTTTCGCCTATTTGATTTTGTAAGGTAATCCAAATATCTCAGTCACCAGTGAGCACCAACCCCCCCCTTCCCCCCTTCCCCCCTTTCTCCCTTCCCCCCTCGCCCCATGTATCAATAAACTCTATCCAACTTTGTTCCCAGCATTGGGATCTGGTGCGCTCTTATGCTCTTATGCTTTTATGCTCTTACGCTCTTACGCCCTTACGCTCTTACGCCCTTACACTCTTACGCCCTTACGCCCATACTTCATACTCATCGCCCTTTCTCCCTCAAGATCTCGAAATACATGGACAATCTAGCCCATCTATATATTTCCTCTCGTCTTCCTCCTCCACCAATCAACCTAGCATTTGACAGCTGGCAAGCTCTCGCCCTAAGCACAACTATTTCCGCACACTAGCGAACGTTTTTTCATTAATTACCTGGTAAGCTAGGAACTATCCATTCGCTCGTTCGCGCTCGTGTGAACATGGATCAAGGCACTTCCATTTCCTCTTCCCACTCTCAGCCACCAAGCTTAGACGGTAAGCAAGGAAATATTCCAAATACAAGGTGCAAAACGGAACGACCCCACAAAGCGCAACTATGGACGCGTGCTAGGTACAGTACTCTACAGTACTGTACACTGTACAGCAGGCAAGCGAAAGCAAGTGCCCGTAGATCATGGCGTAGGCAGGGGGAGAGGCGTGATTGGATGGCTTGTGCGAGTAGTCGCTCTTTGCGGGCAAAGGAGGCGGTAATTTGAGGGTTGACCGATGATTTTCCGTAAACGGTTGCGCCGCGAGCATAGTCATAGACTCATATCTCAATAGGTGACATCAAATAGTGAGCTCTTGTTTAGGTATACCTCGTATGCGTGGTGACTTTCTGGCTACAGTGCAGTACTATATCATATTCTCTTGGCCCTCTTTACGAAGTATATTGGGGATGCTCAGACCCATTTCCTTTTCCATCCCGTCCATCTCCATCTCCGTTTCTTCAACGGCTGAAAACTCGATCATTGGGACAGACTAGACAGGCAATAGACAAAAAGCAAACAACCTTGCACACCAATCGCAACCACATCATCACTTTGCTTTTCTGAAACTACATCCACCCTCATCTATCTCTGGCACACGGCAGCCATAAGATTTTCACAGGAGGTCTGCAAGATCAGTAATCAACAGCGGGAACCTTTTAGTAGGATTCCCATTCGGTGTGATGTGCATCATGATAACACACTCCCGTCCTTGCTTGCTTTTGCTGGCTAATAACATACGGAGTAAACTACGGGATGGATGGAGGGAAATGCGTCAACCTTGTTCGGTTTGTTCTTCAGATACTGTAATAGTAGCTGCACATATGATTGATATAAGCCTGGATAGGTACGAAGTATTGATGATATGTTGAGGTCTCTGAATCTAGTCGATCATGATCACAGTAACAAGCATCGTCCCAGCAATCTCAATATCAAAAATCAATCAACACCTACCACATTCATGGCGAATTTCCCTTTTCGCGAACGTGACGGATAATACCGCCCTCTGCCGCTCCTGTCGTTGAACCACTGTCAGGACCACCACCACCACCTCCCTCCCCCAAACCCTATTATCGTTGTTCCAGATCTCCTTAGACAATGGGCTCGGATTGTATGCTGTACCTGTACACTGATATACCTCTGTGATATTGAAATGATTTGCGTTCCTTGAATACCGGCAGGAGGGAACAAGAAACAAGACCCCCTGAAATCCCGAGAAATCACTTAACCTCACGACGATAAACGTGCCGCTCCTGCTGTGTCCTCTCGAACCATTGGACCGCACCCGTACATCCTACATTCACGTCGCCCAGCACCCAGATTTGCACGTCGCGACGGCCGCGCGCGCACTTCCCACGACGGACGAGAGAGGGAACAGCGTGAGCAAAAATTTATGAAACCGCGAATGCCACATCCAGCGTGCCCACACGGTGACACAGCATAAAACACGAGTCACGACGTTAGCCGGGCCAGCATGACTGTGCATGGCCCCTGTCAGCACTAAGGATTGACCAGGGGGGGTATCGGCGACCATATTTTCCTCAGCGAATCAATGCCCACCCGCTAACTATTGTTTACCTAAGGTGAGATTTGGGGGACCCGATGAGTTGGATCAAACGTTGCGGTTTGGGCCAGTAGGAACGCGCGTTGGGGCAGTGGTGTAGGGAAGCTCGGTGTAGTGTAACATGGTGGTGAAGGGGTGGTGCTTTGGTTTCCCCGGGGGTGTGCTTGGCGGTTGAGGGGGGGAGGGGATGGAAATGAATTTATTGATATTAGGTTTGAGTGGGTGGACGGGGGTCTGGAAGGGGAGAGGAGATCTACAGAGTCATGATTTGCAGTTGGGGCTGGGAAATCATCGTGGGCGAGATCTGTTAAGGTAGTATTGATCGTTGATCTTTTGTTTGGGATCTGGAGATAGGGCGGATGCACTGTACCGAATCGATTGACCAAAAAGCAACTAAAGTTCGGCACTCACCGAATTTATTACGTCGGAGGCCTAGCATTCCATGTCTGATGTCTCGACTATTGCCCTAGAAGTCTACTAGAAGTCCAAGGGCAGCTCAAAATGCCGACTACTGACTGTACCAGAGATCCAAACGAGTAACACGCGGAACAACCCCATGTTATTAGCTTCACCGTGTTCACGGCAGGTATTAGATCGGTACACTATCCCACCCGTGAACCTCATTGCTGGATCCGGATAGGTGCAGCGAATACAGCAGAAGAAGGTGTATGTACGTCTGTCTGTCTTTATCGTGTATCACCACAACTGCACATCCAAGGGAAGAAAGGTAAGGTTTCTCGGTATACTCGGTAAGGGCCAGGGCGCTCCTGTACAATCACCATGTTGATCTCTGTCGCAAGCCTTGCCTCATCAGATTATCTTTGTATGACATCAAGACTTCTTGCACGAGTGGATCCTGGAGAATCGATAGTTGCCAGGGGAAACTGAACCTATACCAACGGAGGTGGGTTCTGGATGAATAGTAATCAAGAGGTTCCCAATGAAGGGCACTGGAGATGAAGCTTGAGCATTCGGGGAAGTTGGGACCATACAAATCTGGATCATGAAGGATTCACAAATGTATCCATCCAGGTTAGACCTTTTCAGCTTGCCAAGTGGAGCGAGCATACAGGGCTCGATTGGAAGATGGAGATACAGTAGAGAGCAATAGAGCGCAATTGCATCATCGATAGACACTCATCTATTACGGAGTAGACAGGCCAAACATTTCCCAAAAGGTATGACTGAAAATAAACTATTGCGTATTTCCACTCTCGGGACTCGGGAACGATCTGCGGTGTCATTTATTCCGTAACCTTACTGTAGGATTAATTTCCTAGCTTCGCCGTCTCGCCCAGCCATATGTCGATGGCTGGCCCACATAATATATGGAAATACACGTAAATTACCCATAATGTTGGAACGGGATAAAGTATCACGCATTGGATTCACTGGATTCATGATTCATTGCACAGCACTGTCACAATAACATTGTACCTATCAGAAATTCCGATGGATAAACAAGAATCCCGGTTGCAAGTTGTGCGATCTGGGGTTTTGGGTCTATCCATCCCGGCGAACTGGCCGTGGCTGAGAGAGCCGGAGAAGGAGAGAGATATTTGCTTGGGCCGTGTTCTGTCAGGTGAGAGTGAGGTGTGGAATTCTACGATATCAGAGAAATGTGATATGATATGATATGATACGATACGATATGGTAGCAGGTTGATGGAACGGAGTATGTTGCGCATAAACAACTGTTCCTCGCATCTATCTCTGTATCTGCTTAGAAAAAACAATAATCAGATCACTCAATTTCCATGCGAGGGCTTTTTCTTGACAGGTATATAAATAGCACATGCATGAAGATTCTCAGCAGTTGATACGCTCAGGTGGACAGCCGTAGTATTAAGCTTTCACCCTATTTTTATGCCTCTGAAGCCGCGCAAGAAAAAAGCATAACAGTGATCTCCCCAGGCTTGCCGTAGATACCGTACCGACTGAATGGGCGGCGTGATGTGATGTGATGCGCTGCGCTGTGCTGTGAGATCCCATCCCGTCCCATCCCATCACATCACATCGCACCGTTTATTCCGTGTTGAATTTAGTCCGTCCCAGCAGCACAACCCGCACCTGAGCACATGGCCGCACAAACACAAGCTGGAAGGGGAGTTCTAGCGGAAGGTAGCGAGACACTGGAACCAAGCGAAGGATATTTAAAAAGGCACAGGACAGATGGGATGGGACAGTCGGAGCGGCTCGGGGTTAGGTGTCGTGTAATGGGGGGAGGGGAGGGGAGGGGGGTGAATGGGAATTGGAATAGGCTGTGTGTTACCAAGGTAGTATATCTATCTACATGTACTGGCTGAGGAATGACCCAAGAGAAGATAAAGAAACAGGGAGGACACGCTGACGACAGGGAATATAGGGCAATGAAACCAGGTACCCAAGCACTCATATGAGGAATCAAAAGGGATGGATGGATATGCACATCTTGAATTCCGTTATACATGTTTTGTTTTGTTTTGCGGGTGAAGGTGCGAGTGCAATCTCTCGGGTTTCGACGACGATGGGAATTGAGGAGTGATTTGGACGATATGATTGGCCAGGGGGAATTATGAAGAGCGGAAAAGGGGATTATCGAATACTGTTGTGCGGTTGTTATCAGGACAATCAATGGATTATGGAGGAAATATTGAAACGATTACAATTAGGAAAATCTCATTTCATCTTTTGACTAGCCACCCCACCTACTACCATCTATGGCCATCAAGTAGATGAGGTGGAATTGGCATACCGGTAGCCACATGGCCGGATGACAACGGACAACGGACAATTGTAAAGGATGGGATTGTGAATTTGTACAGGACTGTACGATATTTTCTCGTTCATTATTTCCGAATTCATATTAGTCCGGTTAGCTGAAGCATCCAAGCATCCCAGCATCCATCCCACTTCATCAAATTAAAGTTGGTCCACATCTTTTGCTGGGCGTCGTGGAGTTTAATTGATCTGCGACGAATCTTTTCCCTGCGGTTGCTCGTTCGTTTGCTTCTTTTCCCACATATGAGCCACATCATCGTGAGGCCCCCTTGGCATGTACTGTGCTGTATGTAAGATGTATGTATGTACGTATGTATGTGTGTGTAGTCCGTACAGTATGTTTGTATGTATGTTGTCTGTATGCACTGTGTGTACTGCACAGTATGTATTTATGCAGGAATGTATGTACGGAGTATGGCATGTATGACATGTATGGCATTGGCCAAAAGACTATAGACCAAAAGACCAAAAGACCATGATTCCATAATTCCACAATTCCACAATTCCATCATTGATGAAGTTGAAGTTGAAGTTGGAGTTGATGATGTTGATGATGGTGATGTTGATGAAGGGGTAAAACTCGCTTTCGTTTCGGAGCACTGACCACTTCATCAATTTTTCCAATTTTCCAATTTTCCAATACTGTCCTGTAATACTGTAATGACCTAATTAATTAATACAAACCTTCTACGGACTAAGTTCCAACAGTCAAATCTACTCCACTCTTCTCTTTTTATTCAATTAGATTAGATTATTAGATCCTCTGCAGTCTGGACGGAGGATGGAGTACAAAAATATACATGGCACATGATCATAATGATCATAATGGCCATTCATCGATTGGCATGGGTAAATAGTGACATAGTGACATAGTGACATTGTGACATTGTGACACTGTGGCAATGATCATGTACCTCCTGGTCTTTCTTGACTAAATCTACTCTGTAGCATAATCTAATATACTCGAATTAGTCTGGTATAATCTGGTATAATCTACTCTTGGTCTTTCAGCTCTATTCGGGACGGTTCCACAACCCTCAAGACTTCTGGATCACTACTCCGCACAGTACTTGAAATGTTGAAAAAGTGCAGCCAGCGTATGCTGTAATGCTATAGTAATGCTATAGTAATGCTGTAATAATGTTTGATACCTACCGGGTGTGATGTTCGTCTCTTTTTACGAACCGTTGCATCGCATTGACGCCATCTCTCAGCTAAAGTTCTTGGGAAGATCTATTAAGAGTACCTATCTCAAACATTCCAATTTACATTATTGGGATGATTATCAATCGATGCAACATGTGAGGTGTATTCTTTTTGTAGGCAGATAGATAGGAATTATCAGATGGCATGGCATGGCATGGCATGGCATGGCATGGTATGGCATCTCGTGTCATGGTAAATCATGCGATAGATGCAATAGAAAGCAAGTGAGGTGAGATTTCGAGAAGAAAATAGAAACATTGGCGAAATGATAGATAGATACCTGATGGGATTTGGATTGAGAAAAATCGATGAACCGGAAATCCTTCCCCTTCAATTTTTCCTCTTGAGGACGACGCCTAGACCTGCTACTGCTGAATGAGCTCAACCAAAGAGTGACAAATGTCCAATTTGTATGGCAATTTGGGAATTGGGGAAAGGATCTTCTGGGCGAGCATATGGTAAGTGCTTTTTTTCGTTCCTCCTCTTCCTCTCCTCCCCCTTCATCTCAAAACCATCTGTTCTCCAAATTTCAAAACCATCCCCTCCTCCCTCCTCCGCTTTCGCCAGCATGACATTTGCATTACATACAACATTCATTGTTCACGGCGATGAGATGGAGATGTGTAAAGTAATGCTTAGGTATGATATTTAGACTTTGTGTTGCACCGAAGTCCATCAGTCCATAAGTACTGCACTGTACCTAGGAAAGATCCTAGCTTGCGGGTAACTCCCTTGGTGGAAAAAGTCTATCTAGAGATTCATCTTACCTACTCGAGTACTAGCTGGGTATGAAGTTAATTAACTAGAACAAGGTGGGTAACAAATTGCAAATAAGTTGAAATAACCTTCCCCCATTTTGCTTTTTTTGCTTTCTTTCGCTCTTCGGTCTCTTGCGTCCTAAATGATCTTCCCTCCCTATCGCTTTTTAATACGCCTTTTTATTTTGTTTTGAAGAATCATTTTATCTATTTCCGTTTGAAGACTAGTTCGACGTGTGTTGAAATGAATTTCTGTATCATATTGTATCGGTACTTCTGTAGGTATAGTCCTCCTCGCCTCTTCTTGGTCTCGACATTAGGTGCTTCTGTCTATTGTCTAATGTCTAATGTCTAATGTCTAATGTTTATTGTCTATTGTCTATCGTCCATCGTCTATCGTCTATTAACTGACTAATGTAGCAGTGTAGTACGTGCCCATCCTTTACATATTCATTCTACAGTATGTGCTGTGTAGATATGGAAGACATGGATGGATTATCATGCTCAAGAAGATTTCTCAAGAGTAGGTCAAGATGGGGCAAGAGGAGAGTTGAATGACCCGAAAGGTTGGGTAATGTGCAGAAGCCTTCCCGCAACGCCAACGAGGATCATTCATCATCAATATATGATGTTACTCCTTTAAGGAATCCTAGATTGGCCTAGTGAGCTGGTGAGATATGTCTCAAAACATCTATCTCAGACCCAAAAAACCCAGAAACTACTGTATCCTTCCAAGATTTCCAAAAACTTCCTAGGTTCGAATTATTCCTAAGCTTCCCATGAGCAGAGCGGGACGAAACGAATCTTCCAAGGTTTGCACCAACCACCCATCCACATACATATCCACTACACTTTTAAATCGACTTTCTCAACACCTGGCAACCTCATACATCGCACGCTCGTTCATATTTCAACCACCCCTACCACAGAAAAGTCCAAAACCCACTCACCCATCCATCCATCCATCCATACCTAGACTATCCTCTGTACAGTACCACCGCACAGCAACATCCACCGACCACACACACACATCAGTCACGTCCACGCTACCCAGACAGTCCACCCCGGGCCCAATACCCATATACCCAGACTGGATACACTTGGACTAAACACCATCCCTACACTTCCATCATTCATCCCAGAAATTCCAAAAAAATAAAATCTCCCCCTACCCTGAGTTTATCCGATCGAAACTACGCGGTACAGGATCCGTGCTACCCTATACCAAAACACCCATCACCCCTCCCCAGACGAAGGCATCCTTACTACCCTCCCCTCCCCTGTTAAGACCTTGATCGTTGTCACGCCCGCCAATAAACTGTTTTCGTAAGAATCCCTACGTCCCTGGCTGACCTGGAAAATCAATGTATATCATTGTCATACTTCCCATCGCCGACTATACTTTACAAGACATAAGCCCCATCTCCAGCCCGATATTGTCTTTCCTATTTCAATATCTTCATAACATCTCATCGGTTTCCGGTTTTGAGATATAATTTCAACTTGTCCACCATCAATATCGACAATATCAACACTACCATCAAACATCATCGACCACAATCAGCATTCCTTTCCTCCCTTCTGAAAGAAAATTTCATTCTACACGACTCAGTCATCCATCAGAGCGTTACGTTTCGAACTCGTAGTATCTCAACCACACAGACTCCCGTGGCTCAAGCTCCTTCCCTACTTTCTGGTTCAACTGAAAGGGTCACCCTTCATCCAAAGAATATCGCCTTTTCTCCCCGCCACTGCCGCCATCACCAGTCTAGAATAAGGGAAACCAAAAACCAGAAACCACCCCAACTTCTAGCGTCGTCCCCACTTGTAACATCTTTTGCAAAAGTCCCAGGACCAAGTACAGAACCAAGCGACGATTCTATAATAAGGTAGTCGCGGAAACTTTCAGTCGTTGAGCACCGTTAGTTCGTGTCCCAAGCTCAGGTACACAGGCGAAACTATACTTTTTGATCCCTCGTGTTTTTCGAAAAACAAAAAAACATACCAAATTGCTAGTCCGCGGCCCAACCGTGCACTTAGCTCTTCGACATATTTTCGAGACCTTGACCGCTCTTGTGGCATCTTTTTACAAGCTTCCCATTCAATCTTAGGGCCGTTGACCGATTAAGGATTTCCTATATCCTAACGTCCTCACCCCACGACCTGACGACTGAACATCATCACCTTCACTTTGGTTTTGATTTTTCTGTCTTCTACTCTTCATCTTCATTCATTATTCAGCATCCAGCATCCTTCAGGATGTCATCATCTCATAGACGTGGGCCTTGGTCGCCAGCTGAAGATTCCTACTTAGTACAACTTGTTCACACACAAGGAGCTTTGAATTGGGTGAGAATAGCACAACTCATCGGCTCAAGATCTCCAAAGCAATGTCGAGAACGTTACCATCAGAACCTTAAGCCATCCTTAAACCATGATCCCATCAGTCCCGAAGAAGGACTTCAAATTGAAAGATTAGTGGGAGAGATGGGTAAGAGATGGGCCGAAATCGCCCGAAGACTTCAAGGACGAAGTGATAACGCCGTTAAGAATTGGTGGAATGGAAGTATGAACCGAAGACGTCGCTTGGTCCTCCGTCGAAGAACTTCATCTCACTCACATTCCTTCAACGAGCAATCCGAAACTCTTTCATTTGCACGACCAGCCCATTCCACAACTCGCCACATTGATACTTTTTCATCAAGAGTTCACACTTCTCTCCCATCACCCTCAGTATCCGAAGCATCCCGAGCAGAATCATTCGACGGCGCTCCTTCTTTGATCTCTGACACCGGCTCCAACTTTTCCATCTCTCCACGAGTAGCATCTTCGCCGTCACTCGAACTTCCACCTCTCTCCTCATTTGATCGTCTCCATTCTCGAAGGCCATCGTTTCCACAACTGCAATTCAGACCCACTGCTTCACCCTACGCATCTGAATTTGAATCTTCAATATGTCATCCTTCACTAGAAAGAGAATCATACTACACCCACGCACATTCTAATTCGACAAAATCTTCTCATCATACCAGGGGCCCGAGCGTTGCGAGTATATCCGTGAATTATCCATACCGTCGCCCAGACCAACAATACCCCGGCTCCCTACCTCCATCTCCACCTCGCGACTCACATTACCAACGCGAATACTATGTTCCAGAACGTGCGCAGCAAGCAATCCCAAGGGGAGCAGCGCAACCATTGACTGCGCCGCCTAGTCCAGTTCATATACAGTTGGCACCCATCCGATCGATCAGTCCTCTGAACAATTACTCGAGGGAAGCAAAGGAAAGAGATACGAGAATGCAACTCACCAGTCTTTTACTGTGATTTGGTATGATAGGATGAAGGTGGAAGATAGATATTCCTTTTGTGTACATCAAAAGTTACTCCAGGGAGGATGGAACTCAAAAGAACTACAGCATCACTTGTATGCAAGCGAGCGAGCGCATTTCATATGTGTTTAATACCTATATGCATTTGTACATCTTGTTTTTTATAGTATGGTTATTGTTTTACTCTACTGTCTACAGTATGGATTGGGAGGCTGTTGTCACTTTTACGCATTTGTAGATACCCTGAATTGAACGACGATGAATGGATGACGGATTAGCTAGGATAGTTATAGATAAATAATATATATATAATCAACAGAACTTCAAAGGACTATGAACATGGCCAACGTGGTGTATTTCGGCTGTCCACAGTTTCCGTATCATAGACGGCTCAGTGATTTCAAAAGTATCTATCTATCTGTACAGGTATGTCATTCCATGTATTCTCATCTCACGCATCTGACTTCAAACTACAGACTTCACACACTTCCTTTACTTAGCAAACAATAAATTTCGGATGACGATTCGTATTGCTCGTATCACACACACGCCGCAACAATCAAACTATCAACGCCGCAACAGTGCAAAACCGGGCACTCATCGTATTCCGCTCAATAGTCAAAGCACATCGTCGGCTCAGCACCAGTTCGGTCAATATCCTTTCGCTTCCGGCCGTCTGAAACCACGTCAATGCATCAATGCATTCATTCCAACTTCCTAGCTTCAAAGTATAATTCGGTAGTAGATATGGCTAAATGTTTTCCACCGTTTGGATTAATTTGGTTTATCATGGCCGTTCAACTGCCAATGACAGTGTCAAGACTTGGTCTGCGTTCTGAAACTGTGCTACAACGCATTGATGCATGTGCAGTTTCTCCATGCTCCATGACAAACTCTACTGGCATGACCAGATGTTCCTGCTGATTTATCACGGGATCGAAAGTCGCCGTCGAACGGCGATGTCAATCTCGGTGTCAATAAATGCCATGCCGTGCTAGTTTGTTGGAGAAAAGTGTGTTTCGCGATGAGAGGTTAACTCTGCACCGATCAGTCATCCGACTATCTTCTTCTCCACGATGCAATGGCATGCACTACTGTAGCTCGATGGCCCCGACTTGCAGTTTCATCTCTTCGTACATCAGAGAATTGACAAGTCAGTCAAATCCTTCAACATACATACACATCTCGGTATCAAGAATGACTGGAGATTGAGCGAATGCAATGCATCACCTACCCAGAATGGAATGTTCATCCCCAGCTTTCTCACTGCATTGCCAGCCCCTCTCCGATTCCACACTGGCAGAACCCCCCCCCCCCCCCCCCCCCTCACCTCTTTGGGCTGCTCCTGCGCATCGCCTCCGCCCCAAAACCCATATTCCGCAAGTGCCAACTTCACAACATTCGCCTCCAGACGACAACGCAAAACCACAGATAACGCATCTCCCACACACGACCAACTAAGGAAACCGCCGAGTATACTTACACAAGCTCTGCGATAGCCTCTCAAGGATCGCATCATGTCATCATTTCACCATCCATCCATCTCCCATTACAAACCAGAACTCTGGAGACCCGACATTTAATCCACCACACAACTCCATCGACTGCAACCCGCTACTCGCAAGCTAGAACCCGTTGGTCCTAGTTTCTCGTTACTGCATCCTAAACGGTCACACCGAGTACGTAGCCACACTTACGTCTTGCTCTCACCACCACTTATCCATAATCCTTCACGGTCGCTTCACCCACAACTCACGTCGAAAATTCCACTCTCCACGAGGAAAGGAAAATCAATGTTGGAGATCTACCTTAACGGGCGCGAGTCATTAACTTTGCGCTAGGCCCAGGACGGGTAGTGGGCCGCGAGATGTGTGAGGTATCTCTCTCGCTTAAACCAGGTTTAAAGTAGTTCGTGCTATGAGTGGGCTAGTGTTTAGCCTTATGCATACTACATGCAGGTGTGCGTTTTCCGTTTGCATCCGTTGAGGAACAATAATTAATTCACAAATTATGAATGGCCTCCGATGCTCGTCGGGGATGGGGACGGGGGACGGAGCCTGGGGCCTGGGGCCTGGGGCCATTGTGCGCTTTTGTCTCAAGGGCGCGGAAGAATGGGCGCGGAGAATTTCCTTTGCTTCTGCGGAACTGCAGATGGGCGTACGCATGCGGGTGGACGGACGGAGCTTAGTCCGTGCGATGATCCCTCCTCTCTGGTCGAATTTTCTCTCATGGGATGATTTTCCATCTTCGTGTAGGATCGTACATTAGATCGCGAGACTAGTGCGCATATCTGTATCTCCCAACTCGACTCATCTTTCAACCGTCGCAACTCACGCCTTGGCTGCTCGCCTAGGCTCACCAGAGGGGAAAAAGCAAAGCTGCAAATCTTTTTTGCCACAGGTATATTGAAAATACACGCGAAGCAAGCGCTCGCTGGCCGTGAGATTTCTTAGCCCCCAAGATCTCTTAGTGTCGGTAGGGAATGATTACAAAGTGGCTGGGACATGTCACCGAGTATGAAGTGTTTGTTTCACGAGTGGCTAGTAGCCACCGTAGGCACAATTCGTTGCACACATGTCACATGTGGTGGGAGATGTCGATACATGCAAAATGCCGAAATAATCCAATCCAAACCAAGCGAATGTGCGTACAGACTGGCAGTGCAGCGACCAGGTTCGCCATTCTTCTGCATATCCGAGTGCTATCGTTTGCTGGCAGGAAAAAAATTTCCATTTCATAAGTCGCGAGCACTAAGGATATGTATGTATGGTACGGTGGATACTGGGTACAGCAGTTCTGTACAGTAGACAGAGGATGGGTATTCAAGGCCATGATGGCAAAATTGGGCACGCCAGTTTCAGATTTCTAGCAGTACATGCAGAAGTATCATAGATGCATAGGTACAGTATGCCATCTCCATACTTGAGACCGAATACCGAAACAATCTCCATCTGTTCCACTCGATTCTCGAGAGATACATAAGCGAATGGAAATTTCGAGTCCTAGCTTGCATGCATGATATGTGAAGTATCATCATTCTTCTTCTCCACAATTGAGACCGAATGCCGAACACATCCAGTATCCACCCATCCCTCCCTTTCCCTCCAGATACATGCAGCGCAGTCTAATTCGGAGAGCTAGTCACAATGCGCATATGGGAATTGTCTATTCGATATCACTTTCCAATTCTCCATAACCGAATAGATGCCCAAGATTATCGGCCTCAGAGCGAATGTACATGTGGAGATTTGGACTGCCTACCGAAAAGTGGGCATTCGCCATACTTGCCTTCCCTCCTATTTTCTTTTTCTCAACCGAATTGTTAATCCTGGCGAGACCATGCAAGCAAGCGAAGAATGGATGGCGATGGTAGAATTCCACGACCCTGAATCGTATGATACAGGCAATTTGCAAGTATTACCCAAAAGGAAACCCCGGCGCCCGATCGCCCGATTTAGCCCCCTCCTCTCCTCTCCTCTCGAGTCTCAACCCCTAAATTTCTTTCGGCCGCCGAAGCTAGAATTCCACTAGAACCACGAGACAATAAAGAGGCGCGCTAAACCCTATCCATCCCTCTAGCCATCGCCATGCAAGCGCGACAAGTCCAGCGCTACTGTAGCACGATGAGCAGAGACAGCCTCAACGCCAGCGCCTCCATCCACACCCCAACCCCATCCCATCCCATCCCATCCCATCCCTACCAGTCCTGTGTTTTTGCCTTTCCCATCCCTCTGCCATCCAATTCCACTCTTTCCCATCCCGCTCCACTCGTGCCCTCCATCTTCCCTTTTTCTTATTCCTCACATCATCAAAACCGCGTCAAACAACGGCGTCAATCTTAGCGTCGATTAACACCTCCGGCTTTCTCCTAGATGCACACATTTATGATCCCGTACATTATACATATACATATACATATAAACATACATTTATATAAACACATATATAATAAATATCAATATACATAAACATAAACACAAAGCATAAATACACAACCTTGGAAACACAAACACAAATAAACATCAAACACACAAATCCTCCCCAACCAACCCCCCATCCATCCCCATCCCCACAACCAATAACCCATTCAATAACCCAATATCTAACCCAATATCTAACCCAATATATAACCCAATCAAGAAATCAAGAAATCAATAAACCCACCACTACAGCGCCACCATCCAAGAAGAAAAAAAACATCAACATCTGAAGAGATCTAAAGAGATCAGAAAAGATCAGATCCCCTTCTATACTTCCTAGTTACTTAATAATCATGTATGCATTTTAGCTTCTAGCTGTTTGTCTCTTTCCCTCCTTTCCCCCTACGACCCACAAGACCTGCGCATATATGCGTATTGCACGCCTCAACCTAAAGATCAGGTAGGTATACTTTTGAAGATTTTTGGGAGGGGAATAAATGATGGGGAGGAGTGGTGAGGAGTTGGATTTTATATGATAAATAGCAGATGGTAAATGATAAATGATAAATAATAAATGATAAATGATAAATAATAAATAATAAATAATAAATAATAAATAATAAATAAATAATAATAAATAATAAATAAATAATAATAAATAATAAATAATAATAATAATAAATAATAAATAATAAATAATAAATAATAAATAATAAATAATAATAAATAATAAATAATAAATAATAAATAATAAATAATAAATAATAAATAATAAATAATAATAAATAATAAATAATAAATAATAAATAATAAATAATAAATAATAAATAATAAATAATAAATAATAAATAATAAAAATAATAAAAATAATAAAATAATAAATAAATAATAAATAATAAATAATAAATAAATAATAAATAATAAATAATAAATAATAAATAATAAATAATAAATAATAAATAATAAATAATAAATAATAAATAGTAAATATAAATAGTAAATAAATAAATAATAAATAGTAAATAATAAATAATAAATAATAATAATAAATAATAAATAATAAATAATAAATAATAAATAATAAATAATAAATAATAAATAAAATAATAAATAATAAATAGTAAATAGTAAATAGTAAATAGTAAATAGTAAATAGTAAATAGTAAATAGTAAATAGTAAATAGTAAATAATAATAATAATAATAAATAATAAATAATAAATAATAAATAATAAATAATAAATATAATAAAATAATAATAAATAATAAATATAAAATAATAAAATAATAAATAATAAATAATAAATAGTAAATAATAAATAATAAATAATAAATAATAAATAATAATAATAAATAATAAATAGTAATAATAAATAAAAATAATAAATAATAAATAATAAATAATAAATAATAAATAATAATAATAAATAATAAATAATAAATAATAAATAATAAATATAAATAGTAAATATAAATATAAATAATAAATAATAAATAATAAATAGCAAATAGCAAATAGCAAATAGCAAATAGCAAATAGCAAATAGCAAATAAACTTCAAGGGGTTGAATATAGACCAATTAATCACATCTCAGTTCAAATCTAATTTATTTGATTTCACTAAAAACATAATGTCCAAGTTAAATACTTACGAATGGATTCACGACTTATTAATGGATTCACGTCGTGACTTGATTACACTTCTATGTACCCCCTTCACTCCCCTATCCTTCCCCCTAATATGAAACTCGCTTCACATCATCATCCTCCTTCCCCCGCACCGCCTGGCCTTTACCTCGCACTAGCTCAAATCAACCCTTCAATGAAGTCCTTCAAAAATCCTCGTATGCCCTCTGAATCCAGGTCACAGCCTTATTTCATTTTCAAAAAAATCCAGTAGAGGTAAGGTTTCCCGCGCAAATTGTATGTGCGTTTTCCGGTTTCTTGATAGGGTTGATTTGTGTTGTGTTTGGTTGAACGGTCGGTGTCTCGCCTTTCTGTATTCATCTTCCAAACCGCCCTCTCGCACCACCTCCTATTATCTCGCCAAATTGTTGCATCCTCATTCCCTCCCAAGAGATTATAACCCCTCCCCCCAAAGGTATCGAGAACCCCCTACCCACAAGTGATCTACAAATGATATCCATGCAATCCCGTCCATTAAACGCCCAGACCAAAATTCACCCTTGATATCCTCCGATCCTTCCATGCCCTTCCATCCATTTATGTATTCCGCCGGATATCTTCCCTCTAATGCATCGCTCGCTTGCTCTTTGATCTTTGTTCATCCACCCATCTATATACATACATACATACACAACACTATGGCACATATATCATATCCTCCAAATCCCCCTTGCAAAAAGAAAATTGCAAGCAAGAGTAATGCCAAAAGTCGAAAAGCGCAAAGAAAGCAGAAGTGGTATCTCTAAAACCATAATCATCAACGACCATCACATCATTAATGACCATCACATCATCAACGCCCATCATACTCCTCTCCTCCTCCTCCTCCTCCTCCTCCACTTCCACTTCCTCTTCTACCACCCCCTCAAATTTCACTTGCCCACACTAACCAAACTATAAATCCAGCTAGCCTCAGGCACACTTCCCGTCTGCAAACACCACTTCCTCGTTCTACCACTCACTCTCCCAATCTCCCCCACCATCCCCACCTCCCCATTCGGTCCAACCACATCCTCCCACACATTGCACGTAACTCCCTTATTTCCAATCATGCTAAAACAATTTGCCCCTAGCACAACATCTAATAGAACCTCTACCTTTTCATCTGGATTATCTGGTTTCATAGGCTTGCGTGTAACGATGATGCGACGTTCGATACCTTGGTCAACAGCGCAGGCTTGACGCATGCCAGGCGGTGGTGTTGTTACTGTTAATCTAGCGTTTCCGCAATCTTGCCATTTCGATCGGGTTTCTAGATAATAGAGACGAATTTTAAGGTTCTCAGAGGTGAGATTGACGCCACCATATGACGTTGAAGTACCAGCCAAACTTGCGGGATGAGGAGTTTGGGGTGGAGTGAGACCAGAGGAGCTAGTGTAGAGACTCGCTGGACTAGATCTGCGACCCGATTCTATGGAAGACTTTGCAATATTGAAAAATGAACTTCCGGTTTAGTCTCTTGAAAGATTCCGAGAAACGTGAAGATGGTGAGCTACTTTGCTCCGAATTGATGACGGACGGTGCACGGGTTGATGCACGATAGCTCTTCTTACGTCCAAAACTCATGATGCTTCGTTTCTTGCTGGCAACTGAAGTTTCGTAGGTTGAGCCGCCATATGAATTGAGAAGACGTTCCTCTTCGAGTTTCTTGTACGTTGGGTTATCCATGCGAGCTTTGTGAAATCGAGTTGTATAGATCAATGCAGGCAGGGTTATGTAAGCTACGATATCTTATTGTAGGGCTGCATTTGGCTCGAGAGTCACTGGTCGGAGGAGAGTGTATTTCAATATCGAGTGAATTGCTTTGCCTGAGCGTAACAACGGGTGTAAGTACTTGGCCAAGCAATGGCCTCTTATCCTCATTGGAGCTTGCATCTTCGTAAGCTTCGACGACCGATTCTTGAATGGTTGAAAGAATTGCCGGAGAGGAATGCCTAGATGTCATTTCGAATACTTGTATCAAGCCTGGACTGACGACAATGGAGCAAGACCTCGAATGAACGTCATCCCAGCGGCCCTTTGCGTTGTTCCAAGTCGTAACAGTCGCAACATGTCTCCTGACATCAGTGGTTTCGACTTTTGTGTACAATGGGAACTCGAGGCGTGGAGTTTACAGGCGCCAAAGTAACATTTGGTAGACTATAAAGAGAGGTTGTAGGTGAGATGACACGTCTGCCGTATATGCTCGGAGCAGGTTCGGCCTCTGGAAGATCTGCAGCCTCAAGTTCATCAAGTTCATCCTCATCGGAACTAGATGATGACTCTTCTTCTTCCGTATCCGATTCTTCAGATGATGAATAAGATGCTTCAGAGACTTGTTCGGAAACCTCGGATCTCTCCGATACATCAGATACATCCGAAGGTCTGTATTCATGCTTGAGGGGAGAGGAAGTACGTCGAGATCTGGTTTTTGGTGCTGGTGGCTCAATGATCACCGGTTGCTTGAGGCCGCTAGGAGACAGTGACCTATGAGCTGGCGGGGGTGGTGGGGTACTCTCTTCTTCAACAAAATCAGGGCTATGAGATCGCGTGTATGTATCTTGGGAATCCAATGTATCATATGACTTGCGTCGAGTATTGTCTTTGGTGGTAGAAGTGCTATCCATTGAAGATGCAGAGCTTGTTTTGCGAACTTTCGGGATATAAGGTAGCTCCTCAGACGGTGTAAGGGGTCGGTGAGATGTTCTGACGGGTGTAGATGCACGACTTTCAGATTCCCCATAGTCGTCATTATCTCTGCTTTCTTCGTCCGAGTTGTCAAGGACAAGTTGACTTGACAGGGGTGAACTTGGTGTAGACCGGGTACGAGTATGACGTCTTGATGACTTGGAGCGTCTCATGTGCGATTGGCCTGTAATTTCGTCAAGAGAGACGTCTCGATGTCTTCGTTGTGAGCTTGAGGATGACGCTTCTTTGCGATCAATCTTCAAAGGGGCTGGCATTTCAATAGACGACATAGTAGAGAATGTAGAGCATCGTGGTCTTTCCCTCGAATGGTGTTTTCTTCTTCTTCGACGCGCACCAATCGGCAGCTCGTTATCGTCGGGATCACCCGCCTCACTGATCTCCGAGGGATCCAGAGACATCATTGAAACTGTATCTGTATTGTCTGGTACAGAACTCAGAACTGGCTGAGGCATTGGGACGGAGCCCAACATTTCTATCCATTCGGCTGCAGTTTCAGGCTCGGCTCCCTTCAAAAGCAGACTTTCTCGCCACTCAACGGGTCTCTGTATGCCACGGATCATAACTATTACCTCACCAGGCTTGTCCCCAGCGCAAGCGGATATAAAATCTCTATCAATGGGAGGAAAGAGTAAGTAGCGATGAGTAGCCTCTGGTGTGATTTCCGATGCACATATTAAAACATCTCCTGGGTCCATGGCATCTGAAAGATTATCGCGCAGAATCAGTTCTACACGGCACTCAATTCGTTGGCCATTAGAATGTGGGAAATCAAGATCAAAGAAATCTTTGGCAGAGACTTGTCTGGTCCGATCGACGTGTGCATCATCAACTGGAGCGAGTGTTTGCGGATTACGAGCTCGGGTCGGGTCAGTATTATTGGCGTATATATCCTCAAGTCTAGCATGTTCTTCTTTGACACGGCGGCGGGCCATTTCTTGCAGATCCTCGAATGTTTTCAGTGCCTTTCCCGAGAGTTCTGAATGGTTGATTTTATCCAGACCCTAGACAGAGTTAGAACAGAAGGAGTGGAAGATTTGCCGAAGAAATTTGATGTGAGGACTGAATAACATACCTTGGTTAACTTTGCAAGATATTTTATTCTCACAAGCGGCCTCTTAAGCAAGAAAGCAACATCGACACGTTCACCATTAGAGTTGACAATATCCCCATCAGCATTGCGTGGGACACTATCGAGTGACGAGTCTTCTTTGCTTTCTGCAGATGCTCTACGCGAAGCAGGTGCTAGATTAACAATAACGTCTTGGAAACCCAATCTCCATGCACGAGTGTAGTCTTGATACGTCCGGTGGGCTCTTTGCAGCCAAACGATGAGAGCATCCGGATCTTCAAGTGGTATGCGTCTGTGTAAACTCTTGAGACGTTCGAGAGCAACACCCATGTCGACAATTGGTTTCGTGAGGAATGTTTCTTCCATGTCTGTGGAGTCGGGATTGAAGAGACCAGCAGCAATGGCGGAGTCTGATTTGGAGAGAACGCAAGTGAGAAGTACGGGAATCACGCCATCAACCAATGTTTTTAATTCTCTCATGTACTTTACCTCGTCACCCGCCAATTCACGCATCAAATCGGTCTCAGTAGCAGTTTCTAAATTACTTCGAGCCGTACGCACACTTCGCGCTGACCTAATACTTTTTGTTCGGCCAGATGGCGGTGCATCGGGCAATGAAAGCATGGATACCAGATCAGAATGCTTTGTGAGTCTTCTCTTTAGTCCCGATCTATTGCTTCTCCTGCGGGAAACGTTGGAGTCGGAGCGTCCAGTCTGGGTAGTAGCTTGTGTAAGAGTAGTTTTGGTTAGATTGGATGAAGTTTCTGCAGACGAAAGAGTGCTGAAGGTTTCGACAGATGCAATTGTTGATAAGCGATGGTCGCCAGAACTTCCCCCTCTTCTCTTTCTTCTTGGCCGGTCCGAGATGTCTCGATGATGATCTGGCACTTCGAGGTGAGTACCAGATGAACGACTGCGGCGAGAAGTATCGGGTGACCTGAGGCCACGATCAGAATTTTTGAGCTCATCCACGTCATGATTTTCTTTCGCTTGATCGTAATCATCATCTTCTGGGTCTAAAATACCCTCAAATGTAGATTCGCCTCGGAATGCATCGAGAAAAGCATCTTTCAGAGGCGATTTACGCGCAGACCTGATCGGGGGAGAGGCTGTACGTAATGCTGGGCTCCTTCGAAGTCCTGCCGGGGGTGGTGTGAGGGGTTTTTGAAGTTCTGTTGGATCGTCCAAAACGCGCCCCAAGGGTGATTTATCATTGCTGCTTCGGAAGCTGTTGTCGGAAGATTTTCGAACGCGCTTTTGTCTACTTCCTGATCCTTTGCGTTCCTCTTCATGTGTTTGTTTCAGGTCTCGGTCGGGTTTGGAACTATGCTCCTCGTTGTTATCTCTTTTCGTAGATTCTTCTGGCAACTTGGGAGTTGGAACAGGACTGGGGACATCAAGAAAAGGATCAGCGGTATTATCGAGCCAAGACTCAATTGTTGGAGGCCGGTTCACACCACCTCTTGGAGGCATTTCCGGCGTATCATGTGTATCATGCATGATCTTCTTCCCTTCATTGTAGACTCGTTTTAGGACCTTTGGCACTAGATGGCTGGGGTTTCTCTGAGGCTTGGGTCTGTTCACGGTATTGCCGGCCTCTGCACCCATGGGAAGGTCCAAGGTACTGAAAGCAGAGTCGCCAAATGGAATCTCATCCATGGAAGGGGATGGCGAAGGTGATTTTCTCGTTTTTCTTTTGGAATTTGGGGAACGATGAGTTGGGCTCTGTATATGCCCATCATCGTGCTCGCTATCAGAAGAGTGATGATCTCTATCTTTCCTTTCACTCTCCTTGGACGCCTTGAGATGCCTCTCGGATTTGCGTTTTTGGGGTGAGTGATTATTATCTGAGCTTTCAGGTTTTAGAGGCGTTTGCGTCTCCTCTTTATGAACAGGCGTCGGTTTCAGGCTGATGCCGTCGAGAAACGGGTTACCACCGGAATTCTGCTTCTTGACCTCTGGATGCCTCCATCTCGCCTGCACAGGCTTCACTCGAATGCCATCTTCCCATCGACCATTCGGCCCGCACGGCTTGACTCGAATACCATCATTAGGGGGAGTTTTAGATGGCTCTGATTTGGGGGTCTGTCTCCCTTTCGATGAACTAACGAGACTCTCCTTAGATCCATTGTTCGAGGCCTTTCGCGAACTTGGACTGCTCCTCGACTCGATTATTATTCCGTTTCTGGCGGGTTTCTGATTTGGTTCCTCATCAATTTCAACTATGATCTCTCCCAAGGACTTAGTCCTCATTCTATCCTTGCTGCCCCCGCGGGTTTCCGGCTGTGGAGTCTTGGTCGGTCGAGGGATAGACTGGGCCCCTCTATGGCTCCCCGCCTCAGCTTCTGTGCGCTTGACCCAATCGGCGATCTTACTTTCCAACTTGGGGTTGGCAGCTGTTTGCTTCAAAAAGTCCTTGGGTATAGCACGCGTCGTCACTTTAATCTCTTTTTTCTTTGGGGGAGCCTTGTTCTTATTGATCACCCAATGATCATCGCTTATCACTCTTTTTCGAGGCGCGCTCTTACTCCTGACTTCCGCGGCCCAACTTTCGGGGTCCCTACTTTTCCGTCGTCCAGGTCGCGTGGTCTGATTTTTGTTATGGAGCCTATTATCCTCGGTAACAACACTGGGCCCAACAGTACTTTCTTCCTCCACCTCCACAATTATCTCATCTAGTGCCGACTCTGGCTCATTGTCCTCCTCAATAGCGGCTGCTGCACTAGCCTTTTGCCATTGCTTAACCCTATCATGAACCCCTCCTGGCTTTTGAATCCGATTCACAGTGCTCTCCCGCATCTCGGCCTTGACTGCATCGAGACTTCTTCGTCTTTGCACTCGACTTGCTGATGGTCTGCCCAGCAGAAAATCACTCAGCAACGTCGGCTCCGCTTTCTTCGACGGGGGTCGTTTGTGGATTGGTGCGCTGGCGGGAGTCCGTGGCTTAACGCCCGGCTTTCGTATAGTTGCGACATTGGGAGTGCTCTTGACGGGAGATGTCCTCTGCGGGGCAGTTGGAGATTTGGGTTTGGCCGGAGCTATCTCATCCTTTTCGGGTTGGGAGGAAGGCATGGTCTGATACGTTTCATAGAGTCAGTGCCGCGCCATACAGATATACCATGAAATATATTGCGCCCAAAAAGGATTGGGGGAAGTCATAGTCGCCTTGGAAAGGAAAGTTAAATGCGCACCCACCTTGATCAAGACCAATTCCCAACCTTGACATGCGGCGACTCAAAGGATTGAATAATGTAGTACACCATCGAAGCCAATTTCTGGATGGGCATACATAGAGGGTGTGGTAGAAATTTTACCTTGAGTTGACGTCCATTCACTCACTCAGCGCCTGAAGATGTAAAAAAAGATTGGGTAAATAATTGGGCGCCAAGATGTGCTGTCAGTTGATACAGAGCAACTTTTATTTATTATTGATCATACGAAAAGGATGGACGGACGATATCCAGTGTCAATTGGTCGGCGAAGTCTTCTCTCCAAATGAGAAGAGTGGTAATGGTAGTGGAGATGGTGATGGTGATGGTGATGATGGTGATGGTGATGGTGATGGTGATGGTGATGGTGATGGTGATGGTAATGATAATGGTAATGATGATTGATCTTGATCTTCCTTCTGTTCAGATCTCACAATGATATTGTTTGCATTATGGATCAAAAGTTTGTACCGTCGTGAAGTGATTTTCTGCACGGTTACCTAGGTGTTGAGTATTGGGAATTGGATGGATGTTATTGTTTACTTCGGTTGCTTCTTCACGCTTCCTTCTTTTCAAGTATCCATGGATGGATGGATGGATGGATGGCTGAAGCTTTCCAAGGCCCAGGGTTCTTTTGATTTGTTAATTGATTTGTGATTATATTGATTAATGAGGTGACGAGAGCTTTTATTAGTGACGGTGCAAGGATCCAATGCGGGTAACCTTATGATTATCGTTTGAGAAGGGAAGAAGGGAGGCAACCTTGGAAGGTATAGATACCTAGGTAGGTAGACTCTAGAGATCTAGAGAGAGGGAGAGAGAGAGAGAGAGAGAGAGAGAGAAAGAGAGAGAGAGTAATGTGATGAGATGAGTATCATTGACATGGATACAGATAGATACAGATAGATATGGATACTAGGGAGACATAGAAGTGTCCCGGTGGTTGGATAAGTAGATAAAAGAACGTTAATATATATCACTTGGGCAAGCATATATTAGATGAGAGGTAGTAAGTAGCTGGAGGTGATAGGAAGGATGTATGTGTATGTATCCAATGTGTATGGTGTGTATGTAATTAGTAAGTATCTGGGTAGTAATCTTCTATTTGAAGTGAATGTAAATGTGAATATGAATGTAAATATGAATGTTTGCTTTTTCCATTAAACTCATTAAACTCTAAATAGCCTTGAACAATGAAGATAGATGGATAGATGGATAGATGAATAGATGGATAGATACAATACCCAGATTCCTAGATGGACCTCGTACCTACAGCTGGAGACCTCGTAGATGGATACCCAGTATGTACCTAGATACGCCTTTAACTCGGATGATTCGATAGAAACAAATTGAATGGCAGGAAAGAAAGGATTAGCATTTAGAAACATGTTCAAACTTCAAAGCCCACGTGCACTCACAACGGAAAAAAGAAAAGAAAAAGAAAAAAAAAGAGAGCCTCCAGCTAGAGCTAACCGCCCATGAAAAGAATAATATAAAAAAAGACCCAAAGCAGCCTAGGGTATAATAGTGGATTGATAATAACCTGAGAAGCTAGAGGCCTAGGTAACCTCGAAAATAGATATAATTAATATACTCATCGTAATAAACTAGAAACTAGCTTTTTATTAGAGATATTATTTAATAGATAATTACTATTTATCTATAGAGATCTAGAGTAATTATAAGAATTATTATTATATTATATTAATAATAGTAACTTAAAAATATATAGAAGTATAATAATTATTTAAGTAGAGAGATAATAAGCTCTCGAGGATAATTTAAAAATACTTCTTATAATCCTTTAATAATAAATTTTTATAAATCTAGATTCTATTATTATTATTATTATTATTATTATTATTATTATTATTATTATTATTATTATTATTATTATTATTATTATTATTATTATTATTATTATTATTATTATTATTATTATTATTATTATTATTATTATTATTATTATTATTATTATTATTATTATTATTATTATTATTATTATTATTATTATTATTATTATTATTATTATTATTATTATTATTATTATTATTATTATTATTATTATTATTATTATTATTATTATTATTATTATTATTATTATTATTATTATTATTATTATTATTATTATTATTATTATTATTATTATTATTATTATTATTATTATTATTCATTATTACTATTATTGCTATTAGATTCTTACTAATTATTACTACTACGGGTAATTATCCATTATTATTCTTGTTTTTTCCAGGAACCTCCAACTTCCAAGGTCCACGAAATACTAGGTAACTGTAAATCCTCTAATTCGGAAACTTTCTTGCTTTTCACCAACTTTTGGTTTTCCTTCAAAAAACAAGCTTTCGTCGGAGAAACTATTTCCCCGATCCCGCTACCCCCCGGTCACATCGTCCCATTCCCCTCCACGCTCCAGAAATCGATGGATCCCACCTTTTCCAGACTTGAAATGCTCATAAGCTCTAGCTCAGTTACGTTACCCAGGTACCCGTGGACCTACCTAGTAGGTTGGTAGGTAGGTACTCACTACTCAGTCAGTCACCTCATCATTCAACCAACCATGTCGACCTTCAAGCCATACACATATTTTCAATGTCCTTGTTCCGATACATCAATTCCCTCAAATTCCTCTACACCACCGCATTCCCCAACGCACGAAGAAGAAGAACGGACGTTTGATCCAAGAGCCCCACGAGCAAACTATAGCTTATATCCGTTAGAACACCTTTTATATTGTGAGGATTGCCATCAAATCCGATGTTCGAGATGTGTATTAGATGAGATAGTGACTTGGTATTGTCCGAGCTGTTTATTTGAAGTGCCTAGTAGTACGGTGAAGAGTGAGGGTAATAGGTATACATGGCCATACATCTATCATTGTTCTGTTTTGAAGTACCTAATGGAGGGCTTGATGCTAACATGGTGTCACCAACGACGTAGATGCACAAGATCATGTTTTCAATGTCCAATATGTATATCACCTCTCTCGGTCGCTGAATCGCCACTGGTCAACCAATATGTTCCCAACAAAAACCCAACAGGAATGTCCTATATCATCCATTGCGGGTACTGCATGTGGAGCTCGAGTGAAATCGGCGTGCATTTTGAGAAACCAAATTCCGTGTACTCACAACTATCAAAAATAAAGAATGGTGGAGCTCCACTAATAAGTGCAAAAGAACGTCGTCGAGACAGAGAGGAAAGGCGGTCATCTTTGGCGACGGAAACGATACTGGAAGAGGCGGATGAGGTCACCGAAAAGCACTTGGACCCAAACGAGAAACTTGACGTAGAAGGTCAATATGCGAATCTTAAATCCTTCTATCAAGGTCAGCTGGCAGACTCAAATCCAAGTAGTGCGCTAGGATTTTCCAACGATTATGGATATGGATCACCGGGAGCATTAACCCGGATAATGGGCCTCTATACGGGCGGAAGTTTGAGTGACAGGAAAGCGAAGTCAAAAGCCGCAAGCATGCGAGAAGCGAGTGACGCATCGGAAGGACTCCAAATCTACGATCCCTCTTGCGAATTTGCGGCCGTCTCACAACTTCTAAAAGAAGGTTGGACCAGCACAATTACAACCGAGCAAAGAATAAGCCAAATTTCACCACCATCCCGATTCATCGACTCCCTCCGCCCAATACCCTGTCTCCTCCGCACGAAACGCTCCAAGCGTTGCCGTACTTGCCGCCACATTCTTTCGAAACCCGAATCCAAAGTTCCAACCACGCGCTTCCGCATCCGTCTCGTAGCCCTCTCCTATATCCCCTCTATAACCCTCTCTCCACTCCATCCCACCGCTGCTCCCACTCCATCAAACAATACTATAATACTCATGCCGCTTCAGCCAACCCAATTCCTGCTGACATTCAAAAACCCCCTCTTCGAACCCGTCAAAATATCCCTTGCCACCAAAGGTCTCACAACCGACCGCCACGCCTCCAAGGTCATCCTCCTCTGTCCCCAATTCGATGTCGGCGCCAACACGGACATGTGGGACGAAGCCCTTCAAGATTCCTCTTCTGGCAATCCTCACGACCGTAAACACTCCACCGCCACCCACGCCAGCATGACCAGCATCGACCTCGCCAACGAAGCGCACGGTAAACCCTGGGACAAAGGCCGTAACTGGACAAGCGTAGTCGTCGAAGTTACGCCGGGAAAACTCAAGGCAAAATTACCCGGCTTGGAACAGCAGAGGCGATTAGAAGAGGAGGTGCAAAAGGAGAGAGTGGAAGAGGATGCGGATGTATGTGAAATTGCGGTATTCGTGAGAGTAGAGTGGGAGGCAGATGCCGCGGGGGACGGAGAGGGAAAGATGGGAGGATTGGGAGACAAGGATGGGAGGGAGAAGAGGGAGTTAGCCTACTGGTGCGTGGTGGGCGTGGGCCGGATTGGAAAATAGAAGAGAGATTAGGACGAAAGGACGCTCGTCTGCTTTACGATGCAGGTGTCGTGATTCAACACCGAATAGTCTGACGGGCTCGCCCACGCGCGAATGGCATTCCCGAGCGTGCATGCAGTGACTGACCTCGAGTAGCACGCGCGGGTTTGAGGCTCACACACCAACCGACGCATGAGTCCAAAGCCATGGGGTACATTGTCCATCCTGCTATTGGAGGAGTGGAGGGGGTTAATTGCGCAGTTTTAAGCGGGTGGAGGGGAGACGAAAAGACCATTGAGATTGAGAGGGGCGAAAATTTATACCCAGTTGGCATGCAGCGTAGAAGTAGAAGAGACATAATACCACATTATGCATATGCATATCAATCGAGCCGTGAAGAAAACAAAGTCAAAGTCAAACTCAAGCTCAAGCTCACAATTTCAAAATCAAAACCAAAACCAAAATGAAAATGAAAATCCCCAGGAAAAAGAAAATCAAAAAGGCAATTTTTACTTTCTTATTTTTTCTCCTCTTATTCTCATTCTCTAACAACCTACGGAGTAATGTGATGAATAATGAAGACCACCAGTGGGTGCACGGACTCATAAAACGAAAAATATGCTCAATGGATTTCAATGAAAAATAACATCAAGTATTTCAATTTTAAAATACTAATCCCAATATATATTAATTTTTATAAAACTCTATGTCCTTATAGAAAAATACATAAAGAATATAATATATCTTAAAGATTACAAAAATCTTGAAGATTCAATTTATAGTATTATAATAAAACGAAAAATTGCATTTTAACATATATAGATATCAACACTTTAACGTTTTATGAGTCCGTGCACCCACTGGTGGACCTGTACGCCAGGACCTGAATGTACACCTAATAGAAAAAGTACTAAAACGTGAAAAAAAAAAGACAACCATCCATAACCTAACATGAGAGAATCCGTGAATATTTGTGGTGAGGCATGCGAAAGAAGCGTGTATTCAGTCAGACCTTTCGAGATCTCTTCGAAAGGTAAACCTTGATTGAGTTTATACTGAAGGGCGACTTGATGTGCGAGTGATATGGTGGTAGATGAGTTGGAGAGGGGCGGATTAGAGAGTTATCTACAAGGATCTAACGTAACGTCCAGATACCATACAATGATCTCTCTCGAAAGGTTCTATAGTGGGTTTTTGTTAGTGGTTGAAATAGCAAGAAAGTGAATTGGACAAAAGCTTGCTTACCTAGAGTCAATTGTTCCAAGGGCTTGATTCTCTCCTCTCTCAACTTCTGGACTTCTCTGGCGAAAACTGCTTCTGGTGCAGCGGTAGAATCGATACAGGATGCCTTGATGGAAACCAAAATACCACCACCAACCTTCAAGAACAAATGGGCGTTCAGTCCAACGATACGGGCCTGATCAGGTTGTGCAACATCGGCGAAGATAACATCGACCATGGAGACCAACATTCTGTACTTAAGTGGGTGACGAGCATCCTCAATGATTGGGATGACATTTGTGCGGTGGGTAGCCATGTTGATAAGATCACGGCCAGATCTGTGTGAGAATTCAACTGCGAAAACTGTTCCGGTAGGTCCAACGATATCGGCAACGTGGGAAACTGAAGTTCCAGAAGCGGAACCAAGGTAAAGAACCTTCGCACCGGGCTTGATGAAAATCTCGTCCATACCACCGAGAACACCTGCGGCAATCTTACTTCTGAAAGGATTCCACACACGGTATTCGGTTTTGGTGGTGCTTGGGGTACCATCTTCGTTGGCTGGACCGGCGCTCTCGACACTGATGCGCTTCTCGCCGTATACAGATTCACCTGGGCTAAGGTTCTTGGTGACCAACATATCTTCCTTGCCACGAGCGACGAAAATTCCTTCATGACGATGGGGCTCCTGCAAAAATGTTGTTAGAACTCAATGGCAAGACATTGAAGTTCAAATACTTACAACAATAGTCTTAGCACCACCCTTTGCTCCAGCACCTCCACGTCCTCTTGGGGCACCACGTCCTCCACGGGGAGCTCCTCTTCCACCACGACCACCTCCACGTCCTCCACGGTCTCCACCACCTTTTGGCAAAGTTAGCAACTTTGATTTTAAGCATTGGCGCATGCGCATTGAGCCATTGAGATAAAAACCGCAATAAAGCATAAAAATACGAACCTCTGCCACCACCTCTTCCTCCAAAACCTCCGCGACCACCTCGATCACCACCTCTTCCCCCGCCAAAACCTCCACGTCCACCACGGTCGCCACCACGAGCACCTCCTCTTGGTGTGTATGCCATTTCTGCGTTAATGTAAAGGAATTGGATTTGCAGAAATAATTTTTTAATTGAGGCCGAAAAATTACTTGTCGGACGATTCGAGATTTTGGGCGACGGGTCAATTGGATGCAACAATTTTTCTGGACGTGAAATTTTGGGATTTTTTTTTTAGGCGAAAGGTCCAAGCTCCCAATCAACATCACGTGTATAGTTGGAATGATGCACCAGAGCGTTTTGGGACGAACCATCATTTGGTTTCCGAGGTTGTTATAGAGTGCAACGAGAGTTGATAAGAAAAGTACTTTGGTATGTATTTGAATTTGAATCTTCATAAGTACTCGATGTTAAGCATCATATTTGGGATGCTTTCTATGACCTCCAAGGAGCAAATGTCGGCTTTTCTACCGCGTTCAAACAGAATCATTATCGATGGAGCTACAAACCGTACTGCAGTTTAGTTCTACCACGTCAATGGGAGCTCAACAGGAAGCCCACCGACTAGGTATTGTTTGGCAGCATTGGGCGCTCTCATTGACTTGCATCTATTGTCCTCTCTTCCACGTTCATCTAATGTAACACCGACTATAAATTTGCTGTGGGGGGTTAGCGAGTCGAAACACTGGAAGAAAGTGGTTATGTGACGATCTTTACACCTACCCAGGTACCTACACGTGCTGAAGTACTTAGGGTTATGCGATCCTCGTGCTCTTGGAAGCCCAACACGAAATCTTTGCTGCACGCCCTTCATGTTCGACATTATGTCACCATTTTCTCTGCAAAGCTACAGGGATCTGGTATTATGTTATGAGATTTTCAAGTCGAGAATTATCAGATCAGCAAGGTATCATGTTTGTCTAGTTGCAACAGATTCACTTACCAACAGAAACATCCTCTTATTCGTGAGTATATGATATGGATGGTTTGTCGGATGTAGATTAGAGCTGGGCAAGTTCTCTTTGCTCTTCGGCCGTCAACAGTCTGTTGAGATTTAGTCATTAGCATACGTTTCTAAACGATGCGCCAGCATATAGTATGTTTGTTGTTGGCTGGGTGACTTGGAATGTACCCTCACGTTTTCTACTTTAAAACCTTATTATATGAAGTTATGCTTAAAAATTTTGATCCCATAAGACTTTTTTCTCATTTCCATACTGCGATCAAACGATTTATGGTTTTATCTGATCTTGAAACGAATAGGGGTTCCTAGCATTGCCTTGGCCGACACAGCTACATCAGGAAATCGGCACCCTGTACTCATCGCTAATTGAACCAATCTTTCCTGTACAATCCTTTTATTAAGAGCTTTTATCATCTGGTATTTTCTTTTAGATGGTACTGGTGCATGGTTTCAGCTGTCAAAAGTTCTTGGCTCAATCTAGAATGCGGAATATCTCATACTCAGCATGGAGATGGAATAAATTGAAAATATAGAGACTTGATATAATCATCGGAATGACAGAATTCGTTGCTACCATGAACTTAATGTGATTAAATATGTCTTGGCCAGTTTCTGAGTTTGTCTCTGAGCGGATGACGATACACCCGAAAGGCTCCCAGCTGTCATATAGAAGGTAATGGTGGTATAATAGCTGTCAACCCATCGATAAAGCCAGTCCTGCATCGCATACTTCGTCACTTCTTCACAAACTTTCATTCTCTTCTCCTTTATCTTCCCCATTCTCTTATCGAGCGCCCAGCGGCTGCCGTTCTGTTCTTAGTAATACCAACCTTTAATCACACTCCTTTCGTCAAGTTACACCATGCATTTCAACACTATGGCATCACTGGTCTTGAGCCTCGCTAGTTTGATTATCGCAAGTGAGTATCAATCTATCTTTTATGTTCATCAATAATGACCAAGGCTAGGCCCGTATCCGCATCCAGTCCTGGAGACTGTTGACAATGTGGCAAGAGGCTTGGTCTATGCGCCTAGAAGTGTAGGAGAACGAGCGAACGGGGTGGTTGTGATCACCAAAACAGAGGAGGAGCAATTGACGGAAATATCCCGAGACCGAGAGAAATTCAGCTCACTAAGCTGGTTCAAGAGCGACTCGTCATCATTGATCGAACGCAAATTGCTCGGGATAACATCAGAAAAAACCATTTCAGAAACTTGAACTCGCAACAGGTACATACTGCTTTCCAGTGAAACTATGAAAGGTAGAACTGATGTGTTTCCCAGAACACTATTATCATTATTGTCACCCAGATTGTTGATGCTCGAGATACTTCAAGCAAACACATTCGATACATGACCCATCAAGTCCAGGCTGACAACAAAGCCCAAGACAATCAATTTGTTGTGGTCCAGCAAGCCCAAAAAAATGTTATTAATGGTCCTTCCCCAACAGGAACAGCATCTTTACCTCAAGGCACTGACATCTCGACTTCCTCTTTTATTGCGACGTATGATCCCAATGCAAGACTATCTGTATCCAATGTCACTCAAATATTACCTGTAAATGCAGCCGCCCCAAGTTTCGCTGGCGTAAAACAATTCCAAGATCCAGCGATTATCATCGAAGAAAATCAGAAAGCGTTAGTGGATTTTGTGGATTCTAGGGAAAATTGATTATTGTTTTTTAAGTCTTGTGTATGAATGATTATAGTCTCAGCCAACTGGCGTGTGTTGAGCGAAGAACAGGTTGCGAACGGGGCTCTAGTTGTGGGGTGTAAGGAGGGTCATTTGTTCTAACTGCAAGAATCTGAGCAATATATACCCATGATCGCAGCTGCCATCTAATCATCAGCAGTGTTGACTCATAACATCTCTTGGTAAATACAAAATTGTATGACGTAGCATCCTGTTTAGGAAGCACGATATACATGTCTAACCATCGATTTACCATAGGCATAACCAGGAATTGGGGTGCTATTAGTGTCATTTCTTGCAGTAGTTTATATTCTCCCATATCGAGATATCAACCTCCGACTACGGACAGCATCGGGAATTTGTTTTGAGTTTGCAGTGGTTCATGTCATTAGTGGAATCCAAGTATTAGTGGCAGTTACGCCTCTTGGCAAGTGGGTCTTTTTACTTTACTAAGACGTCAACATCGAGAACATCAAGAATATCAACAACGCCAACAACTCTCAGAGCATGACTTTCACCTTTGATAATTTCAGGTTTACGCAACTTTGACCATGAAGGTAGAAGCTCGGTCTCTATTCAGTTAGCCATGTTTACCAATGGTCTAGATGGGCAGTAAAACTTGTACTGATAACCAATGTCTTCGGGAAATGTAGTTAGATTCTGAATGGCGATGTCATACCCATCATAGTGCCTTGGCTGTTCCTACAAGTATGTATACCGCGTCCATTACCTCCTCAAAGTACTTTTTTGCACACTTCTCCCATACTCCAATTCCACATTGAAATCTTTCTTGATAAGACTAAGATGCGTTTATCAAACATTTTGGCCCTGTTGCTAGCCCCTATTGCACTTGCACACCCCATAGCGAGCCCGGACTCCATCTCAATCAGCCAACGTGATGGTGCCTCTTCTCCTATTTCAAGCAAGAACATCAGGCTCTCAGTGCACGCATCATGAAAGCTGTTGATGAGAGCCAAGAACTCACAGACATGTGTCAGAAATACAATGGTGGAATGTCGCAATCCTTTGATCTTTACAGGCAGTTCAAGAAGTGCTATAAGTCCGTTGAGCATGCCGAACACGGTGCAAAAAGAATCAGAGCCTTTTGACGAGAGCGAGAGTGAAAAAGGTTAAAGAGGCTTTGGCAACGCTTACAGAGAAGTTTTGTGCAAATTTCGAAATATATTCAAGATCGCGTAAGTTTGTCTTCTCTCCGCCTATCATGATTGCCTTTTGTTCCAGAGGGGTACTGCCCGACCTTGGATTTTGATGCAAAATCCGAACGCAAGGCTGATGAATTCAATAGAAAGGAAATGATTCGCGGTTCACGCTACAAAAATTACATGGGCAAGGAACTCGAAAAATTGAGGGGTAGGGTCGGTTCCTTCTATGACTCCTGCGGGTCAAAGGCTTCTAGTTCTCATAAACCGGATATTAAGGGCTATGGGAAAACAGTCGATTCTGAGTTGCAACAGTGAAGAATGAAATCCTTGGCAAATCTAAGACTAGAAGATCTCTTTTCTCTAGATCAGATGAGGAAGAGTTTGAGGGCCCTGTCGAACGCTTCCACTTCCCGCATTTCCACATCCCTGGATCATTTAACCCTAGATCGACTGAGGAAAAGCCTGAAAAGACAGAAAGAACGTTTCCAATTCCCAGGTCTACCAGGTTTCCCAGACATTCCTACTAAAAAGAGATCTATCGAATCTGATTCAGAAGATAAAGAGACCAAAGAACATTTCCATTTCCCGGGCTTCCCAGATATTCCAGGTTTTCCTTCTACTAAAAAGAGATCTATCGAATCTGATTCAGAAGATAAAGAGACCAAAGAACATTTCCATTTCCCGGGCTTCCCAGATATTCCAGGTTTTCCTTCTGCTAAAAAGAGATCCATCGAATCTGATTCAGAAGATAAAGAGACCAAAGAACATTTCCATTTCCCGGGTTTCCCAGATATTCCAGGCTTTCCTTCTGCTAAAAAGAGATCCATCGAATCTGATTCAGAAGATAAAGAGACCAAAGAACATTTCCATTTCCGGGTTTCCCAGATATTCCAGCTTTCCTTCTGCTAAAAGAGATCTATCGAGCCTAGATCAGAAGATAAAGAGACCGAAGAAAATTTCCAGTTCCCGGGTTTCCCAGATATTCCAGGCTTTCCTTCTGCTAAAAAGAGATCTATCGAGCCTAGATCAGAAGATAAAGAGACCGAAGAACATTTCCAGTTCCCGGGTTTCCCAGATATTCCAGGTTTTCCTTCTGCTGAAAAAGAGATCTCTCGAGGTTAGATCAGAAGGTGAAGAGACAGAAGAGCCTGTCGAGCGTTTCCATCTTCCATGGGCCAAACGTAACGAGGAGTTCTTCAAAATGCTCCCTGCCTTATTCGAGGTTTTCTATCCAGTGACAGCGAACATGGCGACAATGAGGGTATGTTTCCTTCTACAAGGACCGGCGTTCCATTCGAGAAAGGCATAGATATTTTGAAAGCATTAATGAAGATGGTTTCAACCCATTCATGTAAATCCTCAGGCTGCCAGAATGGCTGCGAAACTGGACAGAATGAGTACGGAAACGGACAATATGAATACGAGAATGGACAGAATGACTACCAAAACGAAGAGAATGAGTTCGGGAACGGACAATATGAATATGAGAATGGACAGAGTGGGCAGAAGACCAGCTGCCAGAACAAGAGTCAAGTCAAAAACTTTCTCCAGTTACTTATGGATAAATTCATGAGGATCGGTGATGCCAAGAAAAGCTTTGGGATGAATCAATCAGAAGAGAAGTAATGTGTAAATAGCAGCGGGCGCACATGGTGCAGGAATAGAGATCCATAGGTTAGATATGTTAGTTGGATATAAGTTGTGATAAGCGGGGGAGGCGAAAGAGTAACCTTGAAACTATTTTAGAGGCTTATTTTTTTGGCAAAATTGACTTGTTAGAGATGTCTTGACTATTGTTATAGAGGTTAGATGCTGTAAACGTCAATAATAGTGTCCGAGAGTAGAACGAAATTATATCTTAATAATTTATTTTGCAGACGAGTGAATGAAAACTGAGTGTATATTGGGAATGTCAAGGCCACTGCTCACATGCAAAGTCACAGCGATATATCTTCACCATGAATGGCCACACTAATGACTTGGAGAGATTGAGCATATCACATGACAGAAGCATGATTGTAGATTTTCTTGGAACAAACAATGAAGCTTTGAGTATCTAGCAATATTGAACGTCACTTGCGTACTCCTCCCTGTCGCCCCAAATCTTCTTCTGCTTGATGACCTTGGAAAACGAGTGGCTTTTCTCTCGAGAGGTAGAAACACAAACCTTTCATCAGAAGCTCATGAAAGAGACGAGAATCCTCTTACTAAGACATATATTTGCCCAAATCCATATCGTAGACGAGATGTACAGGATCGTATTTTTGCAATTGCTTCTGATGTGAATGTTGGTTAGTGTTCACGGGATCCCAACCTTCCTCCCACAGATCTCCGGACAAGGCTACTTGTCATTCGGCTATTTTTCGAGAATACGCCGTGATTAGGTAAGTCTTCAACTACCTGGCATTATCTCCCTCACATGGGTCCTGGAGACTGCAACGAAACCTCAAAATACATTCTCCTGACTTGGAAGTCAAGGTCTTTAGATTTCCTCTGCATTTTCAATTTCTACTGATTAGGAATTGCCTCTAACCTGAGTATTTGCCATTTTGTCTCAGACCGCCCTCATCTATCCCGCATTCCTATTCTTGATTCTCCAATACACCAAGTACCCAGGTTCAAGGGTTGCGCACGATGGATATCGAAGCTTTGAAGGAGCAATGGAGTGAGGTGGAGGATCGTGATGGAGTTCGACTCAGTTGGAATGTCTTCCCAAGCTCCGCATGGTTGGTCAAGCAGAATCTATTCCGCGGGGTATACGAACTTATACATCATAGGAAGCCTCGAGGCTTGTTGTTCCCATCGGCGCACTCTATACCCCTCTTAAAGAGAAGCCGGACACATCACTCTTACCATATGAACCAGTCATCTGCAAGCAGCCATGTAGATCAGTGTTGAATCCTTTCTGGTTAGTTGGCGATGGAAGTGTAGTTTTGGACCAAGCTCATTTTCAATAGTCAAGTAGATGTCAGGGCACGTCTTTGGATCTGTCCATTCTGCCTGTCTCGAAACCCTCTCCCAGCTCACTACAAAGACATAACTCCCCAAGCGATACCCCCCGAACTTCACCCATCGAATACTACAATCGAGTACAGACTTTCGCGACCCGCTCCAAGTCCTCCTATTTTCCTATATGTCGTGGATACGTGTCAAGAGGAGGACAGTCTATCTGCGCTCAAGGAATCTCTTGTCATGAGCTTGAGTCTTCTCCCAGAGAATGCATTAGTTGGCTTGGTGACATTTGGAACTATGGTATGGATATCCTCACACCCCAAACTTCACTCTTCCAAATTAATCAGCTGGTTTTTAGGCGCAAGTACATGAAATCGGCTATACGGAATGTCCAAAATCATATGTATTCAGAGGCAGTAAGGACTATACAGCCAAGCAAATACAGGAGATGCTTGGACTTTCGGCGGCTGGATTAAGGCCAGGCATGCAACAACCACAACCTGGTAGACCGATGCCCCAATGGGACCTGCCGCTCGATTCTTGCTACCCGTCCAGCAGTGCGAGTTCCAACTTACAAAGGCTCTCGAGCAATTGCAAAAGGATCCATGGCCAGTCGCAAACGATCGAAGAAACCTAAGATGTACCGGTGTGGCTTTGAGTGTGGCTGTCGGACTATTGGAGACCTCTTTCCAGAATGCTGGTGGCCGTATTATGCTCTTTGCAGGTGGACCTGCTACTGAAGGTCCAGGCTTGGTGGTCGGTCCTGAATTGAGAGAACCAATTAGATCTCATCATGATATTGACAGAGACAATATCAAATATTACAAGAAGGCTCTTAAGGTATGTTCTCCGATTTCTCTCATAGTCAATACTAACTCATGAATGCAGTTTTACGACAATCTGGCCAAGAGAACAGCACATAATGGACACATAATAGATATATTTGCCGGATGCTTAGACCAAGTCGGTCTTCTTGAAATGAAGGGCCTCTCAAACTCAACTGGTGGTCATATGATTCTGACGGATAGTTTCACATCTTCTATGTTCAAGCAATCGTTTGTTCGTGTCTTCGAAAAGGATGGCGATGACAACCTACTCATGGGATTCAATGCTTCTTTGGAAGTCTTGACTACGAAGGAATTGAAGGTTACTGGATTGATCGGTCATGCGGTATCCATGAACAAGAAATCAACCTCGGTAGGAGAAACAGAATGTGGTATTGGTAATACTTGTTCATGGAAGATGTGTGGTATCGACCCTAACTCTAGTTACGGAATTTACTTTCGAAATTGCTGGTCAAGCCGGTCCAGCCCAGCACCAACAGGCTCAAGCGAAGGGTATGATGCAATTCCTCACATACTATCAGCATTCCTCGGGCCAATTTCACCTCCGTGTGACAACAATCTCTCGCAACTTGAGTGGACCAGCTGGGGACCCCGCGATTGCACAATCTTTTGATCAAGAAGCCGCCGCAGTCTTGATGTCCAGAATTGCAGTATTCAAAGCCGAAGTTGATGATGGACCAGATGTTCTGCGATGGGTGGATAGAATGCTCATCCGTTTGTGTTCTCGATTCGCCGATTATCGCAAGGATGATCCTTCATCTTTCCGACTTGAAAAGAACTTCACGCTTTACCCTCAATTTATGTTCCATCTGAGGAGAAGTCAGTTCTTGCAAGTATTCAATAACTCGCCAGATGAGACGGCATTTTATAGACATGTACTCAATCACGAGGACGTAAGCAACTCTCTGATCATGATACAACCCACTTTGGACTCCTACACATTCGACCAAGACGGAAGCCAACCTGTTCTACTCGATTCTACTTCCATCCAACCAACCCACATTCTTCTTTTGGATACCTTCTTCCATATCCTGATATTTCACGGAGAGACTGTTGCAGAATGGAGAAAAGCAGGCTACCAAGACCAGGAAGGCTATGAAAATTTTGCATCGCTTTTGGAACAACCAAAAGAGGATGCTAGAGTAAGCCCTCCGACTTGTATGAATTCAAACGTACATTATACTGACCAGAGTAGGATTTGATTACCGACCGATTCCCCTTGCCACGTTTCATCGTTTGCGATGCTGGTGGTTCACAAGCACGTTTCTTGTTATCTAAACTTAATCCCTCTACTACCCATACGACGGGTGCATATGGCGGTGTGGGTGCACAAACAGCACAGACAATATTCACTGATGATGTCTCTTTGCAAACTTTCATGGACCATCTTATGAAGTAAGTTTTCTCAATCTAAACTTTCAATTCAACAGTCAAACAAAACTGACTCCCTTCTTTCACACAGGTTGGCTGTAAGTGGAACGAATTAAATTGATGATGAGTAATTCTACCAAAAAGAAATGGGGGTGGGAATTTGAAGCGTTGGGGGCGCAGTTTTGCGATGAGATTTTATCAAGAATTCATTGACTTGATTGTGATATTGATCAGGTATAAAAATAATAGTCATTAGATCTTCCAACCAATGGGTCAATTGTGATATGTGACCGAAGGGACCTTTCGATACCTACCTAGGTACCTATCATTGTAAAATGTCCATAACATCTCTTCTCAGTTGGTAAAAGGAGGCCTTTGACGAAGAATGATTTGAATTTGCTATTTGCGCTGAAACATTTGAGTAAGGTATTTCGATAATTAAGCTTGAATTTAATTCAAAATGATCTTTATTCTACTGCCCAGGTGGATATCTTTGTCGATATATATATACAGATATATTTATATCTATATATATTATTTTGCCATTCTCTTCATTTATTTTTAAAATACACCTGGGCAGTTTTAAGTAATTACTTGGTATCCATCTCTACAATGAATCGATACATTAAAAAGCGGCTGATATTATTATTTGCGTATAAATACGATCTTTATCTTCTTCAACTAATAAATTTCTAACTGGTGCCCGTCGACAACTCAGATATCATTATTATTAATCAGCCTTGTTCAACCCCGCTATTTTCTCAAGACCAAATCAGGCATAAACAGATCCCAATTAAGGCCGCCAGCCCCGTCCCAAAGGGGACTAGCTAGGTTAACCGAAAGTTCTCCCACACAGAGTAAATTCAAAATCTGCCAATCGAAGTTTTGATCTTAACAGAATCAATCGTCGACACTATTCCCACCTAACCGATTCCATTCCACAGTCACCATGCGTAAGAGCCCAGTATATTGATTTGAAGATGATCTATTGTAGCTAACAAGTTGAATTCAGCTCCAAAGTTGGACCCCAATGAGATCAAGATCATGTACGTTACCACAACGAAAAAAAACTCAAGATTTCCTTAGCGACAGCAAGATACGAAATGCGGCCTCGCCATCAATCCTATAATCGAAACATGCTAACGAAACCTCAATAGCCACCTGAGAGCCACTGGTGGTGAAGTCGGTGCTTCCTCAGCATTGGCTCCCAAGATTGGTCCTCTTGGTTTGTCACCAAAGAAGGTCGGAGAAGATATCGCAAAGGCCACTGGAGACTGGGTATGCATACCTCGCACAACAAATTAGGACTCGAGAGCAGAAACTTACGGATATGTGTTATTTAGAAAGGATTGAGAGTCACTGTCAGACTCACCATCCAAAACCGTCAAGCCGCTGTTTCCGTTGTTCCATCCGCCTCTTCCCTCGTCATCAAGGCCCTTAAGGAGCCCCCCCGTGACCGCAAGAAGGAGAAGAACATTAAGCACAGCAAGTCAATCACTCTCGATGAGGTTATTGAGATTGCCAGAACGATGAGATTCAAGTCTCTCGCCAAGGAGTTGAAGGGTACCGTCAAGGAGATCTTGGGTACTGCTTTCTCCGTTGGTTGCCAGGTTGATGGAAGAAGCCCAAAGGATGTTAGCGATGATATCGAGTCTGGAGAGATCGAGAGTGAGTACTATCCAGAGAGGTCTATATGATGCTTTGCTAACTCAAAAATTAGTCCCTGAGGAATAAATCAAAAATTAATTCGTTCGCAATGTTTCACGGACTACATACTTCACAATAGGCTGGGGATCAATGTCAATGATTCAACAAATCAATGTGCTATCTCATAAATGGTGATTCCTCGATTTACAGTTAACTTACGCGTGAATTGATGTGAATGTCCCAAAATAAGAGAATGCCCAAGAGATGACAAGGGGATGGCCGAGAGTTCATATATACCGAATATGGGTGGCTTCCTGATGGCACTGGCTGATAATATTTGTCAAACACCCAGGCATAACCAGCGCACCGGCAATACCCGTTGCCACTTTAGGCCGACACCTTCTCTTCGAAGGTCCTCTAGGAGATGGTTCAAAGCGTTCCCCAGGTGGTATTTGCATTCTCTTGAAGCAAAAGAGAGAAATTGCCAGTATATTCTCCACGACATATCCCTCTTCCGAAGTGGTTGTAATGGTCCATAAATTACTGCTTAACACATGGATTGATTTGTTCGGCTGTTGGAACATTCGCCTTATATTCGTGACTGCATATACTCACTCATCTTGACAGATTATAGTTATCCAATACATACGATTCGGAGTGCGTATACCAATTGGGGCGTAGTGACATCTCATTGGTTTGCGCAGCGATGATCACAACAGGGGCGCAGTGCATCAAACGGATGATGGAGATGATGGAGGGATGGATGGCATTTTGCGACTCCGAAGTGCCATGAAATTTATTTTGGCCGAGTAGATTTAAATTTTTTCAATCATGACAAAAAGATGCTGATCCATTCAAAACCCTTTGATAGAATCAGATAGATGGCGTGAATGGTCTGGAAGATAAAGTTTAGATTTAGAATTAACTTTTGAAAGAAGAAAGATATCATATCATACCAAGGTATTATACTATATTGGTTATCTTTTCCTTTCTCATTCTCATTCTTCTCTCCTACATACAGATTACATCCAATATTATCTTGAATTTCTAGGGACCTAATTAAAGCAAACCTGGAAGTGTATTGAAGAATTCATTCGTAAGTTACGCTGACTCCTGCTGACGCGTGAAGAAGGGATTTTCTCGGTGTGATAGCAAAATGTAGCTGAGACGCATTCAAAAGCTTGCTTCTACAAAATGATTGGCTGCTTGAATTGTGAGGGTTTCCTTAACTTCCTTGTCTTTTTATCTGTGCTTTCCTTACTTCCTAGAATAACCTTGGAAAGGATTTAAATCCAACTTGAGTTTTTCAATACGATTTATTAAATAATAATAATAGAATTACATATTAATATATTTCTATTTATTCTATCATTTCGTATAATACGAGTGATGTTGTTTTCTTATATTTAGTTTTAAGTTTTATATTATAATTTTTAAATTTCCTAACTCTTTTATTATAATTTTTTTAGATTATTAAATTAAAGGAATAAATAATAAGTATTTAATTATTCAAAGAGAGATATTATTTATTTAAATAGTTATTAATATTTAAGATTTATTAGATAATCTAGTATAGCTTTATCATATTTATAAGAAGTTAATCTTAAATCTTAAATACTCTCTTTTAATTATTCTCTAAAACTACTTTTATTTAAATTAAAGCGAATATTTAATTATAAAGTAAATAGATATTACTTATATAAATATATAATAAACTAATTAATTATAAATATAGAAATCGTATTTAAGTATTTAAATATCTATTATTTATATTTTCTATTTATTTATTTATTTATTTATTTATTTATTTATTTACTTATATAAATACCATTTAAAATTAAGACTATTATATTTATTATATTTATTATATTTATTATATTTATTATATTTATTATATTTATTATATTTATTATATTTATTATATATTTATTATATTTATTATATTCTTAATCTTATTATTTTAATATAAATAATATTTTAAAATAATATATCTCTTTTTACTATTAGCTATTAATACTTATTTACTACTAGATATTTTCCATTAATCATTCTATATAATTTTTTTTCTCTTCTTGACTCATTATAATTATTATTATTATTGTTTTATTAATCATATTATTTACCTTGAACCTCATCTTCCTTACCTACCTACCACCTACCTACCTAGGTACGTACCTCCCAGCCCAACCCAATCCAGCCTACCTACCAATTACTACTTACTCAACCTTTACCTATCGCTTCACTACCTTTCCCAAGTTTCTACTCTTCGACTTCTCCGTTAAATTTCTAAATTTCCTAACCGCTTGTCTTCTTATACTCTCTCTATCCGTAGTAGGTCTAAGGTCTTGGATATTATTGAAAAAAAAGGTTTTTGGCTTGTTGTGCTTTGCGATAAGCCTTGCAACGCATCCGCATCATTTCACTGCACTCATTCATCCACTGCGCATAGGTAGCTCCACTTCGACCGTTTTGCAGGACCAGGGCCTAGGACCAGGACCCTCAAGGGCCAAAGAGCTCCTCTTCAGCAAAATTTACTTTGATTTCTTCGAGGACACTTTCATATAAAGACCGGTACTGCCGCGACATCGAGACGACTGCCCTCGGGCTACTGCATACCTATTACAAGCAGAAATGAGCAAAAGAGAAACAATTCCCCTCCTTCGTGCAGGTATTGGCACACCTTGGTATTAATGAATCAACGTCTAGTTTCATTCTATGATACCATCTCTTTTGCAATATATACCCATTTGCTTCCCCCCCCCCCCAAATACTAAAATTCGCAAAGTAATGAAATATGAATCCTCAAAGTTGCTCGAAATTATCCTTCGCAGCAGTTAGGCGCGGCTGCAGGATATGGAAACCCTCCATTCGAACCGTCTCCTCAGACTGGAAGACCCGATCGACCTGCGCCGCTGCCATATCGAAGCTCTAGAATTATCAACTCCTCGTCCACGCTTGCCCCTCCTCATCGCGCATACCCAGTCGATAGCAATGAATACCAGAGACCTATATTGGTTGGCCGCAGTATGTCGGATCAGGAATTTGGTGAGCAACACATGCTGAGACGGAAGACACCAAATGGTACACTAGCCGCGGGGTATGATGGAACTCCTGTGCAGTGGTCTAGCAAAGCACCTGCTTTGAAGCACGTTGTACTTGATGCCTCGGGAGGCTCAACATTCTCAGATGGGTCGAATGGCATGGCAGGTACTGGTTGGAACTTCAATTCGCCCAATAATTTCAATAATCTTGATCAACAAGTAAATAATACATCGCCGCAGAATTGGACAACTTTTCCCCTCAGAATAATTTTTATAATTCCCCCGGCTATGTATCACCTATGCACCAGATTCCTTCATACTTCTCACCAACTGGGTTCTCTGTTCCAACAGCACGACAGCCAGCTTATCAACCCGGACCTGGCCCCACGGCTTCAAATGATGGCGGTTTATACGGACCGTACTGGCCAGATGGAAGTTATACCCCCTACCGACCAGCGGCTTATAGAGATCACACATACGGAGGACACAACTTCCAACCCATAAATCATGCATCGGACTATTATGGAGGCGCGCAGCCCTTACGCCAATCTGAAATGAACAACATCAATCCACCATTTCAGAGGGATTTACCATTTATGCAGGTCAATGATCACTCTCAGTCATATGATTCTATGTCACAAAACTTGTATCAAACTGGCGGCAGCACCAATGGGGTCTTCTCAGATCCTTCGCGTCCTTCGGCTCAACCACTAAGCAGGGTTGGCAATGCCCAATTCAAGGAGAAGACCCTTTCCTGGGCGCATACTATTTACGTAGATCTATTGGCCTATTTGCATCAAAAAAAAAAGGGACAGTCGACAAAACCGACTATCTCATGGATCTAAACCTTATGCCAAAAGCGTCATTTATCCTAAACCACCGAGACAGCCGAGCTCAAGTTTTTCTTCCCCGGGGAATTCCCATGATAGTATCCCTCCGAGGGCTCATCGACCAAGTCTTAGCCACCGCGCTTCTTATGGTTTCACGGATTCATCGGAGGGGAGATACTCGCGATCTCTGAACCAAGTGATGGGAGCCCCACATTATGTGTCTTCTTTCCAGTCTTCGCAGCTTAACTCGGCATCTCCACCGGCTAACGCCCAAGAGGCATTAGATCTTCTCACGACTCTTTGTGAGGAAAGTAACTGGGCTTGGATCGACGGTATGTTGTTGGGAGGGTGTCTTGCATATGGGTTAGAGGATTATAATAGAGCGCGAGACTGGTATGAGAAAATAATAGTCATAGATCCAAGGTATGTTGTATACTTTTATTCCTGCGATATACAAACTGACTACGATACCAGGCATGTGGAGGCAATCTCAAATCTGGCGGCTACACTCTTGTGTTTGCAGAGACGTGATGAAGCAGAGGCAAATTGGCGAAAATCCGTTAATCTTCGCCCCAATTATTTTGAGGCCGTTGAGCATTTGATAGGTCTTCTTTGTGGTGATCATCGAGGCAGTGAAGCTGTTGCTATTATTGAGTTTGTTGAACGCTCTCTACGGATTTCAAAACCGGATGATCACCATGATCACTATAGCGAAACATCGAGTAACACTGATCGAGAATTCCAAGACTTCGCGAGGCGCAACATCCGATACAATTGTCGACTACGAGGATAGAGATCATCCCTTGACATTCAATGATAGACTTGAAGATAGTTCTGAAAAGATCGGTTTTGGTTCAAGCGGGTTTGCGATACCCGGATCTGAGAACGGCCGAATCTTAGCTCTTATACATGCAAAAGGCAATATGCTATACGCTCTCGGCGATGTTAGTGCGGCATCTAAAGCTTTCGAGGATGCAGTTGTTATCAGTGCAGGTAAAGGAGTGGGTGGAATACAAGGGCTTATCCGCAGGATTATCGATAGCTTGACCCTCGACTGTTTCCCCGGTATGCGCACTGAGCCTGCCTCTCTCCATAACCTGGCGCCAGCTTCGTTGCCCTTACTCTTGCCTCCCGAAAAAGCGCTAGAGGCGAAAACTCTGGTGTTTCCAAGGAATGGTGAACTCCCTGGTCTTCGATATGTTCCTCAAGGCTTAGCTCAAAAAGCTGCCATATCTACTACCAGTAACTCTCTGTTATCTTTGGCCAAAATATTCCAAGATGCAATGTCAAACAGTACATCTCAGCGGATTTCAAAGATGCCTAAAGGTGTTGGGGATATCCTCGCATTGTATTATTTATCTTTATCCCTACAACCTAGTCCATCAACAGCCAATAACGTTGGTATTCTCCTTGCAAGCGTACAACAGCCTGCCGCTCATCGTCCTATTCCATCTCGAGACACCACAGGCTTTACTGCAATACCTGGAGTCGTTCCTGGCAGTGGTGTTGCGCTAGCACTTGCTTATTATAATTATGGATTACTGTTAGATTCAAGACATGCACATCTCTACACTAATCTGGGAAGTTTACTTAAGGATATCGGTCAGCTTCCTGCTGCGATCAAAATGTACGAGAAAGCTGTACAATGCGATGGGACATTCGACATTGCTTTAGCGAATTTAGCCAACGCTGTCAAAGATCAAGGACGTACAAGTGATGCAATACAGTACTATAAAAGAGCTGTGAAGGCGAGTCCAGATTTTGCGGAAGCAGTTTGTGGCCTTTCCAATGCTTTAAATTCAGTCTGTGACTGGAAAGGACGGGGGGGCGTTATACTCGATGGTGGTAAACGAGATAGGTGGCATGTAGACGATGGTGGAATGATAACGGAAGCGAATCCAAATAAGCATGGCGGGGACTCATGAAACGGGTTGTTGATATTGTTGCTAAGCAATTGAGAGAGGGGTCGACTTGGGGCCGAGGAACTTTGCAGGGTCAAGCGTTTCCCCATTTTCTTAAACAGCTTGAAGCTGCTGATTGTGGGGGTGAGTGGTCACCTGATAAGAGAGAAAGTATTCAGACTGCCTTGAGTGCTTGGGCTGGACACCGCTGGGAGGGTGCTCGAATTGTGCGCTTGGTTGAGCGTGCAACTAAACGTGCCACTCATCGATGGTATATTGACAGACATGTCAAGAAAAAGGAATATTCTCCTGGCTTTTACCCTCGTCCCCATTTTCCAAGCAGCCTATCGATACCTTCGGCACCTACTGTGCTACCGTTCCACACTTTCACCTGTCCATTATCTGCAAAAGATATACGTCTCATTTCTCAACGAAACGCCCTTAGGATCTCTTGTTCTACGTTACGGTCTCCTTGGATGCAGGGTTCTGTATTTCCACCACCTTCACCCCCAAGGCCTCATCTTAACATTGGATATGTTTCTTCTGATTTCAATAATCATCCTTTGGCTCATTTGTAAGTGTTTGTTCTTCTTTAGTCTTTCTATACTGATGATAATTTAGAATGCAATCCGTCTTTGGATTTCATAATCCTTCCCGAGCGAAAGCATTTTGCTATGCTACAACTGCTAGCGACAACTCTGTTCATAGACAACAAATCGAACGCGAAGCTCCGGTTTTTCGTGATGTCAGTTCATGGACTGCCGATCGATTAGTGAACCAAATCGTCCAGGATGGTATTCATATCCTCATAAACCTCAATGGATATACTAGGGGTGCTCGTAATGAAGTTTTTGCTGCTCGTCCAGCTCCTATTCAAATGTCTTTCATGGGCTTTGCTGGAACATTAGGAGCTGAGTGGTGCGATTATCTCCTGGCAGATGAAACGGCAATCCCACCCGAGACATTACGACCGTGGAGAAAGAAACATAGATTTAGAAGATCAAGTGGAAGATGAGCAGTCTATTGATGAAGACCGTTGGGTATACTCGGAGAATATCATATTCTGTCGGGATACGTTCTTCTGTTGTGATCATGCTCAGTCAGAACCAAGGGATCAACAAGCATCATGGGATGAAGAACAGACGACTAGATGGAAAATGAGAAAGCAACTCTTCCGACTTTGTCTGATGATGCTATTATCCTAGGGAATTTTAACCAGCTTTATAAGGTATGTCATCAATAAGTCTACTCTCTTAACTCGTGCTCATTAATATCAGATTGAACCTACCACTTTCCGTACCTGGTTGAGGATTTTAGACAAAGTTCCAAAAAGCAATTCTTTGGCTTTTACGCTTTCCTGATCTCGGCGAGAGTAATCTTAAAGCTACAGCACGAGATTGGGCAGGGGAAGGTGTTGCATCACGAATTTGGTTTACAGATGTCGCACCCAAACATCAACATATTTCCCGAGCACGAGTTTGCGATCTCTTTCTTGATACTCCCGAATGCAACGCTCATACAACTGCTGCAGACGTTCTTTGGTCCAGTACACCGTTACTCACTTTACCACGTTACAATATAAAATGTGTTCACGTATGGCAGCATCAATTCTTAAAGGTGCATTACCTCGAGGTGAAGAAGGCAAAAGGGCTGCCTCGGAACTCATCGCAAAAGATGAGGAACAGTACGAAGAATTTGCAATTAGACTTGCGAAAAACTTTCATTATGATACGAATAAGGGATATGGTGTCGGCAGAGGTAGATTGGGAGATTTGAGGAGATTACTTTATGAAAGTCGATATGATTGTGCACTCTTTGATACGAGGAGATGGGTTAGGGATCTCGAATGGGCGTATGAAGTTGCTTGGAGGAGGTGGGTTGATGGGGAGGGAGGGGATATTTATATTCGTTAAGCTTGGAGTTGAGTTGCGGGCGATGAGGTTTATGAAATAATACGTGGAAACTTTACGGTGATGGAAATTGTACCGCGGTGGGCATGGAATCGCTCGGGCGTTCGTATTCAAATCAATTCTAGCGATGTATGGAGTCATTATGGATGGCATTTTCTTGGATATTATATCATCATGGATTGGGTGGCGATGGCGGTGACGGTTCTTGGTAACCTAGGATGTGTATGGTTTAGATATCATCTGGATTGGATTGGATTGGATTGGGTTGTACTGGATTGTATTGGGCGGGTTGGACGGATGGATGGTTGGATTCTGGGATATACTCAAGGGATATAGGACATAGGATATAGGAAGACGAAGAGGATTCTCATGTTGAGGCGTTTTTGGTCCTTTCCTTTATGTATTTCGTTCTTGAATTTCCTGCATCCGATTCTATTAATATTTGGGGGGAGGAGGGGTAAGACTTGTGGTTTGTGGTTTTGGTGGGTGCGGTTGGATGCTCCAAGAGGTTGTCGGCTTATTAGAGACTTATCATTGAAGATTTCTTGGGGATTAAGATTTCATGTGGTTTATTCATATGTACAACTGACTAGTCAACTGACTATGTAATTAATTGATTGATTGATTGATTGATAGATAGATAGTGGCGGTTACCTACCTATCTCCTACCTATCTCCTACCTACCTCCCTCTCTCCTACCCATCTATCTACCTGACATTACAAAATCAAAAAATCAGAAACACGGAATCTTCATCTGGGATTGTCTTTCAAAAATTGAATTTGGATGTTTTTATCGTTTGTTTGGATTATCCATGGATCTGTTCACTCTATCCGTTTGGACGATATATATCTCGGATGGGTTAGAGGATCGGTTGGTTTTTTGGGGGGGGGGAGGGGAATGGAAGCCGGGGGGAGTAGAGGGGATTTTGAGGTTTGGAGAGTGTAGAGGAGTGTAGAGTAGGGTAGGGTGAGGTAGAGTGTATATTTGGTTACTTCATATGATTGGGAGATGGGAGATGGGAGATGGGAGATATAATCTTCAAAACTCGGTAGGTATTTGAGATTGGGTATTTAGATCCTCTAAAGAAGCTTGATATTTGTTAGATTGGATTGTTTGTGAGATAGATAAATAGATAGATACCTCCAGGGCTAGGTATAGTTTTGAAATGTCTTTGAAATGGGGTAGAGGTTGTGATGGGATGGGGATGGCTTTGTTAGATGATCTAATTGGAAGGATACTGATTAATTTTGACTTGGGATACCTAGGTATCTGGTAATGTTGATGGACGAAAATTATAAGAAATAATGAAACTTCTATACTTACATAATTTGACAAGCTCACATGCAAAACACAAAACATCAATCACACCAGAGAAGTCATATAAATCCATGAACTCCATTGTAAAAAACAAATTGGTATATCAATGACACAAAAAAGCTTTTGATATTCTTTCATAAAGCCTATCTATTGCGCCAACCATTTTTGTGAACCCTCCAGAATCCCATCTTACAAAGCTTGAATAATTTAATACTCAGCAGAGCTTCCTTGTGGGAACTCGAAGACAACACCACGACCAGTCAACTTCTTGTAAACATCAGAGTAGGTATCAAGTCTGTGGTCAACACTCTCCTTCTCCTTCTCATCGAGAATGACCTTCAAGATCTTGCTTCCATCCTCCTTGGTACGGAGACGCTTTCCGACGATCTCAACTGGGTAGACGATATCGGTAAGGATAGCATCGTGAACAGCAGTCAAAGTTCTTGAACGAGGACGCTTTTGGGTGAGGGAGGTTCGAGATCTGTTGGATCTCTTTGGGCGGGGAAGGATACGACGTCCAGCGAGGATCAAGACGTGACGGTCAGAGAACTTCTTCTCGAGTTCACGAGTAAGACTATTCGATGCATTAGTAATGGATAGAAGGATACATAGGGTAGAAGACATACCGTTGTTGAACCTTGTGGAAAGCTTGAAGGGAAGGAACGGGGACAAAGATAGCAATAGCCTTCTTGCCGTGGCCAACTTCAATCTAGAATTCGATCAAAGTCAGCATGCGATCTCCAGTCATTTAACAGACATGGTCCGCAGCCCGTTCGATTCCAACATCAAAACCGACACCTCGAACTCCCAATTGTATAATGTATCTTCATCAATTCCATTTCATCTACCTCAATTGACCAGAGTATCATTTTCCATCATTTGTTTATCTTTCGAAACCTTCAGAAGAAAAAGTGATACCAATATTCAATATTCGTGGATGAAATGTCGTCTAGTATACTGTATACGAAAAGAAATGGAAATGCCGGAAATGATCTGTAAAAATATCGAATGTCGAGGATAGCTGCATTCCAATATTGCCATTTCGAGCGAGGTGAAAATGGAGAGCGGTGCAGGCATAAAGTACAACAAGCATACTCGCAATACCATAACCGGCTCCGCAAAACACTCTCGCCGAATCTCAAATTATTCAAAAGCACAAGGAAAAACAAATCTCACCTCCTTAGCAGAAGAAAATTGAAGAGGTCTCAAAGCCGCCTTCAAATCTGGAGTGTTGGACTCGAGATCATAAAGAGCACCAGCAATACTGGTCTCAAGCTCTGATGGGCTTGCGCGCGAAGGGCTGGTAGCCACGATCTTGTTGAGGGCTGACATTTTTGCTGGGTGTCGATTGTCGTGATGGATGGGAATGAAGAGATTCGAAACTTTTTGGAGAGGGAAGGGAAATTGAGATTGTGCGATTTGTTTAGCGAGGAGGCTAGAGAGTTTGAGGCTAGTGGGGTATTGGAGCGAATGGGAGGGGAAATATATGTGGAGTATTTTGATCTTATCAAACCTTAGAAGGTTATTAACATTCTTTAAATAAAGTAAATTAACTATAAATATTTTGAAAAGCAAGTTAAATATACATAAAAATATTAAAATATTAACAAATACTAAAAAAAATTATTATTATTATTATTATTATTATTATTATTATTATTATTATTATTATTATTATTATTATTATTATTATTATTATTATTATTATTATTATTATTATTATTATTATTATTATTATTATTATTATTATTATTATTATTATTATTATTATTATTATTATTTATTATTATTATTATTATTATTATTATTATTATTATTATTATTATTATTATTATTATTATTATTATTAATTCTAATAAAAAATTCCATTTACTAAATATATAAATATATATAAATATATATAAATATAATAAAGATATAATATAAATATAAATATAATATATAATATAAATATAAATATAATATATAATATAATATATAATATAAATATAAATATAAATATAAATATAATATAAATATAAATATAAATATAAATAAATATAAATATAAATATAAATATAAATATAAATATAAATATAAATATAAATATAAATATAAATATAAATATAAATATAATATAAAAATATAAATACAAATATAATCAAGATATTCGAGTAAATACCAAATCATCTTAATTATTCCCTCTCACTCGAAATCCGAAATTCAAAACCAACACCAACACCAAACCACCACCAACCTAGAAGCCATGCGAAACCAAGTGATGATCGTGGTTGGAAGACTACTACTACTACTGTATAACACTTCTTGATATCTATCCATATGTGGTTTCCAAGAGGCTGCGCAAGCGTGAAGAATGAGCGAGTACCTCCTACTCGAGCAGTAGTTTGAAGTATTTATATGGTCTACCGTAACTCAAAATGAAATGAAATTCAATACCAACATCAACATCAGTTGAAGTTCAATATCATCCAACCAACCAACCAACCAACCAACCACACCGTCCCGCCAGCATCCAACATCCACCATGCATCCATCCATCTATATATATAATAACAACACTCAAATCTATTCACAAAATCCCAGCCAACCCATCAAAACTCCCAACACAATGCATTAATGATGTCGGCACCTAAACTTCCAACACGAAGACTGTCAAGTACTCATACCCATCCCATTCCATTCCAATACCATACCATTGGATTCCCTATTCCTCAATTTTCACACCAAACCGCTTTCTTGCGCTCGAATTGAGTTCAAAATGTTGAAAAATCCATAAACGCCCATCCATCATAATGAATCAACCCCAATCCCAAACGTCGCAAGCCATCCATCCACATTATGATATCTTCTATTCAACTGCAAATCCCCGAGGGCATATTCTTTCCCTTCCTCTCTCTCTCTCTCTCTCTTTCTCTTCCCACCCTACTCACTCGCTCAATAACAGACGAGGTAACTAAAGTTTACCTTCCCAAAATCCCAAAAACTTTAAACTCCCATCCCAAAATCAAATCCGTATACACTCTCTATAATCACTCAATCCCACCTCCTTCCGCCTTTCCCTTCCTCTCTTCCCTCATAACACTTTCTAATTTCTCAATCCCCTCAACATCATGCCCAAAATCCATAACCAGAATCTTCGGATCTTGTCCTGTACTGATGATCCTCCTATAATCACTCTTTGCCCCCAAAAACCCAGCTAGCATGCCACTTGGGAAAATCCAAAAGTAATCTTCCAGATTCCATATCCCAGACCTTGATATCTTGATCATAGCTTCCAGAGATCAATCTCCCACTAATCGAATCGATGTGTAAGGATCTGACCAAATTCTCATGGGCCGGGATAATCTTCAAACACTCTCCCGTATTCGCATCCCAAATACGGATGATTTTATCGTTACCAGCCGAAGCAATGTATTTTGAATCCTCGGAAAATTGACTGCAAGCCAAGCCCTTGGTGTGACCTGAGAATTCTCGTATGTTCTTGCCAGTATCAATGTTCCATAACTTGACTCTGAAATCTCCACTGCAGCTAACGATTGTATTTCCCCTCATCTGTACGGCATTGACGGGTCCAGAATGTCCCCGAAGTTGTTTTATCATCTCACCAGTGTGACGATCCCAAACACAGATACTGACATCTTTTGAACAAGTAACAATGTATCTATCATCGAATGCAAGATCAAGCACAGCTGCAGTGTGGTGACGCAAACGCATCATTGGTTTGTATCCTTTTTTGATATCGTACACGATACATGTGCTGTCTGATGAACCGGTAACAAGGATTTCATCGTCGTACTGAAGACACAAGATCGATGCGTTGTGATGAACGGGGAAAGAGGCAGTTTGCGGTGTGCTTTGAGCCGTTCGATTGTGAACTGGACCGCTCGAATAGTGTTGAGGAGTGCCATCACTAGCAGTCATGAGAGATGGATCGTTTATGACTTCTGGAGGTCCAATAATCAAGCTACATTTATAAGTCTTCAGATCCCATACACGAATCGTTCTATCTCGAGAACCCGTAATGATTTTCGACCTATGAATATGTCAGTGATCATCTTGATATATGAATCGGTAGTAATATCATACTCATCGAATTGTACGCAATAGATACTATCTGTGTGTCCCATGAGGTAGGTGGTTGTTGTCTGACCAGAAAATCCATCTCTTCTCCAAATTTTGTTTGATGCGATATACATCTTTCCAATCCGTATCAGGATTTAACGCTGGAACACCTAGTCCCGATCCTGGTTTGACTCTCCCACTCATAGCATATGCCGTTGCTTTCTCTCTCAAGAAAGCTTTTCTCCAAACATGCTGTGACCCTGCTGTCGATGCCCATTTTCGGCAAACCAATTCCACATTTAAAAGAGAGCGATGATCCAAATGTGCCAAGATCTGAATAGAAAGTTCCGTTGGAAGAGTCCCGATGAAATCTACCCGACTGATTGACGTATCCTGACTTTGGGTTGATTCCGCGATCGAAGTAACCGCTATACCAATAGCACTTTTCCCTATCATTCTGTTGTGTATCTTCTGATACTAAAAATTGTCGATTCTTGAAAAGATTCTGCGCAGCTGCCGTGGCTCTTGCAGCTCCACCCGTTCCGATGGGTATAACAGGAGGTGCCCCTCCATATCCAGGTATTGGTGATGCTATATCTGAACAAGAATCCACAGGACCATCAAGGGTGAACTGAGATGGTAATAATCTCGAATTTCTATTAAAACTTGCAGCTTGTCGTAGTCTGTGCCATGGGGAGGAGGAAGAGGATGGTCGTTCTTCTATCGTATGCGAATGTCGTCTCTTTCTATTCTTAATCGATACTGAAGCGCGTCTGAGTAAACCTCTGAAGCCGCTCCCTCGCCTCGCATCTGAAGGCTCATCTAAATCTTCACCAACTGACAAATCTGACATCCGTTCTGAGAGATCACTTTCGTTAGGGACCGAGGCCAGTCGTATTCTGCGAGAGGGTATATGGTTCGCACTAGGTGCAGAATTGTGTGATGAAGACTCCTCGGGAAGATTCCAAATCGAATGAGAAGCAGCACCGGTTGCGCCTTGAGTTTTCATATCCATCATTTGGAAAGACTCGAGTCATTGTTGTCGCTGCCGGGAGTAGAATTATGGTGGTATGTAATTATTCAAATTGGCAGATCTTTTTTCCAACGACCTTTAAGCCTTTTGAATAATTGGACGAAAAATATGGTTCCTGCAGGATGAAGTTGTTGTCTGGGGGGAAAGAAAGACCAAGCAAACAATAGGCGGTGTGAAGTTAAGAGGTTCCTTTTGTTGGTTGTATTGTATTGTGTTGTGTTGTATTGTGTTGTATTCTGTTGAATTGTATGGTATCGTATCGTATCGTATCGCAGTATCGCAGGTTCAAGGAGAGAGGAGGGAATGGAATGGGATGGAATGAAATGAAATGAAACGGAAAAGATTGGTGATTCAAATGAATGTGATATTGATATTGATAGAAGAGAACTTGGAAGTAGAGAGTAGGTAGAAAGTAGGTAGAGAGAGTATAATTGTATATCTATCTATCTATCTATTTATTTATTTATTTATTTTTGTTTTCAATCATGAAGAGAAGGGAAGATAAGAAGATAATAAATATAATAAAGAAGGAATCTCTTAAATCGTATCTGACTATATATGAATATATTAATTAAATAATAATACTCAATTAGATAATAATACTTAATTAAATAATAATACTCATTTGATTCTATATATCTTAGCTTAATTGTATTATTCCTTCTTAACGAATAAGGGATACTTAATATCTAAAATTAAAAAGGAGGAAGTTCTAATAATAATGATTATTATTATCGAGAATAAATATAAATTATAAAAATATAATATTTTAAATAATAATAAAAAATATAGAATAAATAAATAAATAAATAAATAAATAAATAAATAAATAAATAAATAAATAAATAAATAAATAAATAAATAAATAAATAAATAAATAAATAAATAAATATACAAATATACAAATAAATATACAAATAAATATACAAATAAATATACAAATAAATATACAAATAAAGTTATATATAAAATTCAAAAAAGAGAAACATTAAAAGTTTACTTAGATTGGTTCTAATTATGATCTACATATTCTAGAAAACCATTAATTATGATACTAGAATTATCTAGGTATTAATCGTATTCTCCATTGACCATATTAAACTTTGGTAACCATTAGACGAATAACGGGATAGAAATAGGAATAGGAAAAGAAAAAGAAGAATCAAAAATCTCATGTTAAACTTTCGGATTCGCCGTTTGTTCTAATAAAAGCTGAATAGTAATGTACTCGTTTAAATCTGCTAGATGATCTTTTTAGATCTTTCTTTGCCCGTCATGAAGAAAAGAACAAAGAAGCTAGAAAGTGGCAGTATCCATATGTATTCATAGATTACAGATCATAGATCGTAAATACAGATTCATAGACCTAATAGAAAGAAGGTTTCTTTCATTGTTGATATGTATAAACATAAGGAAACCTTTCACGCGGTTGCCAGATTCTTTCTACTGTATTACTAACAAGCAAGCAACAAGCAACGTGCAACAAGCAACAAGCAACGTGCAACAAGCAACAAACATCAAACCAAACAACCCTTTGATCAGAATTCAAGTGATTCCATTACTCACTCATTCCACTTCCCGAAACAGTCGAAGGGGTCGAAGGGTTGAAGGGGTTGAAATGATTAAGACGGTTGAAGCCTTGAAGGGGAAGGAGTTAATCAAAAGTTATCCGAATTAACCTTGAAAGTAGCAGATCAACTTCTTAAATCGATCAAAGCAGATCGCCGCTTTAGTTCTTTTGACCCAAACGCAATGGATTGATTCGGGTATTGGACTGCACTTTGCCCAGGTGAGGTGTACAAAGTATGAGTTTCCTGATATCACATGCATTTCTTCCATTCAATGCGTTCATTCCTCATCATCATAAGTGATAAAGCAGCAATGAATTACTTACCTAAGGCACCCGTGGACGTGAGAGATCATCCCTGCATGAATGTTGATCCCCCAGACTAATTTTCATTAGCGTTTCATCAGTGCAAAATTTTATTTATTAACAAATTTAACAATATCGTGATTTGTTATGAAATGGAAATTGATGATTTATGCCATAATTCAATATAATTCCACATCCAATTCAATCACTCAACCAGCCAGTCCCGAGGTCAGCCATTCAATCAACCAGCCAGTCAAACCTTTCGGGTATCTCCAGTTACAATCAATCAATCAATCAATCAACCAACCCATCCATCCATCTAAATTCAAACCCAATCATCAAACACCTGCATTGTCAAACATCGTCAAACATCACCACCTTCAAACATCACCCACCCATTCTACTCCGTACATCCCATACTCATCTGAACAAACCAAACGTCGTCGAAAAATAAAAATAAACTAGACAAGGCTATCCAACTTTCCAATCACTCATTAGTCAAGTCTCACTCGGAAGAAGCGATCCCCCCCTTCTCCCCCCCCCAATCCCAACATGGCCCCACCAGAGTTTCGCCTCCCAATGGCTTATAGCTGGTTTTTCCTAATCATCGAACCCATTTCCGCCCTAGTTGGTGCCTACTACGCATTCTTCCGACCACAAACCTATCTCCAACTAACCGACGCCTCGTCAACCCCATCCGCCACCGATCTACCACTCAGCACCAACATCACCTTGACTCAGCTCGCCAACCTCTATTTCCTCTTCGCCATCAACGAAGCACTGGTTCTGCGCTCCACCTCGGACTTGCGTGTGTGGAAAACCCTGTTGTTTGCCTTGTTGCTGGCGGATTTCGGTCACTTGTACAGCGTGAAGGGATTGGGATGGGGCATTTATTGGGATTTTTGGGAGTGGAATAGTATCGCCTGGGGCAATGTGGGGTTTGTTTATGTAGGCATAGCGATGAGACTGGCATTTTTGAAGGGGTGGGGATTGAATACGGAAAAGGCGCAACAGAAAGCCGTTAGGTCTCAGGCTTTAGCGAAGGGGTTGAAGGGGAATTGATGGGAAGGTATCTAATCTAGCGAATGATAATTTAGCGAATGTGCTCCGTCGCGGATGTTCTCACCATCAGTTAAAGTTTTTTTTTTATGTGTGTGTGTCTCGAGAGGATATTCGTGATGCATCAAAAACGTTGGAAGGACAAGACTTCGTATCAGCCAAACTCGTACAGAAGGCCAGTGCTCTCGTAGAAGTGATGAAGGTTCCGGGCGTACAAGGTGCGGCTGAACAACGAAAGAGGACACCTTCTGGCGTGGGGTCCAACAGTCACAGAAATGAAACCAAAACAACGTTAACGACGAAAATAAGTAATTCCACGCCCATGCTACATCACCCATCACACAATTAGATCATCAAGTGGTAGACCAGGCAATAACACGGCAAGGCCTCGCCCACCTCCACGTCGCTCTAAGCACGAAACGATAACCATCCACTGCACCTGTCCTTCTACTCCAAAGAAAAGTCGCCCATCAGTCAGTCAGTCCCTTCAGCTGTGAGCAGGTTCGCCATGAGGGAGATATCACAACCGAACCGATTTCCGCATACCTTGCAGTAGACATCCCTATACACCGCCTCAGCTGAATTCAACGATTTCCACAAACACAAGATCTTTCATTGTATAGGGATCCTGATTGATATCATATCCACAATAAATATACACATACACATATACATATATACACATATATATATATATATATATATATATACATATACATACACATATATACATATACATATACACACACACATATACATATACACATATATATACACACACATATACACATATATATATACACACACACATATAAGCAATACCCTCCCCCCATCCCTTTATTGAGCCTTATTGTACATCATATACCCACCACCCAACAAAATCATATCCATATTCATATTCACATCCAATCAATAATAATCAATGATGGATCTTGATGGAGATAGGAAAAAAGCCTAATCTTTAAATGTCCTCCTCTCTAAATTTCCAAATCTTACTCTATCCCTCTGTTTCTCATCTGATATCTCCTTTTCACTTATTTAATCTGACTAAAGCTTTGAGATTTGAGAAGGCTGGTTCAGATGAACACGTTGTTGAATGTTATTTATTTAATCATTAAATACATCGCATCTTTAACCCTGAGTCTTGATCTCTATCCTTATTCTCCCATCCTTCTATCTTTTTTGTCTCCTGTTTCTTATCGTCTTGTTTACCCACCTACCCACCTACTTACTCACTACATAAGAAGGTGCTCTCGTAAGGGGGGGCAAGGGCCTAGAGCATTCCCAGAGCGAGCGGGTATATATATATATATATACAGCTCCCCCCTCACAGCTAGCTCTCCTCATCTCCTCCTAATTCACAACAACAATAAATCATTCGACGCCCTGGTCTCCGCTGCGCCCCGCTTCACTTCGTAACACGCCAATGAGGAAGTAGGCTTATCTTTACCGTCGGATAGAACCAGAAGCTCTAAACGCTCACGAGCCTCTGCTTCAATCTTCCAATCCATTATTCTTCCCAGGCCCGTAAACTAGAATTTAATCATATCATATCATATCATATCATATCATATCATATCATAGAGGAAACTCGTCGACTTACCACGTAATTATACAACGGTCTTTACAATATATATAGATAGCATTTCATCATTTCATCTCATACACTTTGATACCTAACTTGACTCATCCATCTTCGTTCCCAACACTCGAGTAAACAACTAACGTTATTCTCACCCGAAATCTTACAATGGATCGTTTTACCTGTTATGATCCTCGCTGGCAGGCAGAACTCTCGCATACTAATCCAGAGTTCAACTCCGCCTTGCGCTTTACTTCTGTAAGAACGCTGTTTATTCACTAATTATGCATACATATCCATGGGTGTAATGTAATCCACGCAAAGAAAAAAGCCAAAACGGCGCGGGCAACTAGACGCCAGAAAGAAAGAGAGGAGGCTTGAGATAACCTGGAAGGGCCAGGTTGGGGGTGCCTAGCCTTGGTTCTGTAGCCAGAGCGGGTTGGCGAGGCTGAGAGAAGCGCAGGGTACGACCGCGGCGAAGAAGCTCGTAACCTGTTCGAGGGCCGGCCACACGGCATGGGTAGTTGGCTTGTTTACTCTATCGCGGAGCGGGCGGAGCGGAGACTGTACGGCATCGAATGGTTTGTTGATGTTGTGAAGTGTGAGGAGAGAAGGGCTGGCTGGCTATGAGGGAGGAGCTAGATATATATGGTCGCTTTATAGGTGCTTTACTCCGCAGGCCCTCGGCTCGTTTTGCAAAGCACCTCCTTACACTACCTTTATTTCTTTATAGTATATTTACAAATTCTAGTTAAACTATAACATTCCATCGAAAAAGCAATTTCAAACCAATCACCTACGAGTATGGATAGTTATAGATTTATATTTATCAAAAGACGCTACAGTAGTTAGTGATTCCTCATGAATGAGTTCTACTCCAAAGAGCGGCTGGAAGATGAATCACATGCGGTAACAATGTTTTGGAACGCTGGTAAACTTGTTTGGGCTCCTGATTGGGCTATGGGTGTTAGATGCGGTCCATGGGTTTTATGCAATGAGATTCGAATTGTAGTGAATGTTGAATATTGAATGTTGAGGATAGATGAAGAGGGGAAAGGGGGTGAGGTTCATATTTATGCATTATTTAAAGAATCATGGTTAAGGGTAGAGTTTGATGGTTACTGGGTTACGAAGATACAGCGAGTGGTAGTAATGTTGGGGGGTTTGTGCCATGCCGTGCTGTGCTGTGGGGGCGTTTTTTTGGGCAGAGGTTAACGACATAGTTAGAGGTAGAGGGATTACTGCGAGGGAAGGGGAAGGAGTTGGAGTTGACGTTGTTGTTGACCCTTTATTGGCTCGAGCGGTGGCAGCGACAAAGTTTACTGGAAGGCTGGGTGAATATGAGGTCAGTATTGTGATCTGATGTTAGCAACTTATTAGCGTTGCTAGATATGAATACTTGGAGTGGAATTTCAATGACGATGGCAATATTAGAAATGGCAGTAACAATGAAAGTGCCAAGCTTCCAGCACGGCACCATCTAACAGACTACGTCCTTTTCCCTTCTCCCGCAAACACAGGATTTTCCAGCTTTCGAAATCTGTCGTCTTCAGAACGAACAAAACTATAGTTCCCACGCTGGCTTCGGCTGAGGTTTCGTAATACCTAGGTACCTAGGTATGTCAGATAGATATCATGATCCACTACAATGCGATTTGCGCGCGGGGAAATAAGGTTAAGCGAGATTTTCTCCTGTATCAAAACTTAACGTTGTGATGGGATTGGCCAGTACGCAGCCTATTTCTATGCAATGAACCCTAACAAAAATCTAAGGATTGGATCTTCATAACTTAAGCTGAAGGTTATATGGCTGACGGTCAGTCGAGTAGAGTTCCAAGGATGTTGTTGCTTAAATTTTTATGTATATCTCTTGTAGATCTTGTCTCTTATTCGTCCTCTCACATCATCACCATTCATCTCATCTCAAGACTTCCCATCCACCATCAACAAGATATTAGTTCACTACCATCAATTACCCTCAACCAGGACTTCTACTCGCAAATCCCAAGCACCTTCTCATTCCCCCCCATTTCCCATCTCCCCACTCCCCAAAACTGGTCATCACATCATTTTTTACATTCGTGGATCCAGCCCTAGAGCCTCGGTGTGCCTTGCATACAATAACTCTCAGTAAAATCATAATTTTCAGAGTGACTATCCTAAATTGAATAGATGTGATGTCAGATTCTTATACCGTACGGATGAAACTCGAAGCTTTTTGTTGATTTCTTGAGCGAGAGATGAAAGCATCATCTGATTATATGTTGCTAATATTGGATATAGCAAAGATGGCAAAACTTCATATGGTGCAACATAATAACAGTTCCTTACTATAGTTTCTTGCAATTTGACGTTTGGTGTTGAATTACACACCGAATCTTACTTAGATTTATATATTGCTTTAGCTGTACATTGGCTGTATTTTTGGCCGGTGATGGTTATCCATTGCTTCAAAGTAGGGTTTTGTTGTCGATTTTGCATTTGTTTAGCGGATTGAGATGTTGTGGGACGGGAGATACTCGGGGAATTTTCTGAAGCCGATTTGTATTCGTCATGTTCTCAATATCTATCACCATACTGTCTATCCATCGAAATATCAACAGAATCCACATTCGTCATCAAACTTTGCTCAACCCATACACCCTTTCCGTTAACCCCCTTGGTATATATTCTGCTCATGTACGTATTCGTCTTCGTGGTTGAGGCGCCGATATGAGCTGAGCTAGCAAAGTCCATCTCTTTGGAAACACAGTAATACAGAAGGTCTTCACCATGTGAACGGAACTATTCGCATCCATCACACTCTCAGCTCAACTATTAAGAGCAGTGATTAATCATTCAGTCAAGCAGAAGTAGAACAACCCCCGAAGGATCAGTCAAAATGACGAGGCCACGTCAAGCGGTCAGCTTTCGCATATACTAGGTTAAGTCTGATACGCCCGAGCATCACGATAACCGCTGGAGTAATAGAGAAAGATTATGGAGATCGTGGTATCCTGTCAGGAGTGATTTCCAGACTACTTGTAATTTGCCTCTTGTATCGCTGTTGTCTGGTTTTTGTGTGTTTTCTCGCTTTTGATCCTTCGTTGCCAGAATAAGATATATACATACATTAACATATTTGCCAGAGACGACAGTAACCTCTACGATAACAGCTCCCAGCTTCTAGCCATATTATCTCGCTTTCTGGACAGAACACAGAATGCCCTTGAGCCTAGTCGTCTGAGTGCTCGCGACTCCTCGAATGTTGTCGATACCCTAGGGGCTTGGTGTGAAAATAGGTGGTCTTGCGACATGCTCAAATGACGCTCCCTGGAAAGTCTTTGCTTATTTAGACACGCTAGACCTGATGATATTCGGATAGAAACTTGACTGTGTATGAATAAGTGAGGGGATAGCGGGGCTTATGTTCACTTCACCACTGTGGTTAGTTGTAGTATGTCAAATTCATATCCCGAAATACTTAACGTCTAATTTGCCTCGAAACATGCAGGTAAATATGTATTTAATGCTCCGTATTAACAACATCATGAGTTCGTTCAAAGCTTTTTGGATGGAGAGTTGAGCTTCCGGGATCTTGATTACGTACTTGGTATTCTGGAATATAATCAGTTATGAGGTCGTTTGAGCATTGGACTGATCTGAAAACGTCATCTGGATAATTATCCATAGGTCCATTATGCCAAGAATTTTGTTTGCTGATGTTGTTGGTTTGTGCTTTTGAGAGCGGATGAGAATGAACTTTGATCTCTTTGCTCTTCTCTGATATTAAAGATTGCACTCATCGAAGGAATCTGTCAACTGCTTTTGAGAAAAAGGCTGCATATAAGTAGATAGGAGTAGTACGGGTTCGGTGCAATGTTTATGCCAGGGTTCTTCAATTCGTCCGGATTCCTAGCTGAAGTGGGCTGTGGGAATGTATAAGGTGGAAAGAGCAAATCAATGGGGGAACTGGATGCTTGTGGTGATAAAATGGTACGATAATGATACAGTGCCCAGACAGATGATCGCATATGGTCTCATGCACTCCAATGGGGGATATCATCATGTGGATTAGTTCATCTAGTTCGTGAATGCGTCGGAAATAATGAGCGGTGGGAAGGAGTAAGGCAATATAAAGGGTAGGGAGAGCTGCTGAACTAAATGTACACTTTCTCGACTTTCAACAACTCTGAAGGATAAGTCGTGAAGTTCAATTTTCTGGTGCTTGACCCAGGCGGTGCAGTACTTTGAATTAAGAGGATTGTGATCTCGGTTTAGATAAGGTAATTATCAAGAGATTTTGGGGAGTAGAGATACCATCTCATATGCTACTTTGAGGTGCTAGTGCTTCTCATCCGATAGGGGAGGGGATTGCATGCCCGTGAGAAGCAAGAGGGGCGAGGGTAATTTGAATATGAATTTGATGGATATTAGACCAGAATAAATTATCAGTTCAATGGATACCATGGTGTTCAAGTAGTAAAAAATGAGCAGTAAAATTCATGGCACACAGCCAAAGATTGTCATCTTTGTAATCATTGGTGTAGGGGGCTAGATATATACTGAAGTTCTTAAGTTACAGCTGAGGTGAAAAAGGAGATGCGTTGAGATTCGCTAGATTTGCTAGATTCATTTACTTCATGATCTCCTGGATATCCATATACACCTCTACTGTGCTGATAACTAATATTGAGTTGCTGAATGAGAAAATACCCTCTCTTATATTCATTTCAAGACGCTGTTTCTTCATGTCTGTGTAAACTCTGCTGGGCTATAGTTATCTATCTTTATACTACTACCATGTGAGAAACGAAGAGTGAATATCAAGTACCATAATTGCGAGATACGCTAGGAACTGAAAATTACAAAGAGTACAAGATCATAGTATTAGAAGAGAGTGAACGGCATTGTTGGACGTTAGTTGGCTTCTCTTGTTTATCATTTACGCAATAAACAAGACACAAGTATCCATACAGACCTCCGAACCATGTAGGGACATCTGGTTGTCACATGTTGTACTGTCTCTTGTACTAGCTCCGTTCATGATAACGGGAACTTTAAGGGTTAGACTACTGCTTGAGATACGATCTAATACTTTATAATCAATTCAATCACTTTGTATATCGATTTGAGTTTCAAATATTGGCCAAAGCCTATTGGTAGTGTAGCAATACTTCGGCTGAGGGACTTTGGTTGAATAGTGAATGCATAATTCTACGCCAGCCATAAGATATTTGGCAAATGTGATGAATGAGTGCTCATGCTTTGAGTCCAAATTTCATTGTCTCTTGCTAGTTTGCCATTCTCAATAAAGTCTATGGCTGAGATAGTATATTGGCAAGAGTGACATGAAGGACTAGCCTATGATAGAGACATGAGAGAAAATTGTAAGCTAGGCTGGGTATGGTAAGTGATGTACAACACGCTGCAAATTACAATCTAAATCAGGGGATATGATTTGTCTCGCATCAAGGAAAATAGCATGTGAAGTAGTTTCTCAAATGCAAACCAAGTATGTGGCCTATACGGAACTGTGCAGATGGCCATACTGTAGTATCGAATGTTGGACAGCATTGGAATTTTTTCTATTTCTCTTTGTTAGATCATCAACAAGTTTGTCGTGTTGGAACCGAAGCCACACCAGCTGATATTCAGAGCCGTCTTGCTAATGATATTTAGACTGTTGGTATCCATAAAGTTCTCGATCTTGGTATTCAAGTGTAATGAAAGTATGGTTACTCTGGACCAATTTTCCCCCGGAGTTAAGATTCTGAGTATGTTCTAGACAATTCTTCTTAATCAATATGTCGATCAGATTATGAACTACTCTGACTGTTCCCTAGGCTTTCCATAACTCAGGATTCAAGTACTTTTGACGAATCCACAAACAATCGAAATGTATTCGGTATTTAACAGGATCACAATATTAGACTTTGGAGAACTTGAGTTCCATCTTAGAATGTGTCGAGGAATTAGCGATATACGTACAAGACTCAGCTGGGGATTTGTCATGTGAATTTCGTTTTTCAAGATATCTGACGACAGCCTCTTGTTCTCATGTAGGTTCCTTACATATATAAATACTGTAGCCCCTTGAATAGAAAAATACTACTTTGACTCTTGAAATCACGCTCGCGAGTCTCTATTGCCTTATAGTCCGATACATGATTTTGGACCAAATCCTTCTTTCTTCCCAGTTTTGAATTCCCAAGAATATCATTTAATATTCATCAGCAGAGGCCTCAAGTTCCTGTGTAGACAATGAGAGTAGATGTAGCAGATTTTTATGAGATATGAGTACTATTTCTTGGTTTTACTCACACCTGCATACTGCCTATATTTGATACTAGAAAATAAGACATCATCAATGTATAAGCAAGGATCATACTATACTATTCACCAATCTGGATATGTCTGGATAACATGTTGCTATTACTTCACCTACTATCATGATTTGCCGCTCATTAGGCTATACCTATGAAATGAAGTACCATACAACCCTACAATAACCCAGATGTTATTACAGTTTTTCATCACCCAAACACAAAATATCGAATGGGAGTGAGTTATATCTTATTGATATACAAGAAAGGCATATGCTTTTACAAACACCACTCTTAGACGTGGCGGACAATCTATCCCCGTTGTTCCAATATAATTCTCACACTGTCCGCATACCTGTAGCAAATGTAAGACGGTAATATATACAGCGCACTGTGAATGCTAATAAACTGCTATTAACAAGATACAAATTGAACGATGACGAGTGATTCTTCGGTTTAAGTCTAAGAGACAAGAAATATGGTCACGTATTGAGCAAATAGTAAAGGTTTTCATTCAGCTACGACTCATACAACGCTAGTTTATCTCTCGAAGTTGTAAAGATTGATCCCCCAATGCTCCAAACCCACTGTAGGTCGAAATCGTCTCATTTCCACCCCTCCGTTCTGCAAACCGCCTACTAGTAGCTGCTAGCACCATAATGAACATGATGCGTCAGCTCTCCTTGTCCACTGCCCTCATACATTGCATCCCCATACCAGCAGTCAAAAAACAAGAAGTTACCATCTCTGAATGTCTGGTCTAATTCAGCAACCCATTCGTTATCCGGCAGAACGACCCAAACAACCCAATCCAAGCAGCCACAACTCAAATATGATTCATCTGTAGCATGTCCACAATATCTGGCTGCCTGTCCCTTGCGTAGAAAGTGCTGTTGGGTGAGGAGATCAACAATTCCGTGATATTGCACGGGTTGACGAGTCACAATTTCCAACTCCTCCAGACGATACTTCATTCTCAAATCCCAAATTAGATGGGCAAAGTGCTTGATTTGAATTGGATTCATCAATTCAATTCTCATCTTGCGGACGTTCTTTCTATGTACTTCCTCCCAGAAGAATTCTCTAAACATTGTCTTTGCTCGCTTGAACAGGGCTCTGGCATCATCATCGTCCTCGGGATTTTGTTCCTCGGTAGTAAGAGCTAGGACAAACGTCGTGTTGTTCGGGATGAAGAGCCCAAAATAAGGACTCTCCAAGACGGCATTCTGAGAGGGGAACCAGCTCTCGATTTCGGATTTGATCATGGTGCAAGTTTGGGAGAGGTTGTAGAGGGTGATATTAGATGTGTTCTTGACGTAATTGACCTGGTTCATTTCAAGCAGATCAACCGTCAAGGGGTCGGTCATGCAGGCGGAGAAGATGAGGTGGCGGATGTCGAGATTGAGTTTGCCCAGGCTGCCTAATGCCTTGATCATTTCGGCTTGGATGGCGAGATATTGAATCAGTGATGCGGAGGAGGCAGTTGGCTCATCAGTGGTGTGTATGGTCGTTTCTTCTTCCTTTTCCTCCATATTGTCATTCTTGGTATTTCTCGCCGTAGTTTCGATAGGCTTGATGGCAAAGAAGTCTGGGACAAACAGCACCAACTCATTGCAAGGATGCGACGATGACCTGGGGACAGTCGATCTTAAGCTATTAGTTGTAGCGGAGGTAGTAATAGCAGAGTGCTTGGCAGATAGGAGAGGGTTGCGGATGAGTACAGGATGAAGTCTATTGCTAGACATCATGAATCTCTCTCTAGTATATTCAACGTGGTACGATCTAAGAGAGCGATATCTCTTGATCTTGCCGTTGATCTTTACATCGAATACATACCAGCCTCTGGTGGCAAAGGTAGTTCCACCCATGAGTGGTCGAGTGGAGGAGAAATTCGTGTACGAGGTGTATGCTTGAAGAGAAAACATGGTATCTCAAGAAAAGTATGCGTTTAGTAGGGTTCTTTTGGTTGAATATCTAGAATAGTGAGATTGGATTGAGTGTCAAATTAACAAACAAATCTCCAAATTGTTGAAGTGAAATATGGAGGAAAAAGTTGTTTACGCGTAGAAAAGGTGCGCTTAAATATAAAAAAAGGCTCTTATCTACACATGGCCAATAACAGATCACCAAGGGCTTACGATAGCAGTAATGAATAGAATAAAACGCCAGACACATAGTATTGCACACCAATCCCCAAATTTTACACCAAGTAGATCTTAAAATTCGAGTTTTTTTTGTACAATATGTCCACTTATGAGAAAGTTATTATCATAGACGCTTTCTTGACGCATTATAGAGAGTACCACCATATTTATTATGATAACAAGCTTGAGATACAAGCCATTAAAGACAAAATGCAACTGCATTTCATCCAAAGCTTCACCAAAAATTGTTGTTGAGAAACATCACATGATCGGCTATTCTCAGGAGTACTGACCTCTTCCCCATCGAAGTAACTCAAGAGAGCATAACAAGACCAAATTAATGGGAAAATCACATTAAAACATTAATCAATAGTACATACTACTTTATGACTTTTGCTATCTACTCAGAGAGAATTGTTTATGTTGTTTAGTCTGCGAGGCTCAACCTACCAGCCATAACCCATCCTTTCCAACCCTTCCTTTTTGCAAATTTTCCTTTCTACCACCCAACCTTTCTTCTTTCATCAACACAAAGATCAAAACAACTGAAATCAACAAAGTGTTACCTTTCCAGTGAGTAAGTAGCACATCAAATATTTGCTCAAGACTTAATAAGAAGCCTACCCTATCTTCCTATCCATTATCAACTCCACGATTGAATAGGAATATATCTCCAAGCATGAGCTGACACTTTTGATCTTTTTGGATAGAAGAAAATCAATCAAAGTAGGAATGTCGTCATCTATTTATCAAGAGAGACGCAGCACTCTCTGTTTCGGCCTTGATCTCTAGCTCATGGTCTTCAATCCATCGAAATTTCTCTGATTTTGAGCTTGAGCTGATCACTTTTTTCTTCCCGAACAGAAGTCAATCAATCAATCAATCAATTAACAAATGTAAGTCTTCCACCATCCTGCTTCATCAACAAGACAGAAATAATCATCTTCTCTTGCCTTGAACTACATATTGAACCCCTCGATTCATTCAGATTTCTCTTTCTTGAGAATTCGAGCTGACACTTTTGATCTTCTTTCAGCAGGGTCACTCAAACTTTCCCGTTAGACTATACGACAGCAATAACAGAAGCAATCAATACCCGAGTAAAAGACTCGAAGCAGCACATACGATCCGGCTGGCGGCGATGCAATCGTCGACGCCTCCGCTGTCTGCTTCTTTGGGCAAAGTTAGATGCTCGATCTGGCAAAAGAATCCTCAGTTATGGGCTATATGTCTGGCTAAATTAGGTATCGATATTGGCATAACTTTTGTCCACTGTCAGACACAGAAACATGTCAGAATATCAAGCCCTGGGCACGAAAACTACGATTCTTCTTACTTCACCGCAACTGACGACCTTTACAGGTGACATCTCCACAACAGGAAAATCCAGGGGCTTCTGTTTCCGTGGCTGATCTATGCTGAGACCCACCATTCTCAAAAAGAACATCGACCATGGTCAGTCACAGAGCCCAAAGCCGACTGCCAAGCTAAAAGTAGAATATTTTGACCCTTATCAACAATGATTGTCCACTGCCCCTATTATTCACAGAGGAAGCTCAACAACCAGAAGATCAGGCGGCCCTGTTGCCGACAAAACACGAAGCCCATTGACGTCGAAGATACGCTTGACTACAATCAGCCATGGGGCCCAAAGGAACATCGAAGCTCTCAGTCAAATCAGCACTACACTCCTCTTAACTTTATTAATCGCTGACAACGTTTTTCGCCATCAGGCTCTGATACGTTGAGCACGATCAACGCTTATCTAGCCTCAGAGTAGCTCTAACAATACACCAGCCTCTTCACACCTACAGGAATACAGGAATGATCTTTTTAATTGTCGATGCCGCTTTTTAGTTCATGATGAGACCTTTCTATCTCTCACCTAGTAGAAGGGTAGCTACAATCCGAAACTGGATCGCTACAATTAAGTTGTATCCAAGCTCGAACGAAATAGCGGTACCGACTCGCTCGATCCGGTCGACTATATCAGGGAACTTGGTTCGGAAAATATTCATTGGCATTACATTAGTATGTCTTGAATATCCAAAGTCCCAAACCAAGAACACCTAGAAGAGCGCGCAGGCGAGAACTTTCTTCCTTCGAGCAGCCCACTCCCACACCCAGCCCAAATTTGCCATAGAATTTTCCAGGGACCTGCGCTGGTGTGAATGTTGAGAGTGAGGCTCCGAAACCACCATTTGAAGGTAAAATGGGTGTGAAATCCAAACTGTGGACATGCGAGAGAGGACTGATAATTACTTGAGTACCTCGGCATTAAAGTCAAGGATGACTCCACAAAGAAACGGGCATGCTGCTATGAGATGGGAAAATGAGTGAGGGAGAAGCAATGAGTATGTAAGTTGTTTTTGGGGTCGCTGGCTCTTAATCGTACTGGTAAGAGTAGATTGGTGGTGGACACACCAACTATGCCTAGCTTGGCATCAAGCTGTGACCACACATGGTGCTTGAGGCCAGCACCATATGTCCGACCACTAGGAACTTCGTAACTCTACGAGGGTAGTTCCATGTTCTGACAATAAGTCTGTATGCAAATCCTTGCTGCTTTGTGAAGCTTGGTGAAGCGGCAGCGACTGCAAGCTCACAACAATATCACCCAGCCAAGATTGACACGTGCACCACCCCGCCCCAAGTTGAAGGCGACTAGAGTTCTACCAACACAGTTATCCCATATGGATTACGAGGCCACATTACATTTGTGTCAATCTCCAAGCTACAAGATGAGCGAAAGTGTCCCTTTGGAGTCTCGCTGAAACATGTGGCATTCCCGTCCACGTTGAACATTCTGCTCGCTCAGCATAAACTCGCCCAAAAAACTTTGCGGCCATTTTCTTTGATGACTTCAGAACCGTCCAAGCACCTTACTCGACGCAACTACTCCAAAGCCATTCATCATTCAATGGTCCTTCCGCCGCTTGATCTCGTTAATAATGAGCCCTCTTTTAGCATGCGTGCTTCACACCACCATGCGTCAATCGCACAACAATACTGAGTCTCACTGTCCTTATCTTTGTATCTGTCTTTTGTCATTTCCTATAGAAGAATTCGATTGTGGCCCAGAGAGTCAAGGTTGCATCAATTATATTCACATCACCAATGTTTCGCTTTCATTCTTCGTCTTCTACTGGTGATGCCCCTATAAGGCGTGGAAGTAGATCTCAGCTGGAGCTTATGGAGAGAAGCAAGCGATGCTTCATCTCATAATGAAGTGTATTTCGTTCAATTGAAGAAGCATCCGTTGATTCTGCCGAGAGAGTACTCTATTTCTGTATGTTAATCCCACGAGTAAGCCAGCTTCATTCCAAACCATGGTTTTCACACGCCGAACATCTCTCTAGTCATATCTGCGACGGCATTCGGATATCTTTGATCACAATTCTCGCACTTACGAAGACCGAATACTTTTCATCATACTCGAGTAGTTCTCACAGAGTGAAGCAAAAATATATATATATCCAGCAAGTGCAAGAATCGAGTTTCCTTCCGCGATCGATAATCACAACACACGATTCCGCACCGACGCTTTACCACGGAAGAAGCTTCAGCCTAAGCCTTGTGACTCCAACGTTGACTGTGACGTCCAGTTTGACCTCCAACCACCCGTGCACCAGTTCAAACCTTGTCGCGTAAGTCTACTCCCCGGGGCTATTTCCAACTCAAATTTTCCTCGTGGAACAAATCATGATTGCTAACTTTGCGTCAACTTAGTCTCCATTGTCTCAATACGTCTCATCAAAAGGCCAATAACCATGGCCTTCATTCGGCTGGTGCGGCCGCTACTGAGCTGCTTTTCAGTAGAATCCGCGATCTGACTCATAGAGCTAGCATTATGGAGATCGTAGGTATGTAGCGCAGGGTAGCCACTGGCGAATTTTTGTAACGTTAGGGTTGGCATTAGTTCGTGGATCACTGGATCTTGTTTCCTATATCCGTCCACGGGCGTGCCAAGCAATTTCTTTCCGTGAAGCTCGAGTGATCGATCATATCACTGCAGACCAAAGCCATGTTCCTAATGCTCGAAACGTTGAGTAGAGATAGTCAAGCTCAGAAAACCGCCGATGAACAAAACTCAGCTCTCAAAGAGGATAATGAGGCCATTGGAGACAGCCGTCCGTATCTTAGTCGGAAATATCGATTAGTCTGATCACCATTGGGATCGGACCGTAGGTGCCTTCCATAATAGCCCCGATAGTCTGGTATGTATTCAAATCCATCGCACGATCTGATGGCCCTAAAATAAGTATCTGCTAATATTCCATCAGTTTGACACAAAGCTCTTCCGGCTCTCTGTCTATATCAACCAGCCTCATGTGCCATCTTTGGTGACTGTTCTTGATACCTGTGCTGAGTTCTCAATAGTTCGCATGGCAGAGTCAGAACTCCGCAGTCATAGACATGGGAATGGAAGTTCAGGACACTACAGCAGCGTGTCAGTTGGGGGAAAATAACTCGGAGTATGGAGTCGCAAGTTTCTTTTAATCTCATTACATCATTTCACGCAACTCCATCGCCTTCTTAGACCATTGGCTAACATGATGCTATGAGATAAGTCGTCGCTGCCTTACAGGAGAAACCTTTACCGCAACTACTACAGCTACTACTGAAGCTGCTGCTGCTTCTACAGCTCAGTTATCAAGGAGCTGACAGAGTTGGCTGAGATATGGCTCTGTGATTGTTGTGAGGGATATGGTTGGGTGTATTTTGTAAATGTGTGGGGTTAGGAAGGCTTGGTGTATGAAGAGTTGAAGAGAATGTATTGTGTTTCTCGTAGTAGCCTTCGGGTATGCCTTCGGGTATGCCTTTCAGATGATAATGATAGTAAGTGCCCCTTTACAAGCCTGACAGGAAAGCCACTGAGCCATGCCAACAATTCTGAACAGCTTGAGCCCCGGTAAATCGGAGATCTGTAATTTTTTCTTGCTTTACTCAATCCTTCGATGAATTTTCGTCTCTACACGCGACCAGGATATTGTGTCTGCTCTGTTCCAATCATTATTCCCCATCTAAAGGATACTCAGACCACACTGCCATGGAACATCCTCTCATGGGTACTTGTAGTTTTCATTTCTTCAAGCCCACAACTGCCACTGAGGTTCAACTTGTGGTATCCTGTCTCCCATCATAAGCACTAGCAGAATTGTGTTTCCAAAGCCGATATTTTCCAACTCGGCAAGTCCATCGGCGCAGAGTGGACCAGATACGGTATCAGTGGAAATATGATCTCCCCATAGTATATGAATACTGTATGAATACTGCGCTCAACAAAGTTACCGCCCTCAAGGCTCAAAAGGTTACCTGGAAACCCATTTTTCCAAGCATTCTACCTCTGCTTGCCAAGAAGATTATGAAAAGCTGGAACATCTTCCGCTGCCGCTTCTCCAATTTTGCACTAATTGTTACAGCGAAGAGATTCCCTCTCGGCCACTTATGATAAAATTACTAAATTTTACTATCCTCGACCCCCACCGTTTCAACAAAACGAACGAAACTTTTATCGGCTACGACATCCAGCGATGATACAGAGCTTTTTACTGTTTGATAGATAGGGCTACCGAATACTCGGAGCCTCTCTGGGGCTGATTTCGACAACTTCACGGACCAAAGAACTCTATCGGCCGTAATGCACAAACGTTTGAGAAGTACTGTGGAGTTGGCGGAAAAGTTGAAACGGATGGAATGTCTTAGATCATCAATCGTGTATTAAAGTTTCCCTATCCTCTGAACTGCTGTTGAGAATCTTGTTAGATGGCACTCCAATGCATGGTTGGGGATCATATCTTTACTCAATGCAGTTACGGCTCCGCGGGAGTGAGAAGAAACAAACACGGGAATAGAAATTGGTCGGAACTCTTCTCTGTAACTAGATATTGAAACATGATCAACCCCAGCAAACTTTGTGACTTCGGTCAGTGATTTCATGGGTGGTCGACGAGGAGAGGCGCCATCCAATGAATCTCAAGATTCTGACCGTCTATGATTTGAGGCTCTTCGAATAGCCTTGCTACTCACCATTTCAGGGGACCTTTATCCTTTAAACGAGATCAGAGGAGTGGCAAGTGACGCGGTAGTCGATAATTTAAGAGGACTAATTCTGTTCATACGGTATACTGATGAGGGTACCAGAGTGATTCTTTCACGCCGTATCACGCTGAGTGAGGCTCTTCAACAAATAGTATGACTTGGAATGACGGGTGTCGATATTGGCTTGAGCTCAAGCTGTAGTAGTGATTGGGGATCGACAAAAAAGCTGTATGGGGATATAAGAAGGTTCAATGTGTTCCTGTGCTAAATCGGGAAGATTGTGACATGTCGAAATTATGACTAGTCTTATACGAAAATCAAATATTGCATGCCGCAAGTTCAGCCTGCAGTACACTGGTGGTACCACCTCAAAATGCTATAGTTACCAAACCCTCAAATGAAACCATTTCAATATCGCAAATGCCTAAGAACATATAAACTTGGCTCGAGAATTGCAGCAAAAGAATGGGATATAGTGTACTCAGAACCAATGGAACGAGGCCGCTTTTCTTCCTCTGTTTCTCCATCTCATTTCGATGCGGTCATTGGCTCCTAATAGCCGCGAGAGCTCAAGTGAACTGGTTTCTTCGTGACTTGTATCATATACAAGTTTACCATCTCGTCCATACTATTTGGATATGACGAGCTCATCACACAAGTAACACCGTTGATGGGAATCGCAGTACTTGTTACTGAGTAAGTCAACTTGTCTCTTGTTGATATCGGACCCAGAATTCGGTGGACTACTGCTGTATTGGATTCTAATACGGAGTAATATGTATAAGAAGCATTGAAACTGTTTTACAAATGCTGGACAGTGCTAATTGTTGATCTGTTTTGACGACTAATATATTTCCTCAAATTGGAGCACAAGGCTCGAAGATCATTTGTAGCAATCGCGGGTGGGCCACAGAAAATCTATCTCAGAAAGATGAAGAATGACACCTCAAGATTTTTATCACCCCTACGTTTTCGAAGGCGGAATCTAAGATCGAGAGGGGCGTATTTTCGTCTTTGACACCTTATGTCTTTGAGAATTGAGCCATGAACCAATTTCACTTGACATTAAGGATAATCGTCACGTAGAAGGGCTCATATTTTTCACCCTTTGCAAGTGACAATTGCCCTTCGAACTCTTATCCCGAGCGACCCCTGCTCAATTCCAATCCCAAAAAGAAGATATTGGTCGATCAATATTCTGACGTTCCCATGCGCCATCATACACTAGAGAGTCATTAGATTTTTCAAGGACCTTCATTCGGCCATTTTGTTGCCCGGTAGGCACCGAGAATAGCGGCAGAGATTCCAGCTCGAAAGCCTGGCCAAAATCGAGCAGCTTAGTGGAATCGTTTGTGTGAGAAGGCCAGGTTCTCAAGCTTCTAGACCATCAGTACTCAAATATTTTTCCGCGAGGTTGATCTTTGAGTTGCCAATGCCCACTCTGGCTTTGGTGCCACGGTCCAGAGAAAGTCTTGTGTATGGTGTTAAGAATTTTTCAATCCGCGAGTCCCATGGAGATGACAGCCCCGGAGGAGATGAGATGACAGCCTTCGTTTTTCGCAAACGACGTCCCTCCGTCAAGTTTTGGTTTGCTGGGTGGTCAGATACTTGACGCTCAACCAATCGCCTCCCGCAATGACTTCCCTCGAGAGACAAAGCTCGCAAAGCTCGCAAAAGGCTCAAACTCTCTTTTTATGTCCAAGAGATTGGGACATACCTCACCCCGTTAGACATTCCGACGTCCTCCTCCTGCCAACGGTGGGTTGGGTATGTTATTCAAGTGTCTGACGTGCAGTGAGAACTCTGCCAGGATTCCTCTGGCAGGTTGCCAATGGTAAACTATATCTGGCCATGTTGATTGAGCCTCTTCCCATATCCTTGCAAGATCTGCCTTTCTTGCCTATGTTACAATGCCTGTACTTGAGAGAAAGGAGGTAAGGAATTATACCTCGTGTCACACGGCGATTACCATTTGACGACAAGATGAATTAATATATCGAAATGGGATGATCGTTTGAAGGGGGTTTCTTAACCACAGCATTTATGCCGTTGCGCGCAAGAACAAGCTCGCACCTGGCTCCAGCTTTCTCTTTCTCTCGGCCCATGCCGGTTTCTATTTAGCTAGAAAACGGGCTGCCATTGGTACACTGCATTTCCTCCATCTTTCATCCAGGATCAAAGATGTCCATATTTCTGTAGAATGTCTTCTCTCTCCAAGACTAAACTTCCGCCAGAAAGCCATCCACTCCGATAGATTCCTCAATAAGACATCTCATTGCCCATAAAGAAGAATGCACACATGATCAAGGTATCATATTTCAGAACAACAAATCTAATAACATCCTGGGACTCAGACATTGAGCGGACTTGGTCATCTCCTTGATGAGCCCAGAGCTCAGAGTTTATGTGACTAATAAGGAGCGGGATGACTTGTATTGATCTCTTGCCAACTTCGACGTTAATCTTGATGCAGAGAAACAGCTTTGTCTCAGCAAACTTAGACAGATGAATAAATGAAAACCTGAAAAAAATCGGTGTTTGCAGGAATGAAAGAATGTATAATAGATATCATATCTTGTCTTCCAACCCTGAAGCGATTTGTCAAATTTCAGTTGTGGAGTGAACTTTGAAGTGATGGAGATTCTTTAAGTTTGATTGTCAGGAAGAGCGAGTGTTTGAGATTGAGTGGAGTCTGTGTGTCGGCCAAATACCCAGATTGAACTAAAATCCTGGACGAACACGTGATAATCACGTGGTAACATGCCCTTTTGCCCACCTTTTTACATGATCATGATGAGTGCTATTGTTATTGTTAATTTATATCTGCATCACTTTAATCTTGGTATTCTGTGGATTGATACCCATATGTCTTATGATGCAGAAGAAAGAGAGAGGAAGAAAAGGAAAAATGAAGTCAAAGTGTTGATTCCATCAACGTTCAATTACATCCCATTAATATCTATAAGTTATGTGATAGATAAACATCATGACAAGTCCATGCCATCTATTGTTTTGATATGTGGAAGGACGGCAGTGCATCACATCACATCACATCACATCACAGCATAGCATTGTAGCTGTTATTGTAATCCATTCTCTAGGGACTCCTTACTAGTAGAATTCTGTATTCAGATTCTGTAAGGTAAGACGAAATGCACGATTGAAGGCATGAAGGAAGTTAAGTAAAGGCTATCCTGTATGTACCAGGCACCTATAGCTAGCTACATACCCTCAAGTGCCCCTCTCACCTCACACTTACATACAGAGCACGCATAGCTATGGAGTACCAACCAGTACGGACCCAGTGCCTCGCTTCGTCATCTGGTGGGATTGCATAATGTGTGCGGCGGTATGCGTATGTTTGTTATCTTTGATGTACAAAGTTTGATTGCTTGATGATTGTACTTATGAAGTAGGATTACAACCAGCACCAAACCAAACCCTCGAGGATGTGAATCTGCCGGAGGGTGCGGTGCGGTGCGGTTCGGTGCGATATGAAGGAATGGGTAGGCTAGGTTGGGTAGATAGGCGTTGTAGGATCACCTACATACGTCGTACGGGTAGATGAAGAAATAAAATCCTCCCGCTTCCTTCTCCTTTTCCTTCCAAGCCTTCCAACACCCGTAACTCCAGGTTAACTCCTCCGGTCAACTTCCTCTCGCGAGATCGTTTCCTTTCCCTTTCGTCTACATACTTCTTTGAATCATACCCATCAACTTTAGTTCTAAATCACGATGTGTATTCACAATCCAAAGTTACACACCTATCGAACCGCAAACCCTCCTCCAGCTTCCATTTTCCTTCCATCCTTTCATCCACCCAAACCGTTTCTCACATACCACCACACCACAATACCACCGCACCACTAATGCAGACATCCGGAAAATTTCCAATTTGATGCATTTTATCTCACCTTACCTCGGGGCGTCTAGCTTAGCCTAGCTTGTTCTACCTTGCTTCTTTAAGTGACGCCACCAATATTTTCGTGTCACCTAGGTAGAAGGAGAGAACACAAGATTGGTTGATTGATTAAATGATTAATATTGACTGAATTACGAGCGTACGTACTGTACTTGGCTGGAAGTTGGGACTTGGTACTTTGGATGAGGCTGGACTCTTGGTTTTGAAGTGGAAATGAAAAGAATTTGATTGCTTGCTTGTTAAGATGAATGTTTGGTTGTGTGTTGATATCGGATGGAACTGTTGGATGTTGGAGATGGGATATGGGATGTTGTTTGTATACGGCACAAAGTATTGATACTGATATCCAACTCACTTCCCTACAAACGAGATGAGACGTACCTACATCAAAGAGGCTTGCTTGCTTTGCTTATTGCGTGCTTCCTTGCCATTCGAGATGTCGTGTTACCAAGTACACCGGTACCTATACAACCTCCCTTGGCCCCTGTACATAAAAGGGGAACTTCATATACATTTGTTTGAAGTGCTGTGCTTATGGCTGGGCTGGCTACACAATATAACGCCTCTAACGCCTCAGTGAGTTAGTATATACAGGAATATAAGTTTTGGTCCAGGGAGTACGTAGGTTGTTAACTTGTTCTAAATTCTGGTGACAGTGATGAGATTGATATTAAACGAACAAGTTCCACCTGGGGAGAATACTCTCACTATCAAGTACCGGGGGATTAGAACCATTTGCTCGCGTGGACTTGACACATTGTATGCACTATACCGGAAAAAAAAGCAAAGTAGATAGAAATATAGATGTAGATGCAGATGCAGAAGTAAGAAGCCGAGCCGTTAATTGTTCTTCTACTTTTTACCCAAGTTGTGATTGAGGGTCTAGATCCTGATGATCTTTTACTGATTGAGGATGAAAGGCATATTAGTTAAGTATTATTGATATCTCATTGTATGGAATCTGCATCTCAATATCTGCACTTGTCTTGGTTTTTGGTTGGATGAAACGATGAGACGATGAGATTTTGAGATGATGGGATGAAGGGATGAAAGGGTGAAGAGGTGAAGGGTGAAGGGGTGAAGGGGTGAAGGGGTGAAGGGATGAAGAGACGAAAGAATAAAATGAGCGAACGGACGGTAACCGTGAGATTTTAAGTGCTTGCTTGTAAGTTCTAAGTTGTAAGTTGCAAGGAGATCTATTTTGGGAAGACTAATACTTGGATACACAGCGCTATGCAATGCAATGCAATACAATCGCAATTGCAATACAGTAAAGAGTAATAATCATAATAATCACAATGATAATAACAAGTATATCATTTCTAATGCTGTACAAAAGCGTCTACTTGCTTATTAGCAATGATTCATCCACCATGTGTTTGTTCGTGAAATGCATCCGAGACTTTTTTCCGTCTGCACGGAGTATGAAAGGAGTACTTGAATCAAAAAGAAGAAGAAGAAGAAGAAGAATAATAATAATAATGCTGTAATAATAATAATCAATGCCATTACAGACAGTCCCGGGAAAAATCTCAAAATAATAGTAATTTAGTTGAGTAATAGAATAATGAAATATTAGATTATATTCTGTGATGACCGTCGTACCTAGTACTTGAACCATCCATACAACTACCACACCACCACCACCACCACCATCACCATCATCATCATCATTCCCGATTCCCCAAATTCCCAACATTCGATCCTCCGCAAAAACCCATACTGCAGCGTAAATCCATCCATCCACTTAACAAACCATCAACCCATAAATCCACCAAACCACCAAAACCACACACGCACCCCCCTCAGTATCCGCAAACGCAAACCCTCATTTCGGCGCAAGGCCCCAACGATCTCGACATGGCGTGGCAACTGGGGACCCGAGAACCTTTTGAGTTTAGCAATCATCCTGTCATAGCTAGTTCATGCTGGAAACTCAATTGTGCTCGGGGATATTGCTGGTCTGGGTTGCAGAGGCTTGGGATGCTTGAGACAGGGGGGGTGAGGGCGAGGGTGAGGTAGGGGATTCTAGATCATGGTCTGGGCTGAGAGGAGGAAATGGAAATCAAAAATAATGGAGATTCTAATCAAGAGATCAAAATATGCACAGTACAGTAGAGAGAGGAGTGGTGGGTATTGGGAAGTAGGGAATTGTTCGTTGTGCGGCAAGTAATTAATAAGAAGTATCGGTAGATGTGAATTATATATTGAATGTATGTATGGATTGTATAGATTGTATAAATTGTATAGATTGTATAAATTGTATAGATTGTATAAATTGTATGGATTGTATGGATGGTATGGATGGTATGGGTGGTATGAAGGGGGTTTTAACGAGGTTGAGTATCTATCCATCATCCATCTACTTTGAGATTTGAATTTAAGGGGAGTGGATGAATAATCGGATATCGGTACTTATTATTCGAGTAGTTCATTCAAATATGGATATACTAGTTATATATCTACCTACTATATACTTCGTATATCATTCACTTCTTATATGGATACCTAAGTAAGATCTTACCTAGTACCTAGGTAATACAAACAAACACAAACACAAAATACACATCTACTTACCTAAACACACACATTCCGTCAACAATATCCATGGATCACAAAGATCTATAACATCCGTCTCTAGGTAATCGGTGAGAATTTCGTATTCACGCTTCCACCCAAATTCAATATTGGGCTGGCTCGTCTCGCTCTTCGTGCATATCAGTATGGTTACGCCAACTTCCATGGCGTATCTGGTGGCTGACGGGAAGAGACCTCGAGTGGAATCTGGATATATGCTGACTGGTTGGATGCGGCATGGTTGCATCTACAGATTCCAGAATCAATGGAATACATGGAATCCATGGGATCGATGGAACAGAGAGCATATACAGAGTATAGAACGGGTAAACGATCAAGGTACGTCCTGGGATTCGGCGGGTAGAGAGATTTCTACTCAGGTACTAGGGATGGATATAGTCGGTGGGTACTAGGCAGAGAGCGGAATATTGATTCTTTCCATTGATTTCTCAGATTTGAGGGGAGTAGCTGGATCGGATGTCATTATCATTATTGCACGCATAGATTGTGATAGTAAGGTGCATGCATACATGTATACATGCATACATGCATCCATACTGTACATGCATCCATCCATACATACATACATAGTCTTGTTGCGTACTTAGATGAATCGAGGCATAATAACGGATGTTTGATATTGATATTGATATTGATTTGATTTCGATACTGATATTCCAGATCCTGAACGCAAATCTTTCGTCTGAAAACCAATTCATCCGATTTCTCTTAAGTGTGACATGAGATGACCAAATCAAACCATAATCCAATTCACGGTTTGTTTGCTTCCTTTCCTTAACTTTTACTCAAGCTTACCTACCTACCTACCTACCTACCTACCTACCTTACCCTCCCCCCCTACCCAAGCTGTCAACTTGTCCTACCAAGGTTCAGACCAACCTCGATTTGTGGTTGGCGTGCTTGATTGCAAGTGAGGTGAGCTCTATTCCTGACATCTCATTCGCATTCGGATACTGGGAGGTAATTTGCCTATATCCAAAAACAATCTGCTTGGACGGCGTCGAGAAGGGAAAGGAAGAGGAGGGAAGGTTTAAGAGAGGATTGTGGATATGGATATGACTATGTGGAAGTGAAGGAAAGACAAGGAAAGGAACGAAACGAGACGAAAAGAAACAAATATCATTCGAGCACCCACAGCATAAGGTTACGATCCTCTCCAGATTTTCTAATTCTTTTGATTATCAACGGCTTCGATTTTACCGCCCGCCTAGGACTTTTGATCCTTTCCAACTACTGTCATTCTTTTACATTTTTATATATTTACATAGCTCTATCCATACATATTCTTTGGATTCAATCTAAGGGTTTTGGTCTCGACGATATATTTCATCTCTGTTTCATATATTGGATACTTCAAATACCTACCTAGGTACGACACAATACGATACGACAACTCACTTCATCTATACATCGAAGACGAGGACGCAGACGAAGACGAAGACGAAGAAAGGAAAACAACAGGAAGCCAAGGAAACAAGGCAAATTCTCCCCCTTAAAAAGCAAACATCAGACGAAACAATCTACATCCGTCCTTCTTACTTTCTAAATTTACCCTTTTACGCTTTACACTTTGCCCTTTGCATTTTACACTTTCAACGTTCAGACTTCAAACAATCGTTTTCCATCGCGGTCGGGCTCGGGACGAAACATTTCGGCACGGGAAGGACATTGCAGGAGGTGCATCATTGATTATTCTCCTGTTCTAGAACAATCAATACGACTTGATACGATACCATATTATACTATACAGTACTATACAATACTATACAATACTATACAATACTATACAATACTATACAATACTATACAATACTATACAATACCATAACATACCATACCAACCATACATACCATCCAACAACTCGATAGTATTCTTCAACTCTTCGACGACGACAGTTAGCCAATCTAATCTAATTCATCTCAATACCACCTGAGCGCCTACCAGTAAATTTCAAAAGAAGCGATGCTAATCCTACGATTCTCAAAGATATAAACAGTCATTAGATATATATCATTTTATATCTCTACCTATCCATCTTTCTCTCTATTGATCCGAACACCGTACTCGCTCTGTACTTCTTCAACATGGATCCAGATGAGAACATGACATATGGAACTTGGTGGTCCTCCGCGTTCGTCCTTGTCTTTGCAACAGCTAATGTCGCACTATCATCTAACGGCTTCGGCTTCGGCTTCGGGTATCCCTTTCTCGATCCCTAGAGTCCGATGCCTCTCGACTATTTCTAATTATTATGATGTTTCGATGTTGAGGAAATTGATATCTTTACCTTTATCTTCGTCTTTATCTTTTTCTTCTTCGTTTCAAAAGTATTCTTCACTTTCTTCACTTTCTTCTTCTTCTTCCTCTTCCTCTTCCTCTTCTCTTGCCTTTTCTTTCAATAAATTCTTAATATTATTAACTATTCTCTCATCCTTCTTAATTACATCATGTTCGGCGGAATTTTATATTGAAGAACAAATGATTGAAGTCCGAGACGACATCCCCGAATTATTTGCATCTACCCTCGCTCGCCTAGCTAGATCTGGAACCATATTAGTTGATCAACGACCAGATCCCTTCCTCGCACGCGCTTCTCTATCGGACTCGGCTCTTAAATCCTGGGAAATTAGCAGTCGTGTCATTGAAGAAAAAGAAAACGACCACCCAGATCTACAATCAAATCTAGAGCTCGAACTCGAACTCGAACCTGAATCTGAATCTGGAGTATTCACAAAAACAAATTCGGAATCTGACGTCGAATCTAATCTCGAATCCAATGTGGAAAGAAGAAATATAGCAACAATTACATCCACCGCTACCATCACACCGCCCAAAAGTACCAGTACCGCTTCTCCAACCTCATCTTCAACCCTGGCGTCTTCAGATACTAGTAGTGGACTGGCGTCCGCTGCTACGGGGTCAACAGCCAGTTTACCGACACCATTCGATAGTGGATTTACGAGTAACATCACGTCAACATGCTCGAGCTTTATGATGGACTTTTTGGCAAACGAGACTTTTAAGTCTTGTTTGCCCTTTTCCTTGTTATTGCAGGTATGTGAAGTGATTTTTATGGGATGGTCAAGACTTTGGTTCGATGGAGTTGGGATGGTAGAGAGGCCCTTGCATTGGTTGTCTAGCTCAATCAATGTTATAATTCTTTACTCTCATCTTATCTTATCTCCCCATGAACTCAATTGATGCAAATACCAATACCAATCCCAATCCCAAGCCCATGACTAACCCAACCTCCCTCTACAGAACTCCAACTCCTTCTTCCAAGCCTCCAAATCCCTCGTCCGCATAACCCAAACCCTCGACGCCTCCTGCTCCGCAAACCAACAAAAATGCTCCACCCTCATGACCTCCCTCGCCTCAAACATCACCTCCCCAAGCGCCTGCTCCACCGACCTCCTCGCCGCCAACCCCCTCGTCACCCAAGCACGCCTCGGCCTCCTCGCCTACACCACGCTCTTCACAGCCTCGTGCCTCAAAGACCCCAGCAACGGCGCATATTGCTACGCGCAGGCCGTCACAAACTCCAGCTCCCCCACAGACTCCTACATCTACTACCTACCCCTCAACGTATCACTGCCCGGCGGCAGCCAACCCACCTGCAACGAGTGTCTCAAGACGACGATGGCCGTCTTCGACCAGGCGGGCAGTGTGCGCACAAGCGCCATCGCAGGGACCTACGTCCAGGCCGCGGGCCAGATCAACGTGCAATGCGGACCGGGCTTCGTAAACGCGAGTCTCCCCGCCGCCGCGGTCCTCACCGGAGCCGCGCACCGGGTCGGAAGTGAGATGGGGAATGGAGGCGGCGTCATGGGGTTGTTGGTTCTCTGGATCGCGCTCTTTGGATGGTGGATATGAATATGACGGTGCACGATCCCCACAACCACAACGACACCACAACCACAACCTCGGACCCCAACCCCAGGAGCACGAAAGCGGAAATCCGCTCCCCTCCCGCAGCGCAAAACCACACGAGCACAACGCCGCCCAGCCGCCCAGCCAAACCCACGATGAAACCCGGAGGTTTGATTCGAGCCCGACATCCGCAGCTTGCAACGCGCCTCGGCACCACACCGAGGAAGCGCATACGTGGTGCGCCGCGAGGCGGCAACGACGCAGGGGTAATACGCGAACACTCATCCATCAATTCACGTCCCCGCAGTCGCCACAAGCAAGATGCAGCACCGGCGTTGGCATCGGCCTCGGAATCGGCATTGGCAACGGCAACGGCAACGGCATTCGAGAGGGTGGGCGGGGGTGCGCAACGCATGCACAAGGGACGGTAGAGCAAAGTAAGGAAACTTGACTATACTGCATTATACTGCATTATACCGCACTATACAACAATACACTATACAACAAAAACACAACACAACAAAACACAACAAAACACAACAAAACACAACACTATACCCAGGAAATCGGCATCGTCATCGGAAACGGAAAACGGAAAACGGAAATGGAAACGGAGCTCCCGGGACATGGGATCGTAATTGGGATCGGGATCGGAGTCGGAATCGGAGTCGGAATTGGAATTGGAATTGGAATTGAAGTGACAAAGGCCAGACAAGACGAGGGCATCAAACGGAATCCACATTTCGATTTGAAGGAGTGGGCGAGGGAGGGGTGGTGGTGGAGAGGAGAGGAGAGGAGAGGAGAAGAATAGGCTGTGGTGGGAGGGGATCGGATGAGATGGGGGCTTGAGGTTTATATGTATTTATTTATTTATTTATTATATATATAATATTAATTAATCATGAGTGTGATTCATAAATTTATTTTTTCGAGTACTTGTGATTATATTATTCGTCCACCTACCTAGGTATCTATCTATGTAGATAGGTCATATGAATGAATGAATGAATTAATGGGGTATATGTTACGAGTACGGCGATGTGTGATTGAACTTGTACTCGAGTACCTTGTATTTTCATGTCTGGGAATCTCTATAGCGTTGAATGAAATATAATCCTCCTCTACCTATCCTCTCTCGAGATATATATACATCTGTCTACCCCTCAACTCATCACCCCCCCTCCCCCACCTTTACTTCCCGCCCGAAAAACTAACCACCGCCCACTTCCCACTCCATCCCCATTTCCTCTGCCCGCTATCCCCACCACCTCCCTCCTGCGCTCGTAACTTCTCGTCCAAGCCCGGTTCCAGTCCAACCACTACATCCGCCTTACACGTCCTCAGGGCCAACACATTAATACCCGATCCTGGACCTAATGGTCCAATTGCTTGAGTAAATGGTGTTGTGGGATCCCATATAGCGTCTCCTGTCAATTTTCTATAGTTCAAATCTCCTTTGAAAACAACCAACTCGCTTTCCTTCAGGTCTTCATGAAGCCTAGGGGCTGTTCCGGGCAACCTCCAATAACTACCCCCTTCGGTCCAGAATCTATTGGCCCGCAAGGTTAGTTGACCCTCTGCGTGGAACTCGCTCCAAGTTTTAAACAAGAAATCTAATTCTTCCTCTTCCTTCTTGGAAAGTGGTTCTGGAGTTTTCCCATCCCTCTGTTCGTCCTCAGAAGGTGTGGAATAGAAAGACTGGGCATTATTCAATGCGTTTAATAAATCGGAGAAATCCTTTGGTACGACATCTGATACAAACCATGGGATAGCTTTCGAGTATAGGACAACATTTGTAGCGAGTCCTGCGCTAAGTAAATATCCGGCCAAGATTAAATCGACATAGAGCTCAAATCCGGCATTGTCGAGAACGATATCAACCTGTCTATTTCTCCCTTCTTTCTTAGCAGCCTTGAGGACATCATAAGCTTTGTCCAAATCATTAATAATGATATTCTTCTCGGAATTCTTTCGTGCTTCTGATCCTTGTAGTTTTTGGATATCTTCATAGGTGAGAGATGTGAGAAGTGAGAGATCGGTAGCATTTCCCCATAGACAAATCTCGCACATTTCCTTGAAGAGGATTTTTTCAGCCCCTTCATCTTGAGCTTTATTGGAGGATATCTGTTTTATGAGTTCGTGGTAACGGGTTGCGAGTTCTAGGACAGCGGGACGAGATGAACGGAAGGTTGACATCTTTTGGCGAGCAAATACGTCGTGAGATTTCCATTCTTTCGATAGAGAGAAAGAGGTTGCTAGACGTCTGCAATATTACCATTAGCGAAGTCTAGATTGGGGTTAAGGCTAAGAAGTAGAGCTCAAATACGTACCTGTAAAGGTAGCATTCTGCATATAACCATGGAACGTTAAACCATGATGGATAACCCAATTGTTCCAACTCCTTATTGTACCCCTCAATATCCGGTTGTCCATCATCGGGAAGAGGACTATTACTCAGGTCAGAGAAGAAATTCATGCAGAAACAGAATTCCTCACGTTAATTTTCTATCATGTTGGAGTTCATATTTTAGCTTCGCGAGAGCTTCGACGATACGTTTTCCTTCTTCATGCTTGCTCCCCGTCGATTGGGATACAGCCCGATGAACATCATCGATTGCACCAGTCTATTTTGTTTCAAGGTCAGGAAAACTCTAGCTGATTGCAGCGAAAGGAAATAATCTTCGGCGCAGCGAGCTATGGGGGTTTTGATAACACAACCAACTAATGAATGACGCTCCGCTGGCCCTCCGGGGGCCACTGCCGTGGAGGCAGACTATTTGAAAGATAGGAGATCTTACTAGAATAACTGGCCAACGATCTCTTGCGGAGATGTATGCAAATGAAGTTTTATCTTGAGTTGAATAAAGGGCTGGCTATTTCGTTAGTTCATCCGGTCATTTCTCAACATTCTTCATCTCAAAAGGATGGATTCATTCTACTTACGAGTCTTGGTATCGTACTCCATCTTGATAGAGTATTATAGCTGTGCGATTTCTATTAAAAAGTCCGCTCTTTTTTGTCTTGAATTGCTGAGTGGTCTAGCTTTTTGTACGTATACGTACTTAACCTAACTGATAACTTTTCTTTGTTGACAGCTCGAAGTAAGCTCGAATGGCGGGGTTCGATAATGGTGGGGCATTCCAAGGTTGTACAGTATTGACATGCACGTGATGAATTCAAGAGATGTTCATCTCCACTCCGAGAGCTTTGAGCAACGGAATAACGAGTAATTATCGAACTGCCAGGGAAGCTTCAAACCTCGCTAATCCGTATCAGAAGCTGAGAAACCCCAGTTGATTCAATCGAGTATCAAAATTGGATAAGACAGCAAGGTCAGTAAGAAGTTACTCCAGACGGTTTCATAAATACTCGAGTAATTAGAACTATTCGTATAGTTACCTAGGTAGCCAGGAAATAGGTCAGTCCTGGAGATCCATGATCCTCGAACCGCCATCAGGTCCGAATCTCGAACTTTAGGCGGATGCCAGGTTCAAGAGGCTCAATAGTGAATTGTTTCGTTCTATAAAATGATCCAACCTTGGAAAGCCTTTATCTTATCAAAGGGAGGTCAGAGGAAATCCAGTATTGCATCTATTCTTTGTGTCTTGATGGCGTCTAGGTAGATAGATGGGGATTATAATTCATTAACGACTGGACAGTTATTGGATCTACTAATATCCATTCTCGCTTTGTTTTGTTTCACCCCCATTTCGTCGCTATGGTATCATTTAATAGTCTGAGAAGAAATTATTATTTTAACCGATTTTAACTCCGTCCATCCCAGCCGTATTTTCTATGTATGTCATTCCATGGGTATCATATTATCCAATCTTTCATGCGTTAATGTCTATATCCACCGGCAGTCCACCTATCTATGATCCTCAAGCCCCATTACTTCCTGCCAGCTCCAACCTAGCCGCTTTCTCACAACTTAGCCTCTTCAATAACTCGCCTACCTTAGGTAGCTTAACTGGTTTCGTCATAAAATCATCAAACCCACTCCTATCCGCCTCATCCCTCGCTTTCTGGCTCCCTAGTCCCGTCATAGCCACGACATAGGCTTTCACCCTTTCCTTCCCCTTGGCCCCTTGACCATCTTCCTTCTCCTTGCACCCGCCACTCCCCCACTCAACCAATTCTCCTAACCCAACACACTGGTTCTGCTCCTCCTCCCACCCTCTAATTAATCTTGTGGCTTCAAAACCATCCATTTTCGGCATTGATATATCCATAAAAATAACATCAAACCCATGCTCTGAGGCTTTGACCGCTGCTACAGCTTCCAAGCCATCGGTTGCATCAACTATCGTGTCTATCTTGCGTTTTTGAAGGTATCGATGGATTAATTTGAGATTGAGTGCATTATCATCAACTGCGAGGATATGGAGGGGTGTCTTATCTGGAGCAAATTTAGCCTGAGGGGTTGAAGAGTGCGATTGTGAAAGTTGATGCGGGATTGAAGATGTACGTTCGGAGATTTTGGGTGTAGCGATAGCTGATGGTTGAATGGGAGTGGCGGGAGGTACTTGGAGTTGCAGTTGTGTCAGCTTTTTGAGAGACTGGGCAAACTCCTCACAGGAATATTGGTCTGTTGAAGTAAAAGTCACTTCATCTATTGTATTTGGTTCTGGCTCTTGGAGTGGTAAGAAGCTATATTCTCCCCCACTACCAAAACGCTCATCGGGTGATGCTAGGGGAGTCTGTGTAGTGGCATCCTTATGACGAGGCTCATAGCTCGTTTGATCAAGGAGAGCGAGAATTGATCGAGCTAGCCTGTAAGGTCCTATAGGTTGGGAAACGTGAGCAATGAAATGTTGGTTATCTTTCTTTTGGAGGCTTGGATAACCGATTGCATCGTGAACTACTAATATCCTCTGACAAGGGTGGAATTCTGAGAAGCTGGATGTTTCGTTTATAATAAGTAGATCCTCTGGCTTTGCATTTTCATTAGACTTGAGTATATCAAAACCATACCACTCAGAGCAGTAACTTTGGATACAATCCCAGGCATTGTTCTGTGGAGATGTAAGTTGGCCACGATCGATGGAGATTACTTTTCCAGTCGCTCTATCACGGAGTGATCTTATTGCCTTTTCTGCGGAGATCCTGACATCGGTAGTATCAATAGTATTCCCGCTCATCAAATCATCGTTTGAAGGAGGCTCAGATTTTTCTACAGGTATTAGAACTTCGACCTCCGTTCCTATGCCTACTTCACTACGGATGAGAATAGTTCCACCCAATTGTTTCATGATACTCCAGCTATCTTTCGTTAGTTAACCCTTGCTGAGCAGATCGAAAAACTTACACAATAGAAAGGCCCAAACCGACTCCAGGAGTAAAACTATTTTCCTGTGCGAATGGATGGTAAAGTTTACGTTCCATGTATTCATTTGACATTCCTCTACCCGAGTCTATGATTCGCAAGCACAAGAAGTCTCCTGTATGGTTTGATCCTGAAGCCGGAATATCGGAACCCGAGTTTTGATTTTGTAACCGTAATTGTACTTGAATATAGCCCTGATCTGTGTACTTTTGTGAATTGCCAAAGATGTTCATTAGGATACGTTGAATTGCACCTATTTAGTATGTTAGTAAATCAATACATGTGAAGGAGTTCCAACACATACCGGCATGAACTTTGTAAGTCCAATCCCGCATTTCAAAGTCTAAAATGATTTGTAAAGGCGCTGTAGTTCCACTTGATGATTTATCTCCTTTCTTGTTTGAAGAGCCATTTGATAGTGCCAAATTATACGTCGGAGCAACACTTCTGAAGTGATTGGCAGCGATCATACCATTGATCGTATCCTCGCATAGTAAAGCTATATTAGTTACTTGATGTAGCTCGCTTGAGAAAGATCCTAAGAAATTGTTAATCCAGGTAAGGCTCAGCCAGGTAACACAGAAGACTGACCCTGTAAAGAACCTTCATTTTTCTCAAATGAATTGATTTTACTGTAGTCTAGAACGTGGTTGATTGTATCCTATGATATCACAGTAAGCTTTGTGTGGAGATAATAGTACACCAGGGGCAAGTGAACCGAGGAGGACTGCAGGATGAAATCTTTCAACTTACCAAAAGGGTTCCACTGCAATTTTGAATGGTTGAAACGAATTCTATTTGTGAAGTATCGAGATTGGATTCTTGCAAGAAATCCGTTGAAGCCATGATGGCGTGAAGTGGACTGCGAAACTCATCTGGGGTGTATTAGCTCAGGTCACGAAATGATAGCAGCAATGATACTGACGAGAAATGCTACTGATGAAGTCAGATTTCATCTTGTTAGAAATGAGTGCATCCAACCGACTAATCTCCACCATGACCGAGTTTGTGAAAGCGGATAGGTAAGATATCTCATTATTTACTGTGAAGACAGGTACTGCTGATCGACTCCATACGAATGAAGCTGAATACCATCTCTCTATATTTGGTTAATTAGCCGAGAATAGACGGGGCGCAACTATGACGCAGATGTCCGGGTATGACGTACCACCAGCGGAATCCCAGAGAGGAAGAAATATGATTTGTCTTGCTTTATGGAATACTTTTGCAAGCATGTTTGCTTCAGCTTCTTGTTTGGTAGCATCGAAAGAACCAGAAGTTCGAGGTCTTAGGTTTGTACCATTTGAAGAAGCGTGTTTGCGGTCATTAACTTGCTCCAAACTCGAGAAGTAGCCATTATCATCAATGTACCTATGGTATATGTCAGCCAATCATCGAAGATGAATATTCTATATGTCTCGAATAAGACAACGGCATACCAAACATTTCCCTTTGGATAAGAATTAATTAGTGATTGAAGGGTTTTGCCATCTAGGACATGAGCCTCTGAGTCCCATGTTGCAACTTTTGCTGTTGACATAGAAAGGATCTTGGCTGGTTTATGTTTATCGGTCGAGGTTCTTAATGTACCTTGAGATAGTCTTCTTCTGTACTCATCATATTTTGTTCGTTCTTCGTTCTTCGTCAGTGATCTCTTCGACTCCACCTCCTTCACCTCTGTACCTAGATCAGTGCTTATATCCAAGTAAGCATCTATATTACCCGGTTCAGTGTAACCAGCAGTCGTATCTAGAAAAACAACACCTCCAAGGTTGAGTTCGAGTGATTCTCGAAGAATCTCGGCAGCATGATCTAAAGTGATTCGTATTTGGTCAAGTACAGATTCAGAAGACTGCTGTGGTTGATTTGGCATGTTAGGACGTTGGCTCAGACTCTCTTCTCGTCGAGCGTCATTTTCGGTTACAGGATGGGATCTGGATCCATTCTCCATATCAGTAGCTACTTCTTCGGAGGCGTATGAGTCATCGGGTGCGCTTGTGTAACGAGAAGCTCTTTCTAAAAAGGTAGCAATTCCTTTTGACATGAGCGCAACCCGATGTCTTTCAGTAGCCTCTCGTTGCGTTTCTATGTACTTCATGATATTGTTCGCTTGACGATATAGAACTAAATATCAAATTAATATTGATCACGTATAAGGCTAGTGGAAGCTGTAGAGATAGGCAAATGAAACGTACATTTTCTTCTCTCTAAGTTTAATCCTGTAATAGGACGATCACCAAAAACACATAGAACACCAATGTTTATACCATTTTTGGTGGTAATTGGAGCTCCAGCATACCAAACATATGAAGCCACAGATCCATTAACTATGGGTAAATTATCAAACCTTGGATCTTTCTTCAAGTCTTCGATAATGAAACAAGGGTAGGGGTCATTGTCATCATTATCAATAGCCAACGTGTTCTAAATTTTTAGTAAACATAGCTCTAGCGATTGCGTTAAAGGTTACCCTACCTCACAAAGTCCACCTTGAGATGGCACCTGGAAACAGCCAAACCATGAATCGTTGACGATATCATCTTCAGGTGAAGATTTATCACGTCTTGCACCCGCAATGAAGTATTGAGTAGTACCATCTATGATACTATTGCATGTTAGTCTTATCGAGGTCGATGGACGAAACCTAGCTTTTCCATACCTAATCATAGAATGGACACCCCCTAAACGCCATATAGCAACCTCTGCAAAGGAATCAAGGGCCCCATCAGAATTGAGTCGGCCATTCAAAGTATCCTCGGATGAATGCGGATTGATATCAGCTTCGTAAGGATCATAAAATCTATGGGAGAGGAATAAATCGGTTAACAAACAAGTCACGAGGAAATAAATGAAACTGATGGTGCACGTGAAACGTGACTGAAGGTGGCTGGCTAGGATTGGCATCAAAGGGAGGTCGAGTCCGAAACCAAGAATTTGTAAAGCAATGATGAATGGTATAAATGACGAAGTTCTAGACTTACTTTCTCAATTCCAATGCTCGCTGTGATGCATACATATCTTTGGCTTTCTGTGAAGATATTCCGGGTGTTCCAATACTTCCACCATTGGAACAGACATTCATGGATTCCATGATGACACCGGATAAGTATTAGTGCGAAGGGATAAGGATATTATTGGAAAAGCCTTTCATTCCTCAGAAATAACTTTACTTCAATGATACCGATAGAATAAAATATCAACGACAGAAATAGGGGAAAAGAAGAAGAATAGCTGAAATAAAGTCAATTGGAAGAATCAAAAAAACCAAGGTTCAATAAATAATAAATAAAAAACCTTAAGAAATCGCGTTTGCGGCGTTAGACCGGTCCAATATTTTAGAACGCTACCCTGAATGAGGTTAAAAATGCTAGGCAAACGTCGCTGTAGATAAACGTCATTAGCGCATGGATATTGTATTAGCGAGGGGACGTTTCTTTTTTTGTAGCATTTATTAGTCAAGTACCGATACCTTATTTTGCTTGAAATAACCTCGATTTGACCAATAGGAGATAGCCGATCTATAAACCAACAAGTCTACCTAGGTATGTCGTTGAAGCTATCTCCAGCTATCCATGGATACTTGTAAATACAAAAACATTCAGGAGATCGGCAATAGCACAAGGTGCGGCAATGGGTGGACCTCGGTATGATAGGCCGTATTACATTTCGTATCAATACTAGTAGGGGAGGCTCTAGGTTATATCATTTTAGCATCTGAGAATGATAATAAAACCCAACTTAGCATTATTCTATATCTCCCTAGTGATCTATGAAAGAAAGATTAGGTCAATAAGGAAACCCGGGAACTTTCTAATACAAACCATTTATAATCATGGCTTGACCTGGTACTGGGTTGCAGCGGTCTTCCGGTATTCCTTCGGATACATTGGGAGATGATTGCTAAGGATAGAATAGCCAAAGTTAGAAAGATGTAGTCCAATTCAATGAAACAAGTCCTTCCGTCAGACCCTTTTCCATCTTTCCCCAATGCCCTAATATTCAATTACCATTCATCAATCCTTTCCCTGTATATCTGTCCCAGGTTGTCGTTGCACCATACCAACTCCAAGCCTAACACACTACAATACTCGGGTCCTTATAACGCACTTATCCTCTTATCATCATCCAAGCCCAATATTACCAATTACCTATAATCATTTCTATCTTCCTGTGGAATTTGTGTCACTTTGTTTCCTTCTACAATTGTACAAGCGGCTCCCCCTAGATGGTTTCCCGAATTTCAACTCATCCAGCTCAAATATAAAATTGGTGGTTCCGAGAAGGGATACTATCAAGAGATTGATCATCAACTACTTGCTCTATAACTTCTATAGAGTAGGACGCTTGTCCTCGCAGCCAGTCAGCCAATCATTGACCACTATATGGCCAGTATGTGAGTGATGTGTCCTTCACAGAAAAGTGGTAAGGTTATAGACATGCAGAAAGTGCGCACATTTCTTGCTGAAAATGAAATGATCGGTCCAGAGGATAGAATTTAACCCATATGTACATCGACATTCCATCCATTCATTCTTTAATGGTGTCCCTCACCGTGACCTCCCTCTGCATGTCCATGATGATCGTCCGCCAAAAAGAAATATTCGAATCCGCAATATGCCGCAAACGCTACCGTTGCTATGCCCAATCCTGGGAAGGAGTTTGAAAATCGGTTCCTTCTCGAGTATTGTCCTTGGTACCTCCAAGCCTCACTAATAGACCAAATCAGCACGGAAGTTTCGAAAGTTCCATATATGCGGTTTTTAGCTCACCGTCTCGCCCATGGGTCGCCTGCATTTTTGCCAGTAGCAGCAGCCAATGCTTTTGGATCGAAACCAGTAAGATTTGCACGTTGTGCAGCTCTGAGTATTCTGCAAATATAAGTCAGCCATCGACGAACTAATAGTCAACAATCCTTTTCTTATTTGACTACATACCTTGTGCACTGCATTGTGAGAATTAAATCCTTCACTTGATGCTATATTGCCAAATAATAAACAGGGTATTAAGTATTGAGGTCAAGCTTCGGGGAGAGCGGGTATCGCCGGTGGCGTCTAATTAAGCGCCGTAGCTAATTGTTCATGCCCAGTCAAAGAGCCAGCTTGAACAGATGAAAACACAGGACTTGGAGTTGTGACTTTTTGCATCTTAAAATCGAATCATAATTTAAAAAAAAGTGACAAATATTTGATTTCCTTCTCAAGAGTGTTGCCCCCCCTTTACCAATCATAAACATCCCCCTCATTGCGCAGTTTGCGCCCATGAAAACCATCAACCCACCTTCTGAACCTAACATACATACTCGACGAAAACAAAATGCCTCCGCGAATGCAGGGCTATGGGACTGCCCCAAATAGTATGGCATCCCATTATCAGCAATACCCACCGCATACACAACCTCATACAGCTGGACTCCCTCCGCCTGGCTCGATCGGAAATCAATTCATGAGTGCGAATTCGATGAGCAATGCTTTCGCGAATGGAGCTGCTATGACTATACCAGGACCATTCTCTGCGCCAGGTCTACCTCTACAAGGTGGCGGGCTAGCAAGCCAAGCTGCACAAATGAGCTTCGCTGCGGCACCTCTACAACAACAAGGGCATAACGGTATGTCAGACTCAGGGACGCGGAGTATTCGAGATAAGGGCAGAATACGAGAGGTATGGAAGGCAAATCTCCACGAGGAGATGGCAGTTTTACGGCAGCTGGTGGATAAATACCCTTATATTTCTATGGTGAGAAATCCATTTTCTTATAATTGACGCCAGTGTTAACATTTCTAGGACGCGAAATTTCCTGGAATCGTAGCTCGCCCTATGGGATCTTTTAATGGCAAGGGTGATTATCATTATCAATGTTTAAGATGCAACGTAGATCTACTAAAACTTATACAACTGGGCATAACATTATACTCGGCGGATGGAGAATCACCACCTGCAACCCCTCCCTCGGACTCAGGCTTAGATCGAACCTCAGCAGGACGAAAGTATGGCAACAGCGCGGTACAGATACCTTGCACATGGCAGTTCAATTTTAAGTTCTCATTAACAGATGATATGTATTCCGATAAGGGAATTGATGAAAGAAAGATTGCCGGTACGGATTTCAACAGATTACAGGAAGAGGGTATAGATCCATTTGAGTTTGGTGCGCTCCTCATTAGTTCTGGACTTGTATGTGATGAGGAGAAACGTTGGATCTCAGGGCACGCGGGTTATGATTTTGGATATCTTACAAAAATCATGCTTCAAAAGGCTTTACCAGATGACGAAAGAGAATTCGACATGCTTATGAAAAAGTTCTTCCCAAGTATATACGATCTCAAATATCTCTTGTCGCACGGAAGCCTTATGAACAAATTGGGCCAACTTCCCCACGTCGATGCCGTCACCGCCGAAATCCTTCAACGCTGTGAACCACGACCCAACCTCGAAGCTATCGTCGAGATCCTTAAAGTAAAACGCCTCGGCACCCCTCACCAAGCCGGCTCCGACTCCCTTGTAACCGGCAGATTGTTCTTTAAACTCCGCGAGCGTCTCTTCGATGGTGAAATTGCAGAGGAGCATCTCGGTCGTGTCTTTGGTATCAATCTTCAAGAATCCAATTCCGCTGCAAACCAACAAACTACTCCTCAACATTACAATCAATACCAAGAAAATACCACTCCGAATCAAAATGGTTCAGGATCGTCTTTCGCAAATGGTGCACCCAGTACTCCGAATAATGGAAATGCCAATCTTGCAACCACGCCCGCGCATAACAACGGTGGAAGTGGTTTAGGTCCGCTAACACCAAGTAATGGCGGAGGTGCATTTGGACACTTTCAATACGGAAACAAACAGTAAATGAAATCCCAGTTCGTTTTTAATTCTCTCTCGGTAATTTTTACTGCGGGGATACCAAAAAAAACCATACATTCCTTGGTCAGGTCGGAGTGGAGTGAAGGGAATGGAGTTTATGAGGTTTACCTAGGGCTTTGGGCGCGCGTATTTGGCTTGCCTGCTTATTTAGCTGCAACTTACTTTCATGGAATAGTTGTACCCCTGAGATATGATATGATGGATTGGGCTCAGCGCTGTGACTTACCGATTATTTAAATACGAATTGGAAGTGGTGAATTCTTCAAACTTGTAACCAACTAGTTTGATGAAGGAGATGAGAGATGTACATTATGAATTGAAGGTTGTTTGCCTTCTACCTTTATGCGGCCCATGGATTGTGGGTTGTTTGTGAGGATATTGCGGTTGTGTGATGTGTTGTGGTGTGATGTGTCGTGTATGCATTTGCGGACAGTTGTGATGTAGTTTGCTTGGGTATCAATTCTTTGTAGGTTTGTTCGACTACTATGTAGCGCAACATTCAGACCCTGACCACCGTGGTCGCACCCTATCTTCCATAACCACTGCCCAACAATTTAGCTCCTGTTGCCCCTCCCTCTTCCTCTCCCACCACGTTTTCCATTCCTCCCCATCCTTCCGCCACCTCTCTTACTCCCTTCAATCCCATGCACATCCCTCTCACTTAAATTCAACGTCGCTCCCCTCATCCTACCCACCCCAGGTCCTCCATCAAAAGTCCCTCCCGTTCCACTCCTCTCCTTCCTCCTTTCTCTTCCCCCATTCCCACCGCCTTTCCCTGCCTTCGTCTCAAGCACAATCCCATTCTCCTTCGCCTCTCTCCTTCTCTTCTCCTCCTTCTCTTCCGCTTTCCGTACTATTCCCTTTCGCATATTCATCGGCATACTTTCCTGTTTATGAATACTCGTCTTCCCACCTAATGCCTGGACTCGGAGATCAAGGGCCTTCAAGCGGTTTTTTTCCTTGCAGTGAATGTGTTGCGTATGCATTGGAGGAAGTATTCGATGATGAGGAAGTGAGAAGATGTGACTCGTCCAGGAGACGTTGAAGCGCGAGATCATTTTTTAAATTCAGAGCTTCGGTTGCGCCGGGGTCATCTGCGGAGCCGACCGGGAGGCTTTTTATTTTGGATATTGAGGTTGTGGGGAGGGATTTGGGGATTTTGGAAGACTGGACTTTTGTCTTAGTATAATGCAGTATGATATGATATGGAACAGGAAAAGAATATACGTACCATGAATGCTCTCAACTCTGCTTTAGTCATTCCTGCGATTCGTGAATCGACTTTCTTCACATGTTCTACTACTTGAACGCCATTTTGTTCTTCTACTTCGTCTTCTGCAGAATTGTCTGATAGGCCGTCCCAATCGTCATCTTCCTCATTCTCCGGATCTTCAATTATTTCGCTAGCTTTGGATTTTTTGCTTGTGGGAGGGAGCGGCTTGAATTGTGCTTCGAAATGACGACGGAATATTTCTTGGGGATCCAGGGGCTCTGCGTCATCTTCATCTTCCCCTTCCTCTTCTCCGTCTTCGTCGTTTGAAGAGATATCTGATGATTGCGGTTCAGAAACGGGTTCTGGTATTGTCGGAGTAGTTTTAGATACTCTAAGAAGCTTAGAGCTACTGGTTGTAGTGGCAGACGAGCGCTTTCGTTTTCCGAGGGTTTCCGGCATATTGAAAAATTATTTACTTGGAATTTGGTGACTTTCGCAAACTTGGGAGTTGAAGCTTCCCTCAAAAAGAAATGTTCTGGATGGGATGGGAAAAAATTATGGCGAACAGCCGAGATTCTGCCGGCTGGTGAGCTCTTTTGGTTGAAGAAACACGATTTTAGTTACACAGAGTCAGGTCAACAACAAATTTCACTATTACTCGATACTTTTTTGTTTTCTTCTATAAAGAGCCTCGAACTTGGGATTGTTTCCGTTGACTTTTGTACTTGGAAACATCAGCTTGGGGAGGTTCTCATCATGACCAAATTTCGACCTTGTATAGACCTACATTCAGGTCAGGTGAAGCAGATTGTAGGAGGTACGTTAACAACTGCTTCATCTGATTTGAAGACCAACTACGTATCAAAGCTACCAGCTGGTCACTTCGCAAAACTCTACAAGGAGAATGGTCTTACTGGTGCTCATGTCATCATGCTTGGACCTGGAAATGAGGAGGCTGCGAAAGCGGCTGTGGGAGAGTGGAAGAATGGTCTTCAAGTGGGAGGTGGTGTTACAGATGAAAATGCCAAGCAGTGGATTGAATGGGGTGCTGAGAGGGTATGTTTCTATTGCGTTGCTGGCGGATAAGCGCTCGGATTTTGATTGGAATAGTAGGTCATTATCACTTCTTTCCTGTTTCCTAATGGGAAGTTCTCTCAAGAACGATTGGACTCGGTACTGGCAGCTTTAGGTGGTGATAAGGAAAAACTTGTCATTGATCTTAGTTGCCGAAGAAGAGATGATACTTGGTTCGTGGCTATGAATAAATGGCAAACCCTTACAGACATGGAGGTGAATGAAGGTGAGTCATTTAATTCCTCTCTTCGTCATCAAAAAACTTATATCTCTTCTAGCATCTATCAAATCCTTAGAGCCATACTGCTCAGAATTTTTAATCCATGCAGCGGATAATGAAGGTTTGCAAAAGGGGATCGACGAACCACTCGTCGAGAAGTTAGCACAATGGTGCAGTATTCCAGTCACTTACGCAGGTGGTGGAAGAAACCTTCAAGATCTTGAAAATGTCAAGAGACTTAGTGGTGGAAAGGTTGATCTTACGATCGGAAGTGCTCTGGATGTTTTTGGAGGTTCCGGAGTCACATTTGATGAATGTGTACAATGGAATCAGAAGCAAGTTGCTTCTTCATAAATTGCACACATGCAGATTGGGAGTATCCCAATATCTTTTCATGATACCTTGAGTGCAACCTGGATATCTACACCCGTCTTTGCTTGTACTGCATGGCCTTTCGTTTTTCGTTCCTGTTTTTGTGAACAAAAGTTACCACCAACACTTTGTGAAATATTGCCTCCTTAGACCCATTTTACATTGCATTATTCTTCTACTTGATTCCTTGCATAAATGACATAAACAGTCTCGTCTATTTGATCTCGATACGATCCATTCTTGAACTGAATTTCTTGCATATGGTTTGTTGAAAATTGAAAGAACTTTTTGGCTGCATGAAGCTTGTGGGGAATCACACCGCGATTCTTCAAATATCATTTGATGATCGTACCCCCACCGTCATCGTTCGCACTTCACCCCAGCCATCTCCCTCCAACTTCCAACCTTTTCTTTCCGCTATATCTAACTAAATTACAACACTCTATGACCTCTGTAGAGTCGCAAATATGGAAAAATGAAGTTCGATAGTCCGATTGAGGTCGAGACTCAGACCGGGGAAATGTACATTAGTAATTTAGTACCTCTGCTGTGCATCATTGGTGTATATCAAAAGATCTGTTGGCCCCACGGTTGCGAAAGAATCTGGTCGATCATACCCACCGCCTCATTTTTTACCCACGAATGAGCTGAAACCACGTGGCATCAGCATAGTAGGTGCAGGAACACTTGAAACTTTGCCTAAAAAAGTGAAGTGTTTCTTTATTGCCCAATACTCCCTGATATGGCTTGTTGCTTCGTTGTCGGGTCGGCTCGGTGGCCAAGTTTTTTCTTTTTGATCGTTTATGACTGTATTTTTTGTACCTGCATTATTTTTATACATGTACTGTGGCTCCCGCCGATTTTATTCTTCTCTTCACAATACTGTACAACTTCATCATTCTGCGATTCACTCGCACAAATCCGCCTCCTTTTTCAAATCATTAATTCGCTTCTTGAATTTTGCTTGTTTTATCCAATACTCTTTTGTTTTAGATATAACTTTTCGGCCCCAGCTTCTGGATTTGGTTCAATTTCGCACAACGCCAGGCCAAGGAACAGCGTTGTTGATCCTCCTCAGATTTTCTTCTTCAATTTACTACCATTCATTGATTTGACTTTCAAACAAAAAAATCACGACACTCTTTTCGAACACCTGCAATCACCATGCCAGAATCCGGATATTTCAACATGGGAGAATCTACCACTTCCGGCCACGAATATGACCTCATGGAGGATTCTGGAGTTGGCTTCGATGATGAAGATAATTTTCCAGAAGAAACCCCAGGTGACCGCCTCGGAGCTATCTTTGAGGACGAAGAAAACGTTCAAGATGAATCGGGAGTTGTCTTTGGAGAGGAAAACCACACTCCAGAGGAAACTCCCGGTGGCCGCCTCGGAGCTATCTCTGAGGACGAAGAAAATATTCAAGATAAGTCAGGACCTGCCTTTGGGGACGAAGATCATACTCCAGAGGAAACTCCAGGTGACCGCCTTGGAGCTATCTATGAGGACGAAGAAAATATTCAAGACAAATCAGGACCTGCCTTTGGGGAGGAAGATCATATCCTAGAAGAAACACTAGAAGAACGTCTCGCAGTGAAAAAAACTAAGTCTCAAGAAATGTGCTGAAGATATGGTTGCCGAGCATTCGGAAGCTGTAGCTCTTGCTGCATTGGCAAAGAGAATCGAATCGGGGCTTAAGGAGGTCAACACCAAGTTGCTGGAGAAGAATGAAATTGTCCAATACTTCATCAAGAGAAATGGGGAATTATCAACTGAGATTCGGGAAGATGAGACTAACATCAAGTTTGTCCACTTGGAATCATCACTTGGTATGAAGACGCTGGAGTGCGAGCAGCTAGCCGAGGAAAACCAAAAATTGTTGGAAAAAGTCGGACTTTACGAAGAAGCCGTGAACCACAAAGGCAAGATTGATGTGGGCGCCTTACTAGTCGAGAACTCCGAATTGAAGCTCAAACTCGAATCATCCTCTACCCAACAAGATTTTGATTATGGTGCACCTCCACACGAAGAGCTCCAAAGCGAATCCACCTTCGTCAATCCTGACCAGCATGTCTCAGACTGGAAAGAAAACCCCAAGATCCAAGAATTCATCGCTGAAACTGTTCGTTCTGCACTCAATCAGCAGCGGAAATCGATGAAACATCTTTTCTTCGTCGGCCAACGTGTCCGTAACCGATTTCTTGAACGAAACTCCTCATTCGATCCCAAAGCCAAGGAACGCAACGCCATTCACGAACTAGGCAACTCAAGCGTCTATAACGGACGTCCTATCACCGACGCTACCCTCTTCTCTCACGTGCCCGGTATTGCATTCGAGAAGCGAACCGACGAGGAAACTTTCAAGGAATTGTACTGGGCAAGCTGGCAAACTGTGTTGCGTCTCCAAGACTGCGCCGAATTCATCGAAATGCTCCGCTGGCACTCCTCGGTCAAAGCCTGGCGCAAATCCGACTACATGGAAAGCGAGTTCTTCAAGACCTGGACCAAAAACATCGACACACGACGTTCGAGGAAATGGATCTTGCCGGCGTGCGCGAGTATTGCGCAAACATTACGCGGAAGAAGCTCAAGGCATGTTACCTTGATGAGAAGAGAAGGAACATGAAGATTAGAAGGGCAGCGGGATTGGGATCAGGCAATGGTAAGTCTGATTATCTTCCTTGTGCTTGTGATTGTGGAGAGCAAGTTCAAATTCCTCTTGAAGCTGCTGTTGTGAAATCCCGCCGTGTATCGAGATTGCCGCTTGGCAGGCGAGATACTGTATCGTAAAACTTATCTTGTTATATTATATTACATACTGAATGTGCGAAAACAAGGGGGTGTGTTTTTCTGGTATGAATATGGGAATATGGTTGTGGATGTGGAAAGGGGGGATTGTGGCGGGTGTGATGAGGTGCGGAATGTTGACTTTGATTATTATTTGTCAATTCATGCTCTGGCTATTGTGGTGGGTGGAGCAAAATGACTTGATAGGGTTAGAAGATTGGTTGGATGCAGATCTTGAGATTGATCTTGAGTGGTGCGGATTAGGAACTTTTGACTTGGAGATGGAAGATATGGTGATGTGTGTTCGGTCGGGTTTGGTGTTAGGATGGTTGGCGGGTGAATGTGCAGTACTTACTGCACATCGCTGGGGCTGGAATTGGAATATTCCACGTGCTGAGAAGTTGGGGAAGCTGTTCTTTTGGAAGTAAAGTGGAGACGAGAAATAGAAAGACAGTTCACCGGCTTGGAGGCATGATTCAGTTTGCAGTGCGGGAAGGATATGGAATGGGATGTTATGGGATAGGATGGGATGGGATGGGTGGATGGTTTGGGATATGGATATGTTTATGAGGATCACGATAACGAATTTGGATATACGAAATACGTATTGGATGGATGGAAGACAGGATGATGAACACGATCGACAATTGATGAGAAAGATACAACTGCACAACGTTTGCATACGAATTTCCTTTATAAAGCAACAGAAAAATACCCATTGGTTTAGGAGTTTACTTTCCTTCTGTATATATAGTTATTTTTCCTTTTTCAAAGAGAAAAGATGAGACTTGATCTTACTCCAGAGATAGATTGTTATGGTTATGAATCTTAAAGAGTTTTTCCCCCAGCGCCTGCCTGTTAGCAAACAAGCTAGTTTATGAGTGTGGTTAAAATTGCGAGTACCTGACCCCAACTCAAACAAAACACAAAAATTATAAATCCTACATGTGGACGAGGAATACTCAAATGTAAGGATCCGGAACGCGAGATCAATAGAGTTATAATGAATCGTCTTCATCCATGGATGTACAAGTGAGTGCCTGGGCCCAAAAACATCAACATCAACCTCGCTACCAGCTCCCCCATATAACCTCAGATACCACAACAACTATCCAAGCACCCCCACGTCTCGTTGGCGCAGCGGTAGAGTTCATCATTCCCGAGAATGTTTGTCCGCCTCTCTACTTAGCAATTGGCAGGGCTTCGATTCGGACAGTGACATTGCTGTATATATTGGTTTCGCCGCCCATGTATATAGCGGTGGTTCATTGGGGCATAAGAGCGTCGCGCTCTTAAGCTTTTGCTGTTTTGAAGGTCGAGGAGGCTTTTTTTTTTGTTTTTTGAGTGGGGTGGTGTAGTTTTTGTGGGATTTGGGAAGGTTGAGTTGAGATGGGATGGCATGGCATGGGATGAGAGTGTTGGCATTGGTGAAGGCGTGTTGGAGTGAAGGTCAGATGATTTTATGTGGAATATAAACTCTTTTCGCCGCGAAAACTCGGTCTAAAACGTGTGGATATGAGGTCCATGATTGGCATGGAAAGAATCAAAGAATGATGGAGGTAGGTCCATTGGGTAAGAGGATTCTCATCTTCTGATGATTCATTTACTGTTCGTGGAGTGTGTTGACTATCAGGTTGAGGGAGATGATCAAGTGTTGTAAAATCACTTGAGGTTGCTCATTGCCTTCTACTCCTCTTTGATGAAGTATGGCTGTCGAAGTTCATCTGTGAGATTAAGAAGATCTCCTGATGAATTGTATCCATCATTGATGCAGCCTGATTGGCATAAGGTGTGGTGAACTGGGTGAAGAAATACTGTCGTTTCAGCAAAGGTTTCTAAAACTCCTTCACATATTTTCATTGAAACAACCCTGGGGAGAATCTATTTGCTAGTTGAGAGAACTAATATCTCAAGTTACTATCTCCAGCAGTTCTTTGTATCAATGGTGTATATTGGGCGAAAGGCGAATCAGGTCATTGAGAGCTTTGAAGGTCTTGTTTGAAGGAAGACAAGGTATCTAGGCACCATTGTTTTGTTTGTTTCCATCTTTCAAGTCGAACTTACCAGGTATATCTCTAGTCATTGATCTCAACTGGTTATTCTTACATTTTGACATACACGTAGTAGTCATTTGATAGTCATCATCAAGACTTTTCAATTATTTCACACCTCTCTTCATGAGACGACAACCTTATACCTGCATTTTCAAGCTCCAAAGCCTCCCGAGGTCACTTCAATATACCAAGCGGATTACAAAATTATACTCGTCTTAGTACGTTTTCAATTCCAAGATCATGTAACCCTACGAACATACTTGTTTCTCACCTCCACCGGGAGCTCCAGACTCTATCTTGATTTTAACTTCATCACAACACAAAAAATCCTAAAAGTTGGTGAAGACCCCATAGACAGCCCACCACGACCATCTCAAATCGCGCAACCAATGCCTTGATTGGATCCAATCTCACTTCTACACTCAAAAGCCGAGTAGGTCGCGAAGCAAGCAGAACTTCTCAGCTTAGCTCAAGTAGTTAGCATCGAAGAAACGACCATCCAACATCTCTGCAAGCAAGTTGAGCGCAAGAGGTTAGAGGCACGAAGTTAACAACAAATGGACCGAGAAATCGGGTGCTTTGTTGTGGAAGAAAACCAACATGAATTAGTCGTGGAGGATATCTGAATGCAGGCTGCATATCTAAAGTAATTGCATGTTCAGGCGAGTGGTGGCGAAAAATACACCTTTGAGGCGCATCTGAAGCAGGAGAATAGGGAGCTACAGAAGAAGGTTGAGAGCCTGCAGCCAACCCTAGATGACACGAAAGCTTCTGCTGGCGAGGAACTCAGTCGGTTAAAAGTGGGAGTCGATGTAATCGCAATCACGAATCGCTATACTGGGTATTATTTGAACCAGAATATAGTTGTGTTGAAGACGGAGAATGAGGCGCTTATAATCACAAATCGAGATAACATCCGTGGATGAAGAGATTAATAGACTACAGGAAGAAGTCGCTCCACTGACAACCATCAAGAAGAACGTGAAGCTATCTGTGGGGGAAAACAATCGGCTGAAAATGGAGCTCAATTTACGTTCTGACCGTACTCGTGACGAACACAGCTATTTGGGGAAATGCCGCTAAGGCTTGAAGGATGAAGTTGAGGGGTTCAAGTTATGTGTTACCAATCTCACGGACACCAATGTGGCCATGGAGCGATTCAAAGATGCATACGGTAATCTCAAAGCCAAAACTACGTTCTTGGACGATGATGGTCTGGGTTGATACATCCATATCAACAGCGATGGGAGAAACCCTCGTCTGGCAATACTGCTCTCTTTACCGGGGGAGCAATCAGTGTAGTTAGTACAAATGCAAGAATCAAAATACTCCATATGCAAGCGGAGCTCTTCAGCAGCTGCAGAGATTGCTTAAATTCTTGTTACTTTGAAAACAAAATATGAGCGCTTTGTAAAAACGATTATAGCACCAGATGACCTTTGCCTTCTTGTGACTGTTATAGTTGGAGAAAACCTCTTGCTAATTTATCTGCTCCGCTATAAAGCTATCTCTTCTGTCTTCCCCAAACTAGTTCCTTTGGAAGGAAAGATGCACAACCCGGATCCAGAGATGAATACCAAGAGATTTGCATTGTTTCTCCTCCAGTTACACTTCTGAGACCAGAATACTTCAGACTTCTACCAGCCTGTAACGCTTCTCGGTATTTGTGAGAATTCTAGACGATGCAATCGTTTGAGTTTAGTAGGAAATAGATATGCACTATTTAGAAGAGGTATTGAATGGCTTTTACAAGAATAAACTCCATGGAAGAACTGAAGGGTGGGTAGAAGCCTGACGCGGATGAATGAGTCTCTAGGGAAGCCCCTGAGCTATATAATACTTAGGATGAACTAATGAAGCTCACGACTGTATCGTGACATGTGAATGCCTTCTGAAGAAGTTCAAATGGAGCTTAAGAGCAGTATAAAGTCTTGCTTTTGAAGGATATTGGGGCAAGTACTAGGGATGTAATAGTAGTGAGCCATGAATCGATCATGAGAGTATGATGCTTTCTACTACAATTTCACTTCCCATGCATTCCTTCGAATTGTAGATCAATATTCTTTAGTTTCGCCTAGTAAATATAAAATCAATATCCAGACAACAAATTACTCTTTGTCATCCACTGCGCCGAGATACTGGAAGTGAATATGAATTCACTCGTTTCTTCAATTTACTCTAAGGGCAGAGCGGAATTCTCGTTCGACTTTTAATATCTGATCTGGGGAATTTTATAGACAGATAAAATATTCCCGTTCTCTTCTTCTTGTCGCATCAACAACGTTACCCAAACACCTAAATTCAACAATTTCAATATGGAAGAAGATGCGAGCCTCCAGCATATCAAGGTACGTACTCTAGGTGGGCCTCAATCAATCAATGCTAACCTTTACCCCTTCAGGATATAATTGTCAACTTGAGAGCCCGATTCGCCGAACAGAAGATTGCGAACAGAATCAAAGAGGATGTTATTGCCGATTTGAGCGCTCAACTCGAGGAGGAAAAGACGGCACGCAAAGTCAATGAGGAGGTTATTCATGGTCTACGCCAGGTCATCGGAGAGAAAGCTGTGAGCCACAGTAGTCTGATGATGGTGATCGAGAATCAACAGCAGACAATAGCATGTAAAGATGTCATTATCGATCATGAAAAGAAAGTTAAAGATCTTGCACGTGGAGATAGTAAGTTGTTTACTCCGCCGTCTGTTGTCGCTCCGATGACAATAACTTTGCTGAGAACAATTACAGATATACCCATCGCCAAGACTGTTGAAGCTGCTGTCGACAACAACAATTTGGAGTACTTGTTGACACACATGAAGGAACTGGAAGCGAGGCATGCAATCGATATAGGTATATTGGAGAAACAATCAGAGGAAGCGCAGATGTCGTTGAAGAAGGCCAGATCTGAAATGATGAAGATGAAGGCGCTTTACGACATTGGCCTTGGTGTCAGGATCCGAAAAATTGTCAATGACGCACCAAGGGATGGCTCAATACACTCAGATGTTGTACAGGAGTTAAGGAAAAATGGAAATCAATGTGCACATGGCTCAGCACCAGTCGCGGATGCAGTCGCCGTCCTGCATTGCGTTGATAAGTCACGAGTCATCTGGCAGAAGCGTCAATACCTACTAACTTACGGTATTGATCCTTCTGTCGTAATTGCACACGCCAAATCGGCCACGTTCACCCGCCTACTCAGATTTCGTGGAAATCTAAGTACGTGGCGCTTCGAGAATTTAAGTTTGGAGGATTTCAACAAGCTGAGTGGGAGAATCTTGAGTTTGATCTCGAAATTACACCCAGATGGGCAATTGAGGCAACGGAGATGACTTCGATTCCAGCATAGGCCTTTATATGGAGTACGCAGATCTGATGAATAAGGAAATTGAACTATCCGCGGCTCATGCAACGTATATCACGCACCATAGAGGTTGATACTTGAAGGTTTGGAGCACGCTCAGATCTTAGAGAGTCTATTCACGGGATGGAACAGGCATGGAGCTTCTCAGTCAATGGGGGATAGTATCAAACACTGTATTTACCTTCTTTACTTCTTGAATGCACAAATGGTAGAGGTCGTCTCAAGATATATCGGGTTCAGTCTAGCGTGTTAAGAAAAGCAATCAACATCAAGCTCGATTATCCCTGCTAGCTGATAATCTAGTATAAATGCCTCGTGTCCGTGTTGACACATACATTTCACAGTATTTAGTCATATATCTTCTGGGCTAATGTGCATTTTCTCTTTAATCTGACCTTTTCATTAATCTTGTGGCTTACGAGTGCTTCATCTAACTGTTCTCTCAGATAAGTACGTGCGCCACATTAAATACGGCATGATTTCTCACCCACCTTTGCACGAAAAATCACTGGTTCAATTCTGTGGGTGGAACCTCCTCAAACTTCTGCCAACATGATTCTTTTCAGTGAAGTTCATTTTGTCGTTGATGAAACCAGTCATGGTCCGCAATCCTACCCCACATCCTTTCCAGCATCCCCTATTTATCTCGCTTACTCACGTTACACAGCATTCCCGAAAGCCCAAAGCTAGGTGATACTCCACGAAAAAAAAACGAGAAACCTGCACTGTTATGGGTTCAGACTTCACACCTATATATTCTGACCTGTATGTCAGGATGGTGAGTCTGACCGAATGATTATCGAGCGCGCCATCACAGAGTGGGATGCAGGTACAGTTATTGGCAACTTGCGGGAAAGAGAGACCTCTTAGAAGGCAGGTATAGCTGTCAACATGATCAGATTTTCATCAGGCAACATAAAAATGAACACAAGATACTAAACTAATTGAAGTCTATTGAAGAGCTGTGTTTTTCTTACATTCCCTTTCAGCCAGGCCGAACAAAATAATATTCTTCAGTGTTTCTTATGCCCAGATATTCTTTTGTGCTTACTTCGGTCTACTATACCGTATTTTATATAATTAGTTCAAGATCTATGAAAGAAGAATGATATATTCTGAGCTCTCTGTAGCGCATCTGGGAGTTTCTCCAAGCTTTCAATTCAATTCTTGCACCATGGCCCATGGTTTCCAACAGAAGTACACAGATAATTATACGAAAATAAAAACCAGCTGTATAAGATAGTGCCGTAGAAGATTTCATTACGGTTCACTAATGCCCCCTAGCCAGCATATACCCAATAAGTCGCACTATACATTTGAAATAGCCGTACTGAACCGTTTATATCGACTAGCGCAAGTACGATGACTATTTAGTCGTTCATATGCTCATAAATAGATTTTCGGAACAGATCCACGATATATCTTGTTATTCAGACACAAATAAGAGACAACTCCACTTCTAAAGAGCAAACAAAAAGATCCTTAGAGCCTCCTCTTCCAAGGTTTACAAGGTCGAAAATGTCACTCTCATTACTATACCAAGTAGTGGCCAGCTCACAATTCAACATGAAAATACGACCTCACTCATCGAGACGTCGGAGGAATTCCAGATGGAGCGACTCAAGGAGTCGAACGGCGAGTTAAAAACGCAAAATAGATTGCTTCGATTTGTCATCAAGGAATTGCAGGTAGCCAACACAGAAGCTAGCATTGAACGAAAGCCGCCGGCAGCGATGAAGGTTGGCATATTCAAGAGCATAGACGAGCAACTAAAATTACATTTTACTTCGGTCCAGAAGCAAAACATCGAGGTTTGGACCTCATCCCTGGATGAAATCGCTGAGAATAAGAAGGCGTTTGATGTCACGGGTGCAAAGGTTGATCTTGAGGTATGGTGTATCATATATGGAGACTCGAAGATGAAATGCTAATACTCGGATAGAAATATGAATCTTCCATCAAATCATGGCGTCGCTCACATATTAGGCGAGATGATATCGACATAATCATATGTCAGAGGGTGGTGACTGAGCGAATGTCAAACTCCATGGACGCGCTAAGAGCCGACATAACTAAACTCGAATCGGAGATCAGTAGGCTAGAATCTGAAGCCAAGGAACTCAAATCTGATGTTGTCAAGCACCAGATAAAGCTCCAGGGGCAAGATAACATTGGTACGGGCTTGCAGCAAAGAGAAAGGATCTCAGAAGCCGAGATGAAGAGTGAACGTGAAAAAGAGCTAAAGGAACGAAAAGAAGTTGTTGCAGATATCAAGGAAAAAGAGAAAGCGTCAAGAGCTGAGATGAAGAGCAAATACGAAAAGAAGCTGAAAGACAAAGATATCATCATTGCCAATCTTGAACAAAAGAGAAAGAGCTCGGCGGCTGAGATTAAGGTCAGCTACGAGAAGAAGTTGAAGGAACAGAGCAGCATCATCGCCGATTTCGAAGAGAAAGAGAGGTCCTCAGCCGATGAGATATAAAACTTACGTACGAGGAGAAACTGAAGGAACAAAAAAGAATTATCGCCAAACTCGAAAAAGAAAAGCTGACTTCTGCAGCTGAGATGAAGGAGCTGCATCGGGAATTAGCTGCCCATAGCGAGGTGTCTATCAGAATTCTAGGCCGAAAAAGAGAGCTGACGAAACCCCACGAAAGTCGCAGCGTCCACGTGATCGAGGCAGGAAACCTCTCAGCACATGGTGGAACGTAAGTTATTATTAGCCAGCTAACCATTTGATCTAGATCGCTTGCTAACATATATCCAGCTGCAGGGCGGATGCTTTCAGAATCAAGTCTAACCCCGATGCCAACGACTCTCCATGGTTCGAGGAGAACTATGGCTTGGATGTGAAGACCTTTGAAATATTCAGCGAAAGCCCTGCATTTACAAAGCTTGTAAATATGCGGTATGAGATGTACAACTGCAAAGCAGAGTACCGAGCCACCGCCTTGGAGTTTGAGGAAGGATTTCGGGTTTTACTCACTGGAATTCGAGAGAAAGGCAGGGATGCAACAAGAGAGTCCGTTGACGGCTTCCTTTTGAAGAACAAGAAGGCAAAGGTCAAATTTCAGCAGTTATGCAGCATGTGGGACATCACCATGGCATCACAGAGAAAAGGATTTCAAGAGGGCAGAGACCTGTAAATACCTCTATCTTTGTACCTTTGACATCATACTAACGAGTTGCAGGAGAAATAGATCGATATCTGGAGCAAGTATGAAATCCAGTGCTTCTCTCATGACTGGAGAGACGCAAAGGAGAACCCGACTTGACAAAATAGAAGAATATGGCAAGGACATGCTGGCCTCCGCTAAAGACGCCATGCCTTGGACCAAGAAGTGAGCTTTTACCGCATCAATATGGCAACGCAGATCAGCACAATGAAGATCGATTTTGCGTTTGGACTCGATGGATTTTACATTTTAATGGTATCAAAAGCGGGATAGCAATGACATGAAGAATATAGTCATAATTCATGCAAGTAAACGATACTTCTTTTCCCATGTTCCCGTCTCAGTCCACATGCCTAAACTTTCCACAAGAAAATTGCTTTATAGTTCTATCGCACCCGCACCATGAATCTCGCGAAAGCAGGACAGGAACGATTTTTACTACAAGAGTTTCGTTATAGCATCTTCTTTTTCTTCCATCGTACCTGCAATGTGATAGAAACAGAATACATTGATCATTCAACACCGGTCATACCGCTGATACTAGAATCACCTAGAGATATAAGACACGTATTGGATTCGTTGAAACTTTTACTATATATCCAACTATACTCACAGTACAAATCCCACCGTCTGCGGCATTGCAGATGTGCAGAAGTGCAGCTATTCAGAACTAGTACAATAGTGTAAATATTACAAGCTCTAGAGGAAAATATAATGCAGCTCTATAATTCTGCCGTATAGAATCTCTTGGCATAGAAGGGCAACTTCCTTGCTAAATCTTGATCCTAGATGCTACATATTATTCTACATTTGGTTCATTGTATTCACCATCACATACATTAGTATTGGGAGAAGAACAGAGCCAAGATTAATTTAGTAATATTAGATTATTTCCGAGCTATACCTTCTCAAGAATTCCAGTCACAGACTTTGACTTCAAGAATTCTCTGAAAATCTACCTTCGGCTATCGTTGACGTTTCTCATAATATTTTAGATTGAGAAACTTCACAGAAATTTCGAGATGGGTAACAAGAATAAGAAAGAAGCCCACGAGCACTCCCATCCCTAGCGATAGCAGCGCCTCATCAACAAACAAACCCGAGGACCCCACCGAAGACAGCCCAATGGACCTGCTACAGAAGCTCACCACTTACGTCCAAGGATGAGGAACAAATTCGACTGCACTGAAGAGCGAAATCCAAGCTCTCAAAAAACAACTCCAAGAATCGCAAGACGAGACCCACGCATTGCAACTCAGGACGGAAGCCCTGGAGATAGATTTAACAAAACTCCGAGATATCAACAAGACTAGAGCCGCAGTCTCCAAAATTCTCATAGGAGATCTCCAAGAGGAACGTGAAAAGTTCGGAAAGCACGAAATTGTGTCTCGACGTACCATAGCGAAGCTCTTGGAGGATATGCGTCAAGTAGAGACGACGATGAAGTTGGTGCGTATTACTACTGAGAAACTTCGATTGAACTCGAAGAGGAACGTCTAAAATCTGAGAAAGAGTCGACATTCTTGAGGCAAGATGTGCAATCTATGGGGAGGGCAATTGGAGAAACTAGGGGAGCAACACGAGCGAGGGATTTTGGTTCTCGAGGATCAACTAAAGTCTATGAGACAGGCATTCCAAGTTGTCAAGAGGAAATCGGAAAAGTTGCAAGGTTCCCACCGTGTCCCCAATCATCTCGCAGTGGACAATCAATCGAGACAGGATGCTTCGATGCATGCATCCGAGGATGAAGATGGTGCTCATAAACCACTTGCAGCAACAGTATCTGAGTTAGAAAAAGGTCTTGCTGCGAGCAATCTGCCGCTTGAAAACAATCTTGGTATTCTGAACCGCGTGGGTATTAAATTCTGTGCTGATATTAAACAAGAGATAGTTGAGCTCGATCCAAGTCCAGAGCAGACCGAGAGAATGTATATCTCGAAGCGATCTCTGTTGCAAATATCGAATGCCAGGGTCACGAGCCAAGAGGTTAGTTTTACTCATGCAGCAGATTGTAGATTACCACATACGAATAATTTTCTACGGGAATATGAAACTCTGGCCAAAGAATGGCATGACAAATATAGCTCACAGGATAATCTCGAAATTTCTCTGGTTTTGCACTGGGATGTAAGATCAAGAGATGAGATGATCATGCAGCAGGTTCAAGCGACGAATGCCCTGAAGCAGGATATGGAAGAAAAAATCTCCTTGTTCCACGAACATTTTGCCATTATCAAAACCAAGGTATCAGAGCAAAAAATAAAGACGCTAAGGAACCAGAAGAGTATGATTGTAGCTCACAACATAGCAATTTCTGGCAAGATGGCAGAAGCTCAGATACTGCGCGTGCAAGAGAGAAGAGAAGCCGAAAAGCTGAAAGAGGCTCAAGAGATCAAGATCAAGACGCTCAAAGCAAATTCGAGTCTCAGTTCGCTGAACTCGAGAAGAAATATGGCCCAATTTTCGATATTGGTCAGAGTATCCTCGCTCGTGAGCGCGAGAAGAGTAAACCTCACAGTGAACGCAACTAAGAGATCATATATCAAGGAAGTCTCGCTGCTCATAGAGGAAATTAAGTTTCTTCCAACCATTTCTCGCTCAAACGTTGAGAAACCTTGACTAAAAAGTGTTGTACATAACTGTCTCCCTGTCTCACAACAAATGGCCAAGAGCCAATTGAGGAAGACAAAAAGTGGTTCGAAACCTCCTGCGGCGTTAGTATCGAGAATTTCACTAGGCATCAGAACTCTCCAACCATAGTCAAGGCTCTCAACATGCGATATAGCACGAGAAAGTTCAAGGTTCTTCTTCAACTTTCTGAGACCGGATTCGAAAGCAGCTTCCAACTGTTTTAACAGGAAGTTAGACAGTGGGAAGATCATTTTGAAAAAACCCTAGGTGAATCATCGGAGTCCCTGGATACTTTTTTGACCGAAGATGAAGATGCAGAGCAGATTTTCTCCGCGATGTGCCGGGAGTACAATGATGCAGCCGAGAGTGATAAGAAGCATAGAAAGGTGGAATGGCAAGTTGATGCATCGTCTAAATACATCCACATGATGCTAACTGTTTGTAGGAAGAAGATATCAGGTTAGCCTCTCTCTAATCTTGAGAAGCTTTACAAGATGCTTTTAGGGCCAAGTTGAAACTCGGGTGACTGCTGCAAGGATGTGGTAGACTTAGAAGTATGGAGAAAAATGCAGGAATATGGAACGTTGGATATGCTTGTTTTGAATCGAGAGTGAGAGTGAGGAAAAACAGATCACTTACCAGTATCATACTCATTCACACCAAATCACAAATTCCATCTCCGAATAGCATAAATTGCTAATTCCTGTGACTCCCTTCCTTCAAACAAAACCATCATAAAGGGCTTTCGAACGATACCACTTTCAATATCACCTCTCAGTACCTCAATCCGTATTTCTCTTCCACCCTTTGTGCATAAACATCTATCCACTTCAGTCCACTAACGAATGTGTGTCTTTCGGGATACGGAATTATTTCCTCAATTCTTATCCTCTGAAGCTTGCTGTCGTGTGCGTATGGCTCATTCAATAGACCAGGAAACGTTTCCAGCTTTGACTTCGACATAACTGCTACGCGGACTTCAGTAGATTCTCATCTGCTCATCTAGATCTTTCAGACCTCAAGCAGGCCAAAATGTTATCGTCTGGCTCGTACATTGAAATAGAAGTCATCCCAGGATTTAATCCAAACCTATGAATGTCATATTCCAGGTTAAGCATGCAATTTGAAGAAGAGTCAGCAGAGTCGAACCAAATTGGCCACAACCTGAAATTCACTGCACTTCTTCCTTGATCCAATGAATGAATAATATCAAAGATATTCTGCCATTTTCACTTTTCTCTCCTCCACGTAAATTTGATGATTCACCTCTCGAATTCATCCCAATTCCCTGCTATTGTGAGCTCGACAATTTCGTCAAGTAGGTTGTTCCCTGTTCTTAAATTATCTGCTTCGTTTCTCGTACCTTGTTGTATTAGTAGATCTAACCCACCGCCCAGCAACCGCAGTTCGGAACAACCATCCAAAACCCAAAGTCCTCATCATGAACCCTCCCGGTCTTCCTAACGGACCTTGCGTCGGTTGTAGCACCATAACAGATCGTCTCATCGCTTCCGACCGAGTCTTCCACAATCTCCACAATGAAAAGATGCGCGATAAAGACCACAAACTTCGTGACGCAGAAAAAAAGATACTCGATCTAGAGGCCCAAGTTGATACTTTGAAGCAAGAAGCAAGTCTCCTGAAACCATTCCTCAAGATAGGCGCTCAGATCCGAACTCACAAAGTCTCAACCGAGAAGACAAAGATGGGCGTGATGACAAATATCAAGATCGCGGGATCAGGGGAGGAATTACTTAACATCGGCCATGCAATTGCAGACGCTCTTCTGTATCAAGATATTGCAGGAAAATACAAGCGTACAGATGTCGATGTTTATAAGCGTATGTACGCTGGCTTTCACCCTGATTTCATCCTGGCCAACAAGCACTGTACTCGTTTCATCGATATTCTCAGTTGGCGTCGTACTATGGCCTTCTTCTATGAACAGCCATATTACGCCAAGGAGAAGTTCCAATATACGGTCTTTGCGCGGCAGAGTTTGAAAATGAAGCTTAAGTTGAGAAGATGGTCTGGAGAAGAGTTTGAGAGATACTTTAGATTCGATGAAGAGGGAGAGAATGCATATGAAGACATGAAGGAAGAATACGAAGCCGAGTTGGAGATCTATCGAGGGTTTGCGAGAAAGGATGGCAAGAAAGGATTTGGAGGGTTCGTATCGAAGCTTTGGTCCAAGTGAGAGGATTTGATAAAGAATTATGGGGTATGGGGTTCAAAACGTGGAGTTGCAAATTGGCATTTGATTGAGGAACCATGTTAGGATCCTTGGCTAATGACTCTAACGAGTAGCATGGAGTTTGGGTTTTCAATGAAGGGAACCTCTCGGCCCGAAATGGATTTCTTGTCGCTTTTTCATGATGTATTAAGTCAAGTGACTGCGAAATAAGACTCTCGATCTCATATCAATGTGGCCATATTGCTGGGTTGTGTCGAGCCATCGTCTTGGTAGAAGCTAATAGAAAATGCATTATCTACCACTCGCTTGCAATACCTTGGCGTTGCCGAACATATTTCTTCTTGGTATGTTCTAGTTTCTGGCCCGTGGGAAGAGCAAAAGAAAGACAACGGCTCGAAAATGTGAAATTTGGAATTTTAGAATTGAAACTTTAAACCTTCGTGTGGTGGACAATCACAAGGCGTTGATGAGTGCCGGCATTTTCAATTTGTTTGGAAGGTTATCATTCGAGATCATTTGCTATTTTGCACGTCTCCACGTCTCCACGTCTCAATTGATGCATGCCAATAATGCCAATTATGCCAATTTTATCTTTACCAGCCTAACGATGTATGAAGAAATATAGAATCCATAATTACGCCGACATATCCCAACTTTCCCGAGCCAAGACTTGACAAGTACTCAAGGTCATATCTTGGCCCGAGATTGGAAATAAAGTCCGGTTGAGGGAGCCTCCTCCTTATGCATGGATGGTATCGGTATTGGCATCGGTATCGCCGTGAAGGATTTCTACTCTGAAAAAGAAAAGGGGATGATCTGTGATTCGGTAGACACGAAACCGAGAAGACGAAATCATTGAACTAGTTTCCATCCAGTACTTTAGATACATCTACTTACTGCGTAGAGTGAGATGCCATTGTCATTGTCATGCTATGAGTTGACGATAGCTGCAGAAATAGTGGAATTTAGCTTTCTGCCAAGATTCTAACACCACGCGGGGCACCACGGGGTGCGGGGGAAATCTATTTTGTTGAACGACTTGGCCAATGACACAGCCTCAAATATGGATCTTGCTTTTCGATTTATAGATACCCGGAGTAGTGCCCTTTCTCCAGATAGGGGAAACGGATCAGTGGAATCAATTAGCCTTTATTTGGGCGGCGGCTTCGTCACGGTAAATCTATCGTCCACTTTTTAGTCTCACATGGAAGGCCAATCATTTCAGTCGTTGTCACGGGAATATCCTCACTCTTCGTAATTGCTTCTTTGTTTGGACAAGATACATCTTGGAGTGGTAGCTGGAATCGGAATAGTTGAGTCTCATGTTATGTGCTATCTGCGACAGGATAGTTCCTGGAAAACGTGGATGAGCTAGTGCAGGGAAGAAATGTCTGTCACTCGACAGATCAAGGATCCTTTCCACAAAAAGTCAAATCTGGGGATATCTCAAAATGTTAATAAATAAGTTACTGATTGTCCCCTTTCTTTTGAAGACCAGACAGTTCGACAAGTCTCATCTGACTGAGCCTCCTGGATTTCCCTCCCTTCATTAATCTTTCCCTGAAGCTTTCCATATAATAATCCTCATCTCAAACCCCTACACAGATTCATCGCATACAACACCATCAACATGTTTGGGAAGAAATCAGAATCCCAAGAGGGAGTGGAAAAACACAATGCTTCAAACGACGATGTCTTGGAAAATAGCACCGGCCTAACCGGTGCTGCAGCCCTAACAGTCAGACAGTCCATATACCCCATCACCCTCGTCACAATTCTGTTCTTCCTCTGGGGGTTTGCATACGGCTTACTAGACGTCTTGAACGCCAAGTTCCAAACCGCTCTTAACATCACTGCCGCCAAGGCTGGAGGTTTACAAGGAGCTTATTTTGGAGCTTATTTCATCGGTCCCCTAACATACTCGGGATGGATTGTGCGCAAATTCGGATACAGATGGACGTTCATCGTCGGTCTCTGCATCTACGGCGTGGGTGCATTGATGTTCTGGCCCTCGGCAGTCTACCGATCATTCCCCGGCTTCTGCGGAAGTTTATTCATCGTTGGATCCGGACTCAGCACGCTCGAAACATCGGCCAATCCCTTCATCGCCACGTGCGGACCCCCACGTCTCTCTGAATTCCGTCTCGAGCTCTCCCAAGCCTTCCAAGCCGTAGGATCAGTTGCCGCACCCCTCCTCGCTTCGCGCGTCTTCTTCAAAGAAGGAGATGGCCAGGATCTCTCCAAAGTCCAATGGACGTACCTCGGCATCGCCGGTTTCGTCTTCCTGCTCGCCGTCGTCTTCTTCTTCAGCAAACTCCCCGAAGTCACAGACGCAGACATGGAACTGCAAGCTGAGAGTTCCGCCGGTCTCACAGGATACGAAGAAAAGCCTATGCGTAAACAATACAAGCTGATCTTTGGTGTGGCCGCGCAATTCTGTTATGTGGGTGCTCAAGTGGGTGTTGCTGCGAACTTCATCAAGTATGCCGAGGAGAGTGCGGGACTTTCTCAGGCAGCTGCTACCGATAGATTTGCTCTCGCTCAAGGTCTTTTTGCCATTGGTAGATTTGCAGCTGCGGGTCTGATGATGGTTGTCAAGCCACGTTTTGTGCTCATGATATTCATGACTGCCATTATGATCTTCATCTCGATTGCTATTGGAGTTAAGGGCGAAGGTGGTGTCGCTATGTTATGTCTTGTTCTGTAAGTTCCCATCATTCATCCTCTCTTGTCACCTCAAAAGCTAATATAATCAGTTTCTTTGAATCCTGTATCTTCCCTACCATCTTCGCCCTCGCAATCCGTGGTCTTGGTCGCCACACCAAACGTGGAGCCTCGTGGGTCGTAGCCGCCGTCTCGGGTGGAGCACTTTTCCCTTCCCTGACCGGTCTCCTCGCAGACAAAAAAGGATACCATATCTCCATGACCGTACCACTCATTGGGTTCTTTGTCGCTTTTGCATTCCCCATCTATCTCAACACAGTCTGTGCCAAGGAATTAGACGGATTCAGAGAGACAAAGATTGGATACGAAGGGGCGGACTTGGAGGCCGAGAAGAGACCCCAGGATATCGTATGGGAGGAGAAGGGTGCTACAGGGTCTGATGCGCATCATTTTGAGATGGATGCCAGCAGTGATGGGAGCAGAAGGAGGAATAATGCCATATAGATATGATGTAATGCATGACGATGGGTACTTATCATTGGATGGAATCTCTAGAGGTTTGGGTAATGATTGAATGGGTATGGGGAACTTACTGTTGTAGGATTACATGACCTTGGCTTCTACATAGAGCCTGAAATGAATTATGAACTTTGTATTCACATCAATACATCTGTGTCAATTTAGATTGGCCATTCACCAGCGATACCTCATTTGCGTAAGCACTTTTTAATTCTTCACCAAAAACAACCTAATATCAAAATTGTTAAAAAAAATCCTATAAGGTTACATAGAAGATGCACCCACCCACTGGCGATTGGTGAAATTTATCTTGGAACGTCATATTCATTGAAAGCCAATGCTTCCCACTATCCAATACTCATTCTACAAAGTAGAAAACCCATCGATCCGCAAACCTCCATATCCCTCTAACCATTTCCATATATCCTCTCTTCGACCATCATATCTTCCGACTTCAATCTCCCTCCTAAATTCTCCCAACACCCTTCAAACCCCACTACTCCCCCCCCCCCCCCCCCCCTTATCCAAACCCGATCATAAGACTCCGAAAGCAAGATATGTCCCGAAATCCCCCGCCCAGCCTCACCAAACAAATACCTCCGCATACTTCCCTCCCGGACGCTCAACCAAGGTAAAACAAGCCATCATCATCAAAACATCAACCAGCGCCATCTCCCCCCAATACTAAACTTCAAAAGCATCACCCCATTAACAAGAATAAGAGCAGAGCGACCGACTCCTCACCCATCCCCAGCACAACATCACATAAAACAACGCAATCCCTTTCCCCAGCAAACCCAGAGGCCATGCGACACAAACGTAGTAGAATTTCGAGTTAGCGAGATGAGCTAATCAACAGCATCCATCTCCATCTCCATCTCTACACACCAGTCTAGCAGCAGCCATCATCAAGACCCCAAACCACAATCTCCCCAACGGTTTCCCCCGCCGCCGTACCGGCGTCGCGAAGCTGACTCTGTAAGGGAGCAAGCAGATGTGCCATGAATTTAGCATCGTTCCTTGCACCAATTCTTACAGGACAGGAGAGTATAACCACGAATTCGGATATATTCGAGATCCGGACCCCGACACGTTTCACATATCGCAGATCGACAACACCTCTCACGCTAGCTAGAGCTTAACGCCAGAGCGGCGCAACCCCTAACTCATCGGCGCGACGGAGGATAACTTTCAAACAGAAGAGGAGGAAGAAGAAGAAAGGCTCGATTGATCTGAAGGCTGATCTAGGGACGACGAAAAGATATCCGGGGGTTGTCGAGATCTGGCCAGCGGCAAGAGTACTTGCTACCTGATGATAAACCCACGGTATCGATGCAAGAACACTAGAGTAAAATCTCTATCTATCAATCTATCAATCAATCAATCAATCAATCAATCAATCAATCAATCAATCAATCAATCAATCACCGGCATCTCTGCTCCGCACCAACGACAAACTCTTTTCTTCTCATCACATCCCATCCCCATCCCCCAACCATCCTCAAGAATCAACCAGATAGGACCTCCATCCACGCACCCACCCAGCTAAAATCATATGGAGATACACCATATAAAAGTGATAGTTCTACCAACTAGACTTGTTCCCCCCTCCCCATCCCTCTTTCCCCCCTTTCCCCCAAAAAACACAACAAAAACAAATCTTCACAATGTTGTTCTCTCTCACTAGCAGTAAAAGGCAAGCAATATACTCGAGTATTATGATTTGATTTTCATTTAGCTTCTGCTTAACTGGTAGATAATTAGCTATATTTTATACCCTGATAGTTATGAAGTCTGCTACCATGTGACACTGGCCACTTCGCAAATAATATGAGAGGACTATTCTGAAATATAAAACTTTATTGTATCTACATAGGTAAGATTGGATGAAAAAAAGGTCTAGGTTCCAAGCCAGCCTTGAACCGAATAATTGATATAAATACTGTTCTGCTATTCTCTTCATCAATTCCCTAAGAATGTATTTGATGGACGTCTGTCTATATCTCCTACAAGCATGCTCAAGTAAGTAGCTGCTAAAAATTTCTAACTCCTCTTTTACACCTAGAAACGCCTTTCTCATGCCCTATCCTGCCTTTTGAATAAATTGCTATTCACCGTAGTGACAATAGTCTTAACTCCCACTTGATCCGCCATGAGGTCCTTTACCTCCATCAAGAAGTAACTTTGGTTTGATGAATCCTTCATCTAGCTGTTTGAACCATGCTGCATGATCTTCAGCTGTGCCATGTAGCAGTTGACTAATTGCACCTGAAGCTGTAATATGTGGTGCTTCAGGACGACTAGTACTTCCCGAAGTTGGGTAAGGTGCTCCCATATCACTATTATTTTGAGGGGATGATCTTCTTTTGGGTGGTCGATTGGCTGGTGGTGGAAGATCCGAAGAGTCGCTATCAAAGCCTTCATCACTCGTGCTTCCAGTCCTACCAAGGAGATCCTGTTCACTCTCGTTTCTCTTTTCTTCCATTTGCGCTGGAACCCTTGCGATTCATACTCGACGGTCTAACATTTGGACTAGCGTTTCCACTTGCATAACTTCCACGTTCTGCTCCTCTACGATTTCCTAATCCATCAAGTTGCATTGCTCCATTACTTCGTCTTGGATCGTTGCCAATACCTGATCCAGAATGTTTGGAATAGTTTCCTCCTGAAATCGCCTCAATATCGAATTCATCATCACTATCAATTTCCTCGACCACTCCAGTACGAATGCCCAGGATTTCTAACATGCGCGCTGTAGTACCGCCGAAAATAATAACAGTAAGCACAACAACCACAAGGACAGTGGCTTTCAAAGCCCATGAATTCTCGCCAGTCATTCCAGCTGCCAGTGCGACACCGACAGCTCCACGTAATCCGGCCCAGAATAACATTGCTTGATAATTGTATGGTAGCTCATCCGCAACCTCCTGTCCTCTTTTCTTTGCGCGATATCTGAGGAACCAGTTGATCAATCTCGAGAGTGGAAACACAGCCGCGTATCGAGCTACACAAATACCAATAACCGTAACTATAATGAAGAGTGGCTTAAATTGTAAATTCTTTTCTGTGAATAAAGACAACCCGAGGTAGATGAAGATGAAATTCTCCGATAATTGCGCAAGAACTTGGAACAGGTATTTGGTAGTGAGTTGTGTTCGGCGAGACATGTTGTAGTATGCATAATGTTTTAAAGTGATCCCGCAGAATAAAAGCGTAACAATTCCTATACTAAATCAGTATTGTACTTGAGATGACGGAAGGGTGAAAACACTGACCAGACATATGAAGACCGTTGGAGAAGAAATAGCTGGCATAAGCAATCAAAACAATCAGACAGCTTTCAATCTTTGGGAATCTTCTGACATATGTGTACTTCAATCCTAAAGCTGTAGCAATTCCTATGACGATTCCAATGATCAAGCTCCCGAAGAAAACTGCCAAGAAAATGCCGATACCTTCAAACAGACTGAGAAGGCCCAAAGTTCCTGCATTGCCACCCTCTTTATATCTTTGCGCCGTCTCGAACAAAACGATTGCGATGGCATCATTGAGGATTGATTCACCGAAAATTACTGTATAGAGTTTCGGATCAACCTTGTATGTGTTGAAAATGGCGAGAATCGTAACAGGGTCGGTGGCGGAAAGAGTTGCTCCAACAGATATGGCATCGACAAATGTCATACTAACTCCATCAAGCGGAATTCTTGTATATAACCAAAGTACCAATCCTAATACAATTGCTGAGATGAAAGTTCCGGCAAACGCAAATGTAAGAATAGTTCCTATGTTGCGGAAGAAGTTCGCTTGATGTAATTCATATCCGGATGCCAGAATAATCGGTGGTAGAAGGAGATTGAAGAATATCTGATCATCGAAGCTCACAAGACTTTGTATAGAATTTCCGGCGCTGACTCTAAGAATTAAACCAATCGTCATACCTAGCTGGTTAATATCTGCACCATCTGAATAGCTTGTCCAAGACAACTTACCAGCAAAAATAGAAATAGATGTTTCATGAACCGCTTCGACTTTCTTGATCTGAAGTAAATAACTAGTGAAAAGAGCTACAATGAGTAGCGCAATTAGAATAAAAAGAGCCCATGATGAGAAGATTTCCTTTTGAGATGAATCGGGTGCTATAGCAATGACATTAGTTCACTGTGAATTTGTTTTAGATGACGAGAAAATGTATGACATACCATCAGGATCTTCTTCCTCGGATTGTCTTCCTAGAACAAGTAGATATACGCATTAGCTGTTGCGCATTAGAGCAGGTTATGAGAATCGCAAAACATACTCAGAAGCTCAAAGACCGAACCAGCGATCGCGGCAGACATGGTGAAAGATTATTAATTGATCCTATATCGTGAAGTTTATTGTCGAAGCAACTTTATTAAGGATATGGTAGATTTGCGAAAGACTAAGACTGTAAAGTATAGTCGCTCCAGTACGAGCAGCGAATAGTAAAGGAATGACGCATGTATGTCTTTTGGATGAAATTGTACGGGGCAGAAAGGAGGAAGGGGTGGTGTCTTGGATTGGATTCTGGAGTTAAGGTTGATTAGGTAGAGAGAGAGGGAGCACACACGATAGAAGTAAGTTTGTGGATTTTGGTGATGGTGGGAGGTGAATGGTGGAAATGGTGGGAATGGTGGAGAAGAGGTGGTAGAATCGGGATCCCGTTTGACGTTTGAGATTAGTAAGCCAATAAGGTTATAGTAGTAAGTAGTAGGCTAGTCTCTGGCCAGGTTGTCATTTATGTCTTTTAATGATTGAATTATAGTAGATGTAAGTAAATATATTATATATTACTTAAATATATATATATATTACTTGAAATATATATATATCGCTTAAATATATATCACTTTAAATATATATCACTTAAATATATATCACTTAAATATATATCACTTAAATATATATCACTTAAATATATATCACTTAAATATATATCACTTAAATATATATCACTTAATATATATCACTTAAATATATATCACTTAAATATATATTACTTAAATATATATATATATATATATATATATACTACTTAAATATATAGCGTTTAACGAAGTATAAGTATATATAAATATTAATATTAAGAATAATAAAGAATAAATATAGTATTTAATTTATTTAAATTCATTTAAATTATATAATACTTTTCTTTTTATTAAGAATATTGAAAAGTATAATCCTAATATATATAGAACTAGATAGATAGATATACAGGTAGATATATCCAATAATAAGTACGTAGTATAGTAGGTGTATGTATATATAGATGTAAATACTTATATACTCTAGAACTATAGAGGGATCGATGATGTCTCACCGCCCTCAACTCGCATGCCCAATTTACATCAGGCAGAATGATTTGGTTGGTGGCACAATAAGACGGTGAGACATCATTGAGTCCGTATATCTAATCTACCTTGTCCCTCCAGCTACTGTACTGTACATGTACTCGAGTAGTATGCACCTACCAAGGTTCTTCTTTATCCGTTTATCGATTCCGTAGCGGCGTAGTCCGTACAAAGGGATATACCTAGGTACATATGCCTTGATCTCAGCTTCACCGCCTTAATTTTGCCATCAACCTTATCATTTTGCCTACCTAGTATTCCAAGGTTCTCCATACTACTTATACTCTCCAGGGCTGTACTCCATACTGTACTGTACAGATCAGTCCTGGAGATCATAGGCGGTAAGACAGATATCAAGGCTCATACCCTACTACGCATCTCCTCTGCTATTGGAATTGTTCATATCCTCCGCAGACTACTCTGCTGGACACCTTCCTACCCCTACCCTACACATACATACTTGTTCTACCTCATACATAGCTATAGTATGGTAGCGAAGACACTTACATATGCAAAGTCACAGTGCATATAAGAGTCGATCATTGCATTTCTTTGGTGCTTGCTTTTGCATCCATATGCATATCCATCAATGTTTATCATGCTACCTAAGTAACAAGTAGGTATCTAGGTAGCCCTGGAGGTAGGTAGATGTCTACCTAGGTCGTTAATAAGTATATACCTAGGTAGTAACTAATGTAGTAACGAATTGATTCTATAATACACCTGGGCAGTTAGGATAGCATGTATTATCATTCTCTCTTCAACTACCCGTGGACCGATCCATAAGCATTTTTACCTATATAGTACAATGAGAATACCAGTACAATATATACTTAGATAGGTAATTTAGTTATTACTCTTTCTAATACTTCTTGTAGGATTTATATACTGTGAGAGATTGATTGTATTAAATTAAGATGAGGATTTATGAAAGTAAACAGAGCCTTTTTTATAGGCCCTGCTTATTTAAGTTAAGCTAAGCTAATCTAAGATAAACTAAACAAATTAGGTTAGTATAATTATGTGATTATAAGATTAATAATATATTGTAACAAATACTATTAATAAAAAATGCTTTATTCCAAAACATAAAAGTAAAAAAAAGAATAAAGAAAATATATTGTATAATCTTCTATTATTTTTATTATTTTATTTTTAAAAAGCTTTAATAATTTCTATTAGAATATATTTCATTATCTATTATTTATCCTATTTTATAATTCTTCCTTAATATTGCATTAAATATTCTATTATAATTTTTTATTTTTTTATATTATTTTTATTTATGTAAGATTCGATTAATAATTAATTTTGGATTTTATAAAATTCCTTATATAAAAGATTATTAGTAAAGATTCTTGATAGGGTTTAGTAAAGGTTCGAAGTATGCAATATTAATAATTAAATGTATCTTTATTAATTTGGGTAATTTAATTTAATATATTAAACAATTTACTTTTTTTAATATTTTAAAAAATTTTATAAATTATTATTTAATTTTAATATTTTATTTTGTAAAATCAGGTATGTTATAATTATAATAAAATCTCAACAAAATTTAATTATTAACCTTGAAAAAATATTAATTTATAACGTTTATTATATTAATGCTTTATATATATTGTTATAAACTTTATTACATTAATAACTTTAATTAAAGTAAGCTTATATTTTCTATTAATTAACAATTTAATAAAATAAATTTAAACTAAAAGTTCTGTAGGTTTAAATTTAACTTGTAAAAAGATTATCTCTAAAAATTCTATGATAATTTTAATTGCAATATTAAAAAGTTTTTTAATTTATAAATTATATATTATTATAGTAATGAATATATTAATTTTATATAAAATAGAATTTGATAGTGTAATAGCTAAGTAAAACAAAATTTTGGGCTAATAAAAAATATTCTTTATGGTAGTTAGATAATAGTATAAAATAATTTCAATTATTTAATTAATATATTTATTAGTATTATTAATTTAAAAATGTTAAACAGTGGTAAAGAGTAGTTTAATATTTAACAAATCTATAATATTCTTTTATATTTTAGAAATAAACTTTTTATTTTAATTTAATATTATTGCTTGGGGAACTTTTTATAAAATTTGTAATAAATGTGTAATTAGAATATTTTTTTATTAAGTTGTTATTTAAGTTAATTTATTTAGGATTAATGTGATAGCTTTTAAAAATTTATTAATAATTAATAAATTATAATTAAACAAATTTAAGGTAGATTGAGGTAAAGCAAATATAAAATTGATAGAGATTGTATAAAAAATGTGTAGAGGGGTTAAAATTGATTGTAAGTTATTATAAGGTTAATAGTGTGGGGTTGATAATACCTTGTATTAATAATAATAATGTAGATAAGCTTAAATCTTTTTTAAAATGTTAAAAATATAGAAATTAGCCGAAACTCTTTTGTAGATTTTGTTATAATCAAAATATCCAAATTGATTATATATATAATTGAAAATCTTAGCCTTTAACAATTTGGATACTATTGTATAAGTTTATAAATGAATTTAATTAACTTTTGTATAAAATATTCTATTTTTGAATTTAAAAAATAATTTTGTAATATTAATTTCTAGTTTAGAATTTTTTTTAATTTATTTAATAAAATTAAAAGTTTTAGTATTTATATTGTAAACCTATTTTAATTTTTATAATTAAATTTTATTAATCTATAAGATAGTTATAGGATATCCTTAAAATTCTATTAAATCAATATTGTAGGTTGATTTAATTGTAGAATTTTGTTATTTGCTAATTGTAGCATTGATGATATAAAGTTTTGATAAAGTATTTAGTATAATATTTAATTATTTTAATTTGTATTATACTTTAAATCAAAATTTAAATAAGTATTTAAAACTTTAAAAATATTGTAAATTTAATTTAACCAATGATAAGGTATTTATTAAAATTTAGATTATTATTTAAATAATGGTAAAATAATTAGTATAAACAATAGTTGGTAGTTTTAAGGATTTAATAAAATACTAAATTTTGCTAATAATCCAGTATAAATCTGTAATCTTTAATTTAATAAACTAATAATTAAACTTAACAATTATAATTAATTTAAATAAAAACATAATAGGTATTATTAACTTTTGGGTTAAAAGCTTAATATTGGAATAATAAATTATTCTTTTAATATTATTTTTTAAAATATTAATATCAATGTATAATCTTTTTTTTAGATTTATATAATATAGGATAACAAACTTTCTAAAAGTATATTATAATGTATTAAATAAATTTTTTTTTTTTTTATAATATCCTTAAATTTTACTAAAATTGCTTCTTTCTAATATTTTGTTTTAATAATTTTATTTTTACTATATTCTTAAAGTATTTAGTTTAACTTAATTTTTTGTTTTTATAATGTAATAAAAAGTTTTATGTAATAAAAAATGTATTATTGCAAATATTTAATTAAGTTTAAATAATACTTTAATTGTTTAAAAATTTATAGGAAAATTAAAGCCTTAATAATTATTAATTTATTTATAATAAAAATTAGATCGAGAATATTGATTTTTTAACCAAGAAGTATAATCGAAGAATAAACAAAAAAGTATTTTTTTAAATTTAAAATAATATAATATTATTTTAATTAATGAAATACTTACTAAAAATAATTAAAATATTTTTTAAAACTATAATTAAAGATAATAATATTATTGATATAAGCTTTTACAAACTCTTATTTCATATAAAAAATAGAATTAATTTAATATTGAATATATACCGGAGAATATCAAAATTTTATTATAACGTATATAAATGTTTCTTAATTATAATACAATAATATAATAAAAAACTTTTAATACTCTTCCTTAACACGCTATTAATAAAAAAAATTAATATAATTAACTATAAAAATAAATGAATAATTAATAATTATTATAATAATATTTACTTAAATAAGAATCAGGTATACATTAGGAATAATAATTTAGTTTAAAACTTTAATATTTATAATAATACAACCTTTTTTATTAATAACTTTTTTTTCATTTATAACATTTTTATAAATACAAAAAATAGAAAAATTAAAGAAGATTGGTATTATAATCCATTTAAACCAACTTTGCTTATATAACTAATCAAATATTTTATTAATAAACTTTTAATTTATTCTATTAACCAAATAAATCTTAGCTTTTCTTAGTTTAAATTTTTTTTTGCTAATCCTTGTAAAAATTAATATGTATTTCTTTATCTTTAAAAACTTTAGTAAATTTTCTGTAATCTTCCTATACGATAGAATTAATCATAATTATTTCTTGAAATCTTTGTTATTGATACAAGTTCTTAAAAACAATTATATTATTTAAAAATATTATTTCTTATTTTGAAATCTTTAAATTATTCCTAAAAGTTTTACTAGTTTATAAAGCTATAACTGTAATAGCTGCTAACAATCCCTTAATTAAAAAATATTTAATAAAGTTCTATATAATAATTAGTATTTGAATGAAATAATATATACAAAGATTATTTATAACTATTATTATTTAAGTATCAAAATCAATTATATCCCTAAGTTTAATACACTTATAAATAATAATTTTTTTATCATCAGAATTCTCAACTATGACCGATTTGTATATATTAAATACTAAAGATACAAAAAAATTGAAATTATTTTAACATATAGGTTTATAAATTATATTATACTCTAACAAAATAAGCTTATTACTTTTTCTACTTAAAATAGTGATAAAAGTATAAAAATAAAATAGAATCATTAGTTTTTTCCTTAGTAAAAATAAAAATTTTATATTTAACAAACTTTGTTAGTGTAAGAATATTAATTTATAAACCTACATATTAAAGTAATATTATTAATTAACTATTCAAATCGATAATCTAATTTTTTGCAATAATAATGTTAAAGTTTAATAAGATTTATACATTTAATTTATTAATAATATAAATCTTATGATAAAAATGTATAAAGAAATTATTAATAATAAATAAAAAAAAATTTAAGTTTATAAAATTATTAATATTATAAAATTAAGACCCTAAATTACAAATTTTCAAGGGTTTTTTCATAATATAAATCTTAGCGGTAAAATATATTTTAAGTAAAAATTTCTTATTAATCAAATTTATATTGTAGTTAGTATTAAGGTAGATAAAATGAATATTATTTTAAAAGTTATTTAATATTAATATGATTTTAGTATATTTCCAATCTTTAAAAAATATAATCTAGTAATAATTTGCTTTTTAAGGCAATAAATTAAACAATTTATGGTAAAAATACAATGTAAGGAACTATTCCAATAAATTTTATTAGAATAATTTAATTAGGATTGTTAATAATGCAAAAAATTAAAGGTTTAATAATTTATAATTAATTGGTAATTTTGGATTTAGAGTGTTATATAATAGATTTAAATTTTGAATACTTATTACAGAGATATAAATATAATTTATTATTAAATAGAAAAAATTTTTTATATATAAAATATTTATAATAATTTTTATTTATATAAATATTAGAAATAATAGAAAATGGGGTAAAATTATATTTAGAAATATAAATTAAAAGGGTATCCTTTAATTTTTAATTTTTTTTACAAAATTTTAAAATATTAATATTTGAGTGATAAACAATTTTGGATCTTATATTTCTAGTAACTTTTAATATTAATAGTTTGTGTAGTTTAATATTAGTATAATGGATTAAATAAATATTTTGAATATTCAAATTTTTATTATTATCTTTAAATTTTTGATTTAATTTATTTTCATTATTTTTTAAGCTTTGGTAATAAATTTAATTGTATAAATTATTCTTATTATACTCTATAGTGATAACTTTATTATTAATTTCTTTAATTATTTCGCTAATCTTAAAAATTATTTAAACTCCAAATTTTTAATTATAATAAAAATTCTTTTTCTAGTATAGTTTTTTCTTTAATGATATAATATTTTTTTTAATATTATTCTTTAATTTGTTAATATCTAATTTCTTATTATTATAGGATTTTTTGTTAAACGATAAAAGAAAAGAAGAAAGAGAGGGGGTTCTATAATTATTTTAGTGATATAAAGTATAAAAAAATCGCTTATTATTATACTAATTATATAATATATTATTTAAATATTAAATGTTAAATTAATCATTTTTTTTTTATTTGATTTGCTTTATAAAAATTAATAGATTTATTTTGGAGATAAAAATAGGGATATAAATTTATAATTCAGTAAATAGATAATAATAAACAGTAAGTATTTAAATATATTCAAATTTGATTATACTAATGTTATATTTAAGAATTATTAACTTTTGAATAAACTCTTTAAAATCTTTATGCTTTTGTACATTGCTAATAATGTACTTTAATCTTTTAAGTTTTTTTAATGTAATTTTAGGTAATATCCTAAAGCAAATCTTCAGTTTAGTATACTAATTCTTAATGTTAACTTTAAATTCTATATATATAATATTTAAAATCTTATTTGTATACTATAGCTTAGTTTTACCCTTAAAATATTAATTAAATTAAAAAGTAATAATATATAAAGTAAATAATTTATTAATAATATTAATAAACTTTACTTTAATTTAAGTAATAAAAAAGAAAATATTATGGTAAATAATTTTATTATTAATAGTTTCTATAAATAACTCTGATTTATTATTAAAATTAAAATAACCTAAATTTTATAGATAAAACCAAACAGATTTACTAATTATAACTTATAAAAATGATCTTTGGATAATAATAAAAAGCTATTGGAATTAATTTGTTATAAAAATAATAATATTAAGTGTACTTATATTTTTAATATCTAATATAAATACAGGTAAAAGTATAGATAATAAGAAAGATTAATCTAACATTTAAGAAAATTAAGATTTATACAATGATTATAGATTATTTAGAGAGTTTATAAACTCTTGTATAAATTCTGTAAACCTAGTATAATTATTCTATTAGTTGGTAAGGATTTATAATGCAAGGGTAATGTTAATTGATACAACAAATATATATTTAAATATTAAAGAAAATGCAGATGGTTTATTTATTCTACTGTAATTTTCAAAAATTCAAGTAATAACTTCAATTTAATTTGTTAATAATTTATCTTTAACTTTGGATTTTTAAATAAAGAAAAGATTAATAAGTTATACTTTCTTAAAGATTTAAAGTTAAATTTGATTATAAAATGATACTTTAGATATAATAATATTATTTATACTATATTAAAACATAATAAGATTATACAAATAATATAATAAAAAAGGTTTAAAAAAGAACAATTAATATACAAAATGAAAATTAAAAAAAAAATCCGATTAAATAGATTATATTTATCCCTGGTATTAATATATAACTAATGGTAATGGATAACAAAAAAGTTTGTTACCATTTGTAAAAGATTAATTATATTAAATTAAAATAAGGATTTGTAAAAGTGAGCAAAGTCTTTTTTATAGGCTCTACTTACTTAAGCTAAATTAAGCTAATCTAAGATAAGTTAGACGAATTAGGCTAATATGGTTATGTGACTATAAGATTGATAATACACTGTAACATATACTTTTCAAAGTCTCAATTCTTGATTGGTTCCGGACTTTATCGTCTATTCTTTTGACCAACTTCTAGCCTATTTAGGTAATTTTACATAATGCAAGTGTCCACGGGTAGGTATCCATGGATGCCCGTGGTTGAAACTTGAAACTTGAAACGAGGCTGACTGAGGCTGACTGAGGCTGAAAATTGCCATCAGCTTTGCTTTTGGCTTATGTAATAATATTAAGTCATTCGCTACCTCACCTAATCATCAACCTTCACGTCGCATCACTTGACATTCAAAAGATGCATTTTGATTCTAAGACATCAACAACATCAACCACCATACCGTACATGTTCAACTTTACAGCCTCGCTGTCAACACCATACTTAGGAAAATATAATCTTGATTAAACATTTCAGAACTGTTCAGAATCATCCAATCATTCAGTCATTTCAAGTTGTGCTGCATCGTATTAACCTTCGCACATGTGCATATCTCGAATACTCCGTTGCACTCATACTCATTTGACTTTGCGCACTGATCCACCAGACCATCCCAGCAGACAAACCTGTTCCGAATGCACAACAGCCCATCCTAGCCTCGTGATGCCTAGAGTTCAGAAGAATAAACCTATCTCCGAGATTGAATATTGGCATTAACCTTTATCTCTGTTATCGGCAATCTCTGAATGCTATCAACCAAAACTTTTGACTGACCGCTATCTACAACATCTTCAAGCAAACGAACCGACGAACTCGCGATCAACTGAAAGGAGGACCTTGGGATATCATTGGTTGAACCTTTCCCTTTGCGTCTTGCAGTTTTTTCCCTATAACAAAGAATATGGCGGAGGATGAAGCTGATCGTGCTCGGGGGAAGAGATATGAGGCAATCCAAGGCGCGGACCCAGAGATGCTTGATGATACTCGATCGAAGAGTCCTATAGAGGATCTCAAACCTGCCAACGAGCAATCCACTCTTCTCCCTCCGTCCGACTCAGAGGGTGAAGAAGAAGACGAAGACGAAGATGAAGATGAAGATGAAGACCTTGGCAACGATAGCAACATCTTAGATGAAGACCCTGATACGTTTTCTGAAACAAAGGGAATGTGGTACATGATACTTTTGACACTTAGTATAGGCGGCTTACAAGTGGCGTGGGGGGTAGAACTATCCAATGGAACCCCATATCTTTTATCACTAGGTCTGACTAAATCATTAATGGCGCTGGTATGGATCGCTGGACCAATGTCAGGGGCTCTGGTTCAACCATATATTGGTATATTAAGTGATAGATGTCGGTCACCATGGGGTAAGAGACGACCTTTTATGGCTGCGGGTACAGCCGCTACTGTCCTTTCTTTGGTTTTCCTGGCTTGGGTAAAAGAGATAGTTGGCGGGATACTTGGAATCTTCGGTGCAGACAAAGAATCACAAGGTGTCAAAACTATAATCATCGTCGTTGCTGTTCTATTAGTTTATATCCTAGATTTTGCGATAGCTACAGGTTTGTTTCCATATATCAAACGAAGAAAACATACTAATTTTACTCAGTGCAAGCTGCCATTAGAGCTTATATTCTTGATTGTGCCCCTAGTCATCAACAAGGTATTTTTTTTCCGAAATGTTCAACCGTCTTCAAAGAAGACTAACAAATTTCTCTAGAAACTGCAAATTCATTTGCTAGCCGAGCCATAGGTATCGGTAATATCATTGCTTACCTTGCCGGTTATGTTGATCTACCAAAGTACTTATGGATCTTTGGAAATACTCAATTCAAGATTCTGTCTTTAGTTGCTTGTTTCGCTCTTTCTACGACGGTCACCATAAGCAGTGCCACCATCAAAGAACGTGATCCAAGTGATGAACCAATTCCACCAGATGCAAAATCAGGACTCATAGCATTCTTCAAGCAAGTTTTCACGTCTATCAGGCGATTACCTCCTTTAACTCGTCAAGTCTGTGAGGTAGAATTCTTTGCTTGGATCGGCTTCTTCCCACAACTTTTCTATTCGAGCTCTTATGTCGGGGATATTTATGTTCAACCATATTTAACAGAAAATCCGAACATGACTCCAGCGGAAATTGATGAACTTTACGAAAAAGCAACTCGTGTTGGAACATTTGCTCTATTGATGTACGCCATTACATCGTTGTCTGTTAACATTCTCTTGCCATTCTTTATCACCCCATCTTACGATGCTCCTTCATCTTCCGCATCTATATGTTCTCACAAGAGTTACACAACTCGTTTTTCACGATTCATGGACAAACTTGCCATTCCTGGTTTGAACCTTCGTCGCGCATGGCTTGTAAGCCATCTTTTATTCGCAGGATGCATGTTTTCTACACTCATCGTAAGATCGATTACAGGAGCTACCGTTTTGATAGCTTTGGTTGGTGTATCTTGGGCCATGACATTATGGGCTCCATTCGCCATCATTAGCGCAGAAGTTAGTAAACGCGATGCTGTACGTAGAGCACGACAACAATCGTTAGTTGGCGAGGATGATCTAGGTGAAGATCAAGCTGGTAAGATTTCCTCCACAATATGCAATTCTTCATGTCCACTTCCAACCTCTGATCCACCACCTAGGTATAATCCTCGGAATTCACAACATGTCAGTCGCCGCTCCTCAAATCCTCGCTACATTAGGTAGCAGCTTGATCTTCAAATTTATGCAAAAACCCCGCGGAACACCAGGTGATCGAAGTTTCGCAGTTGTTATGGCTGCAGGTGGTATCTGTACCTTATTCGCTGCATATCTTACGAGTAGGATTAAAGATGAAATTGAGATTCCGGGAGAGGATAATAGAGAGAGAGATGTAGAGAGAAGGGAAGCTAGAAGGATGAGGCTTAGTAGGAGAAGTACAGATACCCCGCTTATTTTGGCTAGCGGGTGATGAAATGTGGGCTTGAAGGGACTTATCTAGGGCGGAGGTATGATTCTATTCATGGCGTGAATTTTTGGTGGGCTCAGGCGGCGACTATAATCTCTGGAAGATTTGTTGTATGGGAACGGGTATGCATTCGCAGATGGGATGGCCACATGAATCCATGATATAGAACATAATGACCCACTGCATTTTGGCGTATATAATGTTGATATATCAGATGTTTTGGAAACAACTTCTTTTGTAAATGTTGGGAATCATATTATCAGCTCGAGCTCGCTCAATTTTCGAGGTACGAGATTTTTACTTCTTTCAACAGTGTTTGAAACTGCATTTTTCTTAGGGATGGAAGCTGGCTTGTGATGATATAGTACCTGGTGAAGATCACTTCCTTTTGTACTATCCAAATATACGCATCTTTAAAATATCAATATCAATATCAACATCAGCATCAGCATCAATGCAATGCAATATCACATTCATAATCACAATCACTATCACAGCACCCCGAAAGCACAATAATCAAATTTTCTATATGAATCATCATCATATTGCAACCGTTGGATTCTTTGGAATACTTTTGATTTATTACAATCATTCATTTAGCATGAGATGACGCAATGCGAAAAATATGTCGAAGGGCTGATTTACGCTGTCATACACATCGTTGACTCGAAATGTGCATCTGTTGACGCAGCAATATGGCTCATTCAGCTCTTTTTTGCCAATGAACCATGGAGAGTTCTGGAGAATAATGATTAGTCTATCATATTCAGATCCCTAGGTCGGGTCGACCGTGTCTTTATAAGGTTCTCGTTGGTCTCTGATGTTTTTGTTTTATTACATCTACATCTACATCTACAACGGCTTAGCAATAATCAGTTACATTTGCAGTACAGCAACACTTACTATTGCCCATCCAACATTTCACCTTCATCCCCATCAACATCCACAAGCCCGGATCCTCAAACAACTCAAACAGCACCACACCTATCTACCCAGAGAGCGACTCCATCTATCACATCCACAAATAGACCAACACCGCCACGCTTAGGACCATGCCCCAGCGAAGTCCAGATCAGGAATATGCTGACTATAAACGGGATGTGATCATGTCCCCACCTTCTAACGTGGAGGGCCTTCTCACGAAGTGGCATTTCCACGTTGAGGAAGCAGCCACTAGGCTCGATGGCGCTCAGGAAGAAGATTTCTCCCAGCGGTTAGGTATATATACATTGGTGCCTGACAGCGAGGATGAACTAGAGGATGTGAGTAGAACTGTGAGATCGAACGACGAGACCTTTGTGGCCTACTCTCAAGCTTTGTCGCCCGGCGTGCAGAAAATTTTGAGGATGCTTAGGGAGGATGGGTTACCTGCTGATGAGGCTTGGCTTTATGTTTTGTTGTTGCAGGATTTTCTACGCGAGTGGCCGATCGATCCGTATTTTGATGCCTTTGGCTTCGTGCCGGCTGAATTGTGGATGTTGGGTAAGTTCCACAAGCTTAATACGGGATTTGGCAATTGGATCATGAGCCCAACATGTATCATGGGCTGTGTCAAGTACCTCTTGACTCATACGCAATACCCTCCATTTCCCTCCACGGCCCTCCTCGAAGCAGCAAAAAATATCGAGCAAGTAACTGCGGTGACCATCCGAAATTATTTCGGAGATAATCTCATTCTTTCCGACGACGAATGGTTGAAGCTTGCAGCTCTTTACGTTGAAGGGTATTCCATTGCCCGCATCCTTCAACTGGCAACGAATTACGGCCTAGCCTGTGCAAAGCTGGAGAACTCAGATATCTGCCCACCACTTGACGGGTCCGAAGTTGCTAACCGTGAGAATATGTTTGAGCGGCTTCGACTCGAGGAGCTCTTTCTCGCGGGTCCATTCGGTGTTTATAGTGAGCGCGATCAGCGAGCTCTGGCGGCGGACGAGAATAGCTCTGAAAATGAACTTTTGATGGGTATGTGGGATACATCGACGGAGCCGGAGAAACGAGCCATTTTGTTTCGGGCTCATGATAGAGGGGTTTCGTTGCAACGGATCAATTTGGCGAGGGCATTTGCGCGGATTTTAGTGAATGAGGAGCGACGAGAAGCCGGGCCTGAAAGAAGTCCTGCAGCGGAGGAGCGGAGCCTGAAAATTCTAGAGCAAATGTTAGAGCGCGAGCAGGTTGAAGCAAGTGATGAAGAAAGTGATGAAGATGATCAATAAGGGGCTAAACAAGGTGTTGAAGAAAATGATGAGGTGGCGATCGAAAACTGAAAACCCGTAACTAGAGTATCCATAGGCATGTTGACCTCAGAACAGAGGTACGAGAGTAATACAAAATGTCACCGTCGATTTCACAGTGTCATAAATCTCCTATGCAAACATAATACTCAAGTATATATACACCCGAGGAAATATTTGCGGATAAGTGGAGGAGTAAGGATTGAGTTTCTTTCAGATTTTCAATGAACAAACAGAATGAAATGTCGATGCCTTTTCAAAGTCTCAGACTACTTGATGAGCTTGGCATACATTCCTGCAAGCATTGCATATACTGGACTCCCAGCCGAGTCAAAACGGCCTTTGATTCTTGTACAAGCTACATGATATTATCTCCCGGAACCTAGTAGAAGAACGCCCCAACTCCAATCTCCATTTCGTACATATCTCCGTCCTCCAGCTTAATGATTCAAAGACTTCTTTCCCTTCTCCTTAGCCTCAATTTCCCTCAACAGTGCCACCAAATCTCCCTCATTATTCTCCATCTCCAAACCCCGGCCAAGCCACTCCTTCGCCTCCTCTAACCTCCCCATCTCCATCAAACACCTTCCTCTTCTCCACCAAGCCTTCGCATTGCCAGCTCTCTTAGCCTCCACACTACTCTCTGCATCCATTGCCCCCTCAGGCCAATTCTGCAACGCCATATGCGCCTGCGCTCTATTCGCATACAGGCCCGCAATTTCATCCCTAACCAACCCAGAAGGTTCCCAAAGCGGTCTGGCCAATGCCATTTGGATACCGAGGGTGTAGAATTTTATCGCCTCTCCATGTCTTTGTTTGCGAAACTCGGTATTTCCAGACTCGCGCAATTTTGTAATGTTTGCGGAACGCTTAGGGTTTACTGGAACGGGTGGTGGAGGAATTGGCGACTCGATTGTGAGAAGGGTTCGGTGAAGGGCATTGAGGGTTTCTAATTCTTCGTTGAGAGCTTTTGAGTTTGATGAGGAGGATATGGCTTTTGATTGTGGATCAATGTGTAATGGTAAGAGGGTGAAAGTCTCAGTCTCCTCCATTTTTGCGGTCGAAATATTTTGATTTGGGAAGAATATCTTTATTGTTTATCGCTGGCTTCCGTTTGATACTTGACAGAAATTACTTTGGAAGGTTGGGTAATTTGCGGTGTTGAGTATTGTATGTGTGTCCTCAATGCGATTCAAAAGCTGTCCTTTCCATCAACTTCGCTCAGCCTCGCTTACCTAATTCAACATCCGGCGATACAAACTACACGTGATCAGCATCTACTACGCCTCTCGAGGTCGGCTGAAATGCTTTAGAGCCTCCAGCTGCGAGAAAGTCATCCTTCTAAAATGTTTTAGCTTTTTATATGGTACAGCAGAAAGTTGTATTATCTAATAGAACATAAATACATACATATATGATACTACATATGACTATTGTGGTCATATCATCACATGATCGGCATTCGAATTAAAAGGCTCTAAAACACTCATTGTTAAATAGCGTTGCGATATCATATATTTACTTTACCTATAATTTTTGTTACCATATGATCTGCATTTTGAATGAAAGGGTTCTGAAACACTCCACGAACGTAGATCCCTTCAATTTTACGCTAACAACCCCTTCATGAATCTGCTTTCTCGCTAAAAGTGAAGGTGCTCCAACGCTTATAAGGTTTCTAAACGCAGCTCAGTCTCTTGCTACTTCCGCCATCCAACTTGTTCTTATATTGACAATATTCAATATCTAACTAAACTGCAAAGTTACCCCCCTGGAACGACTAAGTTATTCGAATATTAGTTTCAAGACTGACAGTTAAGTAGTAAGCTTAGATCTATGCTATAAATTTGCTAGTATGACATCCAATTATCATTGCCCTTATCATCTACGCAAAATGCTTATTTATAGCACGCGCACCTCTTGCACTCTCCGTGAGCATCGAATAGAATGTTAGTTAGGCAGTAGCTGGTATTCGATCAGATTGGTATTATGGCGAATGCAATATGTTGATAATTAGACGGGTAAGAGCTATCTTGTTTGTAAGCACGAATCGCTCCGTTGAACTTGAATAGAATGTTTTGTCTCTTAGTTAGAATGGTTAACAATTTAATTAGATTGAGAAAAAAAGAGATTTGCAACTTTTGATTTAATTACTACAGCTTTCTAATGAATCTGATCATTTTAAGCTCAATCTAGGCTTAGTTTCTAATTGAAACTAACCATGTACCTACTATAGAATTCATCTAGAATAAGCAGACTAGTTTTATTGAAACCGAATTAAGTATTCCAGATCATTCTAGTATTTCAACATATTTTGAATAATCATCAAATCTGATTATGATCGAACCTGATTGTCCTTACTTTAGCCCAAGGAATAATTCTAATGCTTGGTCTCACCGCCGTGATTTTGCCATTAGGCAAACCATTCTGCCTGGACAAATGAAGCTTTACAAGCGATGGCGGTGAGACAAAAACTAAATGTGATATCAAGGGATGAGGTACCCCGCAGCCACACGTGATTAAGTTGGATCAATGACGCAATGAGCTTGATGATGCGTTGGTAATAAATATCAAATAGTTCTTTCCAATATAGATTCGAAGAGCAAAAGTTAATCTGTATGAGGAAGTAAGAGAGTGATAATTGAACAGATTAGTCAGTTTGAGGTTGCTTGTTTTCTTTTGTAGGTTAACCTTGACATCTTTCTTTTCATTCATTGATAAGTTTATACCAGTTTCTTCATTCTGGGACGGCTGTTATTCCAAAACTATTGTTACCTAGCTCACAATACTTGTAGATCAGAACAAATCAGACATCAGACATCAGACATTGGGCATCAGACATTGGGCATCAAACCTCAGACCTTCATCATGACTTCAGAGGCTTCTCATTCTACACGGGAAGAGTCATTCAACATCAACACCAAGCTCTTCTCCAAAAGAGAGGAATTGAGTACAATCGGTATCCCACAATTAGGATTTGGAGTTTATCAATCCCATGGACAAAAATGCATCGATGCTGTCATCGCTGCATTAAGAGCTGGGTATAGACATATTGATACTGCTCAGTAAGAACCCATTTACATGATTAACAAAACCATCATCCATATCATCCCTGATAGGAATTGTCAAGACAATGATTTTAACAGTCCGCTACAGATACTATGCAAACGAAAAGCAAGTTGGTATCGCCGTCAAAGAATTTATCAAAGAATCTGGAATAAATCGTTCCGATATATTCATCACAACCAAGATCCTTTCACCTGGCGGATCTGTCGATATGTCTCATAAAAAAATGTCTGGAGAGCGTTGAAGCCATTGATGGTAAAGATGGATATGTTGATCTATTCTTGATTCACAGCCCAAGCAGCGGATCAAATGGTCGTAAAGAGATGTGGCAAGCGCTCGAGAAGCTGTACCTCGCCAAAAAGGCACGCATAATCGGGGTTTCGAACTGGGGCATTGGGCACATTGAAGAATTGAAGACTTTTGCCGAGGTCTGGCCTCCTGCTGTTAATCAGATTGAGGTATGTGTTTTATTTAGATATGGCGTGTATGATGCAAGTCTAACAATATCAGTTGCATCCATTTTGTCAGCAACGGGCTGCGGTTGATTATTGTAATCTTCACAATATTCATGTTGAAGCCTATTGTCCCTTGGTGAGGAACAAGAGGAGTGATGACCCCACCCTCAATCTTCTCGCAAGCACTCATAAGAAGACTGTCGCTCAAGTATTGGTACGATACGCATTGCAGAAGGGATGGATTCCCCTTCCAAAGAGCGAAACTCCTTCGAGAATCGCCGAAAAATGCCAATGTCTATGACTTCGATCTCTCCAAGGATGAGATGCAAAAACTGGATAATCTGGATGAAGCCGAAAAAGGCGCCATTGTCCAAGCCGTTTCAAATGAATTGTGATGGTCTAAAGAATAAAGAATTTTCAAGGCATTGTTAGCATGCATGATAAAAATACCAATATGATCTTTCTTTCTCCATATTCTTCTGCACCAGTTCCTTGACCAATTGTGATCTCATCTATGAGGTTGAATACGAGCTATGGCAGCCTTTTATCTGTTGTATCCATGAGAAATCAATAGAGCGGTTCAACAAGTGCACAATGAAATTCCCTATAAACCCGGTAGATCGAAGTTTAGCTTAACCAATTATGGGCTGGTTTTCTATCATCTCGATGGACAGGAGTATTAAGCACTGCTTAACGGAAATTATAGGCGGGATTTGACCGTCAAGATTGGTATCAGCGCCCCCACCAAAATAATTAGCACTCCTGGAGGTTATATTCGGCCAAGTATCTCGCTTATGAAAGGGTTGTATTGCAACGGTGATTATTTAGCGAGTGGCGAAACGAGAACGCTACTCATGCTTACCTATTCTACGATTAAAAGTCTACCAAGCGCTAGATACTTGACACTAGGTAGGTATATTAACCTTGTCGTAGTATTGAGCTAAGGAATGTTTGCGCTCAGACTTCGAGATTAGTGCCTACTGAATGGCCCTGGAGGTTGGAAAAGTCCGTACCTAGCCCACGTTTTGGAAATAATGATCGAGACGACCATCCGCCGATGGGAACACAGATAATACCACTGTTTGAACGTTAAATATGGTAATACGTGTTTCAATACCTCTCATATACTGTGCAAGGTAATAGAATGACTCGGTCGATATTGAACAAAACTTCCGAGCGAAAATAAAACTGATCAAATATTGGACCAGTGACGGTTCTTTGGAAGTTGAGGATAATCTCATGGGTCAAGCAATGGCACGATAGTACTCCAATCCAGCAACAGCCAATCATGGTCCATCCCAACTCGAGGAATGCGATACAGTACGTGGCGCATGGAATGGGCATCAATAAATATGCAACCCGAATGATCTTTTACGTTGCCACAATCCATGATCATTTCCATTTGAAGTGTCAAGAACTAGCTTATATATACAGAACTAATGGAACAATTGAAACTTCAGGCCCTCTAGTTCTATCACGACGTTTGATTCAAGCTTCTTGAGCTAATTTTATCTGATCTCTTTCCAACTACTGGATATGACGCTGCAATCACACACGCCACTCAGTGGTCACTCAGCTGTCATTCAGGCGGCATTAGATATGGTATGATATACCAAACTTGAAATCATTCGAGCACCACTAACTATACATGATTCTTCAACTGGAAGGCAAATTACACCATTTTAGGGTGAAGCGTCTATTTTTCTTTTCCTGGTGGAAAAATGAATGGTACATTCAAGTCCCTGATTATAGTTCCCAGACCCAGTCTCCTGACTACCAACTTTTTCCACCGCCAGATTCATGAAAGAACCAAGAAAATGAATATCCATCTAGTCATCACATGTCTAGCCAATCTACACACCATTAAACCAAATCCCGCATCGAGTCAATCAACCAGTGTACGAACACACCTCGCTAAGTTACAGTGTGGCAGTGAAGCAAGGTTCCTATAGTACACAACACCACATCAACTCATACAAAATTTAAATTGAATCATGAACTAAGGCTACTTGTGTCTAGCCCAGTTCAAACTAAATTAGAATCCCAAGTCAGTTATAATTCCAAGTTTGGCCATGATTGGAGATGAAAAGTGTACGTACACGGATTGAACGCTTAGAATGCTAGATTGTTGTACTGTTGAACTGGGAGTGGTGCAAAATCTTCATTGATGCTAGAAGCATGGCCCCAAGTATCGGCACCTCACTCCAACTCCTCGTAGGTTCTTTGAAAGTCCCGAAGCGCTTGGTACAAGTCCAGATCATCCGTCTGGTATAAGTCATTGCCCGTGAAATGCATCATATTCCTGACTCTATGGCCCGGAACTGGATGTTTCTGTTGGTATAAACTTGGTCAGTTAAAGTGTAAGTACTTAATCCTTTTGTTGGTATATCATCGTTGTTATTCTCAATGTAATCTATGGAATGGAGGACGACTTTATAGACGTCCTCGAGGTGCTAGTACGCCCAATACGGTTAGACGTATTATTCATCCAGCAATCCAATATATCACATGATCCATTTCCCGACAGTTTCCAAAGGTGATTATCAGTGCGGTCGTGTGCAGGGCTATAGGGAGTGATTGTAGCACAATATTCCAAATTGGATCCTCTGCTGAGCTCGTGTGTTTCGGCAACGTTGCGATTGCGAGCCTCATTTGGGGATTTCATCGCAACGTTTCGGATAGCGTTCTTCAATTATAGTTATTCACCTCTTAGGAACACGAAATATCCTACCAAAGAAATGTCACAAAGTGGAATGGAGAACTGTAGGGCATCAAACAGTTTCATTGACATTGTAAACTATGAAGAGGAAAACGGAGCTAGCTATGAGGAAGGAGCTATATATATACCCGTTAGCTTTATGGGTGTTTTAGGCTTCTAATTTTTACGAGCTTGAGAGTACCTATTTACACTCTTACCCGCTTTGCCTTTCACCTCCGGATGAAACGATTTATTGGGGTTCGTTAGGAGTCGGTAACGGGAAGGAGCGGGGGCCAGGAAAGGAGACCGAGAAGGAGCTAGGATTGGGAGAGGAGAATAGGAAAGAGCGGAATCAATTGTACCCGAAGTACGGCCCTTGACCATTTTTCAAGCTGAAGTACATGGTGAGATATGAAGAAAGAAGAGTGGAAGGCAAATGAACGAGGGAAGTGAGGCCTATTTATGCTGTTGGAATCACATTTTTCTAACCTGTCTAAAGGTTATTTTGACAGTGTCAATAAGTATGATGGAAAAAATCCTAAATCCAATATCTAGCCTTTTCCTCGTAGAGCTTTTGGTTTCCCAAACGTCTAATTCCAATTTCCCAAATCCATTATACGGTGGGACCTATCGGTTTTCCACCCTCCACTATGATTTGTTCATCGATCCGTTTCTCTATGTCCCCGTACTCGAGGCGTTTGTAAGTTACTATCTTCGCTTCATTCATATCGATTTCGAAAAGACGGATTCGGCGGTGGTATCCACCATAGCCTCCATAACCTCCAAATCCAGCTCCGCCGCCATAACACATCCAGAGAGCGGGAGTATTATCTTCCTTTCTAGAGAGAGAACAGTATTCATTTGCGTGATCACTATGCCTGGTTAGGGGAGCTCCAAAGATGGAGGGATTCAACACTTACTGTCCACAACTAACCATTACGACACCCTGCTCTACAAGAGCATCTCGGAACCCTGAGTTAAAGCCAGGTGCCGTCACCCCTTCTCGCCATTCTCCCTCTTTATACAGAGCATCATCTCTATACTCAGGTAATGGTATATGAATAAATGCAAGGTCCATATGAATATGGGAATACCCTTCATGGGACTTTCGCAATCCTTCAGCAGTTTGTTTGAACCAATCAATTTGGTTCTTTTTCAACCAATCATACCCTTTGAATGATCTCTCATCCGGTGAATAAGAATGAGTATCCAATAGGTAAATAGTCAGAGCAGAATGCTTCGAGCCACCTTGTGCAAGGACTTCAACGATGTAATTTCCTACCCCTTCAAGTTCTTCTGGGCCAGCTTCAGATAAACGAGTATGGAAGAGATTCGATTAGTGCCATCTGTTGATCCCGGGGTAAAGATCCCTCATCGTCGTGATTACCAAATATTGTCGCAAATGGAATCTTGCGTTTAATGAACAGCTCTGCATATTTGAAAATAGCCTAATTCTGTTAGGGGGGACGATATTGATCGGAGAGGATTCTTACGCTCTGTGCATCAGGAGCCGTTTCTCCATTGATTTGATCTCCACTAAGAATGATCAAATCTGGTTTTTTCTTCATCAAGAAGTCTTCCAACAAATTCCAATGTCCTAGGATCAGCCTCACAATTTCCACCATCTTCTGGCATTGCATCCCTACAGTGACCAGTCCCTGTACTCAAGTGTAAATCTGCCGCCTGTAAAATCTTAAATTTTCCATTTTCCCTTATACGAGGCTTTTGGCTTGATTGGCATAATGAGTTTGCCCCTCCGTATGCTAAGCCTGGCTTCCTGTACTTCCCCAGAGGAATCCAGCAACAACGGTGTGCCAGTCATCTCCCATCCATCTCTTGGGTCCACGGCATCTGCACCGAATAGTACATCCACTGAAGTGACCGCCTCATTTGAGTCGCTGGCGTGACGCTTCGCCGATCGTTTTAGCCATAATCCAGCAGGTCTTGATTCCCATCTTTCATCACCCTTGCCTTTCGTAACAGTCGCTGGATCCAATCTACCAACACTAACATCCATAACAACCTTATCTTCCGATGTGAGTTCTTCTTCTTTCTTCCTCTGCACATGCATATATGCGCTGTTAATCCAACCTTGTCCCAAATATAAATCCTTCTCTATACGATGCCACTTCTCCGAATTAAGCTTGCAGCTTGTGAAAAGATTGATCTTGGAACATTTTGTGACAGTAATATCCGTGATCACAAGACCGGGATGATGTGCTGGCATATAATCATGAATCGCAGAAGGGAGGACTCGATATCGATTGTCTAGAAACCATACAACGATGATGGTAAACAGAGCAAGAGCTCCAAGCTGTGTCGCAGTGCGGACCTATCCAGATAGTGGTAAGTAGTAGAATCAAAGATATTGAAGAGGTTCAAATACAATTCTTCTCGTCATCTTAAAAGGCTGAAGCTTTATTGAGCTATTCGCAAACAGTCTCCAGCTCACACGATCGTTGAAGCTTGGCTCGATGGAATGAGTTACTGGAGTTGTCCCATCCGTGAGGTTATTGGAAGGTCATTTCAATCTCAGCATTCACGTCTTTCATTGACAATTGAGCAAAGGATCAGAATACTCGCATCACCGGTAGCAGCATTGTATTATATCGTATCGTATCGTATCGTATCGTGTCGTTGATTGATCTGTCTCCCTTCTTCTTCTGGTGGTAACATTTAAGTTCTTTGATGGCAGATCCGGGGTATTAATAACGCTAATCCTGATTAAGTGCTAGCACCATATGGATGAATCCAATACCCCTGACAAATCTTCTTCCAGAATTTCCAAGGTTGGGTTAGAACTACCTAGGTAGTACTCGAGTAGATGATCATCAATTCTTTTTAAACTTGAACATGACATGAGAAGAGAAGACCACGACGACAAGAACAACAACAATCAATCCACGGTAGAGGTAGAGATTTGTTTCCATTGATGTATTTCTACACGAGAAGCTTCAGAATATTGATTTTTATACATTCAGATCCATTTTCTTCCAAACTCCAACAAAACCTCCACCTGCTATTCTATCTCCAACTTTAGGTCTGCATATCATCTCCCATCCTGACGTATCAATCGAATCACCCTCTTCCCCGGTACCTGTTTGAATGGGTACACTTTCGGATTCAGATTCGGATGCTGATGTTTTCACATCTTCTTTGCTCAATTCAGATTCGTTCTTAACTTCCGCAGACGATCCACCCTTGGCTTTCTTCGAAATCTTAGCAAAGAATGCATCAACAGCAGCAGCCGTCTCATCAATTTCGTATTGCGCCAGTTTCTCCTGCATTTTCTTTTTCTCGGCTTTGATTAGTGCTCGTGGCTTTACTGATCTTACTTCCCATTCTCGTCCTCCAGTACTAAGTTGTGATCCCAATTCTAGAACCCTGTCCAAAACAAATGGCAACTTCTTTCCCTTCACAGTCTCCAAACATTTAATGTGCTGCGTAATACTAGGACACCATGTAATCAAACGACCATCAGGCTTGATACATTTCCCAACAATTTCCATCTCGTTCTGAACACCTGGTATGTCTAAGATGGCATGATCGAGGAAGACATCATTTGTTTCTTCCAATCGTTTCGACAGATAATCATGGATACTGCCAACATGGAAATCAATGTGTGGAAAATACGCTCCATGACGATAATTTCTAATAGTCCTTTGCGCATGTCTTGAGTGCCTTTCGTCTGAATCTAGGGTGTGAATCACAGCTCGACGCTGAGAGCGCCATTCATCGTACAACTCCATCCGTTTTTGATTTTTGTTGCTCAATTTACCGCCGAACCGATGGATATCATCATCTGCGTTAACTTTGCCCTTCGTTTTATGAAATTTTGGTATTGACGGAGCCCTACTATTCGCACCATGAATCGCTCGTGCAAGATGTAATGTTAACGAACCATGTCCAGTTCCAGCCTCGAAAATTTCTAGTCTTTCACGCTCATCATGTTTTACAGAATCTGATTCCTTAAACGTTTCCGTATCAGTAAGTTCCTCAATGGGCTCTAATGCGTCTGAGACTTTGGAGAGTTCTGGGTGCTCCATGTGATCACTCTCCTTGGGAATGTCTGTAACTCTCCGGGTTTCGTTCTCAAGCGATACATCTGGCTCAAAGGTATCATTCTCCTCGGTCTCACTTTCGCCAGGAGACATCGCTGACTCCGAATTCTCTCCATCTTCTGGAACAAGAGATTCTTGTAGCGGTCTAGAAGGTTCCAGACTTTCTTCCTCTTGAACAGTCTCTGACTGAGAAGATGGCACTGCCGTATAATTGATATCCAATAAGGAAACAATTAAACTTGCATCTGAAGAATAAATCTAATTAAAAGATCAATATGCAAACCAAGAATCTCGGCAGTGGAAACTTACAGGCGTAACCATTCTTGGGGCATTGTCACAATACTCCCCAAGGGTAGGTTCATATATTCTAAATAGAGCTCTTCTTCCACCAGCTACAACAGATCTATATGGTTTCCCAATAATGTCTTCTGCCTTGACTTTCCTGTGATCTCTAAACACGACGGAATCGCCAGGCTTGAGTGGCTTTGACAAAGTAGGTAGAGCATCTCGATTTGTCTCAGGCTTGAGCAGAAAACGATATCATTTTCTGATATTAAGAATTAGTTAAGTTTTTACACTAGATAATTGAGAGTCTGAGATTGGATTTTACCTCTGACTAATCTCTGGGTGAAAGATCGACGACTGTATAATAAACATAATGGCTTATAAGGATTCACTCTCTTAATACCAGAAAATATGGTACGTTGGATTGTGGACATCGTGATTGTAAAAGCAACGATTGATATTTATTAATATTTTATTGGATCTTGCTTTTTCACATGTAAGCTTCAATATCACGCGCTAGCGGCCGCTCATCACAGGAGTCAAAGCTCAGCTTATTGGAAATGCGGAGGAAAGTTGTCTTTCATCTCACTTCATCTCATTTCGTTTCATGTCTTCTCAACAATCCAATCCATATATCAATCATCTCTATTGGGACTTACTATTTGGACTCACCTACTAATTATCGTCCATGGTATCTTGAACAATCGTTCAGTATGCATAAGGAAATTGAAGGAACCCATACAATTGGTTCACAATCCCTCTACACTAAATCTTGGATAGTTAGTCAATCCCCTCCCTCCTCTCGCCATCCATTCTTCAATGCAAACTAATTTACCTTGCAGCCTGACGGTTCAGAATCTTATCCCGCAAAAGCCAAACTAATTCTTCATTCATGGCTTCTCTGATCATGTAAACCGCTACTATGAGCTCTTCCCTACACTCGCCTCCCGCGGAATCGAAGTGCACGCCTTCGACCAACGAGGCTGGGGTCGCAGCGTCACTAAGCCTTCTGAAAAGGGTCTTACCGGTCCAACTTCCCTCGTCATATCTGATATTGTTTCATTCATCAAATCACAATTACCTTCGCCTGTTCCTGTATTCGTAATGGGCCATTCCATGGGTGGAGGCGAAGCTCTTACTCTGGCCAGTGATCCTCAGTATGCGGATTTGATGGATAGTATTCGAGGATGGATCTTGGAAAGTCCCTTTATTGATTTTCCAAAAGGATATGAACCGAGTTTCTTGACTTTATTTTTCGGACGTTTGGCAGGGAAAAATTTTGCCCCATAAACAGATGGTGTCTCGACTTCCGCCTGAGAATCTCACGAGGGATCCGGAGGTTGTGAAATCGATAAATGAGGATAAATTGATGCACAATACAGGTACTCTTGAGGGATTGGCGGGAATGTTGGATCGGACTGCTGCGTTGAATCAAGGGAAGACGAAGTTGAATCCGGGAATTAAGAGTTTATGGTTAGGACATGGGACGGAAGATAAAGGGACGAGTTTTGAAGGGAGTGAGAAGTGGTTCAATGAACAGACGGGGTTGAAGGATAAGGAATTTTAAGCGATACGAGGGGTGGTATCATCAATTGCATGCGGATCTCCCGAGTGACCGTGTTGTGTTTGCTAAGGATGTTGGGGACTGGATTCTCGCTAGGTGTGAGGGAGTTGACGGTGGTAAAGGGGGCAATCTAAGTTGTGATTTATGATATCTAATGGGAAATGATGTGGCGTTACATGGAGCTTAAGGAATATGTCACGGTATCATGCGATAGTCATAGTATGAATTAGTTTTAGTCTTATGTCTTCAGGGCTAACAAGATCCTCTGATATTTGTACCCGGTCTAGCCGGCTTAAGATCCTCAGCCAGATTTATTGGCTTAAAGTTAATACCCTTTGCTTTTGGCACCTTTGCAGGTTTATCCTCGGTATAACTAGAAAACCCTCCGTACGTTGCAACATAACCTTGCAACTTCCACAACTTCATCTGAATCTCCTTGGTAGCATTCTTATGTTTCACGACCAAAATCTGGTTCTTGAAAATACCATTTCCCTCTCTCATCTTCTCAACCCACTGTTTCCCCATCATCGTCCTCAAATTAAACACTGGCACAGCCTTCCTCCCTCCAGGCCTATTCTCTTAATTTCGAATTCCCCCGGGGGGAATTTCTTGCCCTTGTTCCAGTTCCTGTGTCCCTTCTTCTCCCAAAGCGATCTTCTGTCCCATCCACAATACACATCCAACCTGTGCACTATACTCCACCCTTTCCCAACTCTCGCATTCACGAATGTATTTCTTATCTTTCGTACACAGATAAATCAACAATTCGGCGGTTCTCCGCCTCATCAATTCCAGTAAAAAAAGTATCCATGTCGCTCCTCCAAATTGCACGTAACACAACCTGTCTCCTCGCAATACTCTTTGCTTGCGTGAGTCCAAACTTTTTATAAACCCCCGTGAATCCCGTTCCTTTCTTGAAGAAAGAATGTAGCAGAGGTTGGCGCAAGGCTACATATGTAGTGGACCCCAGTGAGGGGTTGTGGGGGGGTGTCTTTTTCTAGAGATTTAGAACTTGAAGAATGGGGAGATAGACTCCGTGGGATGTGCCAGGGCTCAGACGTGGTGGGGTGCGCCATGATGGTGAAGTCCTGGAGAAAGAAACTGGGGAGTGAGAGCTGTGTTGCAGAACATTGACGGACGGGGTTGCCGAGGGCGAGGGCTGAGGTATATGATTAGTTCATTAATAACATAATGAAAGAAGCAAAGATCAAATCATACCATATGGGTTTTTCGCAAGTTGCTCTTGAAAAGCAGTTCGTTCTTTGCTGGGCCGCGGTTTGGGAGCTGAATGTTTATTTCGAGCTTCAAGGAATGCGGGGTCCATGAGAGGTGAAAGGGGTAATTCTCGAGGCTTGACCTCTTTCACAGATCGAGTTCCTTGCCATTGTCCTTCATTTACATCCTCGCTCGTGGTCTGTATATGATCGACAATCTTCTGCCGGGTCAAGTCATTTGCGGTAGCTGAGTGAGAAGAAACATTTTTTACTGCCTTCGACATGCGCAATTGATTTCCAAGCCGACGTAGAATAACTTTGGTTAGGGCATCTAAAGTGCCATAAAGCACTTCTGCCTGTAGAGACTCTGCATCCCTTCATACCACATATCAACAGTAGTACTGTCGTGGCAAAAAATAACTTGGGAGCGATTATCAATATCTTTGACAAAATCAATCAAAGCTCAAGCTCAAGCGAAAAACGCGATAAGGTTAAGGTTAATCGCGTCTCCCCAAATTCAAGCTTCACCTCAACTATTCTCATCAATCAAAGATAGATATTATAGATATTGTCACAATATCAATCATACCTCACGATGCTGGCAACACGGATATTTAGATCGCATGCAGCGCGTAAAGCTGTCTTCGGAAGAATCAGATCAATATCTTCATTTTCATCGCAATCAGAACCAAATACATCATGGACTCCAGTTCCATATATCACAGAGACGATTGTGAGCAGGATATAGATCCCTATGAATTTACGATTGTGTGCTAATGAGATAGGGAGGTGGATGGCGTACCTGTATGTATTAATGATGGCTTTCTTGTTGGATCTACAAGACACTGACGATATGATTGTTCAGCCGACATATTTTCTAAACTTTTACAAGTAAGTTTCCGATTTTTCAGTTTGCGTTCTTGTGACTTGTGTCTGATGGTTAGTAGGAGAGGATTATCTGTTTGAATGGCGAGGTAAATTCATCCCTCTCTGCGGCCGTCGTAGCTCAACTCCTCTACCTCGAATCCGACGCCCCAGAAAAAGCCATAACACTCTACATCAACTCCCCAGGCGGTTCTGTCACCGCTGGCCTCGCCATTTATGACACAATGACCTACATCAAATCCCCAGTTTCTACTGTTTGTGTTGGTCAAGCCGCATCTATGGGCTCCCTGCTCCTCTGTGGTGGAGAGCCAGGAAAGAGATTCTGTTTACCGCACAGTTCGATCATGATACATCAGCCCAGTGGAGGATATTCAGGACAAGCAACAGATATAGCGATTCATGCGACGGAGATATTTAAGGGTGCGGAAGAGCCTGAATGAGATATATAAAAGACATTTGACGAAGGAACACTCGTTAGATGAAATTGAGAAGATGATGGAGAGGGATAAGTTTTTGAGTGCGCAGGAGGCGTTGGAGATGGGTATTGTGGATGAGATTCTTGATAGGAGGGAGCCAGAGGTAAAGAAGGAAGATAACTAGAGGTTATAAGGCTGTTCAAATCTGAAAGGATTACTTCCAAGGATGCTTGGAAGGTCGATTATGTGCTGGAGACCCAATGCATCTCAGAATCGAGAGTTTTCCTGTTGCCTCGAAGCATGCAAGATGCATGGCTCAGTCATATATTTGGACTCCTGTTGGCTTTATTGGGGGAACAGGCGTATCCATTGTTAATGATTTCCGCTCACAAAATCTCGTCTTGCAGTTATGAATTTAGATTTGATACTACTAGAGCTCCTTGCTCAAGTTGAGCAAACGGCAATCTGCATTGTACCCAAGGCTCCTCAGCGAATATTTTCTTCAGAACACACTACACGGACGCGTCTGTTTCCTATGGATAGGCATGAATACGTGGTGTTCAATTACATATATACCACATGGCTTAGGATCATGCATAGTGCATAGTGCATAGTACTTGATCGCAAGTTGTTAATGCAGAAGAATATCCCATTTTCTTTTCTCTTGTGACATGGGTTCACCCCACATCCCCATGAGCATATTTGAGTGTTTTCGTTTACTATCTAAACTCAGCGAGATGGTCAAATGTTTGATTTGAAATCTACTCGAATATTTGGTTTTCACATCATTCTTCCAAGAACAGTTCGACTCAGTCCAATAACCTGTACCAAATCTTGAATATATGTACAAAAGACGAGTGTCCTGCCACATACGACCATAGACTGAAGAGAATTGGGCATCCCGTCCGCTCTGCCATACACAAGCTTCAGATCGGTGGATTAGTAGTTGGGTGGGTGACCACCAGCGAATCCCCACTGTTGTATGTTTTTGTTGCATTCTTTTTTGCTGGGGAATGATCATCTGGAGGGTGTTTTCCCCCTTCATCTCCCTCCCTTATCTCCACTCCAGCAGATATGTTCTTTCCTTTTCAATATTCCCCTTCATTATCATCTCTCCAATTATCTACCCCTCTCCCACTTCCTTTTTGGCCCAACTCTTTATCCTCTCCCTTTTCTCTAAAGAACCGCACACCTCAGTGCCCCCCTCAATCTCCCGACTTCCAAAAACTCCATCATGTCTCCCATATTTCACTTGATACCAATCCCTCGATCTATTGCCGTTCATGAATGAGGAGGAGGAAGACTCGTCTGCAACGCTGATGTAAATCGATGTGTCGGTTATTACATTTTTGTGCGCCGTTGGGGATCTGATACTTTGTGAACTGTAGTGTTGAGATTTTTGTTGTAGGAGTGATAGATGAGTTAATGGGGGTGAGCGAATGACCAAATTTGGGATTTTGGTGGAGGTTGTGATCGATGAAAGGTTTCCTATATGGTTTGTTAGTGATGATGATGGGTATGAAAAGAAATTCTTGAAGGATTTAGGTGAAGGAACTGGATGTTGTTTCCATTTTTCCGTTGGTGTTCTATTGAGATGAACCTTGAATAGCTGTTTGTATTGACACTAGGGGCTGAATCTGTACTTAGATTTGATGGTGTAGATATAAGGGTTTGTGGTTGATGAATGAGATTATGTGGTTGTGTTTCTGGCTCTAGTGGCGCCAACACGGATATCATCGCCGCAGGAGCTGTTGATCAAGCAGTATTCAAAGCTCTAGCAATTGCAACTGGGAGCGAACAATTTCTTTTAAAGAGTCATTTTAAAAGGGGTTTTCACTTTAATATATATTTCGGCTCTTGTTGTTAGAATTGCACCTACCTCATGAGTTGTGTTGAGGGTTAATAAATCGGGATATGAAATAAAGCTAGGAAATTGGATTATAGGTAAAGTCTTTTTTGCCAACATTGAAGGAATGATCGAAAGTATACCTAAGTAGGTCGATGAGGCGTTGAGAGTATCAGTCTCCTGGAAGGGACCCATTTTTAGCCTTTGACGCTGATGTGAAGGATATGTTGAATTTCTACGTTATATCCCCAGCGATTGAAGATAGCTGTACTGTCTTTTGGAACAACACTTAGAATACCTCTCGGATGCAACGTACCATATTGACATGGCCTTGGAATAATTCCAAAATACAGAAGAACATGTTTGAAATAGCTCCTATAAATATCAGGTAATCTACTCATTACAATTATTATATACTCATTTATTTAACCAATATCATATAAGCTGGATGGAGAACAATAATCAAAAGATTCAATGGACGCTTTAGCCTACTAGGTAGTTAGGTACACCTACCTAGTAGGTATGTACTAAGAGGAAAGAATGATGTAATAGTCGATTGGAACGATTTTATTTATTCATGTTAGTCTACTGATAGCCTGGTATAAGTGTGAAACATTAGTCAAGCTTCTCAATTTTCAAATCACAACAACACTATGTGAATGCCCTCGTCTTCCTGTAACGAACTAGCGACGAGGTAGGCTGACGCTTGCAGGTATACGAAATCTCTATAGTAAGATTCACAACTCGAAATAAAGAAAATGTACAAAAGTTCAAGATTTCCCTTTGCAAGTGTAGGGTGGGATATTTCTGATTCTAGAGAGAAAGGAAAGGATGCGTTGTCTATCATCAACGGCTCATGTGGTGAGTAGTCTACCACAATGCCTTCGCTTGCGTTCTATACTATGAACCATGGAAAATGATATCTTCTCGATATTAGATGATCTTCTACAACCCTCTCGACTCAAAATGATGTGTTTTTCTCGAGGTTGAACAATAAGGTTTGTGACTCTATAGCTAAGCAGACTTGGATCTCAACGCCAGACAGTTTAGCTCCATCACGACCACCGATAATCATGAGCTACCAGCACAAGTGTGAGTACTTAGACTACTAGTGTGGCACCTCACCAAAAAATATTCCCACGTTGATCTCAATTTCTTTTTTTATTATACAAAATGTTTCTTCCATAGATACGAATAATCACTTTGGAATCATAGCCATCATATACATCTTACGTTTCTTTTGATGCTGCCTTCGTTGTTGAAATACAGCTTTAATGTTCAGATTTATCTGTGAATACGGCTTTATTATATCCTCAGTTGAGGGCAATTCTTTACTTATTTACAAACCGATCTCGTCTCGTTTACCATTCTACTACAATATGATTCCTCGTGGTGAGATTCCGACTTACACCATAGATTTATCTCTTCCTCCTTCCAGAAGATATGAGAATGTTGCTGTGAATTATAAAAAGCAACTAGGTAATTTGGAAAATGAGTTCGATGAAACACTCTACCAATGGTTGCAAAATCCCATTCTCATTTTTCTGTTTAAAGTATTTGCATTTCTGTTTTATCCGTCGCTTATACTCTGCAGAAGAGATGGAGGAGATCAAAGGGATATCCAAAATCTCAGGGGTCAACGTTAGAATTTTGGTAGCATTCAATGTATTACTTGATTTGTTGATGTTCTGTACAAGTGGTGGAGTTCTTGCAAAATCGGTAGATAAGTCTCAGGAGCGTATGATGCATTTCCGAGCTTTAGATTGGAACTTGGATGGCTTGAGAGATATGCTCGTTGTTTTGGAGTATGTTGAATCGAATTCATCCAACCCCCAGAAAGGTCATTGGCAGAAGTATCACATATGCTGGTTTCGTTGGAGTTCTTACTGGTGTGAGGTAAGGACCATCCTTATTTTGTTATACTAAATCACAAAAGCGGATTGATTGACTAATGACTTGTAGGGAGAATTTTTCAATATCGATGAACTTTCGCCCAACAGCAAACTGCTCTCAGTTATCCCTGCGGTTCCACCAGTTTTCTTGTCCTCACCGGCCTTCGCCCTTCAATCTCTACCATTTTTCGATCTTTAATAATTGCACCTATCGGATCGACATTACCCTCTATGATGGAAGCTTGTCATAGGCTGAGCAGAGAGCATACCTTTTCTCCATGCTATGTGATCCTATGCAATGGGCACAGCACCTTAATCATCGAGAAAGACCTCAATTCCTCTAACATGCGCTCCTCACCCGATTTCATCATCCAGGCCAACCACGACATCTTTCAATGGCAGCTCCGAAACAAACTAAATGATCATGATCTGAATCCTTTTCCAGTTCCTCGAATGACAAATCCGTATCCTGCTCCTCCTCTAGGTCCCACTCGAAACCACCCAGATACATTCAGAAAGCATCAGGCATACTGGGACCATGAAAATTCACAAGAGAGATACACTCTCCTGCGACAAAATTGGCTTTCTCTTCCGGATAAAGTAGGCAGGCCACGAGCTGTGGGAAATTGAACACTTGAAAAACTGGATTCGACAGGAGCCGATTAATTGTTCTCTGACACATTTCATGTGTTTGTTGGATCCTGTAAACGGACAGATCCAATGGCTTGAGAGGGGGCTGAGGGTTTGCATGTGATTGAACGGGTTTTGAAAATTTGTGTATGGTCATTATATACCCGGGGTCGAAAATTATGTGAATATCTAGCATGGCGTTTGATGAAATGTTTGGCAAATGGACTTGAATATGTACATTGTATCGGGATTAAGATAGGAGTGGACTGCGAGATCCCTTGGATGACGAGGATAGCTAGGATGTTATTGATAGTTCGAGAATATAGAAAAGCATTACCTATAGATCTACATGATAGCTGGTATTCGTTGATGAAATAGACATCAATAACTCAATATGGAGACTCGACACAGGTCGACGTTCCGGAGATATGTCCAAGTATGGTTAAGATCAACACGCGATTCCATGCACATCATATCAGTAAGCAACGTTACTTCTCATAATCCCTCCCACTCTGCTATCCACATGATCTTTTATATCTCCTTCTATCTTCGCATTTGAGTATTGCTAAGGCTACATCCTAAGTTTGGCTAGAGATATCTTTGTCTATTTTAATGCATACGAAGTATATTGCTCCGTTCTGGATCTGGCAATATACTGGTAGGTTCTTGCTATCATTGTCTTGTTAATGAATCATATAATTATTTTGGAAGCAGTAAACTTAGTTTTATCCTGCCTTTGCGTATCGGCATCTCACCTTTTCAAGTCTCATTCCTTCATTCATTCCAACTCACTCTTCAATACCATGTCGGTTGCACTCTCTAACACTCCCGAGATGCAACTCTCTCTCTCAACAACAGTTGATGCGCCCACATCAGTAATCTCAGCGCACTACAATCGCCGCCGCGCCCAAACTTACGATAATGCAACGACATTCCATAAATCTCTCGCAGAAGCATATGTAAAGTATGTGAAGCCGATGTTGGGAGAAAGCGTCTTGGATTTGGCATGTGGAACAGGAATGGTGGGACTTGCTTGTGAGTATTCTTGTTCTATTGTGGGACTGCCTTTCTTGGTTGCGGGAGTGTAGCAGGGAAAAGGAACAGGATGGGAGTGAAGAGGAGGTGAATAGCTCCACAAGTGATGAGATGCCGTCTCCTTGTTCACTTCATCTTATGAGAGAATTTTGCACAGTTGTAGCAGACGCAGAGTGCATATGATCTCCCAATTCAATATTTCAATCAATCGATCTAGAGCCTTATAGTCATGCCGAAAACACTCAATTGGATTTAAACTTCTAGCTTGCGCTGAAGTGGGACATTGCAGTCGATATCAAATCCCCCTCTCTTGACCATACTGACTGTCAAAATTATCTCAATTTCTATCCCGACTTTGAGTGAAGAGAAATCCTTCAGCTTATTTCTACAAAACTGAGTCTCTGTGCAGTGGATTCAGAAAACTCCCTTTCGTGCCTTCACGGTATCGATATATCTCCCGGAATGCTCGAAATTGCGCGCCTCAAAAGCTCTGACGCTATGAACTTGAAGTCGAGAAACATGACCCCGGGCCTTCCATCAGAGCATCCTCGCTTCCCAATTATCCGTTTTGATAATCACGACATAACATCCCTCTCGACACTCTCCTCTCTCTCTGACTCAAAAGGAAAATTCGACATAATCACAATATGCTCCGCATTCATACTTCTTCCGTCCCCCCTCGAGAATCTAAAATCTTGGGTTCCTTACCTAAAAGATTCCTCATCTTCTCCCTCTCCCATTGCTATAGAGTTGAGCCGCGGTGCCCCTCACCAAACACGTCTTCGCAAAAATTTTGGGGGAGATTAATCCTCGACATACCGTATCCTTCCTCAATGCTTGGTCTATCAATCTTCTCCAAGTTGTCTCCCGAGTTTGGGATCCCGGTTCTTGGATCTCGGAATTGGATTGGGACTTCGGGGGTAGAGGGGATGAAGAATTTGGAGAGGCTAATGAGAGAAGCTGGCTTGGTAGAGGTGAAAGTTTTCGAGACGGATATCTTTCCAGATATACCCGCGGCGACACCGTGGGGTGATAGGACTGGGGTGAATATAGGTGGAAGGGAAGTGAGCGGTCGTCGCGAATGGCCGGCTACGATTAAAGTGGGCGAGATGATCTTTGAAGTCATGACTTTGGGGGGAAATTTGGAAAAGTGGAGGGAGGGAGGAGGTGAGGAAACGAAGAGAAGGAGAGAGAGGTGGGCAGAGGAATGGGTTAAATTGGGGGTTGGAGATGAGGACGGGGAGATGGTGGTCAGAGAAGAGGGAAGATTGATTATTGGAATTGGCTTTAAGGGGTGATGTGCTGGTGATATGGTACGTGATTGCATTGAGATTTCAGGGTTGTGCATGGATAGTCGATCCAAGTTGCACTGTCAGTCCATGTCTATCAATTCAGATCTTTCATCTTATTATATCAGCCCAGGACCTCAACATTCTCATTTGAGCCTTCAATACACATGCCTAAAGATACATCCTCAAAAAGACCTTTGTATTATCCTTTCATGCGATGATCATTTGATAAAATGATAGGCATCTCAAGTTACCACCTATATTCACCATGCAAGTGACAAAAGCGATACAAGATGCGTAGCCCTAATCAAGGGATTGTAGTATCTTTCGCAACCACGACTATAATCGAGTTCCTCATCTATTACACAGAAACCTCTATTCAAATTTGGCTTAGATTCATATCTCTGACCAGTTAGTCTACGGTCAATTCTGTGGAAAATATATTGAGATTGAGATGCTTTCTATTTAATTAATAAAAAGTCCTATACATCAGACAATATTTTTGTAATAGATTTTTGGAAAACTCTTCAATGCTTCCTCCTAACTTTCATTTAGTTTATTTATTCTCATTATATCTATCTTGCATTTTTGTTTGCTTCCAGTACCTTTTCCGCCGTCTTTGCCATCCTTTTCTCAATATCCTCTCTTCATCCTTCTTCCGCTCTTCGAGAAAGTCTTCATTGGTGAGCTTAGGATGTTTTGCTCTAATTGCCGTGGCAGATCTCATCTTTATCTCACGCTACCTATTGCAAGCATCAAGTCATCTAGTCAACTCTCCAAATCTTCTGTTGCCAGCACCGAAGATTTGTTTGACGTTGGTTTTAGGCGGGGGTTTGAGTTATGTTACTTCTTTTATAGGCTGATTTTGAGGTCGAACGATTATGTAGTTGCTGCTGCTGTAATTACTGATCATAGATAGCTTGTGGTAGAGAGAAGATGTTTACGGCTAAAGATGTGTGGATGTATGTATGTATGTGGGAACGTGAGGGAGATTCAATAAGTTGTTATGCGTGAGTTTGCTTGATGGTTAGACTCCTGGTATCAAGTCGAGTGAGGTCAATTCTAATCTGGAAGATTTTTGGTATTCCTGCATTCACCTTTTACGTCTTCTAGAAGCACCTCCAAAGCCTTAGGGTGGGTTCGGGATTAGACAGTAGTTCCAACATTGAAGTTTAAGCTGGAGGACTAGGCGATTTCTATGATATTGACGTACTTGAATACATTCTCAACTTGGACTGTGTCTTTTGAGATTTCCAAGTATCAAATTTAAACAGGAACAGGTTGTACGTAATATACCCTATCGTTAGTAGACGTACTATACGGAATATCTTTCTGTGTCCAAGTTCCTACATAGAAGTCTAGTTTCGAAGATCTGCATGTCATAGGAGCATAAGAAAGAAATAAGTGTGTGTGTTGGGTTGGATGGAAGGAAGGAAGGAAGGAAGGAAGTAGAAAAGTGAACTCAGACATGAACCTTGGAAAACACAAAAATTGAGACATAAGCTTATTAGAAACTCTCATTGGTTCGCTTATCTTGGACTAAGAGCAAAATCTCTGACCGCCTCCTTCCCGCGTGTTTGTTAAACATATTGTTAAATAACTTTGACTGCTTCAACAAAAAAAGATCGGGCTTGTGGTTTAGTGGTATAATGTTCCCTTAGCATGGGAGAGGTCCGGCGTTCGATTTCGCCGCTAGTCCATTGATAATGATATCTATATCAATTTTCTTTTTGCATCATCTGTCCCCAGAAACGCTAGATCAGGGCTTGGTTGAGGTTTTGTGACGGAATCTCTTGTTTAATCAAGCGCCATTGGAGACCTTCCAGACGAAAACACTCACGCATTTCGCTTTTTGGGGTTGTGCACTGTGCAGGTGCGAAGTAGGCTAGTCATGTGGGGGGCTGTTGGGTGTACTCCGTACGTCGTACGGGGCACCTGGGCACTTCTTGATTCACCCGGCCAAACCTAAAAGGGATAAGCTCATCCATACATGAATCAGGAGTCCGTTGAGTAACATCATCCATGAAGTCACACCTACCTCGGTATTCCAACTCTCATACTGTACTTGTGTTTGGGATTGGAATGTCAATATATATTATATATCCATGGATTATATAGCCACCACCTCATGCGTCTCAAATCTCACGACAAGCCTACATCACTGCGGTCCATCGATGGAATCACATACGGAGTACAAGTGCACCGTTCCACCAGATTCAGGATTGACCCACATCGTCTCATGCTATTCCAGCCGGAATTCCGAAGCACATGGTCAAACTCTACAATACTCCGTACTATACCTACAGTAGGTTTATGTCTTCTCGTTGGCATTTGATCCCATGGAAGAATTCGAGGTCAGCTGATGTTCTAGGCCCAATGAAGTCTAAGACGAACGTCTCCTGGCTTATCCATGGATACGTTTTTTCATATCAAATTTTACAATAATACGTTTGCTATCAAAAAAGAAATCCCGGAACACATAGCGAAAGCAGTTCATGTTGAATCACCACGGCTCCCCAATCGTCTACATGAATTAGGTTAGTGTTTATGAGTCGCCCAATAATTCTGGTTTCTTAAGAGAGTCTGCATCTTGTTGCACATCTGAAATTCAATAGTTTGATTTTCGTGATACATCAAATTCAATAGTAAACCCCACCTGGCACCCAGCGCAGTGACGTTGGAGAATCCTTGTGGGTTCTTTTTTGAGACGCTGCGCCGACACCAAATGTATTTTTTCTTTCTTTTTCCCTCCAAAATCGAGCTTGTTAGCAATGATTACGGACACGCGGTCTACAAATAAAATCGTACTTCAAAATATATAACCCCTTCCACGATTATGGGTTTTTATGCTTGAGGGAACGTCCGATTGTTTAGTCCGAACCAGAACATTGAAAGCTGACATAAGGCACTTGAACCTAGAAGACTATATTTTTGGTCGAGTTTGAGTGAGGAAATTAAAGAGTGAAGGGTTCAAGCTTTGAGTCGAACTCCCATCCATTGGCTGTATGGGTCCCGGTCGATAACCATTGGGGAGTCGGGTATTTCAAAGAGGGAGCTTTATTACCTAAGCATCTATAGTTCGATTGGGATTCGGGAGGTTTTCAAACAATTGAAGGATCAGGAGTTGAGGATCAGGAGACAAACCCCGAAGTTACTGGGTGGTAAGAAACTGACACAGACAAAGTGCTCGTACTATGGCTGTCGTTTTGATACGGTTGCGTTGGGCCTGAAAGCGTGAGTGATACCGGATAGAAAGTTGTCATGTCGCTTTCTGTGCAGGTCTAAGACCCTTCGGGATCATAAACAAGAGTGGCGTGGGTGACGCCTTTGAAACCCTTGGAGAGCTATTTCTGTCAGGGTCAAGCACAGGACGGACCTAAACTGTTCAAGCCAAGATTTGGACATCAATCTGTATCAATTACATAGGCCATGTTGTAACTATCCAGCTCAACCGATGTTCATGCTCGATCAACGGACCAGAAAGCATTTTTGAGCATGAAGTTATAATAGCCGACTACTCATCTAATAGCACTGCATGTTATAGATGTGCGAGACCACCGTCGAACCTATAAAAGGCAGGCTTTTTGTCGTATTCTAAAGACATGAAACAAGCAGGTAGAGACACCTTCCCTGATCATTACGAAGATGGGATTTTTTGCCCTAACAACATGTGAGAAGACTATGAGAGAGGCATGCTATGAAATAGTACTGGGGTAGTATCCTGTGACTATTTGAACTGGGTCGACTTTCTCTAGATTTTCCATGTTGAGCGAACGAAAACTCCATCAAAAATATGAAGAAAGGCACTCGACCGTTTCGAATACAATTCTGGTATCAGTAAATAGAAAGAAAGCTCGAATTCTTTCGTGAAGACGAAATTAGACACGCCTTCCCACAACCTCGAGGTCAAAGAGATGAAGGACTCAAATGAGAGTGTATCTAATCTTAAACATGTTTTTTCTCAGCATAGCATTACATTCGGAAAATTCGAATATTTGAGGTTGCCAGTGCTTCGTCATGATCAGCGGGGCACTCAGATGTGATGTATACATGTTCACAATAGCATCTATTTTGGAAGAATACGAAGTAAGTAACCTGAATATCTTCTGACGAGTCTTAAAATTCATATCAAATACCTCTATCCTATCCACAACAGCAAAAAAAGCACCCACGCTTTCTTACCAGACGGAAAACTTAATGTTCGTGAAGAAAGATAACCCTTGGTTTCCAATAAAGACTGTCATTTTGCATATCTACAAGGACTTCCTGGCGGTTTCCCATAGCAGTTCTGAAAAGTCTGGCCATTGTACTGCAAGTCTTACCGTATCATCTTGTACACTTCCTAAGATAATTTCACATTGAATATCCATCGTACTATTCTTAATCCACTGAGTGCCTATATCCCATTTAAATCTCAAACATACTCGACTATCACCCTACCTTTATCAGACAAGAACCCAAGACGTTTTTGGAAGCAAATCTGTTTGGTATCACTGTGGTTGATACTTCATAAATACTACGTGTAGTCTCTTAAAGTACGTTTTTATTTTTGATGATTAGATTCGAGGTAGAGCATGCTCTATATAAATGCCCCCATAACACAGTATAGCTTGTGCTCCATGGCAGCTAACGTCACATGATCATACTAACAGGAAGCAAGCCGGTAGTATGAATTAGCTTCAGACTTTTTCCCATTTTCATTTTTAGATATGCAACAAAACTTTCAGGAGTGGAATTCGGACTATCGGCTGATCTCACAGGATACACAGGCTTATTACAGTATTAGGATCTCGTGCGAGAAACAAAATCCAACCTTGGAAGTTCTATCCATAGGTACCTAACCCTAGAGAGTGCAAATTGATTAACCCATTTTCAGATATGCAACAAAACTATTTTTGGGTGAAAAAGTAAAATTAGACTCTCGTCTTATCTTGACAGCAGTAAATTCAATATGTTTGCTAAAGTGTGATGATGAATACTCAACTCTCACTCAGGAGACTGAGATTCAATGAAGGTTTATTGTTGGGTGTGAGTAAAATACTGCTGGATTCTACGAGATCAAGACCCGAAGTTGCCATTGCGTTTAGTGGTAATACTGGACTAAATTAACAGAAAAGGTAATCATTGGTATGTATGCTCATGGATGTCCATTTCCATGGAACAAACCGTTTGAAGATATACTATTCTATGCTTGAGGACCTAGGTAGTCTGAGGGACAGTCTCTCTTTTCACATACTCAAGGCATTATTGAACAGCTCGAGGAAAATAATCAACTCCGGCTCCTCTAAAACCTTGGCTACAACCCTACAAACTCACAAAAGCTTGGCTACCGCTGTCGATACATTTGCTTGCTTGCTCCATAGCACTTCACATAAGAGAAGAAAAGCTTCTTTCACCCCGGCAAAATCGAAGTTCAATCCACCATACCTTAAGATAACCCGGACTTCGCTTATGCACGCATTAACCTTGTCTCTTCCCCCACCCAAAAAAATTTCTTCAACCCTCCCAGCTCAAAGTTTTCAAGAATTTTCATCACCACTCAATAGCAAAGTAGTCATGGAATAAAAGAAAGTCATGAATGGTAGATGATACATAACCTTGGAGCGAGTTAGCAGCGAGAACATTGTGATAAAATGGTAAAACAGAGCATGTACTCGTTGCGGCCAAACGTTTTTCCGTCGACAAATTTTGCATCGGCTCCCCTATTCCCTCAGGTACTGCAAAATGAAGACAAAAAGTAATGATTTGAAGAATCGTTATCCTTGGACTAGCGGCGAATCGAACGCCGGACCTCTCCCATGCTAAGGGAACATTATACCACTAAACCACAAGCCCGATCACTGTTTGATGGAGGACGCTGGTAAATTACAAATTATATATTGACTCTAACTGGGTAAAAGGTTGAGGTGATAGTAGGGGCTCTTACGGAGTATGAATCCTATCACTCGGTGGATCAGGACCGAGCTCCTGGGTTGCTAATCACACAGATTGCAGAGAGGGAATGTCCAACCTCCCCGCCCACTAAGGAGCTCAAATATATTCTCAAAACTCGTCGCTTTCTACAACAAAAACAACATCTTTGATGGTCTAACGGTCATGATTTCCGCTTGTCATTAACACGGCAAAGCGCGGGAGACCGGGGTTCGACTCCCCGTCAGAGAGTTCTGATCTCATGCGAGCAAATATTTTTGCAGATTTTTACTACTTTTGTGTCTATCATTATTTTTAATTCTTCTTTTGGGGGGCGGCGGGGGGTACTTGGATATTTGGTACTTGTATCTTTTGGGGAGGTTTAGGGCCATTTGTCAGATTAGTTAGATAGTTCAAAAAGCCTAGAGACATAAAAAAAGAGTCCAACGGCTGGACTTCATTGATCGATGCTTCTTCAATCCTCTTCATGGTATATCTACTCCGTAGTTCTCATTGCCCTTTTGACTATTCCCTTACCAGACCGTGCTGAAGTAACATCCAAAGTCTCTTTGAGTCTCTTTGATAGAAATCATAGTAGGATACTACAACGAAGAATGAACAGTATCTCGGCATACTAGACAGTAATCTTGTCTTGGACTTTGAACTAAATGCCTTCCAAAGAAAAGACTAATCACGAGGTAAGGGGCACGGAATACTTGTATATCTCAGTCAACAAGGATCTAGACAACCACTTTTTGCACTGCATGTCTTCAAGCAATGTTCCCGCAAACAAAAAGTCCTGAGTACGCGAATCAACACTCTCGCATAATATCCATCATCCCTCATTTTGATTCCCCACTATCCAACCTAATTTCCGGCCCTCCCCCACTCGACTGAAAATTTTCAAAGAGAAATTTTGAAAATTTTCATCGTCGAATTCTTTCGAAAGGTTTATATACTTAAATTGCATCTGGGGCTTCCATCAAATAACGGCCGGATGGTGTAGTTGGTTATCACGTGTCCTTAACAATTAACAGTTGTTAAAATACGGACAAGGTCCTGGGATCGTGCCCCAGTCTGGTCATATACTTTTGCTTCCTTTTTGTTGGACGCATTTGAGACTTTGGGCTTTGTTTTCTTTCTTTGACTGTTCGATTTTTGTATTTCGTTTTGTGTTTTTGGATGATGTTGGACTTCCTTTTTGATATGATTGTGGGCGGGCTTGGCGGGGCGGGAAGATGGGGGCGGAGACGGGGGGAGGATAGGAGATGAATGGGGAGGAAAGAAATTGTGAGGAGGGATATAGAGAAATACATGCATGTGTTGCAAGAGTGTTGTTAACAGTTCCATGAAATACCTAGGAATCCACGCTGATACCTTTTGGTAACTATGTGGCGCCGTCCATATACCTGCAATATATCTAGGCCTAGGGAAATTATACTCATTCTAGATCTCTCGAGATTGAAGAAACCTGCTCGAAGACGAATCACTTAAATAGACAGACGGGAAAACAAGAAATAACAAGAGTAAGACCGAGAAAAATGCGTATTGAAGAATATGAAGCATACGCTGACTATATCATGGTGCTGGGGCAAGACTTGTATATTGCAAAGATATAGGGACAAGTAGATCACATCCTGCTAATACTTCGTGAATGATGAACGTCATGATTTACACGAGGCGAACGATTTTACTGCGTTGTAGGGTTTCATGATTGTATCATCGAGTGATGTTTGCTGTTTCACCTACTCTTCGAAAGATTGCCCTCTATTTGGCTTCTTGATTTCGTAAATCATAACCACTCAGCTTCATTTCATTCTTGCAATTATCGACGATTACCCTTCTATAACATCGTATTTCCAATTTCATTCTATGATGGAGTGCAATTGAATTCCCATGATATCTGCATTTGGTCCGTCAACTTCTTTGGAAACTGAACATATATCTCCCCTGGTAACTTGACTTGTGCACATCATGTTTATGATACCAGAAACCTTGGATATGTGCTGCTCTGATACTCCTATCAACCTCTTCGGTTTCACCTCCACATGTCTTCATTCGAGATCATCCACCATTCCAATCTTGTTGGTATCAACTTCATGAACTGCTAGTTGTCTCACTAGTTACTCTCTATTGCATGCTCTGTTGTCGTACTCCCATCGTTACCCCCCTTGTAAAAGATAGTTCAGCACAACGAGTCAAGAGGAATTAATATCTTTCGGTTGGAAATCCTTCAACATAAAGATGACTGGAATTTGTGCAATTTTGTTTTTCCTTCATCCTCCAATACGGAGAGGAAGGTTCACTAAGTTCATCTCTATGCTTGAATAGCATGGCTTTCAATGGTTGAGCGGTCACCTCTGTCATTTATCATCCTCTTGAATTCCCTTTCGATTTTTGAGGTCTATTTTGATTATACTATGTTCTGATTTGGCCTTATATTATGACAGGAATTGATTGGAAATGAGAGACAGAAATGTGCGAGGTTTGATTGATGATGAATATATTTCCTCCTACACGGTAGACACGTCTCATGCCACTCTGTATCAAGATATTTTCTCATCAAATTATAACTAGTTAGACACCTTCCAGCCATCCTTCAACATATCATCATCCAATCTATATTCAAATTCTTGAAGAGGTATGGATGATGTTGACCACTCCTCGGTTACCCATCAAATGTCTCGCCATCATCATCACCACCCCAAACTTCACTTTCAACAACCTCGCTTTCTTTATATGCCCTCACAACGCTCCTTGTCATACTAACAAACAGGGAAAGACCACTTAGCCGGGTGGGTTGAGTGGCGCACTGCAGTAGTGCCTCCAATGTCAAAATGCGATCGGGCTCTCCAATCCTCCATCGGGGGAGGAATTGCACACCTGGGACAGATGTAGCTGAGCATGCCAGTGAAACTGTCTTTTTGCTATTTTTATTCTCACTTTTCGGACAATTTGCTGGAACAAGCGGTTCCTGGATGTGCCCAGGTGAAGTGGTGTCGGGTATGTTATTGTTTGGTGTTCGCGCCGTCGCGTATCGTCTATTGTCGTCTGGTCGTCAATTCGTGAGATGGGATTTCTTTGATTTTGTATTACGTATCTTGTTTGTTTATGCTTTGGTATATATTCTACCGAGTTTTATATAGATTTCTTGTGGTTGCGTATGCGTCAAGATTTGCTTTCAAGACAAATTTGTTGGAATTTCAAGGTTGCCTGGAATTCTTTCACCTTGGTTTATGCTTCGGCGTGAATATCAGTAATGATTTGACATCTTTCATTGGTAATCGTATCGTAATATGGCCAAGCAGCATCTACAAGGAGAGCTTCTGAGACTCTACCAGGGGAAGTACTTCTTTTCAGGTTAGTAAGACATCACGCCTCCAGGGCTAGCTCTTATATGGAAATTTTCCTATCCTTATTATGAATTGAAGGCCTGAACCAGTCCTGATATATAGCCATAATGGAAGATTATGTACTGGATAGACCGCCAAATTATTTTCAACTACTATCTCCAAACCATAGCCTGATTAAGCATCAAACTATAAACCACGGTGAAGCATGTCTAACAGATCTTCTGCTGCACTCATAGAATACCCTTCGTTGGAAAAGTGAGGTAATCTTGACCTAAGTATTACATCTTGACACATCCATCCTCGACTTTATCATCATTCGAAATAACAACGATGTTATCAAATTCGTCCTAATCTTCAAACAAATATCAGAGGACATTTAATGGTACACATCACCCAAGAATCACCATCATATTTCCCGCTCCAGATCTCAACCAAGCACCAACAATATACATCCTTCAACTTTCAAGCCCATAAAATAGAGTAAGAGACATAACATAACCTAGTGGGACGGACAATCTTTCAATGTACTCTCCCTTGGAGACTTCATTACGTCGAGCCTCTTAAGCGAATGTTCCCCAATATCGTTGTCCACGAGACCAAAAGTTAAAATATTCTCATGGAAGTATAAACCTTATCAAGACCCGAGAGAACATCTAAGGCGCAGTATTACTTCGCGTAATATGTGATATATGATATATAATATATAAATCCATCCCGAACCATCAACGCCAATACCAGACCCAACACTTATCACCAACAACACCATTTCACCCATCAGCCAAAAACCTCGCCTCCTCATCCACCACAACATACACCCAAAAATCACCCCTACCCAGTTGTACTCCCCGAAAACCTTACTTTCTTCCCCGGCCGCCGAGGCAAAGAACCACAGATCGCAGAACTCGCCCTCTTACGTAAGAGAGAAGGTTTAGATCTGTGTTTTGGTTGTCAAGATGCAGAGTCCGCATTCGCATTCGCATTTGTATCTTTATCTTTATCTTTATTTTCATCCTTATTCGCATCACCAAGGATATCAGAAGAAGACCCAGGTTCTCCCATTGCTTTTGTTTTCGAGATTGTGCAGGAAGACGACGGGAGAAGCAGAAGACGAAGTAGAATCGGGAGTTTTCCCCAGGGTAGTCTTCCCATCCGTCTTAGGTTTGGAGGGGCGAGGTTCGGGGTCTGCAGCAGTATCCACCCCCGATTGCACTTACACGCACCCGGAGAACCAGCTCGAGGCATGTGTAATGGTAAGGCCGATGCCAACGGCAAGGGTAGCGCCGGCGCGGCCCAACTCATAGGAATCGCCATGTCTAAACGTTGATGATGAATTACTAATTAGTCGCGTCCTTTGATTTGAGGTGTCACTTACCGGCGTGTAGTACATACTGGGGACCGCGGCAGAGGCCCACAATGCGGGTTGCGACGCCGGGGGGTGCGCTACCGGCGTCGTGGCCTTGGAGGGGGTTCCAGCCGGGGGTTTGGTGGATGAGAGGGGTGAGGGGATGGGGACGTAGTAGGCGGGAGGGGAGTAGATCGGGTAGATGGGGTAGGGGTTGTAGTAGGGCATATTGAGTGGTTATCGTGTAGTGAGAGATGATCTTAATCGGAGTATGGTTATGTGAGAATTCCCTATATCTTCCGTGTAAGATAAATTTGGGTTCTAGAAACGATATCCAAGATGGTGTATTTACCCACAAGAAAATAGAAAGAGAGACATCTTTTATACAGTACTTAAGGTTACTCAACCTGAGTTCATCCAGTCTACGTATGAGGTTCATTTGGAATTGAATGTCCACATTCACATTCACGAATACATCCACAAATACATTCATCAACAATCCAAAGATTCCCACCTCGAAGATTCATGAATCTGTTTCATGGCCGGGATGATTTTTTCAAAATGTATGATGGATAGTTTATTGTATTCTACAGCAAACAATCACAGCTATACAATCACAGCTATATAATCACAGCAGGTAATAATCACATCCAGCACATCCAAAAATCTAAGCAAACACCTCCATGAATCATATATTGAATCTTCAAAACCCAATAACAACCAAACCCCAAACAAACACCCTCTCCAGAATCTTCCAGCTTTGCAAGGTACTGAGGTAAGTAAAAAGTTCTCAAAAATTGAGGTTCTGGGTAGGTTTGTGATACGTGTGTATGTGTGTATGTTTGTGAATCATGCATGGATGTAAGAGCGAAAGGAAAGTATAGGTTGGACATTACGCGAGCGTTAGGGAGAATAACACTTTCCACGAGATTATTGCGAGGGTACTACCCATGCATGTCTATAAATAGCCCACCACATTCAGCGGACATGTGATGAATATACCAAAGGATTTAGTTGAAAACCATTGATTAGAATAATACTGTATTACCTAGAGAGTCTACCCTCTAATTATCTATGTCTAGATGCCTCGTCCTTTTCAGCCCAGTCTACCCACCGTTTAATAACTTCATCTACCATTGCAACTCCTTCCCTGTTAGCATCGACCTCAAACCATTCTCGATGCTCTTTGCCACATGCTTTGCATTTCCCACAATTCACTCTTCTCGCCATTAATTCAATATGAATTAATCTTTCAACCTTGTGCACATTTGGCACTTTCTTAGGTCCCTCATTTTCGCTAGCCTTCCTAGATGATGGCTTTGATGAATTATGATAAGGGTAGTAACGAATCAATGCAAGATTATAACCACATTGCTTTTTCCACTGTTGCATTCTCGCAAAAACATTCTCGGCTCTACCAATCTTGAGAAGCATAGTCTTTTCATCCTTATCTGGCGGTGCAGAAGTGAATGAGCTTAGAACATCAGATGTGCGTCGATTATCTGCCCCAGATCTTGATGCAGGTGCAAGGAGGGAGCCAGCAGCTTCATCAGAAGGTCCCGTGGGTAATCCTTCATCGGTCAACCAAAACATGTATATAAATCCAGGTGCATCAGAATCGGAAATAGGTTTCGCTAATTCTGCCAAGAGTGAAGCTGTGGTCTCAGGACTTGCTGATGCGGGTATATGAGCTAAAAATTCTCCTGTCCGTGAAGATGGATCTCGTTCCATGGTAGGGCGTTGAAGCATTTCAGGGGCCTTTGAAGATGAAGGTCTTGATGATGATGTGTGTGGTCTCGAAGAAGGTCGGGGCCTAGAAGTGGGACGATTTTGGAGTTGGTACCTCGAGATGGTCTGTTACGTGAGAACCTGGTGGAATGTGGGAGGAAGAGCGCCCTTCCGGTATATTTTGTTGAGGTCTGGGTGAACTTGAATCATCTGATTGACCGATACAACATAGCATTTCCAGATTACTTCTTAGCTTGTGTCTTCCCCGACCATCATCTTCAGAATGTGAAGGCTCGTGATGCTCTTGTAATCGATGTGGTTGTGCATGTTGTTGATCGGGTTTTAAAGCTGTATTTGAGCCTGGTCGTCTGCCACGATGGTCTTCTGCTGCTTGACGCTGTTTTCCTTTACTTTTCTTTGGGTCAACATCAAGAAGCCCCAATCTTTCCACCAATGTATCGACGCTGGACCTCTCACGAAGTGGGTTTGGTCGACTTTGTACAGGTAGAGCAGCTTGTCCAGCTTGATCTTTATGTTGCCAGCAAAATGCTTCAGGGCTCAAGGCTCCTCTCGATGGACTCGGACTCGGTGAATTATTAGGTGATTTAGACAAACCTCTTCGACATGGTTTTCCATTTGATGATAAACCTCGACATGTAGAGTTTGGATTTTTCGAGTCTGTTCGAGGCAATAATGATTCGGGAGTATGATGGTACATTGTTTAAGAGTATGAATATTCGAGTCCTGTTTAGAATGTTAATCTCAGAGAGGCATTGCTAGCAATATAACGAACGGCCTGGCTGTATATAGGAGAAGAGGTTAGTTAGTCTTGGAACTATGTGATCAAAGACGTGGCAGTGAAGTTCGAGTTCAACATTACGATCCAATGAATCACCAATTGGATGTGGAAAACGATGCGAATATCCATTTTTGAGGTGGCTGGGTCGAACGAAGGTTGATCACTTTTTAACGCTCGGTCCAATATACATATCCACCACACCATCACGTGATTGACAGCAAAACCGCAAGGCCCTTCCCGACCCAAAGTTAATTTGCTCAAACCTCACTTCAAATGGCACGTATCATGGCTGCGTTGTGCAATAGATGATCTATACGTCTACCAAGGGGAACATGTTTTACCTATTCTCACAACGAATATATGGAGCTTGTTTGAACATGAGTATGTATGTACCTGACAGACAGATTGTTGTGAAACGTCTAGGGTTGTTATTTATACTGATATACCGTAACGTATATCGGTCACCTCAATATAATATATAATATTGGTCAAGGCAAATATATATGTGCATATATATGCACATATATATATATGCATATATTAGCGTGTCTTAAAGTGGATTATCTAGTCTATTTTAGGTAAGAATTGGCTCTTTTAGGTGGAGATCAAAAAATATTCATGGATTTTATTGAAGGTATTTTTGAAAGGAGAAAAATGAATTTGATTGGATAATTAAGAAAAGTTTTTAATATTCGATGCTTATCTTTAAGGCTTATCTTCAAAATTTTCAAAAATTTACGTATATTCTTAACTAATAGAACTTGATTTAAATTAATAACATAATACTTATTGACTTAAGTTAGCTAATCTATAATGTTATTTCGCTTCAAACTAGTTAATATTATCTATTTTCAATATATTCAAGCAAAATAACTCAATTCTAATTGGTTGAATCGATATAATTTCATCAAAAATCTTCTCATAGAAATAAATTCTTATTCCCACCTAAAAATCCCTCAAATTTCATTCCACTTTTTTTCATTCTGAACGATTTCATTGGATAAAAAAAAGTGAAAAAAAATGACGTGATCGTATATATCGCACGTGATATGCTTGGCATAATATTTTTATAACGCTCAAAAAGCGTTATAATATAAAAATATATATTCGTCAGCCAAAATATATAAATTATACAACAACCCTAGAAACGTCACTTATGCATAGCCTAGTTAGTTGATTGGAAACATTTTAATGGACCAGGTATCACCAGCCTCACAGGTCACCGACCAGTCCTTGGTGACCACGCTGTGGCTTCCTGGTCGCTTTCGTTCATTGGTTATTCTTCACATGATTGATCTTTCCTCTACGCGCCGCATTGTCGAATCAGGTCGTAAGGATACGCGAGAAAGTGGTTCTACATCGTCATGTATGTCAGATCCAACGTAGAATGTCTTCCGATATCCGCGTCAAATCAACGCTTCCCTTCAATCTGCTCAACGTCGATTGTTGTTGTCTGAAACATGCTATATTTGAAAACACTTCACCTCTCCAGATTGGGGACTTGGGACTTGGGACTGGATCTCTTTCGCATACCCCAAAGTAAAGACGGGCCCTGAGATGAGATGAAAAAGAGCATAGGGCATAGGACGTAGGATATCGTGTTACTATGTGAAAACAACATTCGATTGAAGAGAGGCAGCCAATCTTCATGGCTTTCTGCTCACTCGATTTCTAGTCCTTATTGCTCAACCAGAGTTGCAAACCTCTTTGTATAATTAAAATTATTACCACTGTGATCTTCATTTTATTCAAAACATCATCGCCATCTTTTAGTATTAATAGTATATCAATTAGATTTCTCCAGCAACTTTACTTTCCCTTGTCGAAAACCGGGAAAAAATAATCCAATTTTGTTGGTATCGTGCGAGTGCAATAACGAAACCCTTCTGATAATGTACAGAGGAGCAAGAAAGAAAACCAAAGCAAAGTAACATCCTATATAATTCTATCCCCAAGCTCATAAAAGAAATTTAATATCTATCAAAATCAATGATTACGCTGACCTTGACTTCAAGATCCCAAGTACACCGAAGATGTTCAGAAAGTAACGAAGATTGAAATTTTTGTTCTTTCCTTTTGTCTGAATTCAATTGCAATGCAATAAATTGAAGTTTCTCAAAAGACACTGGGATATCTAAATTACATCGTATCATGTAGTGCGCATATCCGTCCCCAACACCGAACTATTGCCTTGTCTCCCTACACCTTCATCCCGCTCCATCTATTCAGGCGAGCCAAATCCACCCCCAAATCAATCCAAATCTGTGTTATCGAACAATCGGATCTCTCTCTATTCTCCCAAGCCACAAGATCCATCCCCCTAAGTTCTTTCTCTCTCTTTTCCCTTTCCCTCTTCTCCTTCCTCTCCTTTCTCCTGGCCCTCCTTTCCTTTCTCTCCTTCTCAATCGCTTGACTCTTCTCTATCTCCCTCGCCATAAAGTAATCAAACCATTTCGACTGCTCTTCTTCTCTCTTTCTATACTGCTCCCTCTCCTCTTCCTCAACAACATCCCTCTTGCGTTTTTTGCTATCCTGCAAAATCTCCGCTTTTAGCTTCAATCTTCACCTCGTCTTCTCGAACAAACGGCAACAAACCCTCCTGGATCCAATCATCACCCAATTCCCTCAATTCATTCCTCAACGGCGATTTTCTCCTCCGAAACTTCTTCGTTCGATTCTTTCGAGAGCTCTTCTCGCTAACTTTTCGATTAGTCAACTCCCAACACACCGCATCCCTCAAATCCTGCATCTCGACCCGGCCTTCTAAATCCCTGTAACTCTCACCCCCACACTCCTTAATAATGTCCGCATCTAACAACGGATTCGTCTTTTTTCGTCTGAGGCCCTTCTTATACAGTTCTGCAAGGACAGTGCGTCGTTCCTGTCTCTCTCCTTGGAGACGCTGACGACTGCATTTTTTGAAGGTGGAAAGGAGCGAGGCGTTGAAACCGAAGGGGTAGGTTTCCTCTTCGTGTTTGATGGTGCAGGTTTGGAGGTTGTGAGTATGGCTAGATTCGTAGGTGTGCAGGGAGGAGGTTCCGCCGCGGTATTTGTGTGCGATTGCTTCGACGTAGGTGGATGCCATGGATGCGTAGGGCAAGAGGCATTGTTCCTGAGGACAAGTTAGTTTCGAACTTAATGGTGATGGTGATAGCGAGGTGAAATATTGTCTTACCAGTTGTGCCATGTCCTTGTCATCGACAGTCGATTCGGAATCCGATTCTGGGCGCTCTCTTTCTTTCAATAGGAATTTCTCCGGCCACAGTCGATTTCTACAAAAACACAAAAACGTCAGTAAAAGAAACACACTACGCGAGAGAGAACAGAATCCCATACCCCATCTCTAGCATCATCAAAATCCCTTCCAACCTTTTCCAACGCGGCCAGAAGTACCCTCCTCTGAGCCAGGTTTGGCATATTGACGAGAGAGTCCAGAGACGTCACATAACCATTCCCAAGCACATCACCAAACCTAATCAGATACTCAGAATCAATGCGTAGCGTCAGACACAGCAGCTGAAAATCTGCCGCCAATAAATCTTCCTCTGGATCATCATCAGCGACAGGAGCTGGTCTCTTCTTGACCAACGGAACAGGTGATTGATTCTTCTTCAACAGAGGTCCTCCCTGAAATCTTGCATTAGTAAAGGAAAATACCGGCAGGAATCATACACCTTACGCAATTCTTCAACTCATCACATTCCCTTGCAATCTTCGTCATCGCCCTCGATACCTCGATTCGCTGATCGAACTCTGCAAAGTTGCGCAGTTCTCGAAGTTCGCGTAGCGTACCCTTTATATCGCCCACCTTGAGTTTCGCCGCGTCTCGTTGCAGGATTGCGGACAGTTCTGAATGGTGGGACGGAACCGACGTGCTTGACGATCGGACATTGGCAGTGATTATCTTCGAACTGGGGGTTGAAGTTGACGTCGCGCTTGCGAATGGCGACGCAGGAGGCGAGAGTGAGAAATTTCCCGCGCGCAATGTCCTCGTGGCATCTTGCTGCAAAATGGGGCATGATTCTTCGTAATCGGAAGAATACGCTGTGCCGCTCAAGCTATTTCTCACTGCTGTAGATAGAGGGGAAGCGGGTGGCGAGGGAATTTTACCAAGATTCGCACCTACCTGCTGCAACTTTGCGACCGAATCTATACCTTTCATCATCTTCGTATCTGTATCTTTTCCATCCATCTTGACTTGACCTTGACCTTGATCTTGAGCTTGCTCATCAAGCTATGTCAAGTCAATCAAAGTAAAGTAAAGTAGAGTAAGGTAAAATAAAGTAAAACAAAAGATTTAAAAACCAAATCAGCAACCGAGTATCTCTCTCAAGTACTGCACCGAGTACGTAGAAAATGACTCTTCGACGCAATATCAAGATTGCCTCCAGAATCCACATTCCAAAGAAGCAGGCAGCTATGATTCATATAGACCTCGAGAAAAGGTATAATCGATCTTTTCCTTCAATGTGTATTTAGATTTGTGTCTGAACTTGAATGTGAATCTGGATGCGAAAAGTCAAATCGCTTCTGACTCCCACCTCCCACCTCCCTCCCCCCCAAATTCTGTCCTATTGTCCTCGCGTGATTTTGATATCGTTTCATTCCATGGTGTGTATAACGGTGAATATGTTTAATATGTGGAATAAGATAAAAAGTGAAAAAAATAAAAGGAAACACAAATCGTTCATATGATATGATACGTAGCTCCAAATCATTTTCTCCTTTCAAGTATCCAGCCAGAACCTTTGAATGTACTTTCGAATATGCATTCATTCGATGCCAATACCAAAAACCTACCTACCTAGGTACACCCATCGAGAATATAAAGCAGCCTTGCATACCTACTAGGTACCTACCTTTGAGTCCTTTTCCTCACCTCACCTCACCTCACCTCACTCCCATATCGTACTCTATACCTACCTAGGTAACCTGGAACCATGTAAACAGACGAATCCATGAATGTATAAACTCTCAAGAAGATACTCTGGTGCAGATATTAATCTAGGTAGGTACCTAAGCATGCAACGAAGGCTCAGAAGACGGGGGAGAACGTGAGAGGGTTGTTAGGAGTGAACGTGAGGTTTGAACTGAGAGTGAAGTTGAAATTGGCTGAAATTGGCTGAAATTGGATGGGATGGGATGGGATGGGATGAAAAGATATAGGATTAGATCTGATGAGGGTTAAAACACAATGGAAGAAAAGCCAGCCATATATGATGAAAGGAAACTTCAATTTAAATCCATTTATAGGCAGTTTACAAATAAATTTTAAGAGAATGAATGGATTTATGATAGATTCAATGAACTAAAAAGTCTATCTTTAATTATTATGAACCTACTATGACCTAAAATATACCTTTGGGTGATTTTAATGTCCGTCATTGACACCCAATTGCCATCTCATAGATGCCCACATATACATGTAGATACTCGATACTTATTTTTGGAGCCTCGTGGCAGTTTATTCTTGCCATGTATTAAATGCTCAACGATGATCGGCCCTGAAGATGAGGGGTTGGCGTGAATAGGTCAAATATCGCAAGTTTGGGATCTATAAGACAGGGACTGTGTTTGAGTATAATGCTTCATGGAGTCGGGAATTGTATTAAAAACTTGCCATAACATTGCCTATATTTTCGATAGTCCCATTGAAACCTTTTAGCGAAGATTCATCTCGAGCGCCAAGATTCTCCGAGTATCATGCCAGTAATGCCATCATCCCTCATCGTTGGAATTATTCATCTCTTCACTCTTTTCTTGTCTGGTCCTTCATCTTCTTCATCACTCAATTCAGCATACTGAGTTGTCGGTTGAGTCTCTTTCCAGGCATTTGTAAATAATGGATCATTCTTAGCAAGCTCGGCATATTTCAATAATGCTTCTCTGGGGTCCTCATCACGCATGCTACTCAATGTGATACTTTCATTAATATGCTTCTCATCTGGTTTGACTTTTCGCAAATGGTGTGACCAATGGTAAGTTTGGTCGACGTGGATCACGAGAACGACCAGAGGCTGTCAAACCAATAGTAGGGTGTCTTGCGGAAAAGGATGTAGCCGATGTATTGGACATGAGTCCACCTGGAGTGACGATACTGTCCCCCGACATACCAATTGATTGATCTGTTGTGAAGTTTGGATCATCATCGACATGACGCTTCTTAGGTGCGCGAGACATTACGTCGACAGCTCCTCGGAATGAAGTATTTGGGTTGTAAAGGACGTGAACTTCGGAATTTGCAGACCCAGTAACAATTTGGTTAAGTTTTGGGTGCCATTGAACTGTGATAAGAGGAGATCCAGCAGTAACAGGAGTAACGAGCTCTGGTTTGAGATTACCAGAGTTTAAAATATGAAGGTGACCTGATGCTGAGCCAGTGACAATATTAGAGCCATTTGGTGAGTATTTGATGTTGGTGACGGAATAGACGTCTGACGTAGAAGGATGAGAGACTGTCACAACCGGAGTCTTGAACTTCCGTGTATCCCAAAGCTTGATCAAATTATCACCACCTCGGGTAACAACCATACGTCCATCGGGACTAATATCAATACCACCGGTCCAAGTGTTCGGGATATGGGCATCCCTAATCTCAGCCGTTGGCCTTGCATAGGGTCCATTACCACTCCACATAACTAGACTTCCATCCAGTGCGGCAGATACAAGTTGATTGTTTCCACCTTGAGCTGGACTACCCCAGATCACTGCCGTCATTCTAGTCCTTCCCGCTGATCCTGACGCTTTTCGATTTATGAACGATAACCTCTTTTTGACATCTCCTCACATTCACATCCCATATTCGCAAAGTGCTATCCGTGCCAGCCGTAACACAGATATTCTTATCAATCGGACTCCATGTGCCGGTAGTAATTTCCGAAATGTGCCCTTTCGTGTTATTCATATCCCTCAAATACATATCTCCTTTGACAAATTCCCAATAACATCCCCATCTCTATTCATTAATTTCGCTTGCGGATGAGCTGATATACATAGAAATGTTCCTCCGGCATGTGGATTGAACTCAACATGGTTTATAGGATGGGTCTCGGAGTTTGCTGAAGTCTTTGAATAATTTGGGTCCACGCTTTTGAATGATCGGAGAGTCGTAGGTGTCATAGAAGCGAAATCATGAAACTTGAGTGTACAATCGTTAGAACCCGTTATCAATCTTGAACCTGATGGATCAAGGGTTGTAGTGGTAACTGGACGATCATGCGTCTTGAGGACCAGTTCATGAGAAGTTGGAAATTCATCATCGTCAGATCCTCCATCGCTATCTGAATCCTCATCATCCTCATCACCATCAGAACCCCAATCTTTAGATGCTGGCTCTGGCGCAAGTTTCTGTTGTCCATCTTCCTCAGTCGCTTTTGGAGTATCTATTTTATTTCCTGCTGGTCGTTTTGTTCGATTGATTTGAGCAGCTACATCTGCCTCTTTTGACTTCTTACCAAATGATGTTGGTAGGAACGCTCTCATAGGGTCATCTTCAGCTAACTCTGGACCTTCAACCTGAAAATCTTCATCGTCGCTCATTGTCCAATTAGGTAGTTGGTTAGGTAGGTATCGTGTATTACTTTTGAATACTGTTGTTTGTGATGTTATTCAGACAGCTAGTGAACGAGTGGTGAATGGTGAATGGTGAGTGGTGAGTGGTGAGTGATGTGTGATGCGTGAGCGAGTAGGTGAGTGAGTGATTGATATGATAGAATTAATCCAATCAAAATAAATAAATAGAAGCTTTGTTCTTTACTAAGCACCCATAACTCAAATTTGAACCTTTTTGACAACTTTTGAGGGTTTTGGTTTCCAAGGCTTGCCCAGGTGGTTGAATGGCAGGATCCATGGATGTCGGGATGTCGGGATGTCGGGATTTTCGTGTTCCGTGTTCCGTGTTCCATCTTCCGTAAGGTGGTACATATATATATGGATATGAATATGGATATGAATACCTACCTAGGTATATCTGGATATATTTACCTACTCGGGCAGGTTTTAAAAGAGCCCTAGAGGCATATAGAAATATATAACTTATAATTATTTAACGAAACCTTAACGAAATTTTATATAATTTATAGATATTATAGATTTAGTATTTTCGTATTAACTATAAAGATTTTATATAATAAAAGTTAATATTAAATAAACAATAGTATAATAAAACTTATAAATATTAAAAAATATTTAAAAAACAAAGATATATATTAATATTAAATAACTTAACGAATATTATAAGTAAATTTATAAAATTCTATTAAATAATAAAATAGAAGCTAAGTTTTATATATTATATTCTAGAATTCTAATATCTTTATTTCTTATTAAGATTTATATTAATAAAGTTAAAAATATAATAAAATTTATAAGTTTTAAAAGGGTAAATTTATTTATCTAGGTTATATAAAGATATTTTTTCAATTAAAATTTTAAGAATTTTCTTCTTTATATTAATATAATAGATATTATCACGATCATATACTAGAGCGAATCAATAGAGGTCAGTTAACTAGAATAAGAAAGCTAAAGGAGGGAAGAGATCTCTAGGGGATCTTAGAGATCTCTTATATGTACAGTATCGCTTAGCGTGATGAGATATCACGTGCCTAAGGCACGTGATATTCGTCACAGATATTATTAAATTTTAAAAATATCTAATAAAACTTTAAAGCTTATATTATTTTTCTATAATTTTAGTTTTAGAATTTAAATATTAATTATTAGGATTTAAATTAATATATTAATAAATTATTAGATTTTTAAAAATCACTAACTTTATAATACTAGTATTCTTTTAAAATTAATTCTTATAATATAATAATCTTTATAGAAAAGTATAAAAATACTTAATTTATAATATATATAAGTTATATAAGATTTATATTAAGGTTTCGTTAAATAATTTATAAGTTTTATATTCACGTATACCGCTTTTAAGACGCGCTTGAGTAGCACTGGAGGTATATATATACAGTAATTATCTATATAACCTTATACGGACGGAGCACAGAACTCGCTCCGTCGTACAGTAATAAAAGTACTATGGCAGTTCAAGTGGAGAGGACATCGGAGAGAATGGTCGGATCGGCTACAGACAATATATATGTGAATGTCCGGTTTTTCCGTATATATGATAAATAAATAATCTATGTTTAGGTGCAACCTAGAAGTCGGGAATGAATGTGAGTACTGTATGTATCTACAGTACTGGATGGATGGATGGATGGATGGATGGATGTATCAATGTATCAATGTATCTACCAAGGTACGGAGTATGTCCAGTACTGTACGTACGTACCTTTCCAAGGTTCTATCCACCACCCATCTCCCACCACCCACCTCCCACCACCCACCTTGCCCCCTCTTCCCACACTTCCCTCTTACTATTCCTAATCAATCCATTGTTCCATCCGAATGTGAGAATGGAAGAAATGAAGAAATGAAGCCCTTCAAAATATAAATTAAAAAAATTAAAAAATTCCAAAATTAAAACTTCAATTTCATGCGAATGAATACCACCAACAACCCGATTGCCCTTATGTCAAGACCTTTTCCCTTATAATTAAACCTGTCATCCATCTGCCAAACCCTCTCCTCCTCCTCTTCCTCCTCATCGTCGTCATCATCATCGTACAGTATTGATAAATAGGTATGTTTGCTCATTATGTTCATTGGCGGAAGACACACAAACTCTCTATTCTATTCGATTTTACTCCAGTTAACAAAGTTTGATCTTTTTAGCTATCTCAGGCCCCTGTCCTGTACACCATGAGTGGGGGTGTGAAGTCATCATCGCGATAGTTTCAATACCAGTTGAACAATCGCGACTATGTATCTATCGATGGCAACGCTCGATGCGGAGGCCATATCCTTTCTCAGTACACCCATACAACAGCACTCCATCTTCCTTGAACAAAATGTATATATTACGGGCGACTCCAAGATTCAACGTTGGTCATCATTGATTGGCATCGTTACCGCAATAGTCGGAAATGTCCTCATCTCCTTTGCCTTGAACATACAACGATATGCACACATAAGATTACATGAAGAGGAGCTGAGGCGGAAAGAAAGGCTGAGGACTATCTCCAAGTCTGCCGGTGGATATGGAACAGTAGGAACGAACGGGAATCGAATCATTGAAGAAGAAGAATATGAAGGCAGTGAAGAAGAACCCTTACGTCGATCATTTCATTCTCAAAATTCTCAATCTTCGACTTGCTCAGATGATGATCATGGAGACCAACGATCTACATATTTACAATCTCCATATTGGTGGGGAGGGATTTTTTTGATGACAATTGGGGAGCTGGGAAACTTTTTGGCGTATGGTTTTGCGCCCGCATCAATTGTTTCCCCTTTGGGTGTCGTCGCCTTGATCTCAAATTGTGTGATAGCGCCCATCATGTTGAAGGAGCAGTTTCGACTCAGGGATTTTTGGGGAGTTGTGGTTGCTGTTGCTGGCGCTGTTACCGTGGTATTGAGTGCTAAGCAAGAAGAGAAGAAATTTGGACCTCACGAGGTTTGGGGAGCTATCACCACAACAGAGTTTGAAGTTTACATGGGTGTTACAGTGTTGTTAATTGGAGTCTTGATGTGGGCTAGTCCGAGATATGGTAGGAAAACAATTTTGGTCGACCTTGGACTGGTAGGATTGTTTGGTAAGTGATAATGATTCAACACAGATTATACTTGGCTCATCATTATCAGGAGGCTATACAGCTCTTTCAACCAAAGGTGTATCTTCGATGCTCTCTTCTACTCTTTGGAGAGCTCTAACAACTCCAGTCACATATGTTCTTCTGCTCGTGCTGGTTGTTACTGCAGTCATGCAGGTTAGATATGTCAACAGAGCTCTCCAACGTTTTGATTCAACTCAAGTTATCCCTGTACAGTTCGTCATCTTCACCTTATCGGTCATCACTGGCAGCGCAATCCTGTACCGCGATTTCGAAAAAGTCACTAGCGAGAATGCGGTAAAATTCATCGGCGGCTGCATGTTGACCTTTTTCGGTGTTTGGCTTATTACAAGTGGTAGATCATCTCATGATGAGGATGAGGAAATTAGTATAGGAGATATTGAAGGGGAAGAAGAAAGGATTAGACTCGCCACCCAGGATACTATTGGAGACGAAGTATCATATCACAATGGATCACGGAAACGGTCAAGTCTTCAATCGAAGTCAAGACCGTCTCTTGTCCATGCTGGCGACGGATCAGTTGACGAGGTTGCAGTTCAGGATTCGCGGAGATCATCACATGTCAACTTTGCTACGTCACCCTCTCGACCACAAACGCCACAGAGACCTTCGTCACGAAATCCAGTAGTACGGCTCCATACCTCTGCCCCATCTGACGAGCGACCTACAAGTCAGGATAGTCCCTTAATTTCAAACCCATGGGTAGATTCTAGTGAAAATCTAGTACGAACGCCAAAACACCCAGGGATACAAACCAGTACTTCTTCTCCAGTACTCCCTTCCGAGGCCCTTTCACCCGCTCCATTGAAACCACCTACGACTAGAAATAATACACAATCCCATTTCCATACCCCCCCAAGCCAGCAAAACAGCCCCTCGCCACCACAAGGAGAAACTCCAATGACCCCGGCAAGTTATTCGATAGCTCGCATGCTTCCAGGTCCATTATTATCGCCCCTATCGGGCGGTTTGAGTGTGGTCATAGCAGATACACTAAGGCGTGGAGTTGACTCCTCTCGAAGCAAATTTTACAGACGACCACAACCCGACCTCCGAAGATCAAAATCGGTATCTCAAAGACTTATCCGAGCTAGCGACGGTACTCTCGATGATGAGGATATTGATGCGCCTTTGAAGGATGTTCAAACACCGCAAGACGTAGAAGAGCGTGAATCATTCAACCGTTCAATTAAGACTCGAGCGAGAAGCTTAAGCAACACACTCGGAGAATTTCTAAGAGGGAAACCGAAAGATGAGAGGGATAATGGTGACGAAGAAGCTGGTCCAAGCAGATCATGATTTGGAATTGTGTTTGCTGCATTGATTTTGGCGATTTGGAATTGGTTACATTGGGATTGGGTTTGGGTAGACAAGGAGCATGGCGCGATGAAAGTGGGATTGTGCAATTTTGAATTATTGATCCAAGCGTATAAAAGGTGTGATCACGTCGACTTGAGATACTATTCTGCATTTTCAGTATCAGTAAAGTGAAGTGAAGTGAAGTGAAGTAAAGTAAATTAAAGTAAAGTAAAGTAAAAAGTATATCCTTGATATCAGATGCTTTACAGTCCAATAGGTAATATGCAACATGCTGGACTTCAAAATATGTGCAACCTCAATTTGGCAAAACTTTGAGTGGTCGTTCGGTAATAGTACGTATTACAAACGTCCAATATTATTTCCACAACCACCGCTGCATCTGTATATCTCACCTACAATTTTAGGTCGCTCCCCATCATTCCTGGGGTAGTTCACACATCCATACCTACACACAGGGCTACCCCCCCTCTCCCCCCAAACAAATTTTAGATACGGATACGCGTCACTGGTAAAGGTATCATCAGCGACTTACAATAATGAAAGATCATGATAGCAAACCGAGATCGCCTCGCATATCCATATCCACCAAGAATCCCCCACGATTCCTCCCACCTCGTGGTGAACTCGCAGGCTAGCTTGGCAAATTTCCGGGCCCGCTCCGTCGATGCGCTTGATATCTCGCAGTACATCTTGTGGATGGATTTCTTGATATGTTTTCGAGCATTGAGGGTTCCAGCGGATTTTCACCAGGGCTGGGTGTATGAGCGGGTCCTTGGATGCGGAGGATTCTCTCGATCGATTGGTATCCTCGTGCTGGTTTATTGGTTGGTTGGTTGTTGCTTGGTTGGTTTGTTGTTTTGTTGTACCGAGTGGGCTTCAAGGAGACTAGTTGTTGATTTAAACCCACGCTGTTTGATCACTCGGTGGGTTGCGTTTCAACTAGTACTATTTCATGTCTGGGGTGAGTGGGGGAGCGGTGCGTTATAGAGGATGTACGATTGATACTCATGGCTCCTCTGAGCCAACCGCTCCTCGCAGCTAGTTTTTGGGATCTTCAAAATTGTGTTGTAGAAGTGGTTTGCAGGTGGTATGGTTCGGGTGTTGGCTTGGGGTATTGATATAGCGGAAGCTGGTTGGTTTTTCGGGTTGGGTAAGGCAGGTACTTTTTACTGAAACGGGGTTGATCATCGGGTTCTATGTTGCTTATATTGGATGGATTGCTTGTCGATGATAGGAATAGACTTTGGAAGTGTACGTTTTGAAATTTTGATGTTGTAATGTAGGAAACAAATGGATGTGATATTGAAGGTTGCATTGAGTGTTGGTTGAAGTGATGATTGGATTTGGTGGGATAGTTATATCTGGGGCAGTAAATGTAGGCAGTATTAACGGTAGAGGAAATCTTGTTAATGGGGGAAGACTAAGAGAGGGAGGGACTAGATGTTTTTTCATGTTTGCTAGAGTGAGTGAAGGGTTGGAGGGCAATGAAGAGTCAAATTTCCTTGAACTATTTAAGATGTAGAAATGAGAATATGATGCCTCTTCCATTCCTGCGTTATCATATGGTATGTTCTTGGAAGTGTGAGATAAGTATTGATTCACCTTTCCCTACTTTCTCACACCTCAACGGCAAGGGCTTATGTATGATCCTTTTGGTTGAGCAGAAGTAGTTGATGATTAATTAGAATTTGGAACTATTTGTTAAAATAGGGGGGTTTTTTGATACCCGAAAGTACTGTGAGAGTATCTTTACGATACTTATATGTCAACCCTGGAAGCGTTAATAACTTCAAATCGCAAGAGTTTTATCTGTGATATATCGAAGGATAATTTGTTTCAAACCAGGTATAATTGTATAGTATCATAAGCTTCAAGACTCGAATAATAACATTTAGATTTTTCAGATTAGAACAACGTTATTTGAATTTTCAAGGTCAGATTATATAGTCTTACAATATTGCAAAGTTATAGGTGATTCCAGGTTGTTTCGAGACAGTCAAAACGCTTCTTGTGAATCGAATCATAATTAAATATATTTTGCCTACTTAGGTATATGATGATACAGCAGTCTCATGACTGAATCATCTAAGTGTTATCTCCATTCGATTCCATTCACAAACTTCTATAATATGTCTGATTAGTGTGTGATAATGTAAAAATAGTCCCATCCGCTGTACTGAACAGCTCTAAACTTCTATTTAAAATCTGGTCGCACTCGGTTTTCATCAATTTACAATACTTCCCGAACCCAAACCACAACAATAACAAGCAAACCGTCGTTATGAATCATATTTCCATCCCCGAGGGATCAAGCGTATCGTCTATTGCTGCAAGTACCACATCGCTATCAGCTCAGGAAGCGCGGCAAAAATTACTTCAAAGTATTTATGAATACAATATTGACAGGAATACACCGCCAGATCTAAGGCTTCATATAACAGGTCTTACGCTTGAGGAAGGTGCAATATTTGAGCGTGATCTTACTTTAGTCACAGAAGATTCAGACTCCCGAGCTCCTGCTGTCAGCTCGCCAAATATCCCCCTTCTCTCGACTGAGGTTGTTCTTGATACGGATGTTCTCGTGCTAAAAGCCTCAGAGCCACTTGGTGAACTACAGAGGAGCCACGACGCTTCGAAGTCCGAAGAAGAAACAACCTGTTTGCGAGCACAAGAAATCAAAATACGGGACCTTAAACGTGAAAAGGAAACGCTGGAAATGGAGGGTCGTCGTCGAGCTGCGGAAGAACAAGTCAAGGCTCGATGGCAAGAACGCGCTTTGAAGGACTTGAAAGAGAAGACGAAGATCGATCACCACTCTGTACGTGGCGTTAATGATCGTGATGAGGATATTATCACGAGTGTACAATATCCGAATGATGGCTCGGAAAGTATGGGAGTTCCTGATGAAAGTGAAAATAGGGAGAGAATCAAACATAATATTGGACGTGGTGAACATGTTCTCCAAGAGGTGGTTATTGATAGAGATGTTCGGAACAGTGGAGGTGAACGACAAGCAGAGGAAGGTAAAAGCAAGAAGAAATCATCGCCAAAGGCTCCAAAAGGCCTAAGGCAACTGGCTGAATCACGAAGAAAGGCAAACAAGGAATGGGTAGCAAAACAAGGCCAACGATTGGCAGCAAGGGAAAATGACACAAGAACGAGGAATGACTTATTGATGGGTGTGAATCAAGCCATCGCACGTGCTGAAGGGGTCGTTCTCAAAGGCGCAGAAAATTTGATCGAATTTGTAAAAGGAGATAGGGTATGGAAAAACACAGAGGTGGGCGATAAAGGCAAGCATAATGATTCGCGAGCTCGCGTTGAACATCCGCACGCATATCCCAGACCAGGACATGCACCACCACTTCCAACAAGACCTGAAAAAGAATTCAAACCTCTTGTACAGGAACATGGAAATGGGCCATCCGGGTTAGAAGATAGAGGAAGAAGAAAAGCCCACCGCACACCAGATAGTTCTTCGCAGTCTCAAGAACCCGAAAGACGTGTACACCGTCAACATGTACGCGCCAACGATGCTGACTTGCCAAAATCTCATCATCAAGGAATATGGGCTGCTGAAGATCCCCAATCATCCAACAGAAAATTATCGCCATGCCAAGCACTACCTTTTCACCAACGTGAGCATGCCAATGAATCGGTAAAAGGGGGCGAGCCAAAATCGACCATCCACCCCTCACAATCAGCAGAGGAGCAAACGGTTATTAACTTTCCAAGAGAACATTTTCCAATCCCTCCCATGTCTCCTCTGGTTCCAAAAGTAGCAAAATCTCCACAAAAGCTTGAACCTTTGCTTCCCATTATTTTTCCGGTAAAAGCGATTCGAGATTCACGTCCACTACGAAATGGAAACTCAGAGCACCGGAGAATTTATGCAATACAAGAAAAAGCTCTTGCCGATTTCGAAAAGTTCAAGGTGAAATATCAAGAAGAAGCGAAAGCCCTCAAGAATAACGTGCAACCTGGGCCAATACAAGGTATATTGAAGCGGGATGGAAAAGGAAAGGGCAAGGCCGTTGCTTGGGATGACGAACCTACCGGTAACAAAGGTGATGATGAAATGAGTTCAATAAAACACACGTCTTCGTTCAACGAGAGAGCAGATCAAGAAGAATTGAAAAAATTGGAGGAAAAGAGACGAAAACAGGTGGGGGGTTATAGATGTCTGGCGACGGTAGATCAGATCGAGGAACAGAATTTGGCAGCAAGAGAGCGAGCTGAGGTATTGGCTGCTACTCTCATGCGCGGCGGAGGTGGAACCGAAGACTTCCAGGAAGTAGGAGAGAAGTAGTATGTAGTCTCGTGTTGCATCGCGTGACAATCGATAGTATGGCAGAAACGTGGTTTTGTCCTGTACATCCATTACCTTAAGTTACCTGTTATACGGAGTAGTTTAGCGAACTAGCTACAGAAGCGTCTGTTGCCCAGCTTTTGAACCTCACCGTGTAATATAGATTTGTTTTTCAAGAACAGCTCGCCAATTCAATTTCCTTTTGACCAATACTTGATGCCCTGTGACTGTTGATCCTTCCGTCTGATCATCGCTTTATTCGTTAACAATCGCTTTGAAACAGAAGTGATCAACCCAATTCAATGACTTGCAGCCGAAACATGCAAGCGTCTTCAACAGTCGCAAAAAAGGACACCAATTGAAAACATAACGTCGCCCCGACTCATTAGTTCCTATTCCGCGGCGGAAAATGACTCCTCGAATATCGTAGAAATCATATCTGTTTTAGATTTCGATTTCGGGACACAAGACTTGTGTTCGGTCCACGAGACTCCCAATATGAAAGTTACCAATCCATCACTCAATGCCTTGATGCCTCCTTGGGCAATGAACGTGAAGAAAATATTGAATCAGATCATGGTCTCATCCTCTTCGTTTTGTCAACTGATTATCCACCATGCCTATTAACTCCACCCGAGGAGGAATAGTCCATTCTCTCTCTCACAGAGTGCCTCTCCAATTTTATCGCACATGCATATCTTCATTGTCTCAGGAATTTGTTACTACCAGTGGAGATGAAATAATTGACGCTTCGGAGCCTTCATCCTTTATCGATACTGGTCTATTGCCGATTTTTCCGCTTTGGCAAATGCTGGAGATATACGGCAGCTCTCCATTTTATTATCTTCTTAGACCGCTTCTTATTGCATCGAATACTTGAGCCTTTGACATAAGCATGTCTTAAACTCCCAAGAATTCTATGGTTGAATGCTGACGATAACAACATACGAAGCCTGGCTTGTTTTTACTGTACCACTTGAGGGCAGAGACATCCTTGGCGCATGATTGTGATCGACAAGACTACGCACCGAGTAGGACACCGATATCTGATTAGCCGCTCAAATTCGGATATTATCAATAAAACCGCGGGCTGATGAAAATTTCTTACAACCTGCGAAACGTGTGCTGCAGTTCGGAACGTAGTGGACTTTTCTTGCAGCAAACCCGAACATAATAATGAGACGATTTCCCGGGATACGTGCGAATGAACCCAGTCACGCTTTTCCGTGTTATCAAACTCGTGATTTGGTGGTCTGTGATTGGGGATGTTGTACGCAAGTTCAAGGTTGTGGAGGGCCCAGCTTCTCCACTGCAATATCTCCATTCTCCACCAAACTCTCCATCTTTTCGCGTTTCACCAGCATAGCTGCAGGAAGGCAGGCAGGATGGGCAAATGGAAACACTAATGTAGGTAGGTAGTACTGTACTGACTGTACTCGAGTAGAGTAGACAACAATACCCAGGTTCAAGACAATGGCAATAGCATGATACTCGCTACAATGTTGTCAAATCTGACTTTAGTTCTTTCCTTGTGTCTTACCTCTCGTTCCTTTGTGCTTTTCCTTTCGGTTGAATACACAGCGACCCAGGAAGAACTTGGTTGCAGCATTACTGTTTGGTCTTAGTAGAAATGTCCGTTTGTCTCCAACGATACTTTACTCTGTACTTCATCACAAATCGATACGGATAATCCATGAGTCGTACTTCTTCCCAACTGCATTAGCGCTCATGTCATCGCATTATCTTCGGAACTGGGGGTGAAGCGACTGATAAAGTAATTAATTATTTCAGCCTTCAGGGAACTTGGGATGCGGGAAGGAGTTGGGCTATTCACCCACAAGGAAACCAATACAGTACCGTGCAATAAGTTGCTAAACAACTCCGCTGCTCCAGTTCATTGACTTTCCCAGATTACTCCATGAAATCCACTTGATCCACAACATCGGGACACTTTCCACAAAATTCTCTTCTCTCCGTCATCTTACTCGTCCCGCCGCCTCTCCAGTATCGCGCCAGCCACCCAATGAATCCTTCTCACGCCTATATACTTTCCCGCTGCAGGGACCTTGCGGGCACAAAGATCCAATCTAACTGTATCTCGGAAGTGCCTCGGTCTATCTTAGCATATTATTTCCTATTATGACGTTATATTGCATCTCTTTTATCGTAACAAGATGGCAAAGTAGGAATAACTTTTAACATGTGAGGTTTTGTTTTGATAGTACTCGAATAGATCATCGTCATTATTACCCAAACCATGGCATGCGCGGTTGTACAAAAACATTTTCTCTCTAAATACACACTTGCCCCAACTTGGCAGATATAACTTGGAAGATAGTACCTCCAGCTAGGTAGAGTATTGATGTATTGAATGAGTTAAGGTTAACCCGCCGAGGTATTGCGGCCAAGAGACTGCTAACTATCGGGCCAGTAGTTCGCTAAGCAACGGGATAAGCATTAAGATTAAGCAAAAAGCCTTCCGTATTTCATGCAGCTTAGTTTTCGATTTGCTTGAGTTAAAGTAGATATCTATCGATCATGATTCATGTTGATGTCCATGCATCTGATTGCAAACAGTATGGAGACAATATCATACGAAGTATATCATGACTTTTTCAGCATCAATATACTCTCTAGTCTCTAGGTAGCATTATAGATTCTACATGGTAACCTAATCCTGCAAACCTCCACTCAAAAAGATCATTACAGTAGGATCCATTGTTCCACTTCTTACAAAGACAAATCAGACAATCTTCTCAATCCTACGCTCAAGTTCATACGGTTACACTAACCTTGGACTCCCCGCAGTAGTTTGGACGAGTGACGTCTAGTGCGGGTCTATTTAATCTGTTCTTTTTACCCCGAAACTAATCAATATCCAACTAGTCACGCAAATGCCGTGGCGTATGGACGAAGAGCAACAGGCTTGTCTCTTAACTTTGTTGATTAGAAATAACATCCAATCACGTCTTCTTTAAATCTTCCTCCAACTTGAAAAGCAGTCACCGCTTTCTTATATGGAACTTTTCTAGTCATGATTTTGATGCAGATCTTGATCAATCATGCTTGGGTGCTCCACATGAAATTTGGGAACTCGCGCAATGTCTTGATCCAACAGCTGAGTAGCCTTGGAATTCCCTGCATTATTGTTCTGCAAAGTTGACATTACCCTGCAGGAGGTTACTTCGAGGGCCAGTTAAATGCGGGTTTCCTAATCTTACCATTCCGACGTTGGTTGGTAGAACAAGCATGAGAAATGTGGACTCTACCTCCATCATTCAAAAATAGAGGATCCAATGAGTTTGTAAGACGAAGGATGGGGTTTTGATCAACAAGTATATAGCAAGAGATCTACCCCTTCGTTCCAATTTTCTCTGACTTTCATCCCATATTTCTTTCCTCTTCTTCTCCAGACCTCCACAAGTTAGTTTCAGTAGCGCAACAGCGCCGTGTGAGAGATAACTTTGATATTACCTGGCTGAGCCAGACATTTGTGAAGTCTGGACGATTTCTTCCCTTAGATACATCACATTGAATATTCAATATGTCTTCACCTGAGGTTTCACCAACGCAGAAGACCTTTGCAGGTCTTCATGGTCGAAAGTTAGGCCTGCTGGTCTCGACTATTGCCACCACAGGATTCTTGCTTTTTGGTTATGATCAAGGTGTTATGTCGGGCATCATCGCCGCAGACCCTTTCAACAACTACTTCCCACAAACCAAAGACAATAGTGTTTACCAAGGGTTTGTTACAGCTATTTATGAGATTGGATGTTTACTGGGTGCTATTTTCATCTTGTGGTATGGAGACTCTCTTGGTCGAAGAAGAGCTGTGAGTTTACCCCCCCAACTTCCCCTCGTTTCCCCTTGTCCCCCCTTTTAGTTTCCCCCACATCCCCAGATTCTTCCGATAAGATAAGAAGCCCTGACTAACAACCAAAATTTCGCAGATGATGCTTGGTGGTATTATTATGATTTTCGGAGTTGTCATTCAAGTTACTGCTATTAAAGGCTCACATGCAACTGCTCAGTTCATTATTGGTAGAACAATCACCGGTGTTGGAAATGGAATCAACACCTCCACCATCCCTACCTATCAAGCAGAATGTAGTCGATCCACCAATCGTGGTCTACTTATCTGTATTGAGGGAGGAGTCATTGCCTTTGGTACCATGATTGCTTACTGGATTGACTACGGTGCTTCTTATGGCCCTGATGACCTTACCTGGCGTTTCCCCATTGCTTTCCAGGTATTCTTTGGTATCATTCTTATCGTTGGAACTTACTTCCTGCCAGAGTCTCCAAGATGGCTCCTAGCCAAGGAACGCCATGAAGAAGGACTCAACGTCATCGCTGCTCTCGCCGGTCTGGAAAACCACGATCCACAAGTTCAATTGGAGAAGACCATTATTATGGACAGTATCATGGCATCCGGAGCCGCTACTAAAACACCTTTCTCTGCCTTGTTCACGGGAGGAAAAACCCAACATTTCCGCCGTATGCTCCTTGGTTCATCTTCTCAATTCTTCCAACAACTTGGTGGATGTAACGCAGTTATTTACTATTTCCCAATTCTCTTTGAAACCTCCATTGGTACTTCGAAAAACTTGGCTCTTCTCCTTGGAGGTGTCAACATGATTGTTTATTCCATTTTCGCTACCGTATCTTGGTTCATCATTGAAAAAGCCGGTCGTCGCAAGTTGTTTATCATTGGTACCGTTGGACAATGTCTTTCCATGGTTCTCGTATTCGCTTGCCTTATCCCACAAAATGGATTGGGTCCATCCGCAAAGGGTGCAGGTGTCGGTCTCTTCACTTACATCGCATTCTTTGGTGCCACCTGGTTGCCACTACCATGGTTGTATCCAGCTGAAATTAACCCTCTCCGTACTCGTGCCAGAGCCAATGCCATCTCAACATGTTCCAACTGGCTCTTCAACTTCACCATTGTCATGGTCACTCCAATCATGATCGCCAACATTTCTTGGGGTACATATCTCTTCTTCGCAGTAGTCAACGCTTGTTTCATTCCTGTCATCTATCTCTTCTACCCAGAAACCAAGCGCAGATCTCTCGAGGAAATCGATATCATCTTCGCAAAGGGATACACCGAGAACATCTCTTACGTCAAGGCTGCTCAAGACTTACCATACTTATCCCCAGCCGAGATTGAGCAAATGGCCAGGCAATATGGTTTCGAGACTGGAGATGTTGAGAGCAGAAGTACCAGTGATTTGGAGAAAGAGAAGCCTAACTGGGAAGGAAAAGAAACACAGGACTCTAGCAATATTGACGGGGTTACACCAGCGCCTCATGCTCATCACCGTGGCAATGCAGCCCATGATGGATTCAGAAATGATTAAATGATGAATCTTCATTGATCTCATGAAGAGAAGGAGGTGGTAATGGACGCGGTTGGGACCTGGGTATTATGGCTTATGAATGCAAGGTTGTCATTCATGGAATTATACCCTCGGCGGCGTTCTTTTCTTTTGGGTACATGGCTTGGATAATAATGACTCTTATCCTGGGCTCAAGGGTATGATTCTTAACGAGAGGCTTGATCTTATATTCATTTTCTTTTTTTCTCTTTTGATATATTGTCTACCATAGCACTCACGGATAGAAAGATTGCTAGATGGGTGACTAAAGATGGATTGAAGATGATACCCAAGGTACAAAAGCACTGTACTTTCTTCAATAGAATTACTTCAACATAAACTTATCATGTTTTGCTTTTCATATGTGCATGTATCGCTCCTTGGTCATCCCTCGTGCACAAAATTAAATTGGCAAATCTGCGGTAGATCTTAAATATACAAAACAGTACTGACGCAGTGTCTAGTCGGCGTCATGCTGAAATACATACAGTACAATACAGTAAGTACCCATGACATGCAAGACATCTGAGTAACTCCTATGGAGCCAATGTTAGGCGTTGAATACGGAAGTTCAGATCACGTGTAGATAGCCTGAAACCTCAAAATCAATGAATCTCCACCCTCTGCATAAACACAGTCTTTCGCTGACTCTGAGTCTTCATCTAGTAGATACTGGTAAGGCTGCTTCTTATGACTCTGATGGTTGCTCTACGGCGTTCGTGGAGCTCTTCGGACTGTATGAAAGGAACTTCAAATTAGAGACCACACTGTACATTGACCTCGCAAGTGACAGCAGGTACGGTTCATTCAACATGTCGCTGCAAGCTATTACGTCGTAGACACTGCTGTTGGTATTTCGCCATGCACTGGTTAACTTGTCATCATTTGGCTACAGAATATCTAAGACCTAAATGAGCATGAAGGAGAAATGTTAATCTATACAGCAACTTTAAGTTGATGCCAAACCTCCAAAGTAGTACAGGATTTCGGATGAATTCTTTATTAATATATTGCCAAGAGCCAAGTTTTCACACACGTTCTGCCAATGAAAGCCAATATTTTCCAAGACGGGGAGATCGCGACGGCAATGCAAGCCCAGGCTCGGCTATTGTAAAAAGTCGGTGATGCAGGCACTACAGCTAAACGGTATGTAGGTCAGACAAACAATCTCAAAATCTCTGAATCTCAACTTCATGCAAACAATTCGTCAATTATTCAATCTAAAAGATCCCGTCATGACTCTGTATTGCATATTCGCGTTAGTCATCCTGTCAAGAGTCTTTCCTTTATTGCCGCCCATTCTACTTTGACGATTAGCATAAGTTCTACAGTCCTGACTCCTACACCCCATTCATCTGCTGTACCAGCATCAAAACATCTGACATGTCACATTTCCCGCCACCAAATCATCAAAATTCCCAAAGAGGCATGTCCATATAGACTCGCTTGAAGAAATAGCTCTGTCATAAAAAGCTTATCATTAGCTGCCAAGCCCTTTATCAACTGCCTCTTTGGGAAATCTAAGCATTCAAATACTACTTCATACTCCCAAACTATGCATGTATCCACTGGAACTCGTGCTTAGCTTCGGGACTTTCAATGTGTGCGATGTCAACCGTTGTCTGCGGGGTAGATGCGTTGTTCTTATCGACGCCAATTGGAGGATCTTGTGAGACTACCTTCCATGATGGTCTGAAAAAGCTTCAAGTTTATCTTTGGTACCTGTGGAGTGATGTGTTATTGATGCTTCCCTCGTACCTGAAATTATAGACCTACTTCTTTTAGAATGGTCTGCGAGTGGGCCTCGATTTTTCTGATATCGAGGACTAGATGAGGAAGGATGGATGGGTGGATGGATGGAGGGAGAGGGGGGCTGGAGGACGAATATAAGTTGAATGAAAATCACCCAAATGTGAATTGCAGTGGTTCAACTCTGTTCAAGTTCATTCTCCAACCACAATCAACATGCGTTTTACTTCGCTCTCTTTGGTTGCTTGCCTCCTTCCGGCTGTTCTAGCCGCCCCCGCCAGTGAAGGCGGCAAGAAAGACAAACGTACAATTGAAGTTCGTGATGGAGTCAATCACACGGTCTTTTACCATGCTGCCACCGATTCCACACTTTCATTCGTCACAAACTCGGGCATTTGCGAGACTACACCTGGTGTAAACCAGTATTCAGGATATCTGTCGGTTGGAACCGTGAGTCGATCCAATCTTTTCCCATGCACATAATTCCATGTTAATGTTATAATAATAGAATATGAACATGTGGTTCTGGTTCTTCGAAAGTCGAAACAGTCCTACAACCGCACCATTGGCAACATGGTTTAATGGGGGTAAGCAATATTGTTATTTTTGGCATGCTACAATGAACATACTAACGAGAGACAGGCCCTGGATGCTCGTCCATGATTGGCTTATTCCAAGAGAATGGTCCGTGTCAATTCTACGATGGAGCATCAACCCCATCCCTCAATCCACACAGTTTCAACGAATTCGCAAACATGATCTATGTCGATCAACCAATCGGAGTAGGCTTCTCCTACGGCACCGACTCTGTTACTTCCACTGTTACCGCCGCTCCATACGTCTGGAACCTTCTCCAAGCCTTCTATGCTGCATTCCCTGTCTACGAGAACCGTGACTTTGGTATCTTCACTGAATCCTATGGTGGTCATTATGGGCCAGAATTTGCATACTACTTGGAACAACAGAATGCCAAAATCGATGCTGGCACTATCTCTGGTGAAAAGATTGATCTCGTTGCTTTGGGTATCAATAATGGATGGTTTGATCCTATCATTGCCTATAAGGCATACGTCGATTTCTCTTACAACAACTCATACAAACCTCTCATCACAGCAGCTCAACACACAAGTTATCTCAACACCTATACCAAGTCATGTCTTCCTCTCCTTGAGAAATGTACATCGACTACCGGATCAGACTCAGCCTGTGTAAAGGCGGATGATACCTGTTACAATGATATTGAAGGACCACTTTCCAACGGAAACTTTGACGTTTATGATATTCGCGAGCCATCTAACGACCCATACCCACCTGAGACTTATGCCACATATTTGCAGAGTGCAGCAGTAGTGAAAGCCATTGGTGCAAAGTCCACATACCAAGAATGTCCAGATGCACCTTACGAAAAGTTCGCTGCTACTGGCGATGGTTAGTTATCCCTCCCTTCAAAAGTCTTCGCTTGTCTTCTAACAAATCTCTGAAATAGATTCCCGATCCTTCCTCTCAACTCTTTCTTCAGTTGTCCAATCTGGTATTCAAGTCCTCATCTGGGCTGGTGATGCTGATTTCATTTGTAACTGGTTTGGTGGTCTCGCCACCGCTAACGCCATTACCTACCCCAGCTCCGCCGCTTTCAACGCTGCAGCCGTTGCAAACTATACCGTAAATGGTGTTGCCGGAGGAACTTTCAAAACTGCTGGTAATTTGAGTTGGTTGAGAGTCTTCGGAGCCGGTCATGAAGTTCCTTACTATTCGCCTGCTTTGGCTTTGCAAGCATTCAAGCAAACCTTGAGCAAGAAGCCAATCTCTTCTACTTAGAAATTAGCATAATCAAAAAGGTTGACTCAAATGCGGATATTTGAAAAGGAACAGAATAAGGAATAGATCATCTATCCATCGTATTTTTACCATGTTACATTTTGAAATCCATTAAGCCAAACCTCTGATACATATAAATCAGTCAATTCTTCCAAAGCTGAAAGCAAATCGGTCCATCAGGCTTCTCACGTTCACTCGAGTCCCGTTGTAATTCCTTAACTTCCTCAACTTCATCATCCACCTCCAAGCCCCTCATCTTCCTCCACTCCTTGAATAATCTTTCAATCTGACCGTTCTCATCCAGGAACTCCCAAGAATCAGGCAAATCCTCGATAGGATTTTCATGATCATCATCATAAAACGCAGGTTCCTGGGCTCTATGCCTGGCCAATTCCGCCTTTTGTTCTGGGGACAGTTTATCACGCTCTTGCTTCTGGGAGTATGAGACCAGCTGACTATTGATGTATGACCAGAAACTTGGCGTTTCCATGGCGAAATCGTTGCGATGTGTATTTCCATAGCAATGCTTGAGACTTGTGGTATAATACGGCTCGCTTTCAATCGAATAGAATGGTCGACCTTCTGATGCGAAGGAATCGTGGGGAAAGTTTGTGGTCATGGTAAAAAAGTTCAATTCCGTGGCAAGATCTGGAACTTTTGGGGTTTCGATCTCATTTTGTTTCGAGAGGTTTGGTGGTAGTGTTGGGTGTTTTATAACCCAAGAGTATTTGTCGGCGATCCACCGAGCTCGATTGGGTACGAAAGGTCGGTAGAGTTGTTTGCCGTCCAGAGTGTTCGTTTTGGAGCCTTGTTGGCCATATTCGAGAGGGTTCAGCATAATGAGGTTCCATCCTTTATCACGATATGCTGGCATCAATTGGTCATAACCAACGTTCCTGCCACTAACCCATACTGGTTCATGCCTCAGAACCGAGTTGGGAAATAAGGAGTATGCTTTGTTCCATGTGATATAGTTTGCAGACACGGTGTCTGTGATACAATGCAAACCAGACAAAATCGGTGGTAATTTTGCGAAGATGATACGGATCACGGTGTCACTACAGGGTCTTGTAGCACTCTGTTTGACAAAATATTGGCCCTGGTATGGGGGTCTTGTCAATGTGTGATGGCAAGGATTTATAAGTGAGGAGACGTTCTTACACCAAGTATAACTTCAGTTCCACGTTCCAGCCGAACTGTATTGTGGTCTTCGATAACGTCTATCGGCCAATCCCAGGGCAAAATTGAGTCTGATGGGGTTTCGACGGCTCTGTAACCTTCCTCTTTACAAATGAATTCGATAAAATCTATTCCATTATCATCTTCTGACACAATGAGATCCATGCCGTCCTTTAATGGTATAAAACCTGTTAAAGAAATGTAAAGCAATGTTGCCAGCGATAATGGCATTGTTCTGTGCCATTTTTAACCTGAAGGTTTCTGGATCATCTACAAAGTGCTTGAGGATGGAATTGATGTTCATTTGCGTCTTCGTTACCGTTTCGGGCAAGTTTGAAAAATATCTCGAACTCCTGGACAGGCTGATGACGTCTCGAAAGTTCAATCCTGAGCAAATGCTGTCCATGATTGGCCATTGCTGAGAGATCCCGAGAAGAGATGGAGAATGGTTCATGAGATACCTAGACATACTGGTATTGTAAATATTCTGATTATGAACTATATGTCATATCGCTGATGATGGGCATGAAATAGTAATATACTTTTAAAAAGAAAATGGTGCAAGCTCGAGGCGTGGGAAGAGCTAGATCAACTGCAAGATAGATTCTGTGAATAGACACTGATCTGTGAATGGAAAACTAAGAACATGGACATATCAGCTCATTCAGAATCCTCGTTTCTAGGATTCACTCATCTTTCTCAACGTGAGTTTGACAACGGAATTATTTTGTATGCCATTCAAAAATAGTCAATCAAAAGTTTCAGAGAAGCCTTCAGTCGAGTGATATTACAAGGCTATTTAGTATTGAAAACTTCATCCGACGGGCTGGGCAATACTTGGCCTTGAAAGCAAACATAAGACTCACTTCAAAGACTTATAGCTCGTGGAGATGATATGAAGTGAGGGAAATAGAGGCATGTCCAGTGCACAGAATATGAGTCGTAGCAACAATATAGAGTGTACGGACTCCTGAGTCGATCTTTTGGTGATACTTTACCACTTGGTAGAACGATTCGGTACAGGTTGAACAACAAGGTGTTAATTGAAGTCGGTTTCGAGCTGGTAGAATCAAATGACTAGGCAACTTCTCTGATGTTGAGAATGCTTGGTATCGATACATAGCTCTGTTTTTTTGGTTAAGCTGGATATAACTTTGTGAAAAATCCATGATGGAATTTGCTAAAAACACACTCATAAACTCTTTAATGAACATATAAGCTATTTGAATAGCCGAGATTTCGTTTTTTCTGAACAAATATAAGTCAAAACAAAACCATAGTAAACTTCCAAATGACTGTTCATAACACAAGAAGTCATTCATCTTCTGCCTTCCAATGCCTTGGCCTCAAAATTTAGCTAGTCCATATACACACCACAGATCGCCTTCAAACACACAGATACCCATATCCCCAGTCGCATAAAGACTGCCGAAGTTATATTGCGTGGGGTTTCCACTATTGTGACGGTCTATGCCAGTGACGTGGTGATTCAACCCTTGCCACATAGTATACAGTGTGGTGCCATACGACGCTGCTGCCGGTCCTGATTTCATGGTTGAGCCCGCATTATTGACAAAGTTTGACCATTTTCCATTGTTGAACCAAGATACGTAATACTTTTTATTGATGTCGAGGATCGAGACATGTGGTAAACCGTTGTGTACGCACAGTGACGGAGAGCCGATTGTAGCGTTGCCGGAAAATTGTTTGTAGCCAGACCAGGATGTTCCATTGCTTGAGTCCTGCCAATAAGTTCTGTTATCGTTGCCTCGAATGACAGAATAGAGTTTTCCATTGTGTCCACATATGGATGGCCCATCGCTGGTAAGTCCTCCACCCCCTGCATTGATTGGTGATGACCAGGTTGTGTAATTGTCTGTAGACATTATATAGATATGGCCGTTAGTATTTCGGTACATGCACCATGACTTGTTATTGAACGTGCAAAGAGCAGGTCTATGTGTGGACCTAGCTCCATTGTTAATGACGATAGGAGCTGACCACCTTCCTGTTGACTTTGACCATTTTGACCATAACATGGTATTATCAGACTTGCGGAAAACTCCTATCAACTCCCCGCGATGATTTACCATTGACATACCATGAGGGCTACTACCCGTGGGAGGCGTTGCAATTCTCCAAGTGCCTCCATTGGTGGAACGAAGAGCTTGCAGGGAACCATCTGGACGAGGAATTGGAGTACAGCTAATCCACAACTCATGCTTGCCTTCGCTTCCACCATCGAACATAAAGGAAAGTTCTCTACTTGGTCGGCGAGTCCATGCATCTAGCCCTGACTTGGTGAAGGCAATTTCGCGTCTGAAAACAAAATCATCGTCGTTCCTAAAGAATGCGAGCATCTCGGCAACAAGGGCAGCACAAAAATAGAAACAAGAGCCATAATCGCCGCGCCTGTTCCTGTCTCTCCTTTATCATCCTTTCTCCAGCCTCCTTCTCCATTGTCCCCGGCTTCCGTGGCTTGGACTGCAGCATCGATAGCATATTGTGCAACATCTCTCAATCCTCGAATCATTCTATTGTAGAGTGAACCATCATCACTATCGTCGGCCTCCCAGCATTCAATATGTCCTGCAAAATGTGCCTGGACGGATCCAGTCCAATACTCTAAGCCCCCCATACTTCTCACAGTTCCAGTCTCAATACTTCCATATTCACCTGTTTTGAATGAATTTTTATCATGGCCATCAGCTCTCTGCTGCCACAGCCCAATAAATTTCATTCTTCGGTCCAAAAAAAGAGTCGGATTGTTTTCGGTGGCATTTGAAACGTTGAAATTGGAGTCTGTATGATGAAGCCTGGGCAGTGAGGTTTGATGCCTCTTCGATATTGCCTATATCAGATGGAGCACTTTCAGAGCCATCTAAATACTCAATTGGCGCAATGGGACCAAGCTGATCTCCGACAGTTGCGGTCTCTCCCAGAGCCAACAATGATTGTCACGCCACTACCAGCTTCAAGCAAAGCGGCAGAATATTGCTCATCATCCACACATCCATCCTCATTCACAGCATCAACAGCGTCGATGTCTATGAACTTATTTTCAGGTCTCGCAAGAATTTCATCCTGACTGTTTTGAGCATCCTTGATCATATCCGCTTCAGTGTATGGAGTATCCTCATCCAGTTTCAAGGAAATCCCTCCAAGCGCACCGCTATTACCACTAAGAGAGCGGGTCTCTGATTTCATTTCAGTGTATATCTGACCATATTCAGCAACTTCTTCGTCGGTTGCGTAGACCTTCAAGGCGTTGACTAAACGCTCTTCCAGAGAGGATAATTCCATTCCTTTAGCACTGCGTGCAGCTGCATGGAGAGTTGCAGTAAACATTGGATCAGAAGATAGATTGACTCGACTTCTGCTGATTCTGCTTGGAGCATTCCCAGAGAGTCGTGCTCGTAGGGCAGCGGCGCGCTCCTTGGAGGTTGTTAACTTGGATTTGCCCATGGTGAATGGCGTTGAGGAATTGGGTCCTGAGATATTGAGGAAATAGTTCGTCTGAGGAAGTGAATTTTCTTTTAAGATTTGAAGATTACTTTGTCTTCTATGGCTTTTAATGACTTGCCTGTAGAAATATCAAATGATTATTAGCTCTCGGTGGTCTTCCTACGAGCACTATATATACCCTTCCCTTCTCAGGTAACTTGATCCATCCCCACTGTATGACAACCATTTCAACTGGTATCTCAAGTTTTGTCATCCTATGCATCCAGGAAGATTCAAGTTTTCGTGAAACAGGTAGTACATCATTGAGAAGATTCAGTTTTGATAATCTTTTCATTTGCTTGATTTGGAAGATGTGCATATTTTTCAGCTTAAATTAATTTCATATTGAATGATAGATCAGATTCAGAGGGTCAGAATACTCGTACATAAACTTGTAATGCATGAGGAGTCTATTCATCATGATTTCCCTTTCACAATACAGTTAAAGCTAACCAATTAATCTATTAATGATCCCGTATTTTTTGCAACACTATCAAAGTATTACCAACGAGGGTAACTAATCATCGGGTTAAAAGATACAAGAGACATTTAGGTAACTATTAAAAGTTTCGAATAAGGGAATTCATAGTAGCGATCGATTCACTATTATAACTAATCCCAAAAAGGCAACTATGAAATCCTCGCTCCACTTCATATTCATCCATTTCGATGAATATAAAGTGGAGTTTCATTTTCATCAAATTAACCTAATATAGCCAAAACGGGCGATAATCTTGAAGATATATGCCTATACTAGAATTACTAGTAATTCTAAATCAATCTAGCCTATCCGCTTGTATAGAATACTATACCATTTATAATCTCGCTAATTTGAAAGTATGAATAATAGCTAAATGCCTTTTAATAGGATTTTCATATTCATAGATTATGCCTATTATAGAAACTATGAAAATGAAAATGAAAACTGGCTAAATGTCTCTACAGATAGTTCCCCCATACGCCACCTTGAAATATATAACCACTTACGACCAGATCGGTTTTGATCTCTGCGGGTCTTTCCGATTTAGATGAGGGGTTATCTCTTGACAGGAGATATATGGTAGATCACTACGTGAAACATTCGGAATGAGTGCATAGGTCGTGTAACCTAAACGCGGATTCAGGTATCTATTGACGTGATACTTCCCATCATAGCACTTGAATTGTCCAAACACCTCAATCATGCAACCACACTGAGAATCAAACAACTGGCAGAGTATTCAAAGTTCTTGTTGAACGCAAGTAAGAACCTCGCACTGAGAGATCCTGCAGTCTTAAAAAATTGATGTTTCGGATACTTTTAAGCCATACGCAAGGAAGATGCCACTACTTCATGCCCAGCTTCGAGCTATCGATTTATGGTAGATTGTCCAGAGAGTGTACTGGGCGAGAGTCTGAGTTGTTTATCTTAGGGTTGGACAAACAATAGCAGCCCTGTAGTCTCTGGCAGAACAAAAGTAGAACGTGATCATCGTAACCTTGCATACTTTTCAGTACCGGTAAGAGGGTAAAAGATAGTATACTGTACGCTAAGTATGAGGTTTATAAAATATGAAAGCAGTGCGACAAAATGCCCAAATGAAAATTACTTCTCACTAGACGTCAACCTACTTGAGCAATTCAAACGAACTGAAAGCATTGAATTCATCTGAGATGTTGAATGTGATTGAAGAATAAATTCATCTTGAAGATCCAAACTATTGGAGAGAACCACTAAGCTTTTGAGTATCAGATGCTTTTAGAATGGAAAGAAGTGTTGCTAGTAAAATTCCGAATAAACTGCGAGAAGCAACATACCAAGACACCTACAAGTTCATCTGAAGTTCGACCCGACAGAAGCTTTACGGTCGTGATATACCTCCAAGTTGGAAACGAATGTGATGATGGCTCAATGAAGTACGGCGGATACCATGGTTCCACTAGACGTATTAAAATAAGTTATAGCTTAGATTGTATATTTCATGAAAACCAGCGTATGAAACCAAATTCGACGTCATATTCGAATTTCCGAAGTATTATGCATCATTCTAACCTTTGAACCTGTCAGTACCGAGACGTAAACTTACCTGATGGCAAATCTACAGAATTAGTCCTTTGTATCATCTCTTAATCCAGCCTCCCTCAACTGCTTTCAATAACGGACTCTCCACAGCTCCCACTACCATCTCAACCACCTCTGCCCCCAACTGCGTCAAATACTTATCACCCTGTAACATTCCCACCCCCCCACACACGATATTCAATCTCATTCCTCCCTTTTCCTCTTCAGTCTTCAAAAATTTCAACATAGCAGCAATGGTAGTCCCAGAACTAACCACATCATCAATCAAAGCTATTCTTTTCCCCTTAATCAACGAGAGAAGATTTGGGTCGAGATAGACTGATGGTTCTTCCCCTGGTCCATTAAAAATACATGATATTTTAGTGGTGAGGTCATCGCCATACCAAGGTTTTTTTGGAATAGCCCCATGGGATATGGCGATCTTATGAACAACAATGGTTAGTGACCCCTTCTTCGTTTGTAACTCGCTTGTGATCTATTAAAATGAGCTCCCATTTCTCGCTTCTGGATCCCTAGAAACTCAGAGATGTGGGCTAAACTGAGAATCCTCACTAATTTACAGACTGTCATAATGAACCAGTGGGGTAAGGGGCTAGTACCAGAAACAGAAATTAATAACATACCAAAAAACCCAGCTCCTCCGCAACAAAAGGTGCCAACACCAATCCACCAGTTGGCAACCCCATTACAACCTCTGGGTCAAACTTCCTAATCTTGTTGGCTAAAATTCTCGCCAACTCTTTCACAACAGTCATCGAGGCATGTGGTAAAGCTAGAGAACAAACAGCAATGTCATCCATGGTATTTCCCAAAGGCCTAATAGGGAGAAGCAAGCTAGTTTCGGGGGTGAGTGTTGCGGGAAAGGAGTACTGATAAGGAGGGGTTGTTGAGTACGGGAGAGATGTGACAGAGCAGGTGGGAATTATTTCTTGCCAATAGGTGGTTGTAGGCCGAGTGTAGTGTGTGTGAGTTTTGGGACCGATGGTTTCGTAAGGATAGTAGGGGTTCTGGCGCCTAGTTGAAGCTGTAGCATCTTTGGTAGATGTAGACGGCTGTCTTAACGGTGGGCTATTCAAATTTTGTGTATTTTCTCTGTCTTGGCATTGGGTTGCGACCGGATTGGCAATGTCTGGAGAAAGCAGAGATGCAACAAACATATTGAGTTATGGTGATGGATATCCTGAACTTTCAGCGTTGAGTACGGAACAAGCTTGATTGTGTAAATTATTTAGAAGTGGTAGATGAGAAAGATGCCCTCAAATAAACAGTTCTCTTGTTGAACAATGTTGTTGGACAGAGGACGGAAGCATTCTTGCTGACTCATGCACGGAGAATAGTTTGCCAAACGTCGTGGCAACGTGGAATTGGAGAATTAGTGAATTTGCCACGCACTTTGTGATCACAATATCGTACAAGAGAAACGAAACAATGTAGGCTATGCAAATGCGGCGAAACTGTGTATGTAGATATTTAGACAAACACATCGCATGGTGGAAAAATAAAAAACGAAGTTTCATCATTACCCGAAGTCACAATGACTCACTGGAGCTCTTAATATCATGATTCATGTCAAAAAGATTGCCCATACTAGAATACGAGAGACTGAACTCAAGGAAGGAAGTGATGAGTTGTGCGTTCGTTTCGGAGGTATCAATACTCATCTGAAAGTTGGAGACAATGTTCCAATGCCGTCATTATATCATTAAAATCTGTAACCTGGTGTAGATTAAAGCGTGAGCTGAGACAAGGGCAAATGATAATCCAGTATGCGACTTCACTATTTCAGTAGCAACAGCATGCTTCTGACCCTCCCATCCTACACCCCAGAAAAAGAAATCAAGCGAAAAGGCTTATTTGAGTGATGCCTCCACGACAAGGATTTTCATGCCCATTCTGAGTGGTTGTGATTTCCAACTTTTCATCACTTCGGCTGGCTGGTAATCCTTCCGAGCTCCATGCATATTCGTTTACAACAATCTCCCGTTCTAGTTGCCAATCCATGTCTTCTTTTTCCCCCAAGAATGTGTGGACAATTGTCGCTGTGATCGCCTCTAAACTCATCATCTAGCAACGATTCCTCCATCCTCTCATATTGAGATTTCAGAGATGTAAGAAGGTAATCTTCCAAGCGTTTGGATTTGAGGAGGAAATGATGGCTAGGCCGATTCGATATGGTAGTTTGGCTCGCTCGATGAGGTACACGGTTATTCCGGGTTTCAGACTTTTGAATATGACGGCGGTTATCTTGGATACGATGACGGTCAAGGAGAGAACTTTTGATTAGTTCTAACTGATGAATACTGAATATACGACCCATCTCGGCGATCACGCCCATGATATCCATAGTGGTGCCATCCGGTACGTATGTTCTTATCACCGCTACCCATTATCACATCGTAGTGGGCTCGCCTGAGATTGATCAGGTATCGAACAAAATTCGAATTTAACTTGGTTGGACACTGATTGAAATATCTACCTCTGGTGAATGGATACCCCGATGAAAATTCTCTGGTAGAATCAACTAAATCTTCACTCATTGAGGAGTAGTTCGGTTTCGAATATGCATTGTTCTAGGACAAAGTAGAAGTAATAATGACCGCCATAGAAGCGATAGGTTTGTTTCGAAGATCTTAAAGAGAAGAATCAGAACAATCTCGTGTCCAATGGTCCGGACTACCGCCTAGCCATGGAATGTTTTTCATTCTGGGATTCGTTTGGAAAGTTGAAATCATTAGAAAGATAAAACCAAGCCAAACTATCAAAACATCCTCAGATACTCACATCTTAGGCATGAAAACATTTGATCTGTTTTGCTTGTCTGGATGGTTGAATACCCTTCTATAGGTTCTGGGGGCGGGGACGAGGAGGGGGGTTCTTGCATGTATACATCCCCCTCGCAGACCAAGCCAAGGGTTAGATATATCTGGGGCATGATTGTACAATGTGCCTCCATTGTTACAGCAGAATTTATATTCTAGTTCCTTGAGTTTCATGTTGAAGGTTCGTGCCAGCCCCAATCTTTTACCAATTGTTTGACACGATAATCAGTCGCCCATCCAAGGTCAGTCTCGATACCTCTCAAAAGATCAAGTATTACCTTTCGTTCCTTCGTATCCGTTAGGCATTGGCCTGCGACAAATAGCGCTTGCACTTGATGGATCCTTACGGACCCTTCTGGTCTTCCCAAAGCCATTCCACAGATTTCATGGCTATGATATCGAGCTTCCATCTCAATCGACCGATAAGAATGGAGTCTGTTTGAAACCGTGGTTCTCTTTGTAGTCGATTCGTGAGGTTTGTTAATGAGAAGAAGTATCCTTGTAAAATGATATGACTGCATCGTTGAGCCGCACATAGGGAATACTATACCATATCTCTGGAAATACAGCTCTGGGTGAGTCTGGCGGCACACTGCCATCTGTAATTATTGGTAGACGAGCGCAGGGTTTGAAAGTCGACGGTAAACCTTGATACCATACTTCCAGCTCGTTTTGCCAATTCGTGCCATTTTCGAGTAGAGTCATTTGATTTATACAAGAACAGCAGAGGGACTAGCTCTATCTTGGGGATAAACATTATCTATGGAATCTCCAGTGGCAATAAAGTTTACAATTTTCGACATGAGCCAGATCAGAGCATTCGAAATCATATCTTCTCGGCATAGATATTTGCAACTCCGGATACATACTCTCTTTGTTGCTTGGTACAACGAATCCTTGATCATCTATAAGAATCCCGGCTGCTCGCCATAGATCCCAAATCTTCAGTATCAAGCCGTGTCTGTCCTTCATTGATAACTAATTCACAGTTAGAATCGTTAGAAATCTTTGGGCATGAATACTAACAAGCAGCGGAGAAAGTCCTGGCGGGCAAAGTTCCAAAATGTAGCTCTCCTTGCAATTGAAGGTTTGGTCCTGAAAGACAAAGATCCCGGAGTACTAGGTGAAGGTGAATGTAAAGGCATCATCCCTTCCCTTTCAGCTAGGTCGAATAAGGACTTAGTTCCACTAAGATGTCGAGACCAAGCAGCAGTAGCATTATTATCCAGGAATTCATAAACGCAAAGTATAGCAGCAGCTGCAATTGTTTCATCAGCGTCACGATGTACCGGTTTCGATAATCGCCGCGCTTATTTGCTTGGGATGAAATGCTCTGGGGCGATCCGGTATTCACAGGTGAGGCGAACTGCTCGTCGATTGTGGGAGTCATTGGAACATCGTTCCCACCCGTCTTGGACAGCTCCTCCATCAAGAGTGAGATTGCTCTGTCATAATAATTTTGCACCAATGTAGACCCCAGTCAACCTTCTCAGAATTTTGGGTAGAGTTCCATACGTGCTTGGTCACGAACTATCCCCCAACAACAGCCTTTCTCCTCCACACGCGAAAGTTGTTTTTGCTGCATATGCACATACTGAATATTTGAGCAAAGGGTTTGATACGGCCAGTATAGGTACATGATGTGCAAAATAACACCCAAGATCGAATAGATCCATCCTAGGAAAGTCAATTGTTATTCAAACATTGGTATAAGCTGGTATAAACGCTCGCTCACCATTGTCCAGTAGTCTCCCCAAAATGTCGCAATAGGAATGCAACTTCATGCTCTCTTACACAGTCCACATCGCTGATGAAGTTGTTCGTTCTGGAAAGCGATCTCAATGATGGATCTACTAGGGGCGAACCTATGATAAAAATGTTAGCCGAGAACGTAGTGAATAAAGAGTTATCTTCATACTCAAACGGCCTTCGGATCCAGTAGGATTCAGTATAAAGTCGAGGTTGTTGACCGAGTACTGTGGAGTATTGATGCCCTCTCGATGATTGTACCGGTACCGATAATTGGCGCATATATTCCAGATTCGTAGTGGCAGCGGTCGAGAGAGCTTCCAGGCCAGGAGCTTTCTCGAATGAGGGGTGATTGAAAGCACCATCACTGGCTCCGTCCATAGTGGTTGTGGTGGGAAGAGCAGAGTCTATGGGCTGTTCGGGTTCAGGAGTTGTTTCCATATTATATGGATCGGTGACATTGAAAAAGGTCACTATTTATTACTTCGTCAGCTTCTAACCCCTTCATTTGACGATTGAACTGTACGTGCCTTTTTTCGGTAACATCAACCCAAACGCTACTCTCATCGAATGTATTCCTATATGCGTAGAAAGCTCCCAATCGACCACCTTTTTTCACCAGGAATAACATCTTCACTGCCGTTCATGGAAGCATTTTGTTGATGTCGGAAATACTACGCCATCGCTAGGTATGCATTGTCGTGAGGCTTTGCGACATTGGTCCACATTCTGGCTTGATTTCATCGCATTTGAGCTTCCGTTGTCGGCAGGTTTGACTGTAAGAAGAAAAAAAAGATTAGCTTACTGATCTCTAGAACTTCACGGTATGATTCAATATGAAATAATGGAAGATAGCTACCATCCTGTACGAGACCGCATTGCTGCGGAAACAGCATTCTTTCAACCCAGGATTCTGAACAGATTGTGGGATTATGTATAGATAAAAATTCCTCATATTGTGTGAATGGCTAGATGTTTCGTTTCGTTTCGTTTGTACAGTAATACGAAGAAGCATTTTGGTAGGTACTCACGATGATTCCCCGCAATAGTGCCCCAGACAGGGTTGGATCTAGATCTTTTCGGAGGACGGAAAGGCCTAAAGTGGAGGCTCCGACGCCTAACTTGAAATTGTGACTTCTAACATATATCATTCCACACCTCCACATACATAAATGTGTGTATATTGCTACTGCAACAGGTTCCATCAAATCTCTTTCTCAACTAATCATGTCAAGCATCAGGATATCATTGGCTCAGTGGGTATGGAAGAGAAATTTGCCATGGCTGGGCTCATGCTTCTTACCATGGAATAACCATCTTTTTTCGTATTTTCTATTCAAACTTTAACTTTACTCTAGGATCCCCAAATGCTATGAGGTATCATTCAAAATGCATCTCAGACGGATCCATCTACTTTTTCGACACTCTGCAAGCCATTAGACATCGAAAATTGCGATAGCGAAGACAATGCTGCATGCTCTTCACTGCTTCTCTTTTCCTTCTACATTCGAGTCTCGGCAGCTACTGTTACAAAACAACTTATTTACATGCTCCATACAGACCCATCATCAACTGTTTGCCGTTCTTAAACTCAACACGGGGTAAGACTTCTACTTCAATTCGGCCTAATTTCCTCTTGAGTAAATACCAGCAGTTGCCTTGGCCTGAGTTTTCAATTAACTTCACCAAATCTGCGGTAGGTGCAGATGCCAACGAGAAGAGGGCAATTTCAGGAGCAGATGTACCTAGGTAGACTCTCAACTTCTGATATTTCATCACGATGGACACGACAATCCAAATGGCGAAACCTAAAACACCGTTTCCACTACTAATTTATCAATTTATGTGACGAGGTGTCACCAAATGTTGCATAGATTACAGGTCTTATCTAGATGAAGTTATCGTGCTTAATATTTCAATGAGAAGTTTCTCATCAAAGTGTAGGATCGTGATTTTGTCAATGGCTTATTATTTCAGCCAGAAACCTAATCTGAACATTAGGTTTCAATGTTTCACGATATATATATATATAATCTTGAGTACTCAAGGTAGTCTTATGTATTACCTGCAGCTCCTGTGACCAACGTGGCATCAAGAAATCGTGGGCTGGATGACATTTGAGACAGCGAGAGAATTCTCAACAGCTAAAACTCCCTGTAGTGAGGTCAGTGTGGATATCCGAACACAGAATAAATCCATTCAATTATCCTCTTCCATTCACCCAGGGATTTCAAGAAGGTACAACAGTTTTTATAGATATAAAACTCATGGAACGCTTCTGACCTTGCAAAAACCATTATCAATCCACTCGCCATTAATGGATGAACTGCCATGCCCCGGTATACCGATGAGCACTAATTATCCTTCCAACTTTTTGTGTTCATATCTTACTCGAGTATTGATTATCCAAATCATTTTTTCAAAGAAATGAAAACTCCTCGTTATACTCTTCGATGAATATAAATCTCTCATCAGATCCTGTTCCGATGTTTTGTAACTATTTACTGATCCTTTGAATTAATCTCTTCCACTTTATAATCATAGCATTTTCATGCTTTGAGCTATATAGCAATCTTATATGAATGTATTGACTTGTTATTTCTGATTTGTGAATAAGCTCTATATGAATGTTTTAAGGGACATTAGTTACTAGCCTTACATCTCTTCTGCAAATCTTCACCTGGGCAGTTAGGAATCATTGTATAACGCAAATAATACCAGGTTTGCAAACACTTCAAGTGCAGTTACTGATTGAGTATTGTTATATGATATCATTTTATTTCCATTTCTAGTATGCTGTAGACTCTAGGTTTTTTAAAATCTCTCGATTCCTTCTTTCGTGCAAGGAGTGCTTAAATATCTCCAGAAAGAGCCACATTCTATCCTATCCTATTCCATCTCTAGATATTTTAAAGCATCCGTCTTCACACATTCTTCCAACTATTCACCATCCATAATAATATCAAAAACCTCCAATGTCAATTTCTTGAAACATAGCCTCCTAAAAACCTACCTACCCACCTACTAGTACACACCAACCTATCCCTCCCATCTCGCTAACCATCCAGAAAAGGAGTAAAGCAATAAGAAAAGGAGTAAATTCAAGTCCGTCTTCGTCGCACCGCTAAACCATCATCTATTATCCTTTCTCTGTCCCATTTCTATTTCATCCCAAGGTCATTCCATTTTATCATAGAGTAATAGATAGGAAAAACAAGTACCTCAGTTGATATTTCTCCGTTTACCAATTTGTAATCTAATTATAACTCATAAAATTATCAAAAAGCAAAACAACGAGGAATGCATCAATACAATTCATCCAGTTCTGGTAAAAAAATATAAAATATTGAGTATGCTGGATTGTTCTACATCCTAAAAGTCCTCGTATATTACAATCATTATAAGTATACATATTGAGAATGGAAATGGAGATATTCAGTCATTGTATTGTAGTGCAGGAGAGATAACAGTAGTTATACGAATATCAAAATATAGACGAAGATAAAAAACGAGATAATAAACACACGAATCCCAAAATTGCTGTTTTCGTTGAGGTTATAGGTTTATAGCTTTATAAATATGCATATCTCTGTCTATCTTCACATTACATCTATTCATATACCAAGCCTTAAACTCCACAAGTCCCCAACCCTACTTTTCGGCCAGCTTTACCATTAAAAAACGACCATATTAAGGTGTTAATAATTCCATTAATATTTATTACTATAACACATAAATTAAAGTGTAGTTTTTAATATACCTATTAGTAAATATATAAATCTAAGAAATTCAACATTTCATAACTTTATATAAAAAATCACAAAAATTGTAACGGTCGTCACGGAGGGAGACGACGGCGACGTAGCCGACGTCGCCGACGTGTCGCAAGAGCAACGTAGCTAGTATATCTTATGAGTAGACAGCTTAGGTAGACTAATGAAGATCAGCTTTGCTACGATTTATGTTTCTCCCTATCGCACAAAAAATATAAACATTCCTTATATTAACTAATAATTGTACTATAAATTTACATTTTAATTTTAAATTTAATATATTCATTTATTACAAAGTTACTAATGCCCTAAAATGATCATTTTTGGTGATGGAAGGTGGCCGAAATAGGGAGATGGCCGACAAGTAGGTTGGGAGATTTAAGCCCTAGGTCCAAAACCCAAAAAATCAAAAAAGGAATCGAAACAGAAACGAAAACCACCAAATACAAACATACATGTAACATATAAACTCATCTTATTGCTATACTATATAGCTATCCTCATAGATGCCCCTTCTGTCAATCATGATGCTATATGGTGTGAGATGACAGAAAATGTTTAACTGGGAATTCGGCAATTTTGAAATTCTTGGGAACCTGGGAGGTTCTTGGGATATATTTGGGAGATGCTTGTTGTGCTCGAAGAAATTTTTTGGTATATGGATTGGGATGGTGGGTGGATTGATGAATGGATGGGTAGATGAATGGGTTGGATTTGAGATGAATATAGACAGTAGATATGTATAGGTGTATGAGTAGAAACACAGAGCTAAACAGAGTATATATATAACTGTACAATAGTGAAGATGACTGAACCGGTAAAGCATATAAATATGTAAGTAAACAGGCTATAGTGTGTATGAAGTGCATCCATATCGAAATATACAATACACAGACATAACGTATTACAAAAAGAAAAACAATACAGACCCCATACTCACACAGAACTCCGAGATTCAAAGACATAAAAAGCTAACATTAAATCATAAATAACCCCCCAACTCACAGCAAACCAACTATCACCACTCCCCCCTTTCTGTCCTATCTCCGAAACAACCGTTCCAATCATCATATTTCATATCAAACCAATACTGCCATCTACATCCATTCAATCCCCGAACTAGTCCCCATTCTGCTCTCCTGGCCTTCAAGAATAGAAGCATGTTAATCCAAAAAATCTCCACAACATTGCACCAAATCAACCCTCCAACCCTCTGACACCGACTAATTGACTCAGCACCATATATACATTTAGCTCATAGATTTGACGATCAGCAAAGTGAGATGGTATCAAGTTTATACATATACACTGAATATATGAATTCAAGTTATACAGTATTAATTTTCGCATTTCAGTATATCTTCAGTCATGTCTTTAGTTATATATATATAAACCAATAAAATACGAGCGTATAATATCAATCTTTATATGTAATTCCGGAGTATAAGAATCCTCATATAGTTACCGTAGAACTAACTTATACTACTCCCAATTCTGTTGTTATATATATATATAGAGATATATACAAAGATATAGTGATTCGCTGCTTTATGATGAATGTGAGCAGGGCTTGATTTTGGGGTTAGAAGGAGAGAGGAGGAAAGAGGAGGAGAATAAAGGATGATGATGGTAATGGTGGTAGTGATGATTTCGATGTTGATTTTGATATGATTAAGAGAAAATACGTTGGAACTAGAGATAGATACATGATTGATGGTAGATGGTAGAAATCAGGGGGTAGAAATCAAATTCACATGCTTAGAGACTTTGGCAATTTACAACAAGAATCACCATGGATGACTCTAGATTGAATTTTTGAATGATTTCTAGTGTATTATAGAATGATGTAGGATAGTATTGTAAATTAGTAGGTAAAGATATGATTACAAGTTTTAACGTAAAACTCTAAACAGCATAGACATTTGAAATAGATGATAAATATTGAACAGAAAGAAATTGAAAGAATCATAATATCGTATTAGGTTCTTTCGTTTTAATTTTTAGCTTTAGTTTCTGACTATAGAGAAGATGATGTGATAGTTTTCTAGAGACTCGGCTAGCGTTAAGGAGGCGAAGTTCATATGGCGAGTAATGGAATTATATGTACTGATTGTGAGAATTCCATGGATCTCAGATATTTATACGTCATATCCCTTATATAAACGTATCTTCTTATAGTTAACATATGTCAGAGATAAAACTTTAGCAATTCAAGATTCAAGGTTCAAGAATGTGGGTATGTGTGAAAAAATAACAAAAAGTTGCACCAAGCTACTCTGCTTAGAATCATATATCTGATATCTCCAACAACATAAACCACATCAATCTTACCATTCATCACTTGAATGATTTCAGCAGATTAGATGACAAACTACGCAATATCCAAAGATCATCTACCTTGTAGATTTGCGGATCAGAATAGAACACCTTAATCACGCAAAGTAGCAGTTAACTTAAAACTTTCAATTCTTCTCTCATTTCGAACTCATCACGGCTGGAAAACGAACCCGTAATAACATCCCGATACAGGACACGGAACCAAGATACCGATCGACTACCAAACCCAAGTCAAAACGAAAGATATCCGCACATAGCGCCATGTCAACCCATCTGGTTAATTCCAATCCAAAGCACGCATTCCTCAAATCCCCAAAACCCAAATAGCCAATAAACCCGGCCGTCAATAAGATGATCCCAACCCAACCCAATCCACTCAAACAATAAAACTAAAACTGGGTCCTGTCCCTCCCACCCATTCATCTCACCAATCCATCCTCCTCATCGGCCCGTTTCAATTATCCGGATCCGGGGTACATAGCGCTACGTATGTATGCGGAGGAAAGCTGGGGAACTCCAGTAGCAGGGTACGCATAAGGAATTAGTGGCGGTCGAACCTAAGGACTGAACACTTGGCCAATGGGGATGAGGGGCGAGAATTCGGATATGTACCGAGGGGTGTGTTGAGGGTTGTCGATTCGATTGGATTGAGGGATATTTGAGAGTATTGGAGGGTGGAGATGGGAGATGGAGTTTTCTTTGGTAAGAGGGGTGCTGATGGGTTTCTGGGAGTTGGGGACATAGGTTGGTATAGGTAGAGAAGTAAAGAGGCAAATAGGTTGTGGGGTATGTAAGGTTTATGTGTGATTATGGGGTAGAAAGCAAGGGTTGAGAATTATGCGGGGAGGAGGCGTGATTCGGGGGTATTGTGGAGATGAAGGGGAAGGGAAGGGAAGGGGAAGATTCAGGATCAATTATCATTTAGATACAATCAATCATATTCCTTCAAATTCATTCACATCCAGATAGTTGGAATTCTTAAATCCCATTTGAAAAGACTTTCTCATTTATCAAACTAAATGATATGGTCTCCTGATAAAATATCATGCGAACCGGGAAGTTTATAGTAAATTTATCGTAGGGAGTAGGATGATGAAATGATGAATCATTTTGATAATGACCAACTTCTAAATTATTAATGCCATCTATTCATCACATCCCCTCAAGCCCAGAAAACCCAAATCTTCTCGTTGGCATTCAAGTACAATAACGCGGCGCATGACTTGTGAAAGATTGGTATGAAGACCTACTTACCCCTAATAATGTTTAGCGGGGTCATATGTTGATATATCGATATAACCTAATTGATACTAAGGATAAAAGAAACGAATGAAATGAAAGGGAAGAAGTTATTCCGTCCGTTTATCTGGTCAGCTTTTCTATCACATGCACTTATGATGTGGGAAGGGGTAAGATAGAAAGAGGGAATGATGAGGTTATACCGGTCTAGATGAGATGAGACTAGATAGGTGTGAAACGTTCATTAGTTCTACTGTATCTATAGTATCCTATTACTTCTGAAAGATTGAACACGGAGTGGAAACAAGAAATCAGATGACGAAATAGGGTTTAACTTTCAGAAAGTAGACGTTCTGGAAGTCTAATAACGACGATGATGATATTGAAATCTAAATTCCAATCATGAGGTTCGCTAACTTTTGTGCTCGAAAAGGTTGAATGGTACAGTCGCCTCAAGGGGAAAAAGATCTTCTCCGCATCATGGAAGGTTCTCTTGCATTCTTCCATTCGTGATTCCGTACAAAAGCATGAGTTTCGGTCCTTTTGTTCCGTACGTTCGGGTCTTGATGGATGGGATGCAGATGTATGTATGTGTGTGTGTATGTGTGTATGTGTGTGTGGATATGTAATAAATGTGTTCATATACAGAGTACAAATCGTACCAATTACCCAGTAGAAGAGTAGACTTTATGATATCTCGAACTAGATATTGTATCATCATGATCATGTGATACTGTCATACTTCTATAATCTTCGCACTTGAGAAAAGAGAATTTGTAACATCATATAGTATCTAAGTACTACTAGATAAAGAAGTATATATACCCAAGTAACATCATCTGATATAATCCTTCATATAACCGGTTAAACAGGGAATGAAAACCAAAGTACCTCACACAAACTTCATCTAGAGTATTACTCGAGTACAATCTAAATATATACTCTAACAGTATATATTTATATCCAATGTGCTTCGTACAATAAGGCGAATATAACAAGCACTTAGATGATTGAAAATCTATGCTTACCTCTTTCTCCTTCATACAGCTTCATGTAGTAATACAATCATCCTCTGTATATAATGATCCAAACACCAAACTCTATTCTTTAGCCTTTCATCCCTTTGCTTACATCGAGATCCCAGATCCGCAATATGTCATTCTATCATTCTGTCATTCTGTCATTCTTTCATCCTGTGATCTTCGCTCTCAAAGTTAAAATGGCTGGTAGTTATAATGTTACTGTAGTTTGTATTCAAGTATTTCGTACTCAAGTATAAGTACGAGTATATAAGATTACATATATATAAACATACACACATACACAAACATAATTATATATACTTAGCCAGGTTTTCAAAGAGGCATAAGCGAATATAGAACTTTTAACTATTTAACGAAAATGTAAGAAATTTTTATATAATTTATACGTGTTATATATTTAGTATTTTATATTTATTATAAAAATCAAGTTTAAAAGAATACTAGTATTATAAAGTTCGTAATTTTTAAATACCTAATAATTTATTAATTTATTAGTTTAAATTTTAACGATATTTAACTTTTTAGAAATTAAGATTATAAAAAAATAATATAAGCTTTTAAAGTTTATTAAATATTTTCAAAATTTAATAATACTTATTATATTAATTATATATAATATTTATATATAATATATTAATTAAAAAGTAAATGATTTAGAAATTTAATAAAAAAATATATTTATATAATCTAAATAAATTAATTTACTCTTTTAAAACTTATAAATTTTCTTAAATTTTTAATTTTATTAATATATATTTTAAGTATTAATAAAGATATTAAAGCTTTAAAAATAATATATAAAATTTAGTTTTATTTTATTATTTAATAGAATTTAATAAATATACTTATAGTATTCCTTAAATTATTTAATATTAATATAAATTTCAATTTTTATATTAACTTTTTAATATCTATAGAGCTTATTATACTATTTTTCATTTAATATTAACTTTATAATATCAAATTTTTATATTAAGTATAAAAATACTAAATCTATAATATCTATAAATTAAATAAAATTATATTAAGGTTTCATTAGATAATTATAAGTTGTATATTTGCGTATAATACCTCTTTTAAAACCCGCTCGAGTAATACTTATTAAGGTATTTAATATTGATAAAAATCTTTATTTTTTATTATTTTTTCTATATTTAAAGATCTTATTATATTATAATTTAATCGAAAATTAGTTCTTATAATATAAAACTTTTATAGCAAATATTAAAATACTAAATGTTTAACACTTATAAATAATATAAAACTTTATTACCTTTTTTTTAATAATTATAAATTTTATATATACGTATACTCCGTTTAAAATCCGCTTAAGTATAATTATATATACACATATACACACACACACACACACACACACACACACATATATATATATATATATATAGAAATATATATATAAGATATATATATATACACATATACATATATACTCTCTCTAGATATATATACAAAAACTCAATTCATTATCTACAACTTAAGAATTTCATGCCGATGTACTCGTAATAATATCAACGGACTTGGAAAAACCATACGTACCTAGTATATACCAAAGTGTATTCCGTATAGTGACAGAGTGAGTACACTCCGAACATATACCATATTATACCACATCGTGCCAAGTAAAGCCAACCATACTTTCATTCAACAGCAACATACTGTACGGAGTATAATAATCACCTACGTAGGTTCAAGATTAAATTAACAAACCTCCTCGTGTCCAAAGCAGTATCATCGGACGGGCAGTTACTCAACTTGCTGTGTCAAAATGTTACTATTCTCAGAACCTTGTGTATGATGACGACTACCAATACTGTATTCATCTTAACGTGAACTGTCCATCCCGAGGTCTCCCTAGGGACTCACCCTGATGTCTCCTCTCCTACTCGAGTATACTCCGTAGTATAATAACAAGTATATACCATGCACTCACTGTCCGGTACCAATACTTCCCTACCGCCATCTCCCATCCACCGTTAAGAATCCCCCAATACCAATACCAAATCCCAAACCTTTCATATCCAAGCAAGCTCATCCAACCCATCCATCCCACAGTAAACACATACGTAGAACGATAATACAGTACTGCTACTGCACATGCTCCGTACACACACACGTACCCGCCGATACCAACCATACTCTACCTATACCACACCATACTGTAATACAAATAAAGATCCAAAAATAAAGATTAAAGATCACCGCCACCATTTCCCCATTCTTCCTCACCGGAACTTGGCTTTTGGTTTACTCAAGGATGGATTACTCAAGGATTACTTAAGCCTGCTAGCTACTGTACGGAGTACGGAGTAACATACTAGGACCTAGGTAGCCTACATAGATAGATAGGTAAGTGCTGGTTGGTGTAAATTATTGTACTGTATCAATTATCTGGTGTGTGTGCTTGTGTTGTTTTGAGATTAATTTTTATGTAGGAGATATATGATCTTTACGTACAGTATCGTATCGTGTGTCGGATCTTTCCTTGTGTAAGGTTGGTTCTGGTGGTTGTAGGTTGGGATGTACTGTGTACTCCTCACTATATATTCCCGCGTAATCTCGAAAAGAAAACATGGTGACAGCACTTGTCTATTAATTGAATATCAATAAAACTCAACATGATTACATTGAATATCAATAAACTCAACATCCGTACATCCATACAGTGGCATACACACATACCGTATTGTAACCATCCAGTATAAATTTATTTGACTTTGCACGATACTGTATATTAGCACATGCAACATGCAATGCAGTGCTCTGCAGTTCTAGCCATAGCTGCAGACTCGAAAGCGATCAGCAGTCTCGACAAATTGAATGGAAGACGCGAAGAATTCTTGATACGCATCGGGCTCCCTGACTGGTTGAGGAATCGGCTATGTCGCCTAAATTGGCTATAACAGGTAAAAAGATGGCGGATGGTGGATTTTGCGCGCTGGGATTGATCCATGTCGGATCCTGGCTGGGTTTCCTGATTAGTGGCTTCCTCCGAGCGAGTGACGATTGGGGTGACAGCTTAAATCTGGCGCGGAGGTTTATCTGAATGGGGAGTTGGTGAATCTCGGGTTGAACGAGGGAGTTGGGGTGGAGGGTTGGGAATGGCGGTGTTGGTTGGTTGGGTTGGTCGATTTGGTCGATTTGGTCGTTTGATGGATGATGGGATTATTGATGTTTGCTCATAGGAGGGAACTGGGACTGGGACTGGGAAAAGGCCTAATGAGAGAAGTATGCGTATGCATTATGGACTGACTGACTGGTGATTTGACGGTTGACAGTTGATGATGAATCATGGCCATGGATTTCGTAGGAGATAGAAATGAGAAGCTGATGTATGAGGAGATTACTCTCTTATGCTGGCTGGATTGTAATACTTGTCAGCTTTCTCCTTTCCTCTCTTCAGTATGGTAAGACGGAAAACTTTACAGTGAAGAAATGGTTGGTTGAACCAATTAATCTTTTCGGGGGGCGTCCATACTTCGTAAAGATGACTTTCCTGAATGATGAGGTTTGAAACGGTGGGATAGATCTTTCCAATTGGCTGAAAAGAGGGAGCGGGGAATCACCCCCTCGAGCTATTTCTGAAGCTGCTCAGTCAATAATGGCAAAGGGTTCTTTCTTACTGTAATCATGGCGATACCCGTACTTCCTAGTGGCGTCGTCCGTACTGTAGTGGATGAAATCTTTTTTACTAAAGTTTAGTCTCTAGCGGGTTAGAGGCATGAGACTCATGATGAGAGGTGAAAGATGGATTGTGATTGGTTTGAAAGACTCCAATCTTCGGATCGGGTACGAGAGAGGTTTGTGAGAGGCACTGAGAGCGAGAAGAGGTGGAGTAGCCGAGGAGGTGGGGTTTATATGAAGGGGTATGTCCATTGTACAGTGCAGTACGACAGGATGTAAGATTATGTATCATGGACCATGGCATATATATACAGAAGTATCTTACATCCAGACTCTGTCCATACTACTCCGTACATACCTATCTGGAAGATGATGTACTCACACATATCGATGCCGATATCGATACTTTTTCTCAACTTCTCTTTCGGTATAGAGTAGAAGAGTGTCACAATTATATTGTGTGATGAGATTTCCCCAAGACAGGGTCGATTTTCATATGATGCTTAATTAAAGTTTGACACCTCAGTATTGTCCTTCTACTCCCGTACTCCCTTCCGCCGCCGCACGAAGATCAGGATGTATTTTGAGTTTAAATCTCATCAAGCATACAAGTAGTCTAGAGGAGAATCCTGTGCCGGTATGAGGCTGGTTATACTGTACTGAGTACTCCGTACAGTATAGGTTCTACAACAGAGACAAGCTGAAACTTTATTATCCAAGGGTCCTAGATGCCATCTGTAGTTATTGCTTCATCTCAATATACCGGCAATTTTCATATAAAAAGAGTTTAGAAGGTTCACTAAGTTTGAAATCTTTCCTTGGCTGTTTGTCACTCACGGTGCTCACCTCTTCTCCTTCACCTTCACCTTCTCTCTCTGATCCTTTGCTGCCGGCTTTCACAATTTCCTCCATATCCTTTAGTCAAGTCAAGTGAAGCCAAGTCAAGCCAAGCCAAAGTCAAGTCAGGGAATGCTCAGTCAGTCCCTTGAACCAGCGTCGGAGTGTAATTTTCGAATATTACCCTAATTCTCACCTATAGTGCTTCTGAAGCTGATACAGACCACTTGTTACTCATAGAGCAGCTACCATCTACTATGATATTGTAGAATAAAACAATACAGTCACACAGAAGAGCACAGAGTTGAGAAAGGCAGCAGTCTTATAATTTGAGTTTGATCTATTAATAAGATCAAATTTTAAGAAAAGAGAATAGAGGAGAGAGAAAATATTAAGATTGAATTCAATAGAATATTATTAATGTATTATTCAATAAAGAATAATCGATAAGTAATACTATTATAGTATATGTATATATTTATTTATATATTTATAAAGTAGTATATTATTATTATTATCGTACGATATATATTCCAATTTTGATTAGTTTTAAAAAGTATTAATTTTATTATTCTTATAACTATTTATTTATTAAATAGTTATTATTATCTTAATCTCTATCTTTAATTCTTTATCTTATAATACTATATATATAAAATATAAAATATAAAATATAAAATATAAAATATAAAATATAAAATATAAAATATAAAATATAAATATATTTATTATTATTATTATAATTATATTTAAAATATAAAATATTATTATTATTATTATTATTATTATTATTATTATTATTATTATTATTATTATACTATAGACATATATATACATACGTACACCTATGGACCCCTCATCTTGTCTCATCTCATCTTTAACTTTACATCTCTTCTCCACTCTACTACTCGTTACTACTGTACTTTATCCTCATTACTACCTAGATACAATCTACGTTTTCTTTAATTAGTAATCAAATATTTATATTTATTTATTTAATCTATTTATTCATATTTACTATTAGAGCTATTATAGTATTCATTTACTTATTTATTCATTTTAATAACTCACAAATTCAACACCAATATACATTATAGATATAGATATAGATATAGATATAGATATAGATATAGATATAGATATAGATATAGATATAGATATAGATATAGATATAGATATAGATATAGATATATATATACTACTACTTACTTATCCTACTTATACATCCATCCATATTCACATCTACATCCATCTACATCCATCTACATTCATCCACACTCACATCCCATCATCCACTTCCACATTCCATCATCCACACACCCACACCCAAACCCACATCCACACCCACACCCGCACCCACACCTACATCTAGACATATCTCTCTCCTCCGGACAGCAAGTGCAGAGTGCTCCGTACAGCTCTTATGCCACTTTCCACACATCAACCCCCTCCACAACCCATCTCACCACCCTGCCCAGCCAGAGATCCATCATTCTGGGATATCCATGGATCATCTCTACTGAACCCCCAACTTCTTTCCCAAGTCTACGTACAGCGCCCATACGAACAATACCACCACCACTCAACACCACAATCACAACCACAACCACAACCACAACCACAACCACAACCACAACCACAACCACAACCACAATCACAACCACCAGCCCTCCCCTCCCTCCACCCCTTCCTTCCTGCCACCTTGCCTTGTCTCAAGCAGTGGAGTGAGTGAGTGAGTAAGTGAGTGAGTAAGTGGGTGAGTGAGTGAGTAAGTGAGTGAGTGTATGAGTGTGTTTCCTCTCGAATGCACGGAGTACTGTACCGTACTGTGCACTATCAAATCAATGCATCCACCCACATTAACCATAATTAGCCACTTTCTAATTGCTTAATAACTTCAAGGTTGTCAACTGCCAAACTGCCAGTCTGCCAGTCTGCCAGTCAGCCACTCATCCAAATCTTCTTTCGAGGGGCCCCACTTTTATTTCTTACCCTTTCCTTCTCTTCCCTTGACTTCATTTTTCAGTTGAAGACAAACTTCTTTTTCTCCTGCTGCTCCTCCTCCTCCTCCTCCTCCTCCTTTTTGACTTTTGCATCTTTCTACTTCTTTTGCTTTTGCTTCTCCATCGTCTTTTACTATTACCTACTTTACTCCTAGGTAACTGCCACTACCACCACCACCATCACCACCTTCACCACCTTCACCACCTACGAATAACGACACTCAGAATCCAATCAATAAGAGAAGAAGAGAGAAGACAAGAACAGTGAAGAAAATAAATAGAAAAAGAGACGAATAATAACTGATTGATTTTCCACCCACCATATTCAATTATATTTATTTCTTCACCTATTTCTTATATCGCTTCTCCAGCTTCAGCTATTTCTTCATCTTCTCAAAGAGGAAACCATCCAATCCAATCAAAGCAATAAAATTCCAATCATTCATAAATCCTTCTCCTCTCATTTATTTATATATTTATATATTCATTCATTTACTCATTCCCTCATTCACCCATTCACTCATTCCTGCCTTCCTCCCTACCTGCCCACTTCCTATTTACTTCCTGCTTTCTGCTTTCTGCTTCCTACTTCCTACTTCCTACTTCCTGCTTCCTACTTGCTACATATTTATTATATTTTATATTTCATCCGATTCTACCAAAATATACCCAAGTTCTCGAAATCCTCCAACCCCCGCATCTCCATGAAATGAGTATCCCGTCTCCGCCATATAGGATTATACGGACCGAATAAATAAAGACTCCTCCAGAAATTCGATATTGGGGATTGGAATTGTGGTTAATAATCATCATCATCATCATCGTCGTTATCATTATCATCATCATCATCAATCAATCCGAATATTGAAATCGAATATTAATCGAGTATTAAATCAAGAAATCAACAAATCAACAAATCAGCAAATCAAACCATTTGTCGATTCGATTATTATTATTCTGCTATTTTACACCTCTAGGGCTCTTGCAACATTTTTATCAATAACTCTCATTCCTTTTATTGATTCAAAAGAAGGGAAAGAAGAGAGAAAGGAAGAAAGAAGTCTATATATATACTATATATACCATATATATATATATATATAATATATATATATACACCTACACCTACACCCACACACACACACATCTATATCCCAGGCAAAGAATATATTTTGAACGACGTCGATAAAACTCAATCCATCCACCCATAAATCAATCATATCAATCAATCGCGTTTGTCTATCCAAATCCCTCCCGCACAAGCAAAATCATTAAAGAGGTTTTTATTAAAGAGGACCTTGAGAGCGATTTATTCAATTATTATTGATTAACAAATTCAAAGCTTTGACTTTTACCTTGGATGGTTTTTTTAATTCAATTCAATTCAATTCAATTTCAACTCAATTCAAACTCAATTCAATTTTAATTCGATTCAATTTCAATCTCAATCTCAATTCTGAACATCCAATTCTTTGTTAAAATCCTCATTTGTTTATATGTTTTAATTGTTTCTTTCGCTGGTTTGTTGATTCATTATTCGACGCTCCTCTCAGCTCAATTCAGTTCAGTTCAGTTCAGTTCAATTCAATCCACGTCAACTCAACGTGGTGGCGACCTAGGCTTGATTCGATTTGCCTACTCTCGAGATCATTCGATTCTCGATTCTCAATCCTCGACTCTCCGTTCTCCATTCTCGAATCCAAACTTCCCTATCAATTAATTGAATTGATCGTCACTTCGAATAACCAAAAATAAACAAGAACAAGAACAAAAAACAAAAATAAAAACAAAAAAAGAGAGATCTGCTATCTCTTCTTCTCCTCATTCCCCTCCACCGCTATTATGTCGTCTACTTCAGTTAAGAGGGCATGCGATGCATGTCATCGACGCAAGGTTAAATGTGATGGAATAAATCCATGTCGCAATTGTTCGTCAGCACAATTATCCTGTACTTATCATGCCATCCCACAGAAGAAAGGTCCAAAGGGTTCAAGAGCCAAAGTCATCAGCGAATTAAGACAAAATCAACAATCATCTCTCTCAGCTAAAACCGCGAATCGCATGAATGGCATTCAAAGTCCACCATGCAGTCCGACGCTCGCGCCTACGCCAGGTCTTCTGACGCCAGAGATGATCAAGGAATGTACGGATTTCTTCTTTGCGAATATGTATCCGACCATGCCCATATTACACAGAGAGAGATTAGAACAACAGGCCATTTATGTCGATCAAAATGTCGACACCTACTGTCTCTTGACGGCAATGTGTGCTTTCATGATGATTCAACCGGGGATGGGAATACCTGGTGATCCTCTTGGCTTGGACAACCTACCGGGCGCCAACATTGTCTCGGGCACATTGCTGTTGGAAGAGACGTTGAAAGTGAGAAAGAGTTACGATTACTGCGAATCACCCACACAAAACAGCTTAGTGACAAGCTTCTTCATCTTCGCATGTTATTACGGATTGGATCTGCATAACAAAGCTTGGTTCCATCTACGGGAGGCTACAACACTGGCACATACGCTGGACATGGTGAAAGAAGAAACATATCATCAATTCGACATGATTGAATCATCGCGGAGACGAAGATTGTATTGGTTGTTGTTCATCACCGAAAGGTAAGATGCGCCCTCTGCCAATCTCTCGTCCAAAGCTGACAGAAATAGATCATACGCGCTTCAAAGACATCGCCCTCTCTCCCTCCAAGCCACCATCAACCTTCCGACGCCAAATGATGACCCCACCGATCCACAAAATCACCTCTTGCATGGATTTATCCATCTTGTCAACGTCTACCGCCCATTCGATGATCAATTTGTGGCTCTATGGAACAAAACTCGTACCGACTGTTCCCCAGCATATCTCTCCTCTCTACAAAAACAACTCTCCGATGCCCTCCCGGTATATCTCAACACCACCGAAAACCAAACAGCCGACCTGAGAACGAGTCAACAATGGTTAAGAACCATCGTTTGGCAGTTGAGTATACAAAACGGATGTCTCAGTAGTAACTGTGATGATCCAAGTATGACGTTTCAGTATCCGGTTGATATTGCGAGGGATTTGGCGCAGATGACCAGTCAGTTCAGTCATCAGAGTATGGAGGTTCATGGTGTTGGATTGGTGAGTCTTCTCAAATCTTCGACAACCCTCCTTGACTGACGACGGGATCGTGTAGATTGAAAAGCTATTCGACGTAGCATGTTCCTTGACCGATGTCCTCTCCCTCCTCCCCGCCCAATCTGATCCCTTCAAGTTGGGCCCACGCGATTACCTCCATCAATTCATGACGATGCTCTCCGTCCTCCGAAATGGCGATCATCGATTTCTTCCTCTCCTTCTCAACAAAGTTCATGATGTTCTGCCCGGTCTCGCAAATCCCATGCTCCAAAATGTTCCAGAAACCACTCAAATGTGCGCCGATGTTGACCTCTTTGACGGATTTGGAAATACGGGTATTAGCATCCCTCCCCAGAATTATAATACCATGGCTACGAGTGGTCCCAATGATTACAAGATGGGGCATACGAATGGAGGATTGGCATTTGACAAGAGAATGGAAGATTTAAGTAGTCCAAGCGTGACTGCTAGTATGTCTGCCGAAACACCCCCGTTCACATCACCGCCCATCATGAACTCTGGGATGGAATATCAAGCTTTGGATTATCCTGGATTTCATGATTTAAATGGTCACAATCACGCATTGGATTACAAGAGGGAGTTCAATGTCGAGAATAGAGAAAGTTCTTTCGGCGTTTCAAGTCCTGGCGGTATGAGTGAAATGAGTAATGGAGTGGTAAGTGTGAATGGAAACGGAATCGGAGGAAGACGACCACCCATAAGACAAGGAAGTGGAAGCAGTTATGGTATGCCACTTCGAGAAGTATACCGGAATTTAATCATGGCCACTTTTCGAGATCAAGTACTGGCGCCGAGGACATGGGAGTAGGAGTTAATGGTGTGGACTTGGGTCATCCTGCGTATAGGTGAGATTATGTGGGAGTTGAACCAGGCTTTGATTGACAAAGTGAGTTCTTTTGGGTCAGGATGGGACAAGACGAGATACGACTGAATTTTTATTCATGGAATCGCCGAATCTCGATTCCGAATCCATCATCTCGAGTTACAAATGGATCTCATGGTATTAGCTATGTCATTTTGGCAACAAAATTATTCTCTCAATCAGTCGCAAAGGAATTGAATTAATAATGAATTTATTTGGGCTGGCCACCAAATCTGGAAGTATCTACAACAGAGAAAAGGTCAAGATCAAAAATAAGAAGCCAATGATTCTGTTGCATGACAATCAACTGGCATTGTCGGTATTAAAAAAAAAGAGGAAAAAGAAGGGAAATGGAGCACACAACGTGTTATATGATACTTTGAATTGGTGAATATGGAGGTGGGTTTTATGGAATGGGCAATGGGAAATTAAAGAAAGGAAAGGAACGGAAAGGAACGGCACGGAAAATACATTAAATGATTCAATGTTGGTGTTTGGGAGGTTTGGTGAATGATTTGATCAATGGATGGATGAATGGATTGATGTGTGTTTTTACGATTTGAGTTTAACTCTGGGAACTGAGATGAAGATGTCAATGTATATCCACTGGTTTATGTATGGTATGGTGTGGTTAGCTTGTTTGTTTTAGATATATGATATCTGGTTTTATTCATCAATTTGAGTTTGTACATGTTTCTGTGTTTGGCGTGGTTTATGAATGATCCAGGTAATAATAGTTGGGGATGGTGAAAATGTTTGATCCGACGGCGTGGTGAAGCGCCCGCAGTGGATGATAGGTAGGTACGTTGTTGTCGTTGATCGAAAAGTTTGCGCGGAACTCCAGGGCGAAGACGGATTTTCGAGAATTCGAATTTGTGTGTGTGGTTGTTCAGTGTTGGATGATATGTAGCAGAGTTAAAGCAGAGTATGCGGGAGTGTGAATCAAAGGCGGGGGAGAGGGGGGTTGAAGGGGGGAGGGGAGAGAGGGGGTATATGATAATCTATTAGAGTATTTGGAGTAGAACGGATTTGGATCAAGACTGGGGGATGGGTGATAGGATATGAGGAGAGGGAGGGTAATGTTGGTGTATATGCATCTGGATGTGATAGGAGGCGCTGGATTGGATTACTGGCTGGCGGGTCATCTTCGTGGGATTGGGGATGTAGGATTTGAAGTGTGTGGTTTGGCATGGGAACATGGCCGCTTGACACGCGTGGTCAAAATAACTGCATCGAGGTATGGAAAGGGACGACGAAGACCATGGTCCATGGGTAACTGTACATCGACGTCAGCTACGATGGAGCGTGTGAAATACCACGATTGGAAACGGGGGATAGCAATGCGTGTTGGGTATGAATGAGAAATATGTACCGGGGCAAACTGGCGGTTCTTTGCATTTTGGTTCCGAGATGCCCGATGCAGAATTTGTCGCGAGCTTCGTGGAGTGGAGCGGGATTATTGGTTTGGTCGGAATTCTTTTTTTTAGGGTGGTGGGCGGGGAGATTTGGAGGCTGCTCTGATGTATTCTGATGCGGAGACGAGAGTATCGGTTCTACAGCCGTGCAGGATCTCTGTAGTAGGGACTTGTAATCATCAATGATGAGGTGACTAGCATTCGCGAAAAAATGGTTCAAAGGATAGTGTGGTTGGTGTTGGATATGTCGGACTCTAATCTGCAGGAGCATCTTCAAGTCGAGGAAAGAAATGACTCCTCTGTAAAGAGTCCAGGGCTAGGTCTAGATCTAGGGTGAAGATCTTGCGTCGTGGCTGTATCACGAAGTCTGCACTTTTCATTTGGAGCGAACCGCGCACTGACGAAGCGCGCACTGGGTTTGATGGATGAAAGTTCATGTAAGGTTCTGAACTTCACCGCACTTCGTCATTCTTGTAGTTCGATATCTGGCAAGGTGGATGAGTTCGCTATGATCCCGGTGTAGATGATCAACCCGAATACCCTTCGCTGGCCTTATCAGACGAGACTTGTCGAATGTAATGGGGAGAAAACGGGAAGTGTAATTTCTGATCGGTCTCATCCAAGTATATCCCATGGTACAAAATTCCAGAAGGGTGAAATGGAATTTTACCGAGAAGATCCGAATGTTAGATAATAGGGGTTCGAGTTTGGTCAATATGCTGATGAGTCAACTTGTTGAGGTGGCAAAGGCTATGGATGTTGATTTACCTGATCTGATGGGCGCAGATGCACCGTTATCCTTAAACAAGAGTGTCAGAATGATGAGTCCCTTGTGTCGAAACTGGACTTCTGGCTCGTTTTTTATGAATCATATTACTCGATAGATACATCCAAATTATGTGAATAAGCATTTGATATTATGTATGCAGCTGATGTGCGCAAAGTCACCTCCCCTATGGCATGTGTGTTTTTGGTTGTCTGATCAAAGTCCCAAGGCTCACGCAATGACCTTTCATGCAACCAACTTAAGGTCTGCCAAATATCGGAATAGAAGTGAAATGTCAGAATTAGTTAGATCTTAATGTTAATAGTGTGACGTTCAAATAGTCGCCTACTCCCTCGACAAACCAAGTAAAGTCTCAATCAAATTTCCAGGCGTCTCGAAAAAATCAAACATCACAATCCCGACCCTCTTCCCTTTCATCTCCTCCAAGAACTTTACCAGCATTTGATTGACCCCTCCACTTGGTGTGTAATCAGTTCCGTTCCCAACAGCCATGATCTCAGGAAAGACACCATCCAATATCTTTCCTCCACTAGCCCACGTCCACCATAAACTATCAGGTGCCAGAGATTGGTTCGCCGCTTTCAGGAGATGAGCAGTGGTGACGTCGTACTTCCATTGAATATCGACAGTCGCATTAGAAAACCATGGAGTCTGGGGCTCGTACCCATCCTCAATATAGGCTGCGGAGCTGCTCGCTGCATTATAGACGATTTTGATATCAGGAGAATTGTCGGTCCATAGGGCGGGAGGGAAATGAACGCCAGGCAGAGCATTTTCATATGAATCCGGGAGATGATTCAAATCGAAGCGGCGGAGAAGTATGATCTTTCCTCGTGATTCGCCCAGAGTTCCGAATTCATCTTTCGCTTGGACTAAATACTTTCTCGCTGCCGGAGATGAGAGAGCGTCGAATAGCTTCAGTTGAGCTTTCGCATCGTTTGATCCGTACTCGGTTGTATCACCCTCATATTGAAGACTCAGTAACACCACCTCGGAAGGATGGTTGTCGAGCCAGTGATAGTAGCCAAAGAGAACATCATCCAAAGTTGCAGTCTGCGATTGAAGAGCTTGGCTATGCCAAAACACAATCGATGTATTGGTAACGTCCAAGGCAAATCTCAAGTCAAACGCTCTGATCCCTGCATCAAGCATATCGATGATAGAGCTTCTCTGGCATCGATAAAATTCGGGTGGACCAGGTGGTTGGTTTCCTAGAAATGTGATACCATCAAGTGATGCTTGTGTGGCGAGAGAATAGTTCCAGGTTGCGGTGTCGTGAGTGCCCGGAATGTTCATATGTACGAGCTTGATGGAATCAGGGTACTTGCTCATCCATGTTGAGGTGTTCAATTGCTTGTTTGCATAGTTTCCAAAGATTGGAGATGCATCTCCGAGGGACTTCTGGAGGGCTAAATCTTGGAGTGAAGGATCTGAGGATCTGGCTTGGTGGTAATTCGATATTGGCGAAGCATGAGCTGGAAGTGATATTCCGAAAGCGATCAAGACATTTATGATGGAAAAGAACATTTTGACATAGTTTATGAACTTTGTGGAATTATGATGAATGTGATGGTAGAATATGTTTGGGACACGTTGTGAATAAGTTCCAAGGTTGACGTTCGATCCAGAGCAGGTGTGCTTCGTGTCGTCAAATTATCAGGGAAGGTTGCCGTTGTAACGTCAGAACAAATGTGATTCGGCGTTCAACTTTGTAACACAGAATTTTCAATAATCAGGAATACATTCAGTCCTCTGGAACCAAAATAGTCGAAAGATATTTAATTGTACTAAATCGATTTCAGCATTTCGATCTATATGTTAGTTTGAAGCTAGACGTCGGATAAATCTATTGTGCCCTATTTCAGACGTCACGTGTATGAAGGGTTATGATGACATCCCTTTCGGCGCATGACCCTGACTGACTTTCTATTTTCCAGAGGTCGTAACTTCTTTTTTGGGTGGTACACAAAAACATGATGTGTGTTTTACATGTATCAATTCAATCTCCGATCCTGAACTCCTGGTCGTCATATCCATAACAAATCATAGCCAAAATTGGAGGGGCTTGGTCATCGTATATACAAAAGCAGCAAAGCACCCAGGGAATCAACATTTGAACTCCACGAAAGGAGGTCTTCACACAGATATCCTTTGGGATCCCCCTCATTTGACAAGTCGATGGAACTTAAATCCCCTGTCGTCAATATACCATGACTTTTCCTAGAAGATAGGTTCAAGTAGTACTGGCGTTCCCAATCCTGTTTAGTCTTTGCTTCCCATAGTTGCTTGGTGCATGGCAGTGGTAAATCTTTCGTACTATAAAATGAATGCGGTACTTTGATCCCCAAATCTACATTGAGGATTTTGTGAATTAACCACAACAACGTGTACGTTCTGAAGCCTTGGTTAGAACGTCGACGATAGACAACATGCAGTAACTACCTTCTTTTACTTTCGAGATATATCCATTTTCCCCAGTCGGTGTATTCCTCTGGTTGTTCAGAATCTGAAGATGAGGCGATTTCTTGTAAGTTTGCCACAATTTCCTACCCAAATATCAATTACCACGCTAGAATTGGAGAGAAGACAATTTAGCTAAACTCACGGCTATAGATATTACAAGGAGAATGCATAGATCAAGACATCGTTCCTTTTCCGATGACAAGAGAATGCTATACATCACCAATGCCTGAACTGCTGCAAGTTTGGCAATTTGATCAAAATCTCGATACTAACCAAATCATACCAATCAGTGATCGCCCATCACTAGCATCACTAGCAACTAGAATTAACAAAAGGGCAAAGAATTTTTACCTCGTTATGGATTCTTTGCACCTCATACATTAATGTGCTCAGAACAAAAAAGTTACTCGCCGTGGTTTTGTTACCGAACATAGGAACAAAATTTGCACAATTCGCCAGAGGCTCTGGGAGTGACAACCTATGAGAGTGATCATCACCAGGGACAAGGGCTGTGTTATGTATAAACGGGAGAATGCCCATTCCACCAAGTTTATCAGGGTATGACAAAAGAGTTGCATAAATGTGGTTGGCAGCCATTGTACCAGTCATCGTATTCATAACTCTCCTTGATAACATCTTGTGATTGTCATGGAGCAATTTTTTCGGTTCGGGCCATGGCGCCGAGACTGTCCATTGTATAGAAGGATTTTTACATATGGTACTTGTGTAACTTTCTCTTCTGACAGGTTCAGATAACTGAGGAATAGGAATAGGGATGCTTGATCTGAACGAAGACGTATCGACCTGTGGAACAATCGAGGTAGATACATGATTTCCGGGGAAAATGAAAGGGTCAATATCCCAATTAAGTCCTGGTAATATGTTTTCGATATCTTCAATATGTTTGTTTGAACCTGGCACATCGAAAGCCAGCAAATCTACATCTTGAATATTTTCAACCATCCCTGAAGCAGAGACTTCACCAGTGCGTGGAGATTCTGAGCTTTCCGTGATAGGGAGGTGTGACGGGATTCTTTTTCTAAGACTATTGGTAGAAACTTTTCTGGCCTCGCTGTAATCACATTGAATATTTTTCAAAGTACATCTTGTACAGATGGGTATGGTAAGACTACAACGAGCTTTCGCCTGCCTACATGCAGCACATGACCTTTTGCGTGGTGTAGGCATAACATAAATGATGGGATGGGATGGGATGGAGAGTCGAGAAAAGATAACAAGGGCTAACAGATATTAACGATAATAACAATAATAAGTGAAGAACTTGATGATATAACTTACGGTCTATATTGTCAATTATGGATTTGTCATTCGGAAGTTCAATATCGGAAGTTATAGAAATGATATGTAATCATGTATGCGGGTGGTAAACTTGGTTACAGTGGAGTGATTAGCGCCGGAAGTTATTGTGATAGCCGCGAATGCCCCATAGGACTAATAATGAGATCAAGGTTTCTTCTTCATCAACCGCCAAACTTGAGTAAACTCCCACCACAATACTTCTGATGTTCAATGAGACTTCCGACAACATTATTCATGATGAAGTCATCCAAAGTAGCCCTGTTTGCTCAAGTTTTCCGTTTAAAAATCTATAAAAGCCTGTCACTCTTCAGGAAAACAGTGAAGCAATGAAGACTGCGGAATTCCGAGATGGGACCACTGGTGGACTGCAGTTCCCATTTCCTGGTCTCATTCCAGAGCTTCCAGGAAATGTGCGCAATTCACCGGAGACAGTAGGAAGAGCTTGGCTCTTCACGTCAGTATTTCTGAGCAACTTTCGATGTATAAATATATCTGTGTGTGTCACTTGCAGGTTTTCATACTATCAAGAACGAACACCTCAAACACTCAATCACATTAACTTCTGCTCATATGAAAAGGTGTCCCAGTTTCACTAAAAGGACAATTCAGCAAAAATGTATCCCATTCGAGTCGGTATCGTTGGTGTGGGTACCCCTTCTCCCTCTGAGCCGGCAGGTTCAGGAACTTGGGGAGCGTTAACTCATTTGCCTGCCTTACGCGCATCTCCTCGATACAAGATTGTCGCCATCACAAACTCAACCGTTGAATCTGCCAAAACTTCAATCGCTTTTCACAAACTGGATGCCGAAGTTAAGGCATACGGAAGTGCTGAAGAAATGGCTAAAGATCCTGAAATTGATCTCGTTGTTATCTCGGTCATTGTTCCAAAACATTACGGCGTTACCAAACCTTTACTTTTGGCGAAAAAGGATGTATTTGTTGAATGGCCTTTGGCTGCCAATACTGCCGAAAACGAAGAGCTTGCTGATTTGGCAAAATCGCAGAACGTCAAGGGTATTGTGGGAACACAGGCTCGCGCGAACCCACTGGTGGTAAAGATCAAAGAGCTTATAGACAGTGGCACGATTGGTACCGTATTGTCATCTACGGCAACTGGATCTTTTATGTCTTTAATGAGACCCAAGGTCCCTGATTCCATCAAATACTATGTGGACAAAGATAGTGGGGGAAACAATCTCACCATCTTTTACGGACACTGTATGTCAAGCCCTACAAGTTTTCATCTCATGCCACTGAAATGCTAATATTCCTCAAGTTCTAGATTCATTCATTCACGTCCTCGGGAATTTCAAGCAACTTCATGCCATTTCCAAAACTTCCTACCCAACTGTCGATATTATATCGAAGGATGGTACTATTCTCATTCCGAACCATCCCAAGACTGCCCCCGATCACATTTTTGTGCATGGCACACTTGAATCCGATATTATGGCATCTGTCAACTTTCGGGAGGTCGATTGTGGTACGGCCAGTGGTGCTGGTATCAGGTGGACAATCACAGGTACAGAAGGAGAAATTGAAATCACTGCTCCAGAGATCATGTGGCAAATTGCTACACCAGGAGCAACTCTCAAGGTTCGAGCTCGAAATCAATATAAGGTTGGAGATATTACTCTAGATCCCGGAGTAGAATCAGATACGTCGCTATCTGCACTTTCTATTAAGCCTGCCGAGGTTGAAGATGTGATGTTTGAAGCATCAGAAGAGCCAGATTACATAACAAGTCTATCTTCGGCTGCGAAGGGAGTAGCCCGGACTTGGGAAGCATTTGCGAATGGCGAGACAAGCAAGTATGCAACGTTCGAGGACGCTCGTGCAATTCACAGAACTCTTGATTATATCAAAGCAGAGTCACTATGAAATCCCAAGGCTTCGATTTCACAATGGCCTATACGAAGCTGAGATGGTCATTTAGGATAATGTTTTAGTACATTCTGAGGCAGGTAGTAGATACAAATGGATGAAGACTTTTATTTACTTTTACTTGAATTCCTCATGAACCTGGGCGGGGATCGAGAATTACCTCAGTTGTCTATCTCAAACTACACTCGTACTCGTATTTCTAACCTCAACGTCTGCTTCTTCATTTCGCACTATATCCCACGTGCGCTTTCAGGCTAAATTGAAAAAGAAAGCAAAACACATGTGCCTAAACAATCGTTTTGATTGGTGTTCCTGAAGAAGAAAACCCCCGTCACACATTGCACTGCAACTGTAGCCATTCGTGTGCTATCTCACCTTCCAACGTCCCAGCATGCACACATAAATGGAGTTTCAATCCCGAAAGCTTATAACCAAGTGGCGGTGGAAGGCTTTTTTCTATGCAATTGAATTTGCCTTGGTTTTCTGGATACTATCGACAGTATTTCACAAAATGTTCATCAGTAATCAAATCGTCCTTTTTGCATTCCTAGCTGGATCACAAGCAAAAATTACCTTAACTCCCCTCGAAACTTTGTACCCAATAGGCCTCAATGATACTTCATACATCACAAATAGATCACTCGGATCATATGGTGGAATTTATTCAGCTCTTGCAAAGTTCACGATATCGAATGTAACATATGGGACATACGATTACTGTTCTATGCCCCATCCACGAGTATCGGAATACAAACTCCCTGAACCTGTAGCCAATGGGAACGTGAAAGCGAAGATTGTCTATCTGGAGTATTTACAAAGACATCAGAGGAGGACCATGTATAATGTTTTACCTAGTGGAGAGGTAAGTTTCTTTCGCGCTGGTATTGGACATCTGTTAATGGCATCATAGACTACCCCCTTCAACTGCTCGGATGTTCTTCCATATCTTTACGCTGGTCCTCGAGATTCCACCTCGCAACAACCGGTACCAGTCTATAGCCAAACATACACAGATCCAGGCAACCCTTTCCTAAGCACGTACATTTCTGGAACTTGTCAATACCCACAGCTTACAATTGGCGGTCTATTGGACGGTCAGCAGCATGGCCGAGATCTTTCAGAAGTATTTGGGGCGACTGGAAAACTCAGTCTTTTCCCCACAGTTCCCTCCCGAGAAGCAACTTACTTTCGCTCCTCAGAATCTCCATTGACGCAGCAAAGCGCCGGAAGTGTATTGCGTGGAATCTGGCCGAATTATAGAGCAACCGTACCTCTTCATCAACAAGCCACATCAATCGACACAGTCAATGCGGGGTATTCTTGTTCTGCTATTTCCTCTCTATTGGCCCAAATCAGATCAACCAGTGAATGGCAAGCTCACCTTGCAGCAACATCAACCCTACGTAGCACTCTGGGAAATATGTTTAGCGCAGGTTCAAGTGCATGGCAAGGTACCATGGACCATTTTGCGGATAACTTCCAAGCTCGACTCTGTAATGGTTACTCACTTCCTTGTTCCCCGATCAATGTCTCAAACTGCGTAACTCAAGAAATGGCAGAAGAAGTTTTCAGAACTGGAGATTGGGAGTGGAATTATTACTGGAGAGCTAATCCGTATGCTCAAAGATATATACAACTCGTGGAAGGGCTGTTCATAGGTGAAATCGTCTCAAGGCTGGAAAGTGTAGTAAACGGAACGGTCGGAGAAGGAAAGTACAGCCATACATTTATCCATGATGGAGATATCGGTCCAATAGCTGGTGCTCTTGGTATTAATGCTCTGAGGTGGCCTGGAATGGGTAGCAATATTGCTTTCGAGGTTTGGAAGGTTCAGAATTATACTGCTGAGACCAATGATTTCTACTTTGCAAGAGTATTGTATAGTGGACAATCTATGAAGTCAATCTATGGAGATCTGGACTGGATACTACTGCAATCTTTATTGGGAATTCTGAGGCAATTCGTACCGGCAGATATTGTGGCACTATGTAATAGTTAGGGGGATAGTGGAAAGAAAAACTATTCGATAGAATATCTGTGGATAGGCTACTGTGTGACTTGACAACCAAACAACAGAAGTTGGTCTCACTGATGGAGAAGTAAGAAAACCACTATGTTATTGGGAACCCAAAATTAGACACATCTTGTATCAAGCATGATCATGAAAAGACTATAGAATCACTGCATCAAAAGCACCACACGAGTCTCAACATTTCAAGATCATCGATCCCTTCATCATCCACTCCTAGAGTACCATTTTTATGGCAATATGCTATAAAATTATAGATAGAATCCCTTTGACTCCTGATATAGCGGATAATTTATGAATATAATAGTAAAAACTCTTAAACATCCAAATTAAAAGATTTTTGGAATACCCGTGGACTATATTAGTTTCAAAATAGCTTTAGATATCATAGTAGCTTTAAAATACATTACTAGTATACCATTCTCAATCCTACTTTAACTTATCTTCAACTCCATTTTAACACCATCAATACTGTTATTATTTTATCAAAAGTACGTTATCATAATATATTTCCCTCTGTTAAGTCAAATTATTTTATTATTTCGTTAATTCAAAGAATTGCTTTTTCTACTTTGCTTTCACCCCCTGTTTTATCAAAAGCGCCCCCCTATTTTATAATATTACATTACCTTAGTGGTGATATGCGTGTTCAATATATGAGGTACACACAATGTGTATATCATGTACACATTTTTACATTGTGTACTCCCTTGTCCCATGTAAACTCCGTGTAAAATTTTACATGGTGTAAAAATCCTTACATCATGTACAAGTCATGTAGAAATTTTGAAAAATAAATTAAATATTTTATTAAAAAAGATAAAAACAGTAGATCTACAATTACCTAAGCATATTAGGTAATCAATCAAGTTTTTTTTTTAATCAAAGTCATATATACTACCACTGCACTACAGGGAATATGATATTTGTTTACATTCACAAAATTATTTTAAAATATATTTAAGCTTTGATTAAATTTTCTTCGAAATTTTTTATTTATTTATCATGTAGAAATTTTATATAGTGTAGAAATTATACACCGTGTAGAAATTATACACCGTGTAGAATTTTATACCATGTAAAAAAAAAATTATAATGTATATAACGTGTATACCTTGTGTGTATATCATGTACAAATATACATTATGTATACAAATTACATTATATAGATACCATGTACAAATCATGTACTATAATGTACATTGTGTACACATCATATTACGGTTTCGTATAGCTCCACTAAGGTAACCACTTTAGATCTTGAATAGCTTCAATATCAATAATAACGACGATATCAACAATAATACTGGTACTAATAAACCCGAATATACTTGAATAAGCCTAGCTCAAATATATTGAAATCAATAAATAGATTAAGCTCAAAATAGAAAAATGAATTATTCATACTGAATCCTATTTGCATAAATATTGCTGCTCTTCATTCGAACTTCGATAGCTTGTCATATAGAGTATATTGCTATACTATAATTAATATATATGTCAATATGACATATTTTTGATACTCTAGGGCTTGCCAGCAACTACAACTTCGAGTTTTTGAACTCCAGACTTCAGACTTCAGACTTCAGACTTGGATCCTGAAGAGGTTCTCGATATCACGTATGTGGGATTTGATGGAGATTAACATTGAAGTCGGAGCTCCACCAGCTCTCGGTCCCGAGCAACCACCAACCTTTGTAGACTTATAGAACTAACCTTAGATCTAATTCTACCCACTAGCTTTAATAACCAACCAGGACTACTCGGTGATGCGGAGTAATCAATTAGTTCTACGGAGTATTGAATATAACCTACCTCAGCTAAACTAATGCCGATTCTGAATACCATTACCTCTATTTGAATCCTTCCTCTCGCCAATATTTTCCCTTTCTAGCCTCCTCCCCCTCAATTCCGTACCAAGATGCCGGGTGGATATGACCTTTTCCACAATTGATTCATGTCACGGGTTGTGGGGAGCGTGGGGCAGTCAATGAGCATCCGTACCTTATATGTATATAGGGAATCATCCGGAGAATCAAAAAGATATTTGTTTCTATGCTATGTACATAATATTTTATTCAAAGCTCTAGAATTCGATAGAACTACATAATCTTATCGCATGATCTATCTTGATACAATAGAAGACGAGCACACCAAGTCATCCAACGCACGTAGCAGCCTCAACTATATACTTTAAACTGGACAACAGCCACTATGGATAAAGCATCACACATCGTTATTATCGGGGCCGGTAGGATTCTTCATCCCCATTTTATTCGGCTTCATCTACTTACTATTTTTTAGGCATGGGAGGATTGTCATGCGCATTGTCGTTGGCCAAGGAGGGATTTGAAAATATTGATGTTTTTGAGACAGCATCAAATCTGGGGTTTGTTGGCGCTGGGATCCAATTGGCGCCGAATATGGCAAGGATATTAGATAGATTGGGGTGTTGGAAAGCAATCGAGGCTGAAGCTGTCGACCTGAAGGAGACTAGTATTAGACGTATGTTCAATTGCTCTCTTTCAATACCTGTTCTCCCCAAAATCGTATTTCAACATTGGATTTTTGCCATCCCATCTCTTTCGACTAAATCATGATACTGACGAAGAAGCAGAGGGTGATTCTGACAAGGAGCTGGCTCACGTGGATCTCTCGTACATAAGAGATACCTATAAGTATCCTCATATGGTTGGGCACCGATCATCACTTGCTGGCGCTATGTATGAGGCCTGCAAGAAGGAAGACGGCATAAGATTTCATTTTTCTACAGCCGCCGAAGCTGTCGAGACTTTCGGTCCTAAACCAGTCCTTAGGGTGAAACCACGTCGAGGAGAATCTTACACTGTCGAAGCAGATGCCATTCTGGCATCAGATGGCATCAAATCTATCATTAGATCAAAGATCCTGTCTGAATTGAACCATGAGGCGCATATCACCGACACAAATCAAGCCGCATACAGAATTATGCTAAAACGAGAGGAGATGGAAAACGACCCTGAACTTTTGGAACTTATCAATGGGGATAAAGTCACAAGATGGATTGGCGAGAAGAGACATATCATTGCCTATCCGGTCTCAAACAAAAACATTTACAATCTTTCCACCGCCCAACCCGACACCAATTTTGCCGCTGCTCCTTCCGCGACCTATACAACAAAAGGTGACAAAGCCGCCATGCTTGATACTTTCTCGGACTTCTGTCCTAAAGTTCAACGAATGTTGAACCTCGTACCTGATGGTGAGGTGTGTGAATGGAAACTTCGTGTTCACAGCCCTCTTCCTACTTGGGTCCGTGGATCCATCGCACTCGTTGGTGACGCCTGCCATCCAACTCTTCCGCATCTAGCCCAAGGTGCTGCGCAAGCAATCGAAGATGCTGCTGTCTTGGGTGCCGTATTTTCTAAATGCCCTTCTAACAATCCCTCAGACATTAACAAGTCTCTGCTCGTCTACGAGAGTGTGAGAAAAGAACGCGCAGAAACGCTTGTTGAGCTAGCGGCGCAATCCGGACGCGCTTTACATCTAGGAGAGGGAGCTGCGAAGGCAGAGAGAGACAAGCAGTTTGCTTCATTGAAACAAAAGGGTGGCGCGGTCCCAGATAAATGGGCTGATGCTGATGTTCAGAAAAACGTCTATGGTTTTGATTGTTATCAAGTTGCTCTCGATAGGTTTGATGAATTATTTGCGAAGGTTAAGGAAGGTCATTTTATTGGTTTGGAACGATCTGATAATGCTAGCAGTGTCAATACCAATGCTGCTAAGATATGATGTAAAGGTAATGTTATTGTTACGGTTTTACCATTCAAACCGAGGCCCGAGACAATTCGTTGAAGTGTGTGATTTCATATTTGAATTAATTTCTTGATAGAAAATGGCGAGATCTTTTTGGGTTAGAGATACCGTATTCTTAGTTGTAGAGTCGCGGATAAATTTCCGTACTCGTCACATATTCAATCCTGCCAGAATCTACTTCTCCACCTCGTACTTCAACCTGAACAGAGACAATCTACGTACAAACTACAGAGCAACAAAAAATTCTGACATAGATGAGCTTCCAAGGTTGCATCCCAGCTACAAGCAAGGCGAAACGTTAGAACAAAATTTCTTAGTCTAAGGCTGCCACCGGTGCCTCCGAAACTCTGAGTGAGGAGCTTTTCAGATCTAAAATCTAACGCATAACTTTGAACTGCGGTTTTTCCTCGCACGTCCATTCAATTGCATAGATTTCTGGGATTATCCATCTCTTGTTATTCCCATAAACTTTCTCAAAGATCAGATCAGAGAGAAGAAATACCGGACCGGTATCTGGATGGTGCAAAGGATAGAACATTGAGGTAATAGCCGCGAAGTCAGAGTTCATGTATTCAAGTCAACAGAATGATAAAACAAGGAGATTATTTAGAAGACAAAAAATTAGAATTAAAACAAGCGTGTTCTATGTTTGGCGTGTCGATTTGAATCTAGTTCATGGTATATGTAAATCCAGCCGTTGTAACCCCGTGCTAAGCTCAAACCCTCCGTCATACGCCCGTTGTCCGTCCAATTGATTGGTCCGTCTATTCCTACAAGTGATAAAATGAGAATCGTAAATATATGAATCGTAATCGTCGTCGCTATGAATCTGTCCGCACTTCCCTTCCCCTCCATCCACCTTATTTATTTCTCCCCAAATCAATGAACATGATCGTTGGTTTCTTCTAGTTCACCCAGCTTGGCATATTTCCGGGATTGTTAGGTCCGAATCGACTCTTGCGCCTCTTCATGTCATCTCCCCATCCTCTGACCTCGGGACCTCTCTCCAAATCTGGCATGTTCGAATTCTCATTTGCGTACAGGTCCTTCTTCTCATCCATCCTGTAAATGTCCAAACCACTCAACCTCCACCAATCTTTTTGACTTTCTGCTATACCCTCCAACTGTCCAGTGGGAGACCCCGAACCTTGCATCGCTCTAGGTAGTGCGCGAAGAGCTTCAAGAATAAGATCTGCTTGTTGCGCGCTGACACTCTCATCCCTTGTATCTTTATCCGCATCCCCGCCCACCAATTCGTACTTCATAGCTTTTAACCCGAGGTATAAAGCTGCAGCGAGAAAGGCTCCTGCGATAGGGCCAAGCCAGTAAATCCAATGATAGCTGGGAAATTGACCTTGAACTAGCGCTGGTGAAAATGCTCGGGCGGGATTTATTCCTGCGCCAGTCCAAAATATACCCACAAGATGAGCGATGAAGAGGGAAAATCCAATTACGATGGGCGCGACAAATGTGGATTTTGTTTTTTCGGCGACGAGCATGAGAATTGTGATGATGAGCATAAATGTCAAAAGTAATTCAATGAATAGACCTTGGACTTTGAAAAGAATTGTTAGTTGGGATTTTCTGTTTCCGTCGATGGATTGATACTTACTATCTGTAACACCAGGTCCAAGCGATACTGCGAAAAGTATATCTCCACCCGGTATGACAGCTTTGGCTGCAACAGCAGCCAAACTTCCGCCAATGAGTTGAGCTGGTATGAGAAGCAATGCTTTAATTGGTGGCACTGCTCCAATGAGAACGAGGGCAAGTGTGACGGCTGGGTTGAATTGTCCACCACTGACACGAAAGAAGATCCAAACATTTGCTGCGAGACTCGTAGCAAATGCAAGAGCAATGAATAGAAGTTTTGATGGATCGGTTGCGTTGGGCGTAGGAGGCGTGGTCCCGTTGGGTTGATTCGCTGTTTGTGCTGCGGCAAAAGCGAAGAAGAGGAACAAGAATGTTCCCACAAATTCACCAATTACAGAGACCAGGTAGTCTCTAGCTAGGCTACCCAATGCCATCACTTTTAATGGAGTGGTACCACTCAGATGGATATGATTGCGGTATGAACCGAAGAGAATCAAGATGGAATGTTGGACTCCAATAACGTTCTCTTATACTCAAGAAGTTGAACGGTAACGAACTATAAGAACAGAAAGATATTAAAAGTGTATAACGAAAGAATTAATACAGCGGAGAAGAGGGGTATAATAAGAAGTTTTTATGCAATACCAAGGTGATTCCCCTCCTCAATTTGCACAAGGAACTTTAAAAAAAATTAGGAGCCCCGGAATATTATGCGACTAGTATAGATTAAGATGGAGTGATATGACGATCAATAAATACTCTAAATTTTGAGGCTCAACCAATCCCAAGAAGGTCGCATTATCAAATATGCGTTGAAACCAAGACTTCGGTCGATATTGCTGTAATGCGGAACCTCAGAGTCGGATGATTAAGTGCCAGCCATATCACTTGAGCAGCGAAAACACGTATAGACGCTACTGCTTGAGTTGAGAAGACTGTAGATTTCCGCTCATCATCAGTTTTTGAGTAGTATACGCTGTCCGTTTGTGACAGAAAGTTCTGTAAAACTCGAATGTGAGAATATGCCATGTGGCACGTAGCAGATTACAGTCGTGTGTATCATTCTTGAAGGAAAGAAAGATTCCGAGATATTGTCATGTTTTACAAGCAAGTACGACGTTTGTTCTTCGTATTGAAACGAATGGGTTGTATGAAGAGAAATTAAATGGGTGAGTAAAAAAACTTAACAAGGGGTATGTCGTCAGCATGAAGCGCTCAAGCCTCGTGATATCAAACGTAGAGGGTTAGTTAGTTTCAACGGCGAAAGACGCTAGACAGAAAACAGATTGAGAAGCGGATGACGGAGTATTCTTTGCAGATTCTAGCGCGGATTCAAGTTGAGATTGATTTTAATTCTTCGCTGAACTTTGGAGATTGATGAATTTGAAACTCAAACGCGCCAATTATCGAGAGCAGCAAACATATTTGGAAGTTCTCATCTGTGAATCATGGTTTATCGTCCCAACTTAGCGAAAAAGTCGATGTTATTATGTGCAAAAATGGCAATAAGATGGTATTGAGTTTCGATCTCTGGATATTCTTGGTTTTCGTCGGATCTTTGGGACGTATTGTTAGTCGAGGCTTTTTGAAACAATCGGGTTACTTAATAGATACATGTCAACCAGCCTTGCCGGACGAAAATATCTGTTGTAAGTCATTATCTTGTTTTCAGAGCTCGCAAAATGATATAATTGTCTTGAGAAAATTCTGAAAATTTGCCCACATTTGGAGCGATATAAATGATCTCAATATGGAACAAGACATGTCGAATGGACCCACGTGGAGCATGCTTGTCGTGAAGTGCGTATCTTCTTGACGAACTGTCACTCGAATCTTTTAGGTATGCATAGAGTGTGCATGAAGTGTGGAATGATGTGACAGAAAAATTTCGAAGAAGTTTTGTGACTTTCGAAGACAACTCAGACCGAAAAATATTCATGCTACAGCAGTGGTATTGAAGACCGTTTTGAGTCCGTCGAACATCAAATGAGAGAGAAAATCCACCTCTACATTCGAGGCACCGCCAAAATATTGTTGATGAAGTCTTCTGAGAAATAATAATCAAAACAGGACAGTAATTGGCCTTTCCGAAGGGAAAAACTTTCTCTTGAGACTTCTTATTGCCAACACCTATTCCAATCATTGATATCGACCGTAGAGAGATTCGGTTTATTTCAGGGAAAGAAATAATCTTATTGGCCGCCTTTGGAAGTCAAAAGGTTGGTCAAACTACTGTACTATGAGTGACATTTTTTTTTCTTTGAAAATTGGGCACTCAGATAAGAGCAATTCATGTTATTATCACGAGCTGAGGGTTTTGAGGATCATTCCAGACGATGTATATGAACTTCATTGAGATCCGCAAGCTGCAGTGACATGATATTTTCCTATGAGCCGTATCCACGAAGTTCAATGTGCCACAATTCAATGTGGCAACGTGGTGTTTTATGCATGAAGCCAACGACCACGACAGCACGTTCATCAGCTCCGCTCGGAGGATTGTGATACCAAGGAAATAATTTGAAGGATATGAACGAGTTTGAATTCTAAACCCAAGACATTATATAAATGGGAATAGCCCAAACATGTATATTTTCCGTTGTGCATGTCAGAACGTATGAGATACCTGTAGACAAAAATTACTCTTCAACACTTGTTCAAACACTGATATATATATATCATATATATCACCCTACATATTCAAAACATAATCCTCAATGCAATACCAAACTAATCGTTCTCCCTAAGCCTAAGTTTAACTCCAATCCCAAGCTTAATTCTCACCCCCAACCCCCAAACCCCCAAACCCATCCATTAGTCTGTAAAACTACAGACGTACACAACTTTTATCAGCAAGTACAATGAAACAGTGAGATAAAGGTCAAGAATACAAAGTAATGAATGATATCTGGGGCGATGGAAAATGCGGTGGACGAAAGCTGTGAGTTGAAGTGTACCACTAAGGCTTCAAAATTATGATAGCAACAATGTTGTGAAGCGTATCCTCCAAGCATTGAGTGAGATGTGGAATCTCTGTATAATGACTTACTAGGTAGTTGAACATTATGGACCATACAATTTGGATGAAGATGATGATAGAGTTAGATTTCTCCATATGCATGATAAGCTTCGAGCGTGTAGGAAAGCATAGATCACCGTCTGCTCCGCTGGAAGACCATGCATAACATGTCAGATAACGAAAGGAAACAAACTGCTTTTGACAAGGTTTTTGTAAAGTAAAGCAGTCTCATAACAGAGAATTGAGGAAACGCGTGGGAAAGTTCTAACACTTGCGATGATGATGATGGTGTTTAAGGTTAATGCTCCAACTGTGCCTGTTAATTCTGCCGGGCGGTGTAAATGTTAATCAGCTCATTGATTTTATGTAATCTTACGTACGTACGTAAGACTTACCGTCGAATTTTCATTCAACCCGAGAATTATCATAGTTGAACGACAAACCCGAGCAAAAGACAAGCGAAAGCGACCTCGGGACAGCTTGGCTATAAAATTTGCTGTTACAAACAACCACTGTTGAAGAAAGACGCTCTAAGATCCACCGGCAGACCTGCCAATTGGCTCTAAAAGCCATAAGGTTACAACATCGTGGAGAGACCGGCAGAGGCGACAGATTCGTTGGTGTCGTTTCAAGCCAATTTTGATATTCCCACAAGACATATTTGGATGAACCTCATTACGGCCTCGACGTTTTATTCAAACATAATATCTATGGGGGATCGAATTGTATCGATCAGACTGATGCCAAAATACAGCATTCGAAACCTCACCGATTGCGAAGCACACTGGAGTGATTAATTCTGCACATGGTGTTGTTCAGGAACATCCAATGGAAGGATAGGTATCAACCTCGCATACTTCCCCAGTGTGAGATAAATACCAATGAATAGTACGATAGGATGGACGGTAGGGAGGTCGCTGCAACATGTGCTTTGCAGATGGGCTTCGGCTTCTGTTCCCTGATTCAAAGGATGGTGAACTTGACAGCGCTAATCGGAGAACTCAAACTCTCTTCATTTTCTATGCTTTTTGCCCTGCATCGACCCTTCTTGTTCATTCTCTTCCATTCAAAGTCTTTCAGTCAACCTAAGTAGTCCTCCGGGGTCCGATCTCAAGGTTCTTTGAATCAGAATCCCTCTCTTTGCGCAAAGCTTTCACATCAACTACCATTCTCTGCTCTATGTTTGAAAAGATGGTGTTGCTTGCTCTGGTCTTTCAAAAAAATTAGTTTGCATTGAAACTTCTGTTGTAGAGCCAGTAATATTGATTGACCTTCCCGCAACAGGTCTCGCACAATGTTTGGTGGAGACAGCATAGCCCTTGCACGAAAATACTCGGAGCACCAATGCGCTCCAGGATGATCATATGTATCTGACGGTGGATCATTAAAGAACCCTGGCATCTCTCCAAACAGCACTCTTCTCGCTGTCCCATCTTGATACTTGTCTTCGTGTTGCACAACACTTAACTGGAATTTTTAGTCGGTACCGTACCTATCGATTTCTGCGCTTCATGTATTGGGATAATATCTCAAGCAATATCATCTCCATGACTGTCAGCTTTAAATACTTACTAGCCAATGCTCAATAAGCAGAGTGTAAAGCAGAATATAATGCATCCAAAAGTCTTTAATATGACGTGACACAGAATGACCACTTTATTTGAAACTTCAAAGCAACTTACAATCGCTGTGTGATGATACACCCAAGCTTTAACTCCATATTTTAAGTTGCGTTGGCCGTCAATATACACTCATGTCTGCGCTAGAATCCATGCATCAAATCAACCAGATCAACCTCTAGACCCAATGACCGACATAGAATCTTTAACTTGGATCTAAACACTGACAATCCCCCACGTCATCTCCTCGTGTCACCCCGCTGATTATAGATGGATACTTGGTTGAAACACGTTCATCATCTGCATATTGCATTAGCATGCCCCATATACTCTCCACCGCAAACCCGAACCACGGAGTGTAAGGACAGTTCTGTTCGTCGACAAACCTTGGATCATGACTCCACCCACTTCTACTCGTCATTGCAGATAGGAAGTTCTCATATGTTCCTCGATTTATCCCCGGATTTGTCTGGTAGATGCGATAAACTGGCCCTTGTACGATAAAAGTATCGGAGTGGTGTTGGCTTAGTTTGTCCTGTAGATACTTTTATATAAACGTGGGACCATCGACCATTTGTCTTTCCATAAAGACCGATCACCGCAATCTTTGGATGACGAGTTGCTTCGGAAATCCGAGGCATGAGTTCACACATTTTGTGGGTGTTAGCTTGAATGAACATAGTTTGTGTCGCCAGATTATCCCAGTGAGTAGCGATATAAGTGAAGTATGTCCCTCCTTCGCGACCAAGATCGGGCAAACGTCGACGATATCAGCACCTGTAGAGTATTTCAACATAGATAAAGATACATTTGGGCCTTTGGTGTAGATAATAATACCGTGATTGACGGATGACATGTATGATTTTTATTTAATAGCCTTTGGCATTCGTCAAATTGACTGGTGAGTTTCTTTGTACGCGCTTATTACAATTTCGAACGGAAATAATCCTGGATTGTATGTTGTATTCGGCGATGCTGTGGGTCCAGATGACAAAATTTAGAGTTGTGGAATGGATGAAGCATAGGAAGACATGGCAATCATGGCAGTGAGCGAGATTTGTAAGAGGACTATGTAGGAAGAATATCAGAACTTTGGAATACCCAACGAGAAATAGTATGGCTAGAAAATAGGAATTGGGCTGAAGCCAAGATACCACGGCCACCGGTCCAAATATCATTAATATTAGGATAATGAAGTTGTTAAAAAATCCTGAAACGAGAGCCTCCGAAGGAGGGATGGGGAGGCTGACATTCAAATGCTTCTTACCCGAAAAAGAGATTGGACTGTATACAACTAAGCTCGTATTAGAGACTCCTGCTCCAAAAGCAAAAGCTGAAGAAATGAAAAATAAAGGAATAGTGCCCGGTTTCGGACAGTAATCTACTACGTTGGTCTCGTGAGTAAATGCTGGGAGTCCACTTACGAGGACTCCAAATGCTCCAGTCATTGGAATGAAAGAATAGGAAAACGACAATATTGCACCTTCATTATTGAATCTTCTATGAGATGCTATGATGAAAGAAACCCGAGGAAGACTGATAACCGTGAAAGCACCAATACTACAGATAATTCCTGAAACCTTGCGAGAGGTACTCGTTATCTGGAATCAGAGTCATGAAGAAGGCTACGCAAACAGTTCCAAGAGATAAACGCTGCGAAGAACGGAATAGTAAAAAGAAGACGAAAAGAGCAACAGATTCTACAAGAAAGATTACCACCTGAAATTCTGTTAGCTCCATATGGATAGTTTTGCGAACACCACGTACGAACAGCATGGCCAAAGCAGGAATACTTGACAAATGTAGAAGTGCCTCCATAACATACGTGAAACAACTGCGGAAGCAAATAAAGCTGATACCATGCACATCCATGATTTACGCTCTAGAAAGCACCTCCCAGTAGCCTGGAGATTCAGACTGGGACCTGAACGTGCTGTGATGATATATGGAAACAACAAGAAGCCAAGATAGAATGTAAAGACCGTAAGTGCGGGATGAAAATAAGTATTTGCGCAAGATAATAAGGTTTGCCATACGGCACTCTATCTTCAAGTCAATTCAGATAGAAAAGTTATTAGTTTCGCCAGGCTTACGAAATACTGTACTAACAGTAGTTTGTTGCTGTATATTGAGACTGAGGGAGAGATTATCCGAAAACTAGGATATTGCGATTGACTAATCCATACGTTTCTTTCCACACAGAGGGATAAGGATAGGTATATATCACAAAAGCGTATTCGATGAGATAAATTACCCTAGGCTTTTCGAAATTGGTCCACAAGTGGTCTTCAATGTGATCACTGGGCTCGAAATCGTACTCGTCGACAGTGAAACATTCCCTTATCCCTCCATTCAAGGTTTTTTCGCAATTGATCCCAACAAAAGTGTACAAAGAGGACTCAGGAATTACATACCATTAGTTCTCCATCAATTGTCACACTCGATGATTGGGATAGACCGTCGAACTTGAAAAATTCTAGAGTATTTCAATATTGCTCATAAATGACAACTTTGAACTAAGTCTCGTTCTTGTCCAAATAAGGAATCGATCGCGAGCTCTAGGAAGCTAGGCAACTCATTCCGATACTCATGAACGACGGCAATGTTTGAGAGGAACCGATTCATTGCCACTTGGTGCATGCTTAAGTACTTGCGTGTCGATTCATGGGGTAGCTGTGCTAGTTTATCCTCCACCTACATTCGCTTTCAAAAATACTTTCTAAAGGACTTGGCATCCTCCTTGGGTTAATTGATCCAAAATTGACCTCGGTATGATTTCACACAGTGATACATGTGGAACGAAGGTATCCCGACAGAAAACGTGTGGTACTGATGATGGATATTGTGTGAGAGAAAGCTCAAGGCGATATGAATCATCGGAGCCTAAATCAAGAACGTTAGTGGCAGTTATTCGTCAATTTAATCCCCCATAGCTGACAAAATCTTTTTCGTTATGAATTGAATGCAAATCACTCTATACATTTGCTCTCCCAACCTCAAGTTAACAATAATTTCTTGACCGAAACCACAAACGAGACAAAATAAATAATAAGGGCATTGAGGAACTTGAAGGCCCTTCAGGACAAGATCAGAAAAGGAGGATCGCTTGGCTTTTAAATTGTACTTGAGATACAAACCACAAAGGAAGGTTTCTGTGAACCGTGAAATACCATCCCATCTTGCGTTTGAATCCAAAATATACGAGAAGACACATTTCCCAGAGAAGCCGTTCAGAAGTGGCTGATCCACTGTCATCTATCTCATGTATTTTCTATTATAATAATGAAAGTTTCCATAACATATATCGTCCTGCTTCACCATTGAATCAAAAACAGATCGAATGATGCATTTCCAGACAGTGACTTGATCTGCTATGCCCCTTCTTATATTCAATATTCAAGGTATGACCAAACTTGATTACAAAAGCTTGATAAGCTTGATAGCGTCGATGGTTGGTACGTCGGATATGAGAGAATTTGCGGATGCACCTGTGCTTGTCCATATGGTAATTAACCTTATTACTATATCAAAGCATTCCGGGGTACGATGTCCGTGAACAAAGATTCAATCAATCTCAAGGATCTGCGATTACATTATCTCTAGATAATCATATCAATGACTGAGCTTATGTGAACCAGCGTTGTTTGAATACGCGTTGGAGGAACAGAACACTGCGCCGACGAGAGAAAGACCAGTGTGTAACATGTCACTGTGTGAACATCCATAAAAGGTTATGGCCCCAAACTTGTTTCGCAAAGTGCTTTTCCGCCACCAGGGCAGTCATAGATAGAGTTGAGCGCTTGTTTCGTTCGTAACGTTATTGCAGCAATACTTTTGTTGTTTGCCATGAAGCTTGCTAGACTCCTCAATATGCAGTCATTTATTGAAATGTTGGCAGGATGGATGATTGGAGGCTGATCCTCAAAGTTGAAGCATTGTTCATTTCTATGCAGTGGGGATGGAATTTCAATAGGAATGATATTTGTTCATGTTGGCTACAAAATGCATATGGTGTAGTTCATCTCTCTACTGAGCCTCTGTAAAGGTCGTATACGTACGTATGAGGTTCCTAGCGATTGCCGACCAACAATTTTCACAGCGTTGTCCATCAACCTTCATGTTTTCCCCTGTTTGAAAGAGATTTATCTGATTCATTCCTGATGTCCCAAAATAATAACAAGCTGTTTGCTGAATCTATTGTTGCAGTAGAAATAGAAGATGATGTTACGAGAGTACGACTCTTTCAATTGCAACCTCTTCGAACTTGTGAGTGTTATGTTATGTTATGTTATGTTCATTAGCGCCACCAGTAAATCCCTTCTCTCATTAGTGCGTCAAGAAACAATGCCGTCTGATCAGTAATTGAAGATAGTACGTAGTAGTTCTAGATGGATGTCACATGATTCGAAGTGATGAGGTTAAGTCTATCATTTTGTTTATAAATCTTCGAATAACAATTTAAAGTATGGAAAAGTGAATGACTTGATATATCAAGTAACCTCTTTAACATGTACAAATTTCAATGTTCTTATGGCTTGAGAACCATTGGCCTTGAGAAATGAAATGCAATAAATGTCACGATGACGTGCTCGGTATGATGACTAATAATGTGGAGTATCCAGCATCTATACCATGAAAGGTCAAAAATCCTTTCCATGAGCTTAACCACATTCCGTGTTCCACTGCTCTCGGCGTTGTCTTCCAATTCTGAAAATCTCCATAGTGTAACAGCAATGATGATGTCGATTCCTACGCGTTCAGTTGCCAGGTCTCAGTTTGTCCGAACGGCTCGAAGTTTTGCGACAGCATCACCTGTAGTTGGTCAAAACAGAAATCATAAGATTGTTGTCATTGGCGGTGGCTCTGCTGGTCTAGCCATCAGTCATCAACTTCTTCGACAGGGCAAATTTCATCAGGATGATATTGCTATCGTTGACCCCGCCACGTGGCATCATTACCAACCTGGATGGACTCTTGTTGGAGGTGGTCTCAAGACAAAGGAGAGTCTCCGAAAACCTCTGAAGAGTTTGATTGATCCAAAATTTAAGTTTTATAATACTGGTGTGGATGGGTTTTCCCCAGATCAAAACTTTATTACGTTGAAGAACGGTGACAGAGTCAACTATGATCAACTCGTCGTTGCTCCAGGAATAACAGTTGATGTTGGAAGCGTGAAAGGATTGTCAGAAGCTCTTGATAACCCAGACTCTCTCGTCTCCTCCATATACAATTACGATCATTGCGACAAGGTCTTTCGGACCATTCAAAAGCTTAAGAAAGGAAAGGCTATTTTTACTCAACCAGCTGGTGTTATAAAATGTGCTGGTGCACCACAGAAGATCATGTGGCTTGCACTGGATCATTGGAAACGTGCAGGTTTATACGATGCCAAAGATATTTCCGGTTCACCAATCAACATTACTTTTGCGACCGGCCTTCCATCGATGTTTGGCGTACCCAAGTACAGTGCCACACTTGAGGAACTGAGAAGAGAAAGATCAGTTGAAGGATTATTCCAGCATGACCTCACCGCCATCGATGGTAATACAGCAACTTTTACTCGTACCGATGGACAAGGACAGGCCACAAAAGATTTCGATCTTTTACACGTAGTACCGAAGAATAAGCCGCATGACTTTGTTAAGAATAGTGTACTCGCGAACGAAGCTGGTTATGTCAATGTTGATGAGGGAACTACACGTCACGTTAAGTACCACAATGTCTGGTCTGCTGGTGATGCTTCCAGTTTGCCAACTTCAAAGACAGTGGCTGCAATTACTGCAGAAGCACCAGTTTTGGTTCGTAACTTACTTTTGGCTATCGATGGTAGAGATCCAGAAGAAGTGTATGATGGTTATACATCGTGCCCTCTTTTAACTGAATATGGCAAGGTGCTTCTTGCGGAGTTCAAATATGGTGGGGTGCCAAAGGAAACTTTTAATAAATGGTTCGGCATCGATCAATCTGTCCCAAGAAAGGAGTTTTATTATCTGAAGAAAGATTTCTTTCCCTGGGTGTACGGAAAATATATGGTAAAGGGTAATTGGGGTGGACCAAAGGGTTGGATCAAATAAGAATAATAACCTCGAGAAACATTGAATTGTATTCATTTCGTTAGATATTCTTAAAGGAATTCATCTCTGAGTATTATTCTAAGAAAAGAAGTTTGTCTTGGAAGAGAGAGGGAGTGTATAGCTAGATAACTTCTCATGCACTATCACTTCGGTAGGAATTGAAGCATAAGTCGCCTACGCTACATCTCATCACCCACCACTCCCATTTGGCCACTATTTTACACCAAAAACGGCCATTCAATGTACTTACAACTTTAGGAAAGAATGGCTATACCTGTTTAAAATGTCAATTTGGGATTCTCTACATGACTATTAACAGATTTCGAAAATCTTGGATTTTTGCGCTTGCGAATAGAGGCTCTCGAGAGAACACCACTAGCTCTTCTCAAATATAACATGATCTATTTCCCGACAAATTCTATTTCACAAGATGTAGTTTTCCCCAGTACAAGAAGACATTCAACAAAAGCTTCGATATAAACGAGAAAATAGTCATCCAAAAATGCCTATAACTGCAGTACTGACTACACAAATATGGGATGAATCATTCTACTCTTCAATCTGCTGCCGTTCTTGTGCTTTCAACTCTCGAGAAATGCTATGAACAATCTATCAATACACCTGACTTATGGATTGTTACTATCCTCGACTCTCGTTTCAAGCTTCATATCGTGAAATTTATATATGAGACTAAAGGAGGAGAGGACCCTCGAGCATACCATGAAGAATTACAAAATTTGAAGAGTTCCTTCAAGAAGGATAAGAGTCGCGCTGATAGAATTCGAATTCATTCAGAGGAAGAGATGAGAGATGAGAGATGGATATAGCGACAACGACCATTTTCACCCCATGCAAAGTTCATTTGGCTATATAAGCCCTGTAAGTTAATTTAAGTTAAAGGCTTTACAAAGCCTAAAAGTTAACTTAAAGCATAAAGTTTTTCATTTGATAATATAAATGAATATTTTATTTTTAATCAAAAAAGACGATAGTAATAAATTAATATATAAAATCAAAAGATTGATTTTTCTAAAATTTTTATTATTTATTAATTATTTTTAATAATAATTTATATTAAAGTAAAATTATTTTATTTAATAAAAATTATTTGAAATATTATTTGAAATAATCTTTATTAAATCTTTAGATTTTTAATATTTCAATTTATTTTATTTTATTCAAGAATATTTAATATAAAAGGCTTTAATAATAATTATTTTATTTAAAAATAATTATTAATAATGATTTATTACAATTATATTAATTAAATTATTCGATTTATATTTAATGGAAATTTAAGTAATAAATGTATACAATCTAAGTTTTAAACTATTTGAATATATCTCATTTTATATAATTTATATAATTAAAATAATCTAAAATAGCTTTTCATTTAATTAAAAATTGAATTTAATCTTTATAATCTTAGATTAATTAAGAAAAATTAATTTAATAAAGATTATTTTATATTATGACTTTTCTTATATAAGTTTATAATTCTTTTATATGAATAGAATAATTTTAATTAATAATAATAAATTAAAATCTATATAAATAGATATTAAAGAAAAATATTTCAATGATAAATATTCTAATAACTATTCTATAGATTTTTTCGCGGGCCATCATTGGTGGTGGCCCATTTCGATAGGGGGGGTGGTAGCCTGCGAAAAATAGTTGAATTGGCCATTACTATAATTCGCTTAAATATTAATATAATTTAAAAATTGAAAATTATATATGATAAAGCTTTATTGAAATTAATTTTATATCAAATTTTTTTTAAATTATTTCAAAAATTGAAAAATCTATATAAATTTTAATATATTAGTATTTTGGTGATATATAGGGTAAAGTTATTTCGATAGGGGGGTGGTAGCCTAATAAAATATTTATTCAAATTCAAATTTATTATCATTTTAATTAGCTTAAATCTTTATATAAATTAAAAATTCAAAATATTATATAATAGAAATTTATTTAAATTTTATATATATATAATTTTTTTTTAAATTATCTTAAAAATTAAAGTATTTATATTAGTTTAAATTATTAATTATAAAAAAGTAATTGATTAAGGTAATATGAGGTAATAGTATTTCGAAAAATAATATATTTTAAATAATATCTTAATATATTAATATTAATTTAATGTTATATTTGGGTAGGTTTTAAAAAAAGCATATACAAAAATATAATTTATAATTATTTAATAGAATTTTAATATAATTTCATAAAATTTATAAGTATTATAAATTAAGTATTTTTATATTTATTATAAAAAATTTATATTATAAAATCTAATATTAAATAAATAATAGTATAATAAAATGTATAAGTATTGGAAATTAAATAAAAAATTAAAGATTTATATTAATATTGAATAATTTAACGAATATTATAGTTAAATTTATCAAATTTTGGTTAATAATAAAAGGAAAGCTAAATTTTAAATATTTTATTTTAAAATTTTAATACTTTTATTAATATTTAAAATATATATTGATAAAATTGAAAATATAGGAAAATTTATAAGTTTTAAAAGGGTAAATTTGTTTATTTAGATTATATAAGTATATTTTTTTGTTAAAAATTTGAATTTTCTACTTTTTATATTATATATATATATTGATATAATATAAAATGTTAAATTTTAAAAATATTTAATAAAACTTTAAAGCTTATATTATTTTTTTAAAAATTTTAATTTTTGATATTTATATATTCTTGAATTTAAAATTAATAAATTAATAAATTCTAAAAGTTTCTAAAATCATTAACTTTATAATATTAATATTTTTTTAAGAATAATTTTTATAATTTAAAACCTTTATAGGAAGATTTTAAAATACTAATAACTATTCTATAAATTTTTTTATAGGCTATTATTAGTGGTGGCTTATTTCGATAGGAGGGGTAATGGCTTGCGAAAAATAGTTGAATTGGCCATCACTATAATTCGCTTAAATATTGATATAATTTAAAAATATAAAATTGTATATTATAAAGCTTTATTTAAATTATTTATATATAAAATTCTTTTTAAATTATTTCAAAGATTGAAGGATTTATATAGATTTTAATATATATTAATATTTTGATGATATAAGTTGCCTACCCTACTTTTCGCTACCCCCCCCCCATTTGGCCAACATTTTACACCAAAAACGGCCATTTTAATGTATTTATAACTCTACAAAAAATAAATATATATATTTTAAATTTTAATTGAAGCTTTTTATATATAATATTCAATAAATTTGGAAAATCTTAAATTTTTGCGATTTTTTTATAAAAGAGTAATAAAAGATTATAGAAAATTAAAAGTTTCGGTTTTGGATTTGTATGGAAATTACATACAAAATTAAAATTTTGAAACAAATATTTATAATTTTTAAACAAAAATAATTAAAAATAATCTATAAATTTTTATGGAATTCATTAATCAATATATAATAAATAAGCTCTTTAAAATATATATAATAATTTAAAATTATTAAATAAATTGGAATTAGAGAAATTTTTTACTTAAAATTTTATCGTTAAAATCTAAAAATCTATATTAAAACATTTATTATAAATAATAGTATACTTTTAAAATAAAATGTTCAATTTAAGTTAGCTTTAAAATTCTTAAAATTTTTTTAAATTATTTTTTAGCTATTTTTATTAAATAAATATAACTTTTTTTAAAGATTTTTAGAATCTATTAATAATTATATATAGAAGCTTTAATTAAAATTTAAAATATATATATTTATTTTTCGTAGAGTTATAAATACATCAAAATGGCCGTTTTTTGGTGTGAAATGTTAGCCAAATAAGGGGAGAGAGGGTAGCGAAAAGTAGGGTAGGCGACTTATAAAGTAAAACGATTTCAATAGAGGAGTAATAATCTAATAAAATTTTTATTTTTATTCGAATCGGTTATTATTATACTTCGTTTAAATATTAATATAATTTAAAACTATAAAATTGTATATTATAAAGCCTTATTTAAATTATTTATATATAAAATTTCTTTAAATTATTTCAAAAATTAAAGGATTTATATGAATTTTAATATATTAGTATTTTAGTGGTATATAAAATAAAGCTATTTTAATAAAGAAATAATAACTTAATAAAATATTTATTTAAATTCTAATTTATTATTATTTTAATCAATTTAAATCTTAATATAAATTAAAAATTTAAAATATTATATAATAAAGATTTATTCAAATATTATATATAGAAAATTTATATTAAATTATCTTAAAAATTAATAAATCTATATTAGTTTAAATTGTTAATTATATAAAAATGATTAGCTAAAGTAAGGGTATTGTAAGGTAATAGAATTTCAGAAAATATATACTATTTTAAATATTATTTTTAATATATTTGTATTAATTCAATTTTATATTATAAAAATCTCAAAAAAACTAATATTAAATTAAAATAATCAAAGGGCTTTATAATATTTTTTAAAATCTTAAAATTCGAAATTTATTTATTATAAAGGTATAATATATATTTTAAAATAAATAAATTGATTTATTTAAACGTAATAAACTATTATAAGTATATTTATATTGATTTTATTAATTTAATTTTATTAAATATAAATGGAATTTTTAAGAAATAGTATTCTAGTAAAAAATAAGGGTATTTTAATTATATTAATATAATTTATAATCTTTTGTATATATATTAACTTTTAATTTTTTAAATTTAATACCTTTTAATAAAGAACAAAAAACCTTTATTTTATATTAATATATATAAATTCGGCTATAAATAGCAAAGTAGAAAATATATTTTATATTCTGAATAATTACGTTTAAACATTTTTCTTCTTTTTTTAATTTTTAATTTTTTAAATATTAATTATTTAGATATTAATATTTTTTTTTAATATTATTTATTTTGATATTATAATAATTATTAATAATATTTTATTTATTATTATTATAATACTTATAATTATTATAATTATTATAATTATTATTATAATTATTAATAATATTAATATAATACTTCAAATGAAAGTATTAACCCTAATAATTATTTTCTGAATTTTTTTGCGGGTTATTACTAGTAATGGCTTATTTTGATAGAGAGGATAACGGTCCGCGGAAAATAGTTGAATTAACTATTATTATAATTTGCTTAAATATTATTATAATTTAAAAATTTAAAATCGTATATTATAAAGTTTTATTTAAATTATTTATATATAAAATTCTTTTTAAATTATCTTAAAAATTAAAGGATTTGTATAGATTTTAATATATTAGTTTTCTAGTAGTATATCAGGTAAAACTATTTTAACAAGGGGGTAGTAGTTTAACAAAATATTTATTCTAATTCGAATTTATTATTATTATAATTAATTTCAATATTAATATAATTTAAAAATTTAAAATTGTATATTATAAAACTTTATGTAAATAATTTATATATAAAATTATTTTTAAATTACTTTAAAAAATTAAACAATCTATACGGATTTTAATATATTAATATTTTGGTAGTATGTAGGGTAAAGCTATTTCGATAAGGGAATGGTAGCCTAATAAAATATTTATTCAAATTCGAATTTATTATTATTCTAATTAGTTTAAATCTTTATATAAATTAAAAACTTAAAATATTATGAAATAAAGATTTGTTTAAATATTTTATATATAAAATTTATATTAAATTATCTTTAAAATTAAAGGATTTGTATAGCTTTAAATTATTAGCTATATGAAAATTATTGGCTAAGGTGATGTGGGGTAGTGGGATTTCAAAAAATATACTATTTTAATTATTATTCTTAATATATTCATATTAATTTAATCTTATATATTATAAAAATCTAAAAAAAAGCTAATATCGAATTAAAATGATTAGGTGGCTTTATAATAATTTTCAAAATATCAAAATTCAAATTATTTATTATAAAGGTATAATATATATTTTAAAATAAGTGAGCTAATTTGTTTAAATATAATAAACTGCTGCAAGTATATTTATATTGATCCTATTGGTTTAATTCCATTAGGTATAAATGGAACTTTCAGAGGGTAATACTCTAGTAAGAGATAGGGGTATTCTAATTGTATTATTAAGTATATTTTGATTATTAATATGATTTGTAATCCTTCGTATATATATTAGCTTTTGATTTGTTAGATCTAATATCTTTTAATAAAGGATAAAAAAGTTTTATTTTTATACTAGTATATATAAGTTCGGCTATAAATAGTAGAGTAGGGAATATTTCATATTCTAAATGATTACATTTGGATACTTCTTTCATTTTTTTAATTTTTAATTTTTAAATATTATTTATTCAAATATAAATATATAATATTTATTTAATAATATAAATATATAATATTTATTAAATATAATATTTGTTTTAATATTATTTTAATTATTATAATTATTAATAATACTAATATTAATATAATATTCCTAATAACTATTCTATGAATTTTTTCGCGGGCCAGTATCGGTAATGGCCTATTTCGATAGGGGGGGTGGTAGCCCGCGAAAAATAGTCGAATCAGCTATCACCATTATAATTCGCTTAAATATTGATATAATTTAAAAATTTAAAATCGTATATTATAAAGCTTTATTTAAATTATTTATATATAAAATTCTTTTTAAATTATTTCAAATATTGAAGGATCTATACAGATTTTAATATATTAGTATTTTGATGGTATGTGGGGTAAAGCCATTTTAATAGGGGGATGGTGGCCTAACAAAATATTCATTCAAATTCGAATTTATTATTACTCTAATTAGCTTAAATCTTTATACAAATTAAAAATTCGAAATACTATATAATAAGAATTTATTTAAATTTTATATATATATAATTTATTTTAAATTATCTCAAAAATTAAAGGATCTATATTAGTTTGAATTATTAATTATAGAAAAGCGATTGATTAGGGTAATGTAGGGTAGTAATATTTCGAAAAATAATATATTTTAAATAATATTTTAATTTATTAATATTAATTTAATCTTATATTATAAAAATTTAAAAAAAGCTAATATCAAATTAAAACAAACAAGAGGCTTTATAACATTTTTTAAAATTTCAAAATTCGAATTATTTATTGTAAAGGTACAATATATATTTTAAAATAAATAAACTACTGTAAATATATTTATGCTAATCCTATTAGCTCAATCCCATTAGATATAAATGGAACTTTCAGGGGGTAATACCCTAATAATTATTCTATAAATTTTTTCGCGGGCCACCACCGGTGGTGGCCCATTTCGACAGGGGGGGGGGTGGTGGCCCGCGAAAAATAGTCGAATCGGCCACCACTATAATCCGCTCAAATATTGATATAATTTAAAAATTTAAAAATCGTATATTATAAAGCTTTATTTAAATTATTCATATATGAAATTTATTTTAAATTATCTTCAACATTAAAGGATCTGTACGGATTTTAATATATTAGTATTTTGGTGGTATGTGGGGTAAAGCTATTTCGACAGGGGGGTGGTGGCCTAACAAAATATTCATTTTCATTCGAATTTATTTTCACTTTTATTAGCTTAAATCTTTAAATAAATTAAAAATTCGAAATACTTATATATAATAGGAATTTATTTAAATTTTTATATATATATAATTTATTTTAAATTATCTCAAAAATTGAAGGATCTGTACTAGTTTAAATTATTAGTTATGAAAAAGTCATTGGCTAGGGTGATGTGGGGTAGTAGTATTTCGAAAAATAATAATATATTTTAAATAATATTTTTAATATATATTAATATTAATTCAATCTTATATTATAAAAATTTAAAAAAAGCTGATTTTAAATTAATATGAGCAGAGGGCTTTATAATATTTTTTAAAATTTTAAAATTTGAATTATTTATTTATAAAGGTATAATATATATTTTAAAATAAGTAAATTAATTTTATTTAAATGTAATAAATTACTGTGGGTATATTTATGTTAATCCTATTAACTTAATTCTATTAAGTATAAGTAAAACTTTCAAAAAGTAATACCCTAATAATATTATTCTATAAATTTTTTTTGCGAATTATTATCGGTAATAACTTATTTCAATAATAAAAAAGATAATAGTTTACGAAAAATAATCAAATCAATTATTATTATAATTCGCTTAAATATTGATATAATTTAAAAATTTAAAATTATATATTATAAAACTTTATTTAAATTATTTATATATAAAATAAAATTTGTTTTAAATTATCTTTAATATTGAAGAATTTGTATATATTTCAATATATTAGCATTTTGATGGTATATAGGGTAAAAGCCATTTCGATAGGGGGATGATAATCTAACAAAATATTTATTTAAATTCGAATTTATTATTACTTTAATTAACTTAAATCTTAATATAAATTAAAAATTTAAAATATTATATAATAAAGATTTATTCAAATATTTTATATATAAAATTTATATTAAATTATTTTAAAAATTAAAGAATCTATATTAGTTTAAATTATTAACTATATAAAAATAATTAATTAAGGTAAAAATATTATGGGGTAATAGAATTTTAAAAAATATAATATTTTAAATAATATTTTTTATATATTAATATTAATTTAATCTTATATTATAAAATCTAAAAAAAGCTAATATTTAATTAAAACAAATAAAAGGCTTTATAACATTTCTTAAAATTTCAAAATTCGAATTATTTATTATAAAAGTATAATATATATTTTAAAATAAATGAATTAATTTATTTAAATATAATAAACTACTATAAGTATATTTATATTAATCCTATTGGCTTAATTTCATTAAATATAAATAGAACTTTTAAAGAGTAATACTTTAATAAAAGATAAAAGTGTTTTAATTATATTATTAATCTAATTAGTAATATAATTTGTAATTCTTTATATAATTATTTTATAAATTTTTTTATAGGTTATTACTAATAGTAGTTTATTTTGATAGAGAGAGTAGTGGCCTATAAAAAATAGTTGAATTAGCTATTATTATAATTTATTTAAATATTAATATAATTTGAAAATTTAAAATCATATATTATAAAGTTTTATTTAAATTATTTATATATAAAATTTTTTTTTAAATTATCTTAAAAATTAAAAAATTTGTATGGATTTTTTTAATATATTAATATTTTAATAATATATAGGGTAAAACTATTTTAACAAAGGGATAATAGTTTAATAAAATATTTATTCTAATTCGAATTTATTATTATTATAATTAATTTAAATTTTTATATAAATTAAAAATTAAAAATTTTATATTATAAAGATTTATTTAAAAAAATTTATATATATAATTTATATTAAATTATTTTAAAAATTGAAGGATTTATACTAATTTGAATTATTAGTTATAGAAAAGCGATTAGTTAAAATAATATAAAGTAGTAGTATTTTGAAAAATAATATATTTTAAATAATATTTTAATTTATTAATATTAATTTAATTTTATATTATAAGAATTTAAAAAAAGCTAATATTTAATTAAAACGAGTAAGAGGCTTTATAATATTTTTTAAAATTTCAAAATTCAAATTATTTATTATAAAAGTATATAATATATATTTTAAAATAAATAAACTAATTTATTTAAACGTAATAAATTATTATAAATACATTTATATTAATTTTATTTTATTTATTTAATTTTATTAAATATAAACAAAACTTTTAAAAAATAATACTTTAGTAAAAGATAAAAGTATTTTAATTATATTATTAAGCATATTTTGATTATTAATATGATTTGTAATCCTTTACATATATACCAGCCTTTGATTTGTTAAACCCAATACTCTTTAACAAAGGATAAAAAAGTTTAATAATTATTTTATGAATTTTTTCGCGGGCCACTATTGATGGTATCTTATTTTGATAGGGAAGGTAATAACCTACGAAAAATAATCAAATCGGCTATTATCATAATTCGTTTAAATATTAATATAATTTAAAAATTTAAAATTTTATATTATAAAACTTTATTTAAATTATTTATATATATAAAATTTTTTTAAATTATCTTAAATATTGAAGGATTTGTATAAATTTTAATATATTAGTATTTTAGTAGTATGTGAAGTAAAATCATTTTGATAAAAAGATAATGGCTTAATAAAATATTCATTCAAATTTGAATTTATTATTATTTTTAATTAGTTTAAATCTTTATACAAATTAAAAAATTCGAAATACTATATAATAACAATGTATTTAAATTTTATATATATATAATTTATTTTAAATTATTTCAAAAATTAAAGGATTTGTACTAGTTTAAATTATTAGTTATAGAAAAGCAATTAATTAAGGTAATGTAGAATAATAGTATTTCGAAAAACAATATATTTTAAATAATATTTTAATTTATTAATATTAATTTAATTTTATATTATAAAAATTTAAAAAAAGCTAATATCAAATTAAAACAAATAAGGGGCTTTATAACATTTTTTAAAATTTTAAAATTTAAATTATTTATTATAAAGATATAATATATATTTTAAAATAAATAAGCTAATTTGTTTAAATATAATAAACTATTGTAAATATATTTATATTGATTCTATTAACTCAATTCCATTAAATATAAATAAAACTTTTAAAAAGTAATATTTTAATAAAAAATAAAAATATTTTAATTGTATTATTAATCTTATTAGTAATATAATTTATTAGATTTAATACTCTTTAACAAAAAACGAAAAAAGTTTTTTTTTATATTAGTAAATATAAATTCGATTATAAATAGTAGAATAAGGAATATTTAACCTTAATAAAATATTCTGAATAGTTATATTTAAACATCTCTTTTATTTTTTTTCTTTTTAATTTTTTTAATATTATTTATTTTAATATTATTTTTTTTTTATTATTAATATTATTATTTATTAATATTATTATTAAATAATATTTCATTTATTAAAATTAAAGTTATTAATAATATTTTCTTTATTATTATTATAATTATTAATATATTTTAATATTAATATAATATTTAAAATGAAAGTATTAACCCTGTAGGAGTAACTGTTACAGGGATTGGGAAAAAGAAAATACCCCTAATAATTATTCTATAAATTTTTTTGTAAGTTACCATTAATGATGATCTATTTCAACAAGGAGGGTAATGGCCCGCAAAAAATAATCAAATCAGCCACCACCAGAATTCCTTTAAATTTTGAGATATTTTTAATTTTGAAAATAGTATTTTATTAATATTTATTTAAATTTTCTAAATCTAAAATCTATTTTCGATTATCTTTTATATTAATAGATTTGTACAAGATTAAAATATTAGTGGTATATAAGTGGTTATATTAAATAATATAAAATAGTATATTATTATTCTAATTTAATTTATTAATCAAAAAATTCAATAAAAATTCATTTTATTATAAAATCTTATTATAAAAACAATAACTTTATAAATCTTTAATCAAATATTCTAAATATAAAGTTTATTTTTTAATTATTTATTATATTAATAAATCTATATTAAATTAAAATATTAATGATATATAAATAATTATATAGAATAATGTAAAGTAATATATAATTCTTACAATTTAATATATATAATTCAAAATTCAATAAAAAATCAAGATTATTATAAAACTTAAAGACAAAAAAAGTAATATTATAAATCTTCAATTAAATTTTCAAATTCCTAAATTTATTTTAAATTATTTTTTATATTAAAGAATTTATATTAGTTTATTATATTTTGTTTTAAAATTCGATTTATATATTTAAATCAAAAAAGGTTATTATATAATTTTTATTATTCCTTTAAAAAAAGATTCTATTTATTCCAAATTTTAATTAATTTTATAATAATTTTATTAATTATTATAAAAATTTAAAAAAAGATGATATTAAATGAAAATAATTAAAGAGTATTATAACTTTTCGAATTTTCTTAAAATCAAAAAACTTTTTATTGAAGATATAATATATATATTTAAATAAGTAGATTATTTTGTTTAAATATAACAAATTGTTATAAATATATTTATGTTAATTTTATTGATTTAATCTTATTAAGTATAAATAGAATTCTCAAAGAGTAATACTTTAGTTAAAAATAAAGGTATTCTAATCTTATTAATTTTTGAATTATTTGTAATTTATTATTAATTTGATTTGTAATCCTTTATATATATATTAATAGATTTATTAAGCTTAATATTCTTTAATTAAAAATAAAAAAGCTTTATTTTACATTAATATATATAAATTCAGCTATAAATAATCAAATAGAAATTGTTGATTTCGATTAAATATTCTAAATTTGTTATATTTGGATATTTACTTTTGTTTTGAATTTTAAATTTTGAAATTTTATATAATCCTTTGAATTTTCTATTTAAAAAAGATTAAGATTTAGATTTATCTTTAAAATCTACTTTTAAAATCTATATTAAAATACCTTTTAATATTTTTATTTAAATCCTTTAAAATCTATATTTAAATCTATATTTAAATCTATATTGAAATACCTTTTAATATTTTTATTTAAATCTTTTAAAATCTATATTTAAATCTATATTTAAATTTACATTAAAATATTTTTTAATATCTTTATTTAAATCCTTTAAAATTTATCTTTAAATTTATATTTAAATCTATATAAAATCCATTTTAATATTTATATTAAAATTCATTTACCATTTTTTATTTATTTTAAAATTAATCTTTCAATTTATTTAAAATAATTAATTATTAAACTTTCCCTTTTCCTTTTACTTTCGTTTAATTTAATATTAATAAATTATTTAGTATTTATAAAAAACAAAAGATTTTCAAATTAAATTAACTTTTAATAAAATTAAAAAAGTTTCTTTTCTTTTATATTATCTTACATTTCAATTTATTTTATATAATATTTATAAAATCTATATTCAAAATTTAAAGAATTATTTAACTACAAATCATTTTAATAATTTAATTTCAAATTATAAAAAAAAGATAATTAATAAAGCTATTAATACTTCTCAATCTTTAATTATTAAACTTATTAAAATAAATATAAATTTAATAAATCTATTTTAATCTAAATTTAATTTATATTCATTTTTTGAATTAAAGATTAAAACCTATTTTTAATATTTCTTTTATAAAATATTAAAATTTAATAAAAAAAAATTTAAAAAGATATTTAAATTTTATATATAACAATATTTCCTTTAATTTTGATTTAATAAATAATATTTCAAATCAAAAATTAGCTTTAAATTATTTCTTTTTTTGAAATTTAATTAAAAGATAAACAAATAGATTTGAATATTTTAAATATTTTTAAAATTTCATTTTTTAATTAATATTAATTTTAATAATAATGATTTAAATAAAAATTTAAATCATTTAGATTTAATTAAATTCAATTAGAAAAATAATTTCAAAAGAAAATGAAAAAATTAGAAAATAAAAAAAGTTTAATTAAAATTAATTCAAAATATTTAACTCCTTTTTAAAAAAGATTAAAATATATTAATTATTTATTTAAATATAATTTAAAAGATTTAATTGAACTTTTAATTATTTTTAATAATAATATTTAATATAAAAAGCTTTTAAATTAATATTATTTTATTTAAAAAAATTATTATATTCTAATTTAAATAAAATTATTTATTTAAATAAAACACATTTAAATATTATAAATAACTTTAAAAAAAATAAAATTTTGTAATAAAGAATTAAAACTTTTAAATAATAATTAAAATTGAATTAAATATTTTAGTTTATTTAAATTATTTTTTATATTTTTACTTAATTATACTTTATTATTTAATAATAAATATTTCTTTGATTTCAAAAAATTTAAAAGAAAAGATATTAAAATTAATAAATTTAGAATTAAATTTAATAGAAATAAATAAGAATTGTATTAAAAATATTAAAAGTTCTTTAAAAAAGATTAAGAAATCTTCGAATTAAAATATTAATAAATTTCAATTTAAAAGGTTAAATTGATTTAATAATATTAATAAAAAGAATTTAAAATCTAATTTCGAGAATTCTAATATTTTAAATAAAGAATCTTAATATGATTTAAATGAATCTGATTTTAATAGTTTATTTAGTTTAAATTCGAATAATAATTTAAATAAAAATAATACTTTAATTATTTTTCGAAAAATAAATAAATTTTTTAATAAAAGTTTAAAAAAGATTATTTATAGAATTTTAAGAATTATAATTAAATATTTCAAATAAAAAATAAATTTAAATATATTTATTAATCTTATTAATTGTTTTTTCATAATAAAAAGTATTAAAAAAAAAATTTTTTTCAATAAAAATAACTTTATTTTTATTTTAATATTATTTATAATTTATATATTGCATTTAATTATTAATTATAAAACATAATATTCGTTTATTATTATTAGATTTCAAAATTAATTTAAATATTATATTAGCAAATTTTATAAATAAATATTTTTAAAATTATAATCAAACAACTTTAGCTAAAATTTTATTAAATAAATCATTTTGTTTTAAAGTGAATTTAGAATTATTTAATCAAACTTAATTAATAATTAACAATTTAAAACAAAATACAATATCTTATAAAGATATTATTATTAATATAAATAATATTAAATTATTATTTAAAAAAATATTTAATAAAATTTATAATTTTTTTATAATTAATCTTTTAATAAAAATTGATTATACTAAATATAATTATATAATATTAAAAGAATTTAGTATATATAAAAATTAAAGTATAATTACTTTATTTAAATCATTTAAAGATTTTTTATCTAAACATTGCAAATAATAATTAATTTCTTATTAATAAAATTATTAATATTAAAAGATTAAAAGATTAATTTTTTAATATTTCAAATAATAATTTAATTTTAATATAAAACTTATTATAAATTGTTTTTAAAAAATATATTAGAATTTAAAAAGTTATTATTATTATTAATTTATTTAATTAATAGTTTTTCATTGAAAAAAACGAAATTAATTAGTTTGTATTATTAAAATTTATATAAAAAGATATAAGAATTATTTTTAGATATTAGTAGTTTTTTATTTATAATTAATATCTTGAAATATAAAAATCAATCAAAAAATAAAAAACTAGCATTTAATATTAAATATTTATTTTCGAAAATTTTGAAAATTTTATTATTATATATAAGTTTTAATTAATTTTTTTATAAATATATTAAATATCTTCAAATATAAGATTTAATTATAATTTAATAAATCCTAATAACTATTCTATTGAATTTTTCTGCGGGCTATTATCGATGGTAGCCCGTTTCGATAGAAAAGTGATGGCCTGCGAAAAATAATCGAATCGGCTACTATTTATAATTCGCTTAAATATTAATATAATTTAAAAATTTAAAGTTGTATATTATAAAGCTTTATTTAAATTATTTATATATAAAATTTATTTTAAATTATCTTTAATATTGAAGGATCTATATATATTTCAATATATTAGCATTTTGGTGATATATGGGGTAAAGCTATTTCGACAAGGGGGTAATAATCTAACAAAATATTTATATAAATTCGAATTTATTATTACTTTAATTAGTTTAAATTTTAATATAAATTAAAAATTTAAAATATTATATAATAAAGATTTATTTAAAATCTTTATTATATATAATTTATTTCAAATTATTTTCAAAATTGAAGGATTTGTACCAGTTTGAATTATTAGTTATAAAAAAATGATTGGCTAAAGTAAAGGTATTGTAGAGTAGTAGAATTTTAAAAAATATAATATTTTAAATAACATTTTTTATATATTAATATTAATTTAATCTTATATTATAAAAATCTAAAAAAAAGCTAATATTTAATTAAAATAAGCAAAAGGCTTTATAATATTTTTTTAAAATTTCGAAAATTCGAATTATTTTATAATAAAGGTATAATATATATTTTAAATAAGTAAGCTAATTTATTCAAATGTAACAAATTGCTACGAATACATTTATGCTGATCCTATTGGCTTAATTCCATTAGGTATAAGTGGAACTTTCAAGAGGTAATACTTTAATAAGAGACAGGGGTATCCTGATTGTATTAATACGATTTGTAATCCTTCGCATATATGCTAATTTTTGATTCGTTGGGTCCAATACTCTCTAATAAAGAACGAAAAAGCCTCGTTTTACATTAGTATATATAAGTTCGGCTATAAATGGCAGAGTGGGGAATATTTTAACCTCGGTAAAATATTCTGAGTGGTTACGTTTGGACACCTCTTTTATTTTTTTTGAATTTTTAATTTTTTAATATTATTATTTTAATATTATTTTATTTATTATTAATATTATTATTTGTTAATATTATTATTAATATATTTTATTTTATTATAATTAGAGTTATTAATAATATTAATATTAATATAATATTTAAAATGAAAGTATTAACCCCGTAGGGGTAACCGCTACAGGGATTGGAAAAAGAAAATACCCCCCGTAGGGGTAACCGCTATAGCTATTTCAAAAAAGTAGGGTTAGGTTAGGGTTAGGGTTAGGGTTAGGGTTAGGGTTAGGGTTAGGGTTAGGGTTAGGGTTAGGGTTAGGGTTAGGGTTAGGGTTAGGGTTTAGGGTTAGGGTTAGGGTTAGGGT